>CM053509.1:39178141-39303595 GCA_028627145.1 Eidolon dupreanum | reverse complement strand
GTCATCTCTCTCCTCCCTCATTTTTTGTCTCTTCCTAAGCTTATACCATTTCATGCCCATTCCTGTAACACCCCTCTGTGTTCTTCGCTTTCCCCAGCCAGGTCTCTTTGACTTTGGGTTTCTTTCTGGTAGGCAACAAAGGTGGCTGGTAGGCAGAACTCTCTCAGGCTGGGTTCAGAGCTATGAGTGGCAGAGAGGGAAGAGGCCAGACTGAGAAGAACATCACCAGCCAGGCCTTGTAGATCCAGGAGTGACCATGGGAGAATCCAGGCTCCTCTCCTCACCCTCACTTCGTGACAGCCCTGAAGTGACCAGTTGTAAGCCACTGGAGTTTGACTGCTTCCCACTGACCTTGGGGAGGCTATTGAATTGGTCTGTGTCCATCTATCATGGGTATCAGTGACAAGAACGGCAGAGGCCAAAGAGCAAAAGGGAGGAGTGACTCTCTTCGTCCTCCTTCCCCAAGGAGATCCTATCCCCTCCAGGACTCCACTCCCTTCACTACAGATGCATACGGTCACTTTGAACCCTGAGGTCTAATAGTTTTCACAAGAATGAACTTACGTTCATCTAGCACTTACCTGATCTCAGAGAACATCTACATATATTACTTGATCTGGACAGTGATGCTAGTAACAAGGTGGAGCAGGCATCAGAATTATGTCCAGTTTATAGATGAGGAAACAGTTTAGTGGTGAACTGACTGTCCATTCTTCTGCAGCTAGTAAGTGCATGAGCCAGGTGAGACTGGAACCTGGTTCTTCTGAATCCAAGCCCATAGTGAGTGGGCTTTGACCTTTAACGAACAGGAAAGCATCAGCTCTCACTTAGCAACCAACTTGGTCATGAGCATGGATTGTGGTTAAGAGTACACACACAGTGAGTATGAGTGATCCTAAAACCAGAGTTTCTGCCAAGGCTTTTAAAATTCTGACATCATGTAAAGTAATTGAATTTTAGAAAGAAAGATCATTTTATTTATGGCAAGATTCAATTTATTCATTTATTCATTAATTCATTCACATATTCATTCACTCAAGTACATATATTGAGCACTATCATATGTCCAATAGATGTAAGCCAATTTGCCAAAAATCAGTGCACCCCAAAACACCATCCACTGAGTAATCAGTTCACTCGATTTGTCAATTTAATCAGTTTGTCAAATGAGTACTTTAATGGTTTTACCAAATTTATCCACTGTAATTGTCACAGCCTGAACACATGGTGTTTTAACAATTAAAATGTTGTCCAAACCGAAATATGTAGAAATTAAATTTTTTTCCACAGGAAGCATTACTTTTCCAGGCAAAATCTCAACCTTAAACTGTATAATAGGATTGTTTTGGCTACATCTGCTTTCTTTATGTGCTTTTGAATGTATATATTTCCAAAGTTGAAACATTTAAATATTTTTTCATCAGTTTCTCAAAGGGTCGTTAAACCTGACCTGTGTAGAGGTAGTGTAAGAAGCAGTTACACAGACCTGGAGCCAGCCTGCCTGATGTGTAAGCCCAGCTCTGCCACTTTCTTTAGAAGTATCACCTTGGTCAAGTTACTTGTACATATTTGATGTGACTTCAGCCATATTATGTACAAACAACGGGGGAGAAAACATATCACAATAATAACAGGGTTATTTCTGGGTGGTGGGATTATAAGTAACTTTACTTGCCTTTCTTACAACTTTTTTATATGTCTGTCTTATTTTAAGACATTGTTTTAGGAATTTTAAGTGTTCAGTATAAAAGAAGAACTACACCAGATGGCTTTATATATGTTGTTTTACTTAATCCTCATAATAAATGGACAAGATAGGTAATATTATCACCATTTTCCAAAGACACCGAGGCTCCAAAGCACTAAGTAACTTGCATGTATCCCTGATCTCAGGGGAGTCTGACTTCCAGTCTGTCTGACTTGAAAGCTCCTGCTAATGTTTACTTCCTCTGGTTCAATTTAAGAGTCCTTCTCTGTTAAATGGGTGTGATACCTGCATCCAAAATATGAAGGGAGGATGGAATGAGATGGTAAATATGAAAGCCCACTGCCAATGATAAAGTGGTCTACAAAGACTAATACTAACCAGTAGTGTATGTATTCACTGTGCTGTTCCAAGGCTTTGTGCATATTATGTCCCCTCAAATCATCCCAATGACCTTTGAGGGAGGTGGCCATAATTATCCCTTTTCCAGAAAAGAATATCAAGGAACACAGAGGACAACATACCAAGGTCAAACAACTGTACGTGACATTAATTAGCCAGATGGAAGCCTTTTCATTGTGAGTGACTTCTGGGTCTTCTTTCCTAATCTTCTCCCGAATACATTCCTCAGGGATACGCCCTACAGAAGACAGCCAGCCTGGCTCAGCAGGAGGTGGATAAGGGGTGAAAGTCTGTTCAGAGATCAGAGGTCAGGCATCAGATCCACCTCTTTCTGAGAGTGTTATTGGCCTTGCTTTCCAGGGACTGTAGGGAGCAACCATGAACTCCAAGGACACTGCTGCCACCTGCTGTTCACACATTCTCCGTCCAAGGCCTTCTCCCCAAAGTCTGGCAACCTTGGGGCAGGGCCTTTTGCTTCTTTGAGTCTGTGTTCATCTGTGAAATGAAGACAACAATATCTGCTTCATACAATTGTTTTTATGATGAAATAATATTCTATTTCCCTCTACAATCTACTTTCCTATCAGAAAAATAGATATGTAAAAGGCAAGCTAAGATGGGGAACAAACGTCCCTAAATGCCTAAAATCACATCTGCTTACATTAACATTTTAAACAACTTCAAAATTTCTGTCTTAGTAAAGCATTCCCCTTTATATTTTGCTGCTGATTTTGAAGTTTTAAAAAATTAAATCTCAAGTCATTTTCTGTGCATTTTATTAAGAGTGCCTGAACCAGAATATGAAATAGTGAAAAGAGTATCTAATTTTTTTTAATAGAAAATCTTTCATAACTAAAATTGTTCCTTCCATCTGAGACTGTAAGAGTTACTTCCAAGATTCTGATTCACAAGCTTCACATCGCTTCTTTCAGACAAGTCATCTAGAAAATGGGCAATAGAAAACAGAAAACTAGAGTGGGCTTTTTCTTCTCAAGTTCCCTTGGGAACTGATGTAAATAACAAAGCTAAGAGGCCTGGCTCCCTCTCAGCAGCTATAAACATCACACCAGATTCTGTTTGCCTGAAAATTCCTTCTGACTAGGTCTAGATGCCAGTAGTTGGATGGTAATCAACTTTCATGTCGCCAATCTAATATTCCTGCCTGGAATATATGCAACTTGTATTGCTGGTTTAGAAGTTCAGGAAAACTGAAACTCTCTATTGGTGGGTTCCAGCATGTATATGTAAATTATTTCAGGACTATCCACTCTACTACATACTATATAGGCCTGGATGTGATGTGGGTTTGAGGGGCAGACCTGGCTGTTCTCATCTTCTAAAAGGGAGGCTGGATACCAATTCACTCTCTCACCTCCTTGGTGTGGACAATGTGCTAAACGAAGATACTGTTTACTACTTGGATTTCTCTGGGATACGTGCAAGTTACATAATGCTTTGCCAAAACTTTCTCCTCTAAAAGATAGCTTTTGAAAATGTCTTTCCTTTCTGGAAATAAAAACAAAGCAACTCTAAGATAGCATTTTACACCTATTAAATTAGTAACATTTTATAATAAATTGCTAAATGCTGGAATACTTGCAATGAAATCAAATATGCCTAATGGCACTGCAATTTGTGAAATCCTTTTGGAAAGTACTAGAAATATATTTGCAAAAGTCCTAAAGATATTTTCATACCCTTTGAGCTAATAGTTCTAGACTTGAGAATTTATCTTTTGACAAAGGCAAAAAGCTATATTTAAGAAGCTGCTCACTGCAGCATTATCAATAGTAGCAAAAGAAAGACCTGGAGACAACCTAAATTATGACCCAAAGGGGATTATGATTAAGTTCATGGAATATTATCTTGCCATTAAATGATAAACGTGGAGGCTGTGCATACAGAAATGTCGAGAAATATTTGCTATAATGTTAAGTGAAAAAAAGCAGAATGCCAAATGGTATGTACATTATAACTACAGCCATCATAAGCAACCTGTGCTTTTGGATGACGGCTGGGCTATAATGGGCAAATACATGAAGAGTTGTATTCAGATAGTAGAATTCTAGATTATTTTTATCTTTTTATTTCCAAATTGTCTTTAATAAGGTTAAATTATGAAAAGAAAGAAAACTGACCTTTCAGGCTACAGATATTCTGTATCCAAGTTGAATCTAGTTACTCTGCAGAGCACCTCATTTGGGAACAAAGAGGCAGTTGTGATCTATTTGGAGAGGCTAATGATTTCTCATTTCCTTCAGTTGTAAAAAAAAAAATTCCATCAAGCACCACAATGTTTGAATGCAATATATTGCAATCAGAAGAAGCAAATACCATGCAGGAAAAAAATCCTCAATTTAAGAACATTGTGATCCTAAATCTTTTATATGTTGATCTGTACTGACATGACACTCTTGTCTAGCCTCAGTGGGAGGAATCATGAAATGACAATAAAATATGTCAATGTCTGTCTTGCTACCAACTTGCCTTTGATCAGCACTTTACAGTTTTCAAAATACTTTCACATCCTTTATCAAATTCGAGCTTCACAATAACTCCATATGGCAGGTAGTGAATGTAAGATTATGACCATTTTATAGATGGGGACATTGAAGCTCAGAGAGCTAGCTAAGTGATGTGCCCCAGCTCACTCAGCTAGTAAGTGGAAGTGCTGGAATTAAGTATTTGACAATTGTTTGACATAAGAGGACATGACCAGACTCTCAGTGAGTGTCTACATATCAACTCTGAGGTACAGGGATTATGAAGAAAATACTGATTGACTTTTTAAGGGAAGAAAGGAATGTTTTGTGAGACATGAATGTTTACCGCACCTGGGGAGAGGCACGTGATGACCTGTTGGTGGTGAAGCCAGGGTGTGAGACAGTTGAAGGAAGATGACTCAGGACATCTGTACCCAGAATAAGGAGGCATCTGCTAGAGGAAGACAAGGCTTATGACATGCATTCTGATGGAGCATTTGGGAGGCAGAACTAAGAGTGAATCTGGATTTGGATCTTTGATTCATTGGTACTCAAGGAAATTGAGAGGAAAACATTTCAAAATGAGACCTGAGACATAGAAATAAGAAGAATAACTCTTAAGATGATATTGGGGTGTAGCTCTTAAGAAACTGTGAAATAACCACATAATTGGTGAGAAAAATAGCAGCACTGCCAATATCTCTGAGGTTTGTTCAATACATGTCTCTGGGACACTGTGTTCAAGCCAGCTAGCTTGGGCTTCTCTAACTGAGATCTGCAGACTCACCCTCAGGGTTCTGTGAGTGCTCCATAGGGATTTTCATATTTTATCTTTTCATTTGATGCTCATTTAAAATAAGATTAGTGTTTGCAGATTCTAGGTCATCTGGACAGCCACTGAATACCACAACATGATTTCAGTGTCTACATTGGCACTGTGTTTAGATAGTATTGGAACCAAATAATACTATTTGAATTGTCACAACTAGAAGAAAAAAGAATAGAGATGTATTTAATATGTAAACAGGTAGAGGCCAATGCACAGCACAAAACATTGTATGAAGAAAATTTTCTCCCAAAATTTGTGTTCAACCAGAAAACTGTGTGCAAAAGTATCACATAGCCAATGAGTTATAGGCATGTCAACTACAGAAGAACTCTATGCAGAAAAAATATTCAAGAAAGGTCTGTATGTCATACAGGGACGAAGTCTTGCCCAAGGATGATCTTTTTGGTTTCAGGATCCATTCACACTTTTAAAATTTTCAGTAATCAGTGAAACCCAAAGAGCTTTTGTTTGTATGGGTTAAATATGTTGACTGCAAACCAAAAGTCGGCCAGATAGTTATTTCTCCAGCAAAAATGTGTTTATTCGGGAACAAGGAATTGCAATTTGGTACATGCAAGCCACATACAAGCCTGCTAAAATGAAGGGGAGGAAATTTTTTTATACAGAGGAGAAGAATTTTGGAGGGCTAAGATAAAGAGTTCTTCTTTTTGTGTTTTGAGATAGACATAGGACATGAAAGTTCTCCTTTTTGGCCTCCCTACTTCACTTTAAATGAGTTTTCTGTTTATTAATTTTTACATATCTACCAATATTTATATATTAAAAATTAATACTGAGAAATATATTTACTGATTTATTTTAAGTGACAATAATAAATACATTATATCTTAACATAGCTAACATTTTTAATGAAAATATATTCATCTATTGAAGTTCTAACTGCCAAAATGACTATATTTGGAGATAAGGCCTATAAGGAGGTAATTAAGATTTACTGAGGTCATAAGGGTGGGGCCCCGATACCATGAGATTAGTGTCCTTATAAGAAGAGACAGGGGAGACTGCCATGTGATCAAGCCAAGAAGAGGGTCAGCACCAGACAGACCCTGACCTTGCTAGCACCCTGGTCTCAGACTTCCAACCTTCCAAAATATGAGAAAATAAAATTCTATTGTTAAGCCACTCAGTCTATGACATTTCCTTATGGCTACTAGGGCTGACTAATACAAAATACTTGGGGTGATATTTAATGCCCACAATTTATTCATTTTGCTCCCAATGACCTGAGCCTTATTTACACTATTCTCATTAATTTTACACCTATATCTCTTTATCCTCACCATCCAAGTAAGTAGGTAATGATTTTTGGTGTTTTATAGCCAAAATTAGAATAATGGACTTTTTGGATTACAGAATCAAAAGCAGAAAACCCCAGAGCTGAGTGGTCTTATCTGAATCATTTAACTTTTCTGTAGAATTCCTCTAGCTGTAGAATGGGGATTATATTTGTTCCTACTTCACAAACTGCTTGTGAAGATCTAAGTAGCTGCCCAGAACCCCCAATGTGAGCTGTCGGCACTGACCAAGCAGGTCAGAGCCATGATCTGGTTTCTGGAAGCTAGAATTAGGCGAGGCCAGAAAGGAGAGAACCAGTGAGTGTCCATGTTTTTAAGTAGTACAAGGTTCCAGTGCTAAGACAGGGCATAGGGACTGGACCCAAACAGGAAACACAGGTGAGTGCCTCATTGCTGTAAGGAGTGAGCTGAACCTTCAGAGCAGATGACAGAAGAGAACTGAAGTGGCCACAGCTTGCCTTATAGATCATCAGATAAGATACAAAAGGGGTGAGTTAGGGTGATTCACATATCAGGTAGTAATAAATAAAATTATTACCAAAGACATCAGTTAGTTTGCTTTTTAACACCCCCACCCCCTTACCCCTTACCCTCCATCATTCAAAGTACAGGTTGAGAATCACAGGTGTTAATGATGAAGTAGGGAGCTTGGTAGGGGTCAGGGGTCAGGTGTGAATAGATCTCAATTGTGAGATGCTGGAGCCTTAGATGAGCATTGTATGCAATCATTATTATGCATTAATTTGCCTTGCTCTTTTTATAATGTGTAATCGAACAAAAGTAATGGCCCAATTCAGAGCCCACTGGCCATGCTTCCTGTTTGGGAGCCTTGAGGGCTCATCCCAGGGTTGACATTCCTTTCCTCACTGCCCCTCTGCTGAGCTGGGAGGCCAAGTCTCTGAATTTTGGGTAGGAGAATCTGACAAGATGTGCCAAAGGAACCCATTCACTTCCACAAGTAACTTTAATTAGTACACTCGAGTGGTGCCACCAGGATACTTAGTACGAAAGACTTAAGTTTAAAATCTTGGGAATTCACTCCTAATGAAGCAACCAAATGACTTGTTATGAAAAGCGTGTTGAGAAAAGTTTATGCATTATACAAGAGAATCTGTTCTAACTGAAAAGGGAAAAGGGCAGGGATTCTGAGACATACCCATTAAAGACATCTAATCTGAAACAATGAGACAGAGATTGTTCTGGATTCTGCCGGCTTTTGCACACCAGTTATGTGGTTTGAATGACTGCCAAATCCTAAAGTTCAAAAGACAATTACAAGTGGGGAAAGGGACCAGCATTCTTGGGGTTGAATTCCCAGAATTCTCTAATTTATGGTAAGTCTCTCACTCTAAGATCAGCCCCTTCTGGCTGGCGGTTTGGTTTTAGAGACAGCTCCTCCTCCTATGAAGAATGTTCCCTCCATCCATCTCTGCCTGCAGCCACATTAACCTCCCAGCTTCCCACCTCTCCCCTCCACCCACCCAATGATGACAGTTCAGATGGCTCATCCTAAGGAAGTGTCCCTTGAGGAGCCCCAATCTAGGGCAGATCTCTTTGTTTTAAATTTTCATTAACCATGTTTTTTTCCTTAAGAGCAATTACCTCCATTTTTAATTACACATTTATGAGTGTGATTATCTGATTAAGATGCATCTTTCCTACTGGTCTCTAGGCTTCCTGAGAGCAGGGGAAAGTCTGCTCACCATTGTATCCCCGGGCCCTTACCTGGTGCGTGGTATATCAATGGAACATTCTTTGAATGAATTTCAGAGATGTAGACACTGAGTGGGAAACGCAGACAACTGTGAATCAGAAGGTTCTTTTAAAGGTCCATACATAAGAGACTAAGGAACATTTTTCTCAAAATTTTAAGACAAAGTTACTCATAAAAAGCAACATTTAATGAATGAGAGTATCTGTGCACAGAATGCAGAGGGGAAAGTCCTAACTTCTTGTCAAAACCACAGAGAAAGGGCAGATTCTGGAACTTGGAGTATGTAGCCCAAAATCAGAGTGATAGAAAGAGAAAGGCAGGGAGGGAGCAGAGAGGTCCTGGGTCAAGTCCTATCTCAAATGCTATCTGGTTTGTAACATGGTCCGTCAGCCATGTTAACGGGCACAGTTCAAGGGGACCCAGAGTGAGATAGATCCCATCAAACAACCATAAAAGATTTGTAAATGTGCCAGGGATGGGGAGTTGGGAGCCACCCAAATCTATAAGAAAAGAGCAGTAATTGACCGTCTGTTATGTGGTTTGCCTGATGGAAGTGCATGTCATCTACAAGAAGAGAGACCCAGATGTCAGAAGTCCCCACTCCCTGTTTGTTGGATGGAGGATTGGTGCCCAGTTGGTTCACAGTTGGCTGATAATCCTGTCCATTGAGAGTATCCACACCCCAATGCTTTGGTTTCAAGGTCCCTAAGCAGCCTCTGATCAGAGACTGGCCCCCCACAAAGCCTTTCCTACTATAGGGGAAATGTTAAAAAAAATGGCTAACTGTGGTAGATTGAATAATGGCCCTCTAAAAATGCTCACGTCTTAATCCCTGAAGCCTGTGGATATACTGCCTCACATGGCAAAAGGGACTTTGCAGATGTGATTAATAAGGATCTGGAGATGGGGAGATTATCCTAATTAGATAAACCAAATGTAGCCACAAGGGGGAGGCAAGAGTACAGTGAGAGAGAGAAAGAGAGAGAGAGAGAGAGAGAGAGAGAGAGAGA
The DNA here is from genome assembly GCA_028627145.1 of Eidolon dupreanum. NCBI lineage: Eukaryota > Metazoa > Chordata > Mammalia > Chiroptera > Pteropodidae > Eidolon > Eidolon dupreanum. Next base: position 39,294,136 of record CM053509.1, on the reverse strand, counting down.
GAGAGAGAGAGAGAGGAAGGGAGGGAAGGAGGGAGGGCGGGCCGGCGAGTGAGCAAGTAGGTGAGCACCTGGAAGGTGTGATACTGCTGGCTTTGAAGGTAGATTAAGGAGCCAAGGAATGAGGGAAGTCTCTAGAAGCTGGAAAAGTCAGGGCAACAGATTGTCCTCTAGAGCCTCCAGAAGGAATGCAGCCAAGCCCATGCCTTAATTTTAGACCAGTGAAACTGACTTCAGATTTCCAATCTCCAAAACTGTAAAATAAATATGTGTTGTTTGAAGCCACTAAGTTTGTGGTAATTTGTTGCAGCACCCATAGGAAACTAATACAACAACTAACGTGAATATCTGGTCAACAGATTAGTACTTGGATCATACATGAGTCTTTGGATAGTTTAGTTGTTTTCATTCAGTTCCCCTGGGCCAGATCACCACCAAGAGTGTAAACCAATCAAATTTCTGGATCTGCTGAGAACCAGTGTGGCTGACCTCAACTTCCTTAAGGTCCATCCACCCTGGGAAGCCTGGCCTGGCCTGAGGAACTGCTGCCTCGTATTCATAAATACCACACATGGTCACTGATGGTTACTCATTATGTGTGGGCTATTAGGTGAGCTCTTGGGAATGGAGTATAGACTTTGGTACTCAGAGAGGCCTGCTTTCAAATCCCTTCTCTGTGCCACTTGATAGTCACATGATCATAAACAAGTTACCTAATTTCCTCCAATCATGGATTCCTAAACTATAAAATGGGGATAACACCTTCCTAGTTTATAGTGTTGTTGTATGTAATGATAGAGATAATGTATGTCTAACGTGAAACACAGGGTCAGGATCAGAGTAGGCATCCGACTAAGGTTACTCCCTCTCTCCTTCCTGCCCTCTACCCCCATGAGTTGCCCTTGTGCTCATCTTTTTTTATGCCAGACTCTTCAACTACTCCCTCTTAGCTTTGTAAGCTCCATGGTGGCCCTGCCTTTTGTTAGCCCCCTGGCTATAAATCAGTGATCACACTCTCAGTTAGTTGGGGTTCCCCTCAAAAGCAACATTTGAGACAAGGATTCGGGATAGATGGTTTGTCTGGGTGATGGTCCCAGAAAACACCAGTGGAGAAGTGAGACAAGGGGAGGAAAGATGTGATCATGTAAGCCACCACTGTGCTCATTTGGAGCTTAACCCCACACCTTACCCGTCCCCTGCCCGCCCCTGGGAACTCTGGGAGACAGGTATCCCATTCAAGGGGCAAAGGAGCTGAAACATACACCTTGTCCCATTAATCTTTTTTTCTTTTTTGGGGGGGAGGGGCTGACAATAATTCTCTGACACCTTCCACCTACAGCACTCATGGTCAGGACAGGCTCCAGCACCAGAGAATCCTTAGACACAGGGATGCAGGTGCTGGCAGCTGAAAGGGGCAGCATGGGAATGTGGACAGGACGCTGACAGCACCTGCCTCAGGAGCATCTTGTAAATGCATGGCCTTTCAGATCAGAGCTTCAACTCTGGTCTTGCCCTTTCCTTGACCAATAGTGAGCTCAACGTGCCTATTGCATTGCTCAGAACTAACTAATCCTAGTTGCAGGCTCTTTCAAACTGATGAACAAAGAAATGTTATACCTATCTTTTGCTTTCGGATGGGAAGAAACACCATTTCCCAGGCAAACCAAAGGCTGCCTTCTCTGGTATATGCTTTCTATTATACTTTCAAATATCCTACATAACTATCTCCATTTGGCAAGTGTTAAAGCACCAGTCTGAATATATTAAAGGGTGTTTAAGGCCAAGAAAAACGTTTCATTATCATTAAAATATCTAATTCTTTCCCCCACCTAACGCATATATGTTACAGCCGCCTGAGGGTTATCATTATGGCCTTGTTCTCATTACCTGAGGATATTTTAAAACATTCAGATAATCAAGAACCTACTTAATAAAAGTCTGGATAATACAAGGGTCACCATATTAAATGCCTGCTAATTATAGGCTGGGTAAAGCACAGAGGAGGATTTTCGGTTGTCCCCAGCTCTGAAAAGCCAACTCTGATGTTCATTATTAAGCAATACGTATTGAGTGCCTACTAGGTACAGAGCACTGCAGTGGGTGCTAGGAAGCACAGAGAGGCTTGAGAAGGTTTCAGAAAGAAAGAACTCCCCTTTCCCAGAACAGCTCTGAGCCTATTCCAACTTCCACTATTAATGTATTTTTTTTTCAGACCTTATCCAGTATCCTCTTATACATCGAACTTCTTACTGGGAGGGATTGAAGTCTTATAGTATATGACTGAGAGGAGCCTGAGTTCCTGTTGGTGTATAGAGATTGGGAAGGGAAATGGTTACAGGTGGTTGAGCTGGGCCTGAATTCCTTGCCTCTTGTGTCTTCTGCCTGCTTTATTCATATTTTAAGCTGTTATCAGACCTTTGCACTTGAGGGTGAATTAATTAAGGGCTAGGCTCTGAGGCAGCTTCCTCAGAGCATGCACTGCACGGTGGATTTCACCAGCTGCTTCTACTCTCCACTTTGCAGCTGGTGATCTTTATTTCAGCAAACCTACCAGATGCTCGGCGGCCGAAACCCTTCTGAATACACCTCAGCACTGTTTCTCCTCTGACCTCTGTATGAAAATCCTTCGTGAAAATCATTTTAAGTGTTTGTTCCTGGGCCCTTCTCCAGACTTGCTGAATCAGAACCCATCTCTGGGCCAAGGAAATTATGTAGACTTGTAACAAGCCGTCTGTGTGTTTCAGATCACACTGAAGTTTGAGAAACACCAGCCTATGAGCCGAAGCCCAGAATTCTCGGTTTGGTTTTCAAGGGCTGCACCCTCTGGCTCTGCCTCCTGCTGGCCTCACCTCCACCAGCCAGGTTGAAACAGGCCTCACGTTGTCAGCCTCTGAATCTTTGCTGGCTCCGTTTCCTCTGCCTTGTTTGCCTTTCTTTCACCAATTCTACAAGGCAAAGTTCTGTTCCTCTTCCAAAGCCCTCCCTCTCTGTCATTCTCCTTAACTCCTTCCCTAGGGACACTCACCTGCTCATACTCTTTTTCCATAGCTATTGATATCTGCCTCCAGACTGCTTGGAGCACACATTACTCCTTTCAGTGTAGTAGAAAAAGGGACCCATTCCTCTGAGCCAGATACATGGCTTGGGAATAGGAGTACAGGCTGAATTTCAGCCCACTGCCCCCTTCCCAGGCACCTTTGTGCAGGACAGAGCTGGTCTGACCATTTGTATGGCCTCTCCACCTGTCTTCTCTGCTAACTGTGAGCTCCTAAGGATTTGCTGGCACTTGTTCATCTTTGTATGGCTGCAGTGTAGAAGCCTGTCCCCATAGTGACTCTGTAAAAGGTTTTATAAGCTGAACTGAATTAAATGCAGCCTGTGAGCATAGGCAGGATGAATAATGTCATCTGTTCTGTTCTCCATGGAATCCGTATATTTTAACATCTGCAGCTGGAAATTGTTTAAAGCTCTGAGACTAAAATAGATGCCTACACCAATCTGTTATCTCATTCTTTGCTTTTTGGACCTAAAAAATTCTTTCCCACTTCCCCAGGAGGCAAATCTGTCTGGGGCTAGTTGTTATTAAGGCCACAGGAGAAATCACCTGACTGAAAGACACTGTGTTGGATCCCTTCTGCTGCACAACTTGCTCATCAGTGAGGTGTGGATGCCCTTCACGCCCTCATGACTAACTCAGGAGACATAGTCAGCTGCAGCGACAGAGCTACAGAGAGGTGTTTCAGACTCCATGTTGATCTGCAGAGACGAGACATGGAAGCGCTACAGGGTTTGGTCCCAGTTTCCAAAAGTTTAAAATTCCCATTACTAGAGTGAGAATGCACTCACATGTGACGTGATTACTTTCTTTAAAAAAGTCATTTTGACATTTTGAGACAGGGCTATTTGTTAGCTTTCCATCAGTCCCAATTCAGGGGAGGCATAGATAGGCTGGCTCTTCAGATGATGGGAATTGAATTTCTATTTTGTTTTTAATCACTGAGGCAGTGACCAAACAATTAAGTTGACAAGTGGAAGGAAAGAGATGTGGGGGGAAGACAAACTGTACAAGTATAAACTGGAAGATTAGTTCACATGTAGCAGGAAAAGAACTAGGGACTTGAGTGGTTGACATCTTGTTTTTTAACTGAAAATATTGTTAGAGAGGAATAAACAGTTATAATCTCTACTCCTAATAAACCAGCCTATTTACCAAAGTTTATATTTTATTTTTTTACAGGCTAAAGCAATTTAATCTTTGCAACAAACTTTCAATGTTGTTATTATTACTTGTAACTTACAGATGAAGAGGCTGAGATTCAGAACTCATCACCAAATTCAGACCCATCCAACAACAAACCAAGTCCTGAGCTTCGTATATAAAGGACACAAACATGTGTAAGACAAAGTTATGCCTTCAATGGTTTTCAATTTAAATCAGAATAAGCAATATGAACAATTAGAAAACAAAAGATCGAGGTAGAAGAGAGAACAGTTAGGACTAATATTGATCAAAGAAATCTCCATGCAAGACAGGACTTGAGTTGGGCTTTGGAAGTCATGCAATAATCACATTCATGAAAAGACATGAAAACATTCCGAAGATGACAAGATTTGTTTTTGTTCTGATTTTATTTTTACACAGTTAGTACCAGACCAGTGATTTGAACTCACTTTAGTACTCATCACTATTTCATTTGCACCCTACGTTTTTAAAAATAAGCTATTTTTAGAGTAGTTTTAGGTTTATAGCAATACTGAGCAAAAAGTACAGAGATTTCTTATATATTCCCTGCCCATACACATGTGCAGCCTCCTACACTATAATATCCCCTACCAGAATGATACATTTGTTACAGCTAATGAACTTACATTGACACATCATTATCACCCAAATGGCATGTATCCACCATTATAGTATCATACAGAATAGTTTCACTGCTCTAAAAGTCCTCTGTGCTCCATCTGTTCATCCTTACCTCTACTCCTCTAATCCCTGGCAACCAGTGATCTTTTTACCGTCTCTGTAGTTTTGCATTTTCCAGAATGTCATATAGTTGTAATCATTCAACATGTAGCCTTTTCAAATTGATTTCTTTAACTTAGTAATATGCATTTAAGTTTTCTCCATGTCTTCATAGCTTTATAGCTCATTTCTTTTTACCACTGAATAGCATTCCATTATCTGACTGTACAATAGTTTATGTATCAATTCACCTACTAAGGTACCTCCTGGTTGCTTCCAAGTTTTGGCAATTATGAATAAAACCTCTGTAAAAATCCATGTGGAGGCTTTTTTGTGGACATAAGTTTTCAACTCCTTTGGGAAAATAAATACCAAGGAGCATGATTGCTGGATCAATGGGAAAAGTATGTTTAGTTTTATAAGAAGACACTAAACTGTCTTCTAAAGTAGCTGTACCATTTTGCATTCCCACCAACAATGGATGAGAGTTCCTGTTGCTCCATATCCTCATCAGCATTTGGTGTTGTCTTTATTGTCAGTATTCTGGATTTTGACCATTCTAATAAATATATGGTATATCTCATTATTGTTTTTAAAAAAACATATTTGTTTTGTTTTCTATCAACCCATCTTTTTTAGCCAGGGAATGGCCTCTTTTTTTTCTCTCTCTCTTTTCCTGTTGATTGTTCTACTGTTTTCATTTGTCTAAGGTGATTTCACTTTTTGATTATTGATTTTGTTGCCAGTCTTTCTTAGAAATATTTTTCTTCATGTGCTTTGGAAATTTGGTTTGCAGGCTTATTTTTAGTGAAAAGTTATTTTTCTTTTTACATTTCCTTCTTCTCCTTTTCCTTTCTATTTCTGTCTTCCTACTCCTCTCCCTGTCTAGTGAATTACTTTTCTTCTATCTTGTTTATGTGGCTCCCAGTCCAGAGCCAACTAAAATATTGGAGCTCTGGTCTCCTGCTTCATGGTGATAGTAAAGATCCCACCAATGTGTCTGCTAGCTGCTTGGTCAGGTTGCCTCCTAGGGACTCTGCTTGCATGGAGAACATTTATTCTGTTATCTTCACAGAAACCACACTTTGGGTAGCCTCTACCTGCTTCTAAACTGATGGAAGTCCACCCAGACTTTGGCTTTTGCTCTCTGTATGATGCTATGTGTCTGTTTCGCTCATGATCCAAGGAGAGGTAAAGAAGAATGCATAATATATGTAAAGTTTTTAACAGAATGAAAAAGTAAACACTTATTATGATTACCACTAGCTATCTTTTACATTTTTCTCTTTATATTGTTTTTCTCTCACTGTCATGTGCTTGGAGTAGGAACTTCCTATCTACTCTAACTGCAGGTGACACTCCAGAGACCTCTGAGTTCTGTTGCCAGAACCCTTTAGGTTCTAGGATACCTTGATCTCTTGAGGGTTGAGGGTTTTGAGAGCAGCCCCAGGACCTTATAATTATTTAGCCCTGGTGTCTTCTGACTAGGTGTGGTTACCATTACCTTTTCCTACAGTTAAACAACTATTAGCTCGAGATGTTCACAGTTTTTTTCTCCTGACAACAGTTTGTCAGTTCAAGCCTATGAACTCTATACATATTCCACCTGCAAGAAGACACAGGATTATTTCATATACAGGGCATATTGCCCCAGGACCTAAGGCCAACAATCTTTCAAAAATCTTTCAGAAATGTGCGTGTATCCCAAAGTATAAAAAGAAAATCATTAAATTGGAGTGGATGTTTAATTATCTTCAAAATTAACGTCATTAATTGTTCAATTAGGATTATACACATTTTACATTTTGTAGCAATGAGGTTAGATTTATTTCACAAGAATATCTGATCATCTACAGATGTCAGAAATCAGCTAACTATAAATTATATGAGTTATTTTTGGATTAAAAATTTTCAAGTGCAGATTTTTTTTTAAAAAAGTTTACAGAAAAAAAATTTAATATAAGGCCTGGATATAACAATGTTTCTTGTGGTGTGGAGCTAGACCTCCGGAAGAGAGGTTAAAGGGACCTTATGAGCTAAAAATGGGACAAAGAATAGGGGCTTGTGTGTGCCAGGCGCTGTTCCAGGAGCAAAAGTCACGGCTTTCCAGAGAGGTCACAGTCCCGTAAGGAATCAGTTCAATGAAACAAAGTGTCAAGTGTTATTAAGGAGGTGTGCGCACTTGTGGACCAGGTGTGGAGAGAACTCCCAAGGGGACAGGAACTAGGGAGATTTCTCTGAGGTGACTCTTGATCTGACAAGAGGCATACGGACAAAAGGGGCAGGGGAGAAAGATTAAAAATATTAACTGACAAGGCAAGGAGAAAAAGAGGAAAAGAGGAAGAGCTCGATGCGATCTGCACTCCAGCCATCGGGCGTCGACTGCTAGAGTCTGAGCACAGTCACCGCCCCTCCACTCCTTTCCCCTCCCGGGCCTTCCCCTCCCCTTCTTCCCCAGAGCGTCAGCCGCCAGCCGGGCCTGCGCTACCTCGGAGGCTGCGGGCTCTTGGAAGACGCCATGTACCGGTTCCTGTCGGCCGTAACGGCCCGGGCCGCGACCCCTGGGGGCTGGGGCTGCGGGCGGCGCGGGGCTCACCAGCGCGCCGGGCTGCCGCAGCTCGGCGCCGGCTGGGTCGGTGGCCTCGGGCTGGGGCTGGGGCTAGGGCTGGCGCTCGGGGTGAAGCTGGCGGGGGCGCTGAGGAGCGCGGCCCCCGCGCCGCCCCCCTCGGACCCCGACCCCGAGACGTCGCCTCAGGCAGAGCCGCAGGTGCCAAAGGAGCAGTCCCTCGCCGCGTGGTCTCCGCAGACCCCGGAGCTCCCCCGCTTCAGGCGCTTCGCCAGAGCCATCGACAGCAGCCGTGACCTGCTGCACAGGATCAAGGTGTGGCGACGAGGGGCGTAGACGGCTGGGAACCCGGCCTCCGGTCCCCGGCGTCACCCCGAAGTGGGGCCCCTTGGTGGTCATCTCCCCGGGCCGAGCAGACTCCACTCCAGGCGGTGGGATGCCCGCGGTCAGCTTCCGAGAAAAACTTCCCTTTTTCCGACCTCTGGGCCACGGTCAGATGCTCTTGGGGGTTGCCCAAGTCGGGGCGGAGGTTACCGCCTGCCCGGGGGACCGCCCCTTCCCACTCTGGGTGCGGAGCCCGCACACCCTTCACACCCCTCACGGTTAGCGCCGGTGCCGGCGCGGGTGGGCGGGGCCCAGGTCGAGGGGGCGGGGCCATGCCCCAGGTGTAAGCTCTGGTGGGTGTGCCAGGTGTTTCGGCCTGTCTTTGAACTGTCTGTTCGTTGCCACTTCGTTCGTAGGATGAGGTGGGCGCACCCGGCATAGTGGTTGGAGTCTCTGTAGATGGAAAAGAAGTCTGGTCAGAAGGTAGGCTCAGAAAAGTGTTATTTAGTGCCTTGTTTAGTGCCAGTTGGGGAATGAAAACTTGCTGTTTTACTTCTTGAAGTTAATCCCGTGAAATACCGTTCGGTTTACTGAAAACCATCCATATTGTAAAGAAAACGTATCTAACAAGTTTCGGGTTTTCCAAAAGAAGATTTAAAATGTGACTAATGAATAAATTGGATTCTTTAAAATGGCTTATTTCTATGCCCACTCTTCTATAAAAACTGAATTTATTGTTCTGAAAGTTGTATATAAAACTTTTAACTGCATATGTGTAGATAACCCTAATGAGTAGATAAAATGTCAGAATTTTCTTTTAAATTTTAAATTCAGTTTACGATTTATTGAATCGCCTATCATGTAAATGCACAATAGTAAGTACTGGGGGTGTACACGATTCCTGTCCTTAACGAGTTTACTATCCACTTTGCTTTTTTTTTTTTTTTTTTTTGACTAGGCAGAAGTGTCAGTCATTTTTTAAAACAAAAAGCTAGAAGAAGCCTTGGAAGAGGGATTTCTAATCGTTTTATGATACTTTTATCAGATCCTATTTTATAACTTTATGTACTTCTTCATTCCACACAAATGTGTTCAGCTGGTCATCCCAGGTTTTGAGGAACCATACTTTTAGGAAATGTTTCTGACATCATTTGAGAAAGTAGTAGTACTTCTTTACTACTTACTTTGGGAACAGTGGAGTCCTGAATTTAAAGAAAAATGATTCCTCCCCCAAGTATAAATATAACCTAATCAGTATACCTAATTTATGAAAAATATTGTAATCAAAGATTATACAAATGTCAGCTTTATAGATAAGGACTGTGTTTTTAATGCAAGTATTTTAGCATGATTCATGTTTACAGTTTAAAAATCATCATTTTACACCTTTTCTTTTTTTTCAGATCTTAATTCTTTATATCTCTTAGATTTCCACACGTTCAACGTGTCTGGAAGATGAAACCAAGCTTAAAATTTTTTTCTAGAAGGAGCTTTAAGTTAGTAGGACATTGTTTTCCTTCTTATTTGCAGCTGAATTGAATTGATAGCTAGATTGGGTTTACAGAATCTCCTTTCACATTTATTTTTATTGAATGGCTATTTTAAGGAATTCAGTGGAAACTCACTCAAAAATCAATAAATATAATCTGAAGAGCAATGGTGTTTTACTTAAAGATGTAGACTAACCACATGTTTAGATAACTTAAGAAAAATTAGCATTTGAATCAGATGGAAAATTGCTATTGTGCACAAGGTACAATTCAGTTTAGTTATGTTTAAATTGTTAGACTTACTGTTGTCGGTGTTAAGACGGTCATCTCTTATATGTTAAATTTTCATTGACTTATAAAAGTGGAATATCTTCCATGTTTTCAGGTAGTATTTTTTTTTTCAGTTTTTCAAGACTCCTTTGACCATGAAGCTTATCAATAGTGACTTTTTGCTTATTTTTCAAAGGTTTAGGTTATGCCGATGTTGAAAACCGTGTACCATGCAAACCAGAGACAGTTATGAGAATTGCCAGTATCAGCAAAAGCCTCACCATGGTTGCTCTTGCCAAATTGTGGGAAGCAGGGAAACTAGATCTTGATATTCCAGTACAACATTATGTTCCTGAATTCCCAGAAAAGGAATATGAAGGTGAAAAGGTAATGAAACACACAGTTCATTTTACAAATAACATGTTAAATGGTTTAAAAGGTTGTATGGGATTCTTTGGTTTGTTTTTAACTATCATTAATTTTTTTTTAATCGAGATAATGAATATTTTCCTGAAATTTGAGGCTAAAATCTGTATGTGACATATTTTTCCAGCAGCAATTTAAAATAGAAAATATTACTGGAGGATTGTTCCAAGGCTATTAACTTTTTATTATAGTTTAATACTATAATTGAACTTTCATGTTTTTACAATTAGGTTTCTGTCACAACGAGATTATTGATTTCCCACTTAAGTGGAATTCGTCATTATGAAAAGGACATGAAAAAGGTAAAAGAAGAGAAAGCTTATAAAGCCTTGAAAATGAAAGAGACAATGGAATCCGACCAAGAAAAAGAGTTGAAAGAAAAAGGAGGCAAAAGCAATGAAAGGAATGACTTTGCTAAAGCTAAAATAGAACAGGATAATGAAGCCAAAGGCCGGAATTCAAAACCTGTCAAGAAAAAAAATGATTTTGAACAAGGTGAATTGTATTTGAGAGAAAAGTTTGAAAATTCAATTGAATCTCTAAGATTATTTAAAAATGACCCTTTGTTCTTTAAACCTGGTGAGTGTTAATTTCTTCTCTTAACAAAGTCATCATTACTGAAGTGTTAATTTTCAGAAAATCCAAAATGATACCATCCTGAGTGTACTTGATGTGGTTGATGATTATACATTGATTTCGTTGTCAGACTAGTGCTTACCTTTTATGTATTTCTTAACAATAGTTAAGAACTTAACATGTAGCTCCCACCTAGCATTCCAGGCAGCTAGTTGTTTAGATTTAGCCTCACAGTCATTTAGTGGATTCTCAATATCAAGGTATTTGTGGAAAAATTATGGAGAAATGTTGGAATAATAGTTCTCTAAACTAAATCTGAACCAAAGTAGACATGATAAAGTATTGCTAGTATCAATTAGAATTTAAATTACTCAGTTATTTTGTGCCTTCATTCCTTGAAGAAATTAGTGTTCCTCAACTTAATTTTATTTCCCAAAAAGCTAATCTATAAAAATTACTGTCTTTGTTTTTGTACATTTTTTTGTACAGTGCCCCCTGAAACCACTTATTATCTTTAAACATACTATTGGCTTATTTACTTTTCTCCCATTTTCATTTTTAAAGTTTTTACCATGAATAGATATTATATAGGTATAATTAATTAAGGCAATGAAGTATTATGGATTTTATCTGAAAAAAATAAGATTTTCATCAATTTTTAGTACAGATGATACAGTCTACATTTCCAGAATCCAAAATGAAATAAAGGTACATATTTGAAACAGGACATATGTTTGAATATATATTATTTTAATATATATTTGAAGCAAGGTTTATATATATATATATTTTATTAAAATAACTTGTACAATTATTTACACCTTAAAACAATGGGTAGTGTATTAAGAATAAGACAGATGACTCACGAATCCAAATTTGCTTTTCTTTTCCTTCCTATTTTATTGCCAATCTGAAGGATTTCTGTTATGTTTGGAGTAGGACTTTTATTTGTTATAGAAAGGAGTAGATTCATATGAAATTTTAGGTATATTGATAATCATTTTATTCTTATGTTAGGGACATGGATTAAGTAGGGCCATTACAAAGCTAACTGAATTTAATATATCATCTATGTTTTATAAATACTGAAGTAAAATATTCCAGTTTTAAGGTATACCGGCTTTCAGTGGGAAAATATTTTACATATTTTTAAATAATAATCATTTTCTTTTTTTTCTTCCATGCAATGATGTCTCAAGGTAGTCAGTTTTTGTATTCAACTTTTGGCTATTCCCTACTGGCAGCCATAGTTGAAAGAGCTTCAGGATGTAAATATTTGGACTATATGCAGAAAATATTCCATGACTTGGATATGCTGACAACTGTGCAGGAAGAAAATGAACCAGTGATTTACAATAGAGCAAGGTAAATGAATACCTTTCGTTGTGTCTAGCTATATCACATCTTAATGCTATGTTACCAATTTAAAGTCAAGTTCTTGTTTTCATTCTAAAATCAACTTGCCATTTTTGGGGAGCTTTTCTACATGTCTGTTTTTCCCTCTATAAAGTGAATGAAATAAAATGTATTTGTAAAGTACATTTCATCTAAAGATCCTTAGATGAAAGGCAGCAATAATAATTTAAACACATGAATAATTAATCCAAAATTACACCTATCATTGGCATCTATAGTTTGCTCTTCAATCATCCCTTATATGTTTTATATACTAGTGCTTTCTTTGTTTACTTTTTATTGTGTTTTAATTTTTATTTTGAAATAATTTCATACTTAGAAAAAAGTTATAAGAATAGTATAAAGAATTTCCATATATCCTTCACCCAGATTCCACAGATGTTATCATTTTACTACATTTATTTTAGCTCTCTGTATATTTTGGGGTTTTTTTCCCCTGAACTGTTTAGAAATAAGTTGCAGACATGGTATTCCTTTACCCATAAATACTTCACTGTGTATTTTCTAAGACAAGGACGTTCAGGAAATTAACACTGACACAGTATTTTTATCAAATCTATAGACCTTATTCAAATTTTTCCAGTTGTTCCAATAATGTCCTTTACAGCGGCAGTTTCATGATGTAATTTGTCTCATTATTGGTGATGGTAATTTTAATTGCTTTGTTGAGGTGGTACCTGCCCTCCACTGTAGAACTTTGAAAGTCATTTTATTGAAGTATATCAAATGAAACATTTATAATTTTCAGTAGTAGTTTGTAAAGGGGGCATTGGGAGAAAATTTTGAAGCTAATAAGTAGCTTTATGATTATGGATGTTTTCCATTTAAATTATTTGGTTTGTTAGAAACGTAGTATTTAACAAATCATATTTCCATCAGTACATGCTTTTAATGGTACTTGAAATAGATGAAATGGTGGAATTTTTTTAGCTTTATCTTCCTATCTTGACTCTAATTTTGTTTAATCTTCTGCTGTACCTGGTTAAATTACCATTTAAAAATTACCAGGATATTTAAATGAATTAAATATGCATTGCTAGTCAGCCTAAAAGAGATTTTTTTGGACTTAGAGGAAATTGGGTTAGCAGCAAGCAATGAATTTTAATTTTTTAAATGGCCTGTAGTTCTCAGCCAGTCAGACACTTAGTTTTTATTATTTTTAGATCCAACATTATATTTACTGGAAAGCATAAGAAAAATTGACAAATATCAGTGGTTGTGAATTGAATCTAAAAAAGATTCTCTAATAAAGATGACATAGATGCATGACCTTATTTTGATTTCGATCCAGGCATTTGTTAATAAATGCCTAAACTTATATGTAAGGGAGAGAAGAACATTATCATTGAGCCTCTTTTCTAAACTGAAAATTAAGGCTCTATGAATATACAGGCTGCAGAACCGCTATCATCAATTTTCTGTTTTCTTAATGAGTGATTAATTTATGATGCGTAAAAATCTAAATATGGCATATGATAGAGAGTTAATGTTTTTTTTTTTTAATCTTTCATTCTTTGGAAAAAGGTAGTGGGTTTCCATTTATATTGTAAAATGTTCTTATCTGTTCTGGATTTTTTATTTAGGCTTTGGCAGTACCCAATAGTGCTAAAAGGGTAGTTGATTCATTTTAGTTAGATTAAATGGGCTGCTGAAATAAAATAGAGAACAGAAAACACAAAGGAAATGTTGTTACTTAATGTTCTGTTCATTAGCTTTGTTTTTATTTTACTTAATACAGTATCTATTTGGGCCTCTAAAAGTCAACTCTAATTCTACTCTTTTTTTTTTTTTTTTTTTTTTGGATAATTATTTTAAAAGAACTTAAAGCCATCACCTTTTTTGGAGAGTTCAGGCAGTAAAAGGAATCATTTCAAACATTATTTTTTTAAAAAAAACTTAAAATAAACTTAGTAAATGCATATTTCTATTCATTTGTTTTATGGTAGGTACCATTTTGCAGGAAATAAAATTTCTAGCAAAAGTTTTCAGCCTTGTTATTTAGTTTGCTGACTCCTTGGTCATAATTATAAATTAAATGTTTATGCTCTCCTGATCAAGCCTTTTTAGAGTTATTGCACCCCAAGAGTAAATATTGTCTTATCACTTCTCTGTGTATGTATGTGTTTAAAATAGTACCTTTCAGTGTCTGTCACCTGTTTAAGGTATTTCCCCAGAATCCTACCCCAAAAGACTACTGACATTCCTTTGGCCAGAATTTTAGCCACAGGCCACATTTAGCTGTAACAAATGCAGGAAACTAGTTTGTAGCTGGATACATTGCCTTTCTGAATAATATTAAGATTTTCTTAAATCAAAGAATAGGAACATTGATTGTGTGTCTGTAAATAGATATATTGATTCTGTATAGCAGGTATATTTTGTATAGGCAAATATCCACAAGCCAGTGGAGTAAGTTTTCTTGACACTGGAAGACACTCAGTTTGTTGATAGGGGAATCCTTAGTCAGTGCATTAGCTCATTATTAGACTCTGTTCATATTTTCTATGCATTTTGTACAATACTTGAAACAAAAATCTCTTTTATAATTGGGTAGGACCAAAGCCAATAAATGAATGTTTTCTGAAGCATTCACTCTTTTGACAGTATAGATATGGCCTTGTCCTTCTGTTGTTATTCTAGAGTATCTTCTAATATTAAGCATTGTTCTTTATAAAGCTTTTTTATGCCTTTGGCTGACAGACTCTTGTAATAGAGTCAGTGCAGATGTTAATGCTGAATGTTGAAGTGGGATTGTTTTTTATACTATATATTTTAAATTTTGTGGGTTTTAAAACGCATAACAATAAAATACAAAGTGCATAATTGCTTCTAAAGGCATTTAAGAAGCATTTATAAAAGTATTTTGAATTTCTAAGTTTGTAGACGTAGATTTCTGTGTTTATATAGTATTCTTGTGCAGAATCTACAGATTCTTAAATAAGTAGAAAGAGTCTGTTTGTCATCTGGCATCATTCCATCAGTTACTCAGTTACAAAGATGTTCCAGTAATTTAAGAACTTGTGTCTATATCCCATTCTTTTTAGAGCAGATATTCCTTAAGAATTTGAAAATTATTGTCCAGCTGAAAAAAATCATTTTCATGAAAAACCATTAATTTGTCCTCTGTGAAAAGAAATCAAGGGATTAAAGTCTAGAATTTGCCGATTTAAAGTTTAGAATTCTAAATTAAAGTCTAGAACTCTCCATAGTTTTATATTTTAAAGAAGGAATGACCGAAGAGTCCTAATTTCCAGCCTTTATATCAGTGGTTTAAAATGCTTTACTTTTAGAAGGAAGTTACACAAAGCTGATTATTAGCCAAAATATACTGGTAGTTCTCTCCTAGTTGACAAACTTGGAGTTCATTCTAAGAAGTATGTTTCTCAATGAGAAAGTGTATATATGTTATTTGGCTTCTTTTAGATTTGATTGGCTTGGAATTATAAGTATAATCAGTGTTTAGGCAGAAAGTAATGAAGTTTCTTAGAGTGTATGATTACTGCATTGAAATACAGTCTGTCTCATGTGTACTTTTTCCTATTCATTTTCATGTGTAAAGTCAATAACAGACTATTAAATTTTTAATGACCATTCTTATTTTATTTTAGATTTTATGTTTACAATAAAAAGAAACGTCTTGTCAACACACCTTACGTGGATAACTCCTATAAATGGGCTGGTGGTGGATTTCTGTCTACAGTGGGTGACCTTCTGAAATTTGGGAATGCAATGCTGTATGGTTACCAAGTCGGGCTGTTTAAGAACTCAAAGGAAAATCTTTTACCAGGATATCTAAAACCAGAAACAATGGTTATGATTTGGACACCAGTCCCTAACACAGAGATGTCTTGGGATAAAGAGGGTAAATATGCAATGGCATGGGGTGTCGTGGAAAAGAAGCAAACATATGGTTCTTGTAGGAAGCAACGGCATTATGCCTCACATACTGGAGGTGCAGTGGGTGCCAGTAGTGTCCTGCTGATTCTTCCCGAAGAACTGGATGCAGAATCTATAAATAAGAAAGTCCCCCCGAGAGGAATAGTTGTTTCTATCATATGTAATATGCAGTCTGTTGGCCTCAATAGCACTGCTTTAAAGATTGCTCTGGAATTTGATAAAGACCGATCAGACTTACCTTAATATCAAGATGCAAAACGAACTGTTTCATTTTTTAAGACATTAACTAAAGTTCCAAAATACATGAGATTTTTAAGAATAAATTTGTAATAGAGTATAATTGAATGCAGAGAATTATATACCTCTAATTGCTTAATTTTGTAATTGTCTTTTATTGTAGGATTAGGTCTTTATACTCAGGGAAGTATAACTATATTGGATTTACTTTTTGGAAAAAATGTTAACTATTGGAATAAAATATTCTGATAAAAGTATGTACTTTTGGAATGTGTAATATAGAGAAATCTCATTCAACAGGAACCTTTTTTTTCCTTTTTTTTTTAAGCCTCCTCTTTGGTAACCATCAGCTTGTCTCTACATCTATGGGTCTTGTTTTGTTTTGTTTTTTTAGATTCCACATATAAGTGAAATCACATGGTATTTATCTTTCTCTATCTGACTTATTTCACTTAACATAATACCAGCTAGGTCCATGTTGTTGCAAATGGAAAGATTTTATTATTTTTAATTGTCACATAATATTCCATTGTGTACACACATATACGTACACATATATACCACTTCTTCATCTATCAGTGGACACCTAGGTCGCTTCCATATCTTAGATATTGTAAGTAATGCTGCAATTAACATAGGGGTACATATATCTTTTAAAATTAGTCTTTATTTTATTTGGATAAATACCCGGAAATGGAGATTCTGGGTTGTACAGCAGCTTTAAAAAATTTTTTTATTTTGAAGGATCCTGTACTGTTTACAAAGAGGCTGCACCAATTTACAATCCTACCAACAATATACGAGGGTTCCATTCTCTCTGTGTACTCACCAGCACTTGTTATTTATTTTTTTATGATAGCCATTCTGACAGGTGTAAGGTGATACCTCACTGTGGTTTTGATTTTCATTTCCCTGACAATTAGTGATGTTGAGCATCTTTTCATTTGTCTGTTGACCATCTATTTGTCCTCTTTGGAGAAATGTCTATTTAGTCTTCTGCCTACTTTTCAATTGGATTATTTTGGGGGTTTTTGGTGTTAAGTTGTATGAGTTCCTTACATATTTTGGATACTAACCCCTTATCAGATATATCATTTGCAAATATCTTCTATTCAGTAGATTGTCTTTTCATTTTTTTTTTTTTTTGATGGTTTCCTTTGCTGTACAAAAGCTTTTTTATTTTGATGTAATCCCATTTGTTTATTTTTCTGTTTACTTGGCCCTTGCCCTAGGGGACATATTCAAAAAGATACTGTTAAGACCAATACTAAAGAGTTTACTGCATATATTTTCTTTTAGGAGTTTTACAGTTTCATGTCTTACATTTAAGTTTTTTATTCATTTTGAGTTTATTTTTGTATATGATATAAAAAAGTGGTCTAATTTCTTTTGCACTATCCAGTTTTTCCAGCACCACTTATTGAAGAAATTATCTTTATTGAATATATTTTCTCCTTGTCCTAGATTAGTTGATCATATAAGTGAGTATTTATTTCTGCACTCTCTATTCCATTTCAACTTTTTATGTCAGTATACTATACTATATTTAGATTGTTGTAGCCTAGTAGTATAGTTTAAAATTGGGGAGTGTGATGCCTCTCTCACTTTGTTCTTTCTCAAAGTTACTTTGGCTACGCGAGATCTTTTGTGGTTCCATCTTAATTTTAGGATGAGTTGTGTGGTTCTGAGAAGAATGCCATTGATATTTTGATAGGAACTTCCGGTCCATGAGCATGTTGTATCCTTCTATTTATTTGTAACTTCTTTAATTTCTTCAGTATCTTATTATTTTCAGAATACAGGTCTTTCACCTTGCTAGTGAAATTTATTCTTAGTGTTTTGATGCAATTGTAAGGTAGATTGTTTTCTTAATTTCTCTTTCTGATCATTCATTGATGCATAGAAATACAACAGATTTCTGTATATTGATTATCCTGAAACTTTACTGAATTCATTTACTAGTTCTAATAGTTTTTTGGTGGAGTCTTTACAGTTTTCTGTACCTAGTGTTGTGTTATCTGCAAATAGTGAGAGTTTTACTTCATTCCTAACTTGGATGCCTTTTATTTCTTTTTATTGCCTGATTACTATGGCTAGGACTTCCAATACTGTGTTGAATAGAAGTGGCGAGAATGAGATTCCTTGTCTTATTCCTGATCTTAGAGGAAAAGCTTTCAGTTTTTTACCATTGAGTATGATTTTAGCTGTGGGTTTGTCATATATACCCTTTATTATGTTACGTTCCTTCTATACCCATTTATTGAATGTTTTAATTATAAGTGTATGTTTTATCTTGTCAAATGCTTTTTCTGTGTCTACTGATATGATATGATTTTTATCCTTTTATTTTGTTAATGTAGTGTATCACATTGATTTGTATATGTTGAACCATTCTTGTGCCCCTGGAATGAATCCCACTTGATCGTGTATTATGTAAAAAGATGTATTACCTTTTTGATGTATTATTGAATACTGTTTGCTAATACATGGTTGAGAATTTTTGCATCTTTATTCATCAGAGATATTTGTTTATAATTTTCTTTTTTTGTGTTGTCCTTGCCAGACTTTGGTATCAGGGTAATTCTGGCTTCATAGAATGAGTTAGGAAGTTTTTCCTCTTCTTCAATTTTTTGGAAGAGTTCGAGAAGGATAGATATTAAATCATCTTTGAATGTTTGGTAGAATTCACTAGTGAAGCCATCTGGTCCTGAACTTTGCCTTTTTTTTTTTTTGTTCATATTATACTCATTTTATTTATTTTTTATTTTTATTTTTATTATGGTGACATTGGTTAACGAACTCCGGTTAAGTTTCAGGTGTACAATTCAACAAGAAGGCATTATATATCGTATTGTATGTTCACTGCCCATAGTTAGACTTCTTTCTGTCACCACCTTTTGGTAACCACTAGTCTATTGTCCATGTCCATGAGAATCTGTTTGTCCTGTTCCTTTGTTGCTTTTAGGTTTATATCCCACATATAAGTGATAGCATGTGGTTTTCAACTTTTTCTGTCTTATTTTGCTTAGCATGATTATCTCGAGGTCCATCCCTGTTGTCACAAATGGCAGTATTTCATCTCCTTTTATGGCTGAGTAATATTCCATTATATATGTATATCACAGCTTCTTTATCCAGTCATCTATCATAGGACACTTCGATTGCTTCCGTGTCCTGGACACTGTGAATAATGCTCCTATAAATATCGGAGTGCAAATATCTTTTTGGATATGGGTTTTCAAGTCTTTGGGGTAAATATCCAGTAAAGAGATTGCTGGATCATATAGTAGATCAATTCTTAGTTTTTTGAGGAACCTCCATACTATTTTCCATAGTGGCTGTACCAATTTACAGTCCCACCAGCAGTGTATGAGGATTCCTTTTTCTCTGCATCCTCCACAACACTTGTTATTACTTGTCCTGTTGATAACAGCTCTTTTAACAGGTGTGAGATGGTATCTCATTGTGGTTTTGATTTGCATTTCTCTAATAGCTAGCAGTGTTGAGCAACTTTTCATATGTTTGTTGACCATTTGTATGTCTTCTTGGGAGAAGTGTCTGTTCAGGTCCTCTTCCCGTTTTTTAATTGAATTGTTTGTTTTTATGTTGTTATTGAGTTGTATGAGTTCTTTGTATATTTTGGATATTAGGCCCTTATTGGAAGTGTTGCTTGCAAATATATTTTCCCATTTGCATGGTTTTCTCTTTACGGTGATGACAGTTTCTTTTGCTGTGGAGAAGCTTTTTAGTTCGATGTAGTCCTATTCACTTATTTTTGCTTTTACTCCCCTTGCCTTTGAGGTCAAATTCATAAAATCCTCTTTAAGTCCAAGGTCCATGAGTTTAGTTCCTATGTATTCTTCTATACAATTTATTGTTTCAGGTCTTATATTCATGTCTTTAATCTATTTGAGGTTAATTGTGTGTGGTGATAGTCAATAGTCTAGTTTCATTCTTTTGCAGGTGGCTTTCCAGTTTTCCCAGCATCACTTAAGAGGCTTTCCTTGCTCCACTGTATGTTTTTGGCTCTTTTGTTAAAAATTATTTGTCCATCTAAACAGTAGTTTACATCTGAACTCTCGATTCTGTTCCACTGGTCTGTGTGTCTTTCTGCCAGTACCAAGCTCTTTTGATTATTTTTGCTTTGTAGTATAATTTGAAGTTGGGCATAGTGATGCCTCCAGCCTTGTTCTTTTTTTCTCAGCATGGCTTTGACAATTCAGGGTCTTTTGTTCTTCCATACACATCTGATAATTTTTTGTTCTATTTCTTTAAAAAATGCCAATGAGATTTTGATGGGGATTGCATTAAATCTGTATAACGCTTTAGGTAAGGTCATTTTAACTATGTTGATTCATCCAATCCAAGAACATGGAATATCTTTCCATTTCTTTGTATCTTCTTCAGTTTCTTTTAATAGGGTCTTCTGGTTTTCATTTTATAGGTCCTTCACATGTTTTTTTAGATTTATTCCTAGATATTTTATCCTTTTTGTTGCAATTGCAAAAGGAATTATTTTTTCTACTTCTTTTTCTGACGGTTCATTATTAGAGTATAGGAACGCTATGGATTTTTGAACATTGATTTTGTATCCAGAAACTTTACTGTATTTGCTTATTGTTTCTAGTAGTGTTCTTGTGGAGTCTTTAGGGTTTTCTATATAGAGAGTCATGTCATCCACAAATAGAGACAGTTTGACTTCTTCATTTCCTAGTTGGATGCCTTTTATATCTTTCTCTTGCCTGAAATGCACTTGCTAGAACTTCCAAAGTTGTATTGAATAACAGTGGTGATAGTAGACAGCCTTGTCTTGTTCCTGATCTTAGAGGAAAGGTTTTTTTTTTTAGTTTTTCACCATTAAGTGTAATGTTGGCTGAGGGTTTGTCATATATGGCCTTTATTATGTTAAGGTACTTTCCTTCTATGCTGATTTTGTTAAGTGTTTTGATCATAAATGAATGCTGTATCTTGTCAAAGGCTTTTTCTGCATCTATTGATATGATCAGTTGGTATAGAAGGAAAGTAACTTAAAACATAATAAAGGCCATATAGAATAAACTTTTAGTTTTAGGGAAGGTTTTTATGACTGTTTAAATTTCCTTACTGTTGATTAGTCTATTTAGATTTTTCAGTTCTTCGTGATTCAGTCTCAGAAGGTTATAAATTTCTAAGAACTTTCCATTTCTTCTAGGTTATCGAATTGGATGGCATATAGCCTTTCATACTATTCCTGTATAATCCTTTGTATTTCTGTGATGTCCCTTATAACCTCTCTTCTTTCATTTCTGATTTTGAGTCTTTTCTCTTTTTTCCTTAATCTAGCCAGAGGTTTGTCAATTTTATTAATCTTTTCGAAGAATCAACTCTTCATTGCATTAAATTTTTTTCCCTAGTCTTTTTGTTCTCCATTTCATTCTGCTCTAATTTTTATCATTTCCTTCCTTCTACTGACTTTGGCTTCATTTGTTCTTTTTCTAGTTCTTTAAGGTGAAATGTTAGATTATATATTTGAGATTTTTCTTCTTTCTTGAGGTAGGCCTGTAATGATATAAACTTCCTTTTTAGTACCACTTTTGCTATACCCCAACATTTTTAATACGTTGTATTATTTTCATTTGTCTCTATGTATCTTTTGATCTATTTCTTCTTTGACCCAGTCACTGTTGAATAGCATGTTGTTTAATCTTCACATGTTTGTGGGTTTTCCTGCTTTCTTTTGCAGTTGATTTGCAATTTCACAGCATTATGGTTGGAAAATATGCTTGGTGTAATTTTAGTCTTCTTAAATTTTTTGAGGCCAGTTTTGAGTCCCAACATATGGTCTGTCCTTGAGAATGTTCCACATTCACTAGAGAAGAATGTATATTCTGGTGTTCTGGGATAGAAAGCTCTGTAAATATCGATTATGTTCATTTGATCTAATGTGTCATATAAGGCCAATATTTCCTTACTGAGTTTTCTTTCTGGATGATCTATCCATAGCTGTCAGTGGGGTATTTCAGTCCCCTACTATAATTGTGTTTTGTAAATTTCTCCCTTTAGTTCTATTAGTAGTTGCTTTATATATTTTGGTGCTCCCAGGTTGGATGCATATATATTAATGCATGTTATATCTTCTTGATGTATTATCAATTATAAAATGTCCTTTATCATTATGAAATGTCCATCTTTGTCTCTTGTTACCTTTTTTATCTTGAAATCTATATTGTCAGATGTAAGTATGGCTATACCCACTTTTCTCTGGATGCCATTTTCTGGAGATTTTTTACTTTCTTCCTGAATTCCCTTGTTATCTTGGTTATTCATTATGCTTAATGGATTATTTCTCTGCCTGGGCATTTGTGGGAATGAAATCTCCTTTTTATAGAATTTGACACTTCACTGTTTAGCAAGCTGGTAAGTAGAGATCTTTCTTTTGTTTTCTAATAGGTGGCTCAGAAGTGCAAGTTTTTATTTTCTCTTACCTGCACTGTTGGAGCTTCTGGGATCTCTGTGGGGTGTCTCACCTTGGTGGTGGAAATGCTCCATATTCCCTGAGAAGGTGGTCATCCCTGTTACGACCCAATCATCTCAATCTCGGGAGACCACTCCCATGGACTGGAAGTGATGGACTATGGGTCTCCTTCCTGTAGCCAGAAGCTGCTGGCAGGGCTACTCTGAGTTGACCCAACTGCCTCCGCCAGGCTGTACCACAGTAGGCTGCGGATGGATGTGGGGGAGGGAAGTGGGTGTGTGCATCCACAGCTTTGCTTTTTCTCATGGGTTTATCTGCAATGAGTACAGACCACTAAGGCTGAAAGTTTTTTCCAGTCTTTCGTAATACGCCAAATGAAGATTTAACTGCCAGCAGGACACAGTGGGGTGGGGTAGGTGGATTCCTGAATCTATTGAGTCCTTTGCCCAGTACTGGTGGCATTGGAGTACTATGATTTTTTTTTTTTTTTTTTTTTTTTTTTGCACCATTTCTCTGCTCCTGACTCTGGACCAAGCCTCAGTGTGTGCCAAACACCCAAGGTCAATTGCTGTCTCTGCGCCTTCAGTCTGGTCTGGCCAGTCCTTTACTGCTATCGCGAATACCAGGGCTACAGTGAGTGTGGGGATTCGTGCAGCTCTGTCTCTGTCCTTCTTCCCTATCCCATCTCTCCTGTTCACTCAGATATGTCCATCTGCAGATGTCTCAATGCACAATGTCTCAGATGTGTTTGTGTGTTGAACATGGAATCCTTTCATTCTCGCTGTCCTACTTGTACCTTCAAAGGGAGAGACCTAGAGGTCCTCTCACACCACCATGCTGCTGACAAATCCTCTTTTTAATTTTTTTTCTTTTTGCTCTTCTGATTGGTTGATTTACACTAGTCTGTCTTCCAGGTCATCGATCAGTTCTTCTATATTAGCTAATCTTCTGTTGATTCCTTCTAGTGTATTTTTCATTTCAGTTACTGTATTCTTCAGCTCTGCTTGGTTCTTTATTATACTTTATTTGTTGAAGTGCTCCCTAAGTTCTTCTATTCTACTCTCAAGTTTGGGGAGAATCTTTGTGACCATTTCATTGAATTCTTTATCAGGAAAATCATTTATCTTTGTTTCTTTAGAGTTCTTTTCTGGGGGTTTTTCTTGTTAATTCATTTGAGAAGTATTCTTCTGTCTTCATTTTGTTGGACTTTCTATGTTTGTATATATAAATTAGTCAAAAAAAAGATCTCTCCCTGTCTTGAATAAGTAGCCTTATGTAGAAGCGACCATGCTGTAGGCTGTGTGTGTGGATGCTTTTGGCAGGCCAGTTGGAGCTGAGTGGGTGCCCATGGCATCTGGGGTGCTAGCCTACTAAGCAGGAGTGGTTCTGTGTAGGGAGGTCTGCTCCCTTTCTAAGGAGCCAAAACAGACTCAGGCAATGTATGCAGGAACATGCTGCTGTCACCTTGCAGATAAGCCAGAGCACCTGAACAGAACTCCCACCCACCCTAACGATGGCGCTCACCAGTACCTCTAACCCCAGAGAATCCCTACAGCTCCCATAGAGCTCCTGTGATTTCCCAGCCTTCTCTATTCGCTTTCTTTCATTGTTCAGAAACTGTTCACTTATCCCTCAATTGTCTCTCAGAGGTAATTGCTCTCTATATAAGTGTGTGCTTCAGTGTGCTCATGGGAGGGGTGAGTTTAGCATCCTCCTATGCCACTGCCATCTTGGAAACCCTGGTCTTTTAATATGACAGAAATAAGATAATGAGAAATGGTATATTAGTTTATCTATTGTAGTTTAAAAGAGCAAACATTTATTATCTTATGATTTCTGAGGCCCAGGAATTTAGGAGTAGCTTGGCTGGATGGGTCTTGCTCCAGAGTCTCTCATGAGGTCGCAAACAAGATGTTGTTGTCATCTAAAGGCTTCTCTGGAGCTGGAAAAAAATGCTTTCAAAATGGCTAATTCACTTCTGGGTGGCAAGAATCAGTCTTCTGGCTTGTTGGTGGCAGGAGGCCTCAGTTTCTCACCGTGTGTGCCTCTCTGTAGGATTGCTTGAGTATCTTAATGGCATGATGATTGGCTTCCCCCAAAGCAAGTGATTTAAAAGAAAGACTGAGATAGAGAGACCATCCAGGCAAAAGTCAAAGTATTTTATAACCTAGCCTCAGAAGTCATATGCCATCACATTTACTATATTCCCTAGATCACGTAGACCAATCCTGCTACAGTCTTGGAGGGATTACACAGAGTGTGAATATTTGAAAGTGGAGATCATTGGGGATCATCTTAGAAGTCAGCTACCACAGTCTGACTTCTGGCTCCCAATGATTCATGTCCTTCCCACATGCAAAATACATTTACCTACTCCCAAGTCCTCCAGAAATTTCATTCCATTATAGCATCAGCTCAAAGCACAGAATCTATCATTTGAATCAGGTCTAGGTATAGATGAGGCTCCTTATGGGTAGGTCCTTAAGTATAGCAAAGTAAGTGATCTGAAGACCCATGAACTAAAGACAAGTTATTTGCGCCCCACATATACAATGTATGATGGCCTAACATATGTAGGATAATTGTTATATACCCTTCTGTTCAAAAACTGGAGAAATGGGAAACATGCAAGAGTCACAGGAATTCTGAAATCCAACCAAACACAGGTTGGCAGCTCCCTGATTAGTACTCAAGGCTTGGGAATAATTCTTGGCTCTTTGGCCAAGTTATCTGGGCTATGGTTTCTGCCCAATGTGGGTTTTTTGTTATTTATTTATTTATTTATTTATTTATTTTTTTTACCATGAAAGGTAGCATGTGTTTGCAGCTGAGTTTCTTTTTTTTTTCAGCCTGCTTTCTCGTAGAAGCATAAGGGTCCAAAAGTCCTCTTTTTTTTTTTTTTTTTTTTTTGGTACTCTCTGTCCTTCCAGTCTAAGTTAGCAGTGTCTCTGCCAATGTAATTTTTTAAAACTTTGTGAGTCTCCTACAGATCTCATTGGGATTCATTCTAGTAAACAAAAGCCATACCCAAAAATTTATTCAAAAATAAGTGCCTGCTAACTTGGGATTCTGAAGAAAACACTGTTAAGCTTCTCTTAAGCCCTTCTTATATTGTTGAAACAGTTCTTGGAGACACCATCTTGGTTCTTTCTGCAGTCTTAAAGGATTTTTATAGTTGCACTCTCGATTTCATCTTTAGACCATGATTTCCTGGTAGTGCCTTAGATTTTATCTTTGCCTTGAAGCCATTTCTTAAATTTAGCATCATTTGCCATCAGAGAATGGGAATTTTCAAAAAAAAAAAAAATCAGTTATGTATTCTTTTTTGTTTAGTACCTCTTCCTTTAACTTATCTCTCTTGCATTTTAAGCAGCAAGAAGAAGCCGGGAGGCACATGCAACACTGTCTACAAATCTCCTCACTAGTCACCCAGTTATCAGTCATTTTCTATGTTCCTACAGGCAATAGTGTCACTAAACTTTCTGCCACTACATAACAAGATCCCCTTTCTTCCAATTTCCAATTAAAATTTTTGACCCTCCTTTAAGTCTACACTGCAGCCTCTTCAAAGGCAATCATACTTCTAAACAATTTCTTCAAGTTTCCTTAGGCTTTCACTAACACTCTCTTCAAAGTCTTCCAACTTCTATTCACTGCTGTATTCCAAATCCACTCCCACATTTTAGGTTTTGTTACAGCTGCACTCTTCTTCCAGGCATCAAAATTGGTAATATGAAAAAGTTATATTTCAGATATAATTCACAATTCAGACACCATAAATTCACCCTTTAAAGTGTACAATTCATTGGGTTTCAGTATATTCACAAGGTTGTGCACCCATTCAAATCTAAAACATCTTCATCCCCCAAAAATCTTATACTCATTAGCATTTGCTGCCCATTCCTCTCTCCTCTCAGGCCCTGGCAACCACCAATCTTTTTTTTGTCTCTTTGGATTGCCTATATGAACATTTAATATAAATAGAATCATGCAATGTATGGCCTTTTGTGTCTGGCTTCTTTGATTTAGTATAACATGCATTAGTTATCTATTGCTGCATAACAAGTTACTCCATCTCACAATTTCTGTTTTTCATAAGTTTGGGAGCAGCTTAGCTGAGTGGTAATAGCTCAGGGTCTCTCATGTTTACAGGAAAGATGTTAACAGGTACTTCAGTCATTTAAAGGCATGACTGGGGCTAGAGGATCTGATTCCAAGATGGCTCACCCAGGTGGCTGTAAGCAAGAGGGCTTTCATATTTATTTGGATTTTGGCAAGAGGTCTTGGTTTCTCACCACATGGCCTCTCCATAGGTATACTTGACTATCCTATGGCTTCCCTCAGGTTGAGTGAAGAGAGAAAAAGGCAAAAGCCACAATGTCCTCTGTAATCTAGCATTGGAAGTCATATACCATCACTTATGCCAATTCTGTTGGTCACACAGACCAATCCCGATTCATTGAGGGAGAGGACTACTCAAAGGCTAAATACCAGAAGATAGGGATTGTTGGGAGCCATTTTGGATGGCTTATTGTAGTGTTTACATATTGGGAAATTTTGTTGCAACAGCTATAGATGGCATATATTGAAGATTATGCTGAATTCAGGAATTTTTTTAAAAAAAGTTTTTTATACACTCTTAATAAAAGACGGGTTTTCTATCATTCTAAGCCCCAAGCCTGTTTCTTCACTTTCCACTTTGGTGTATAAAGGTAAATAGATGGATATCTCTGAGTTGGTTGAAACATAGAGAAAGCTTTTCTAAAACAGATCTATTTCATCTCATTTTTTCTGGCTCCTCCTGATCTCTAGATCTTGTATTTGTAAAATTTTTCAATCCATGCTGTCTTCAGTAAACATAAAGTCTTACCTATCTTTAATGTTATTTTAAATTTTAAACATTAAATATAATGACTAAAAGCAAATCTAATGGTAATTTTTTTAAATGCTAATATTGAAATATACATGCTTCTAATTTGGCCATGTGATATCAATGTATGTTTTGGACATTTGTACAGACCTCAGACTGATCTTGGAGCTGTCAAAGAAGTGATATTTAAATTGAGAGAGAAGGATGAGGAAACATTTGGGTATCAGGGAGAAGTGCAATTTGACTGAACTGTAGGTGCAGGAGGATCCACAAAGTGTGAAGAGCACTGTGAATTTAGTGACTATTCTGAAGAAGGCATTTGCTTTAGACTAGTTGTTTTAATTCTCTTTTTAGGATTCTTGTGGAAGCTCTAAAGAAAGATATGAATCTTCTTAGAAGATGAGCCAATGCTCAAATGTAGGTTCACAGACCCCAGATTAAGAATTCCTGTCTTAGATATTTTTGCCATGATAATTTCTATTCTTTTATTACTTAATACTATTAGAAACTGTATCAATAAGTTTCCACATTATCCAAAGTGGTATCTCTGTTGTGGTTGATTCTTAGGAGAAAGAACTTAAGAAAACTTGACACGTTTGTTTTTATTCTTTTTTCTGAAATTTGTCAAGGTAGCTACAAATGATTTGCTTTACAATCCTTGTATTAAATTGATCTTTTAGTTTGTGAAATTAAAAAAAATACTAGAATGTTAACATTGTCAAATTTTCTTCATTTTAAAAATATAATAAAGCATAAAGTTGAAGTTCCCTTTACCACCCAAATCCCACAAGCAACTGCTATCAGGAGCTGGTATATATCTTACCAGTTCCTTGTTTAATACTTTCACAGCCATGTGTGTATTTCCATATCTAATACATAATACTAATTTGTGTCATTTACATTTATACAAATAGTATCATAGTATACATGTTTTCTACATTCCCTTTCTAACATGTTTTTGTGATCTGGTCAAGTTGATAAATATAAATCCCATTTATTTTAATTGCTTAAAATATTACATTATGACTACATTACCTTATACTATCCATTTTCTGCTTTTTTTTTTTTACTATCATAGGCAATGCTGCAAAAAACATACTTTTCTTGGGTTGAATCATATGAAATTGCTGTTTTTATAAGTCAAAAATGCTTGAATATGCAGTTTTATATGGTCAGACCTAATTCCGTTGTTCATATGCCAATACTTTTAATATCTGAGTTTTAATTTTTGACTATACGATGGATGAGAAATGGTATCCTTTACTTGCATTTATCTATTGTTAGTTAAGTTAGACCTATTTTCATATGTTCAATGTTCATTCAGATTTCCTCTAACATAAATTTCCTACCTATATTCCATGCTCATCCAGAATAGGGGTAACAAATAAAGCATTTCTGTAAGAATTGATCATGGACATGTTCATGGATTACAGAATGAATAATCTTAATATTAGAGTTCTCCCAAAGTGTGATAAATTAATGGCCACAAATTCTTCCCATTTCATTGGGCATACTCCTTTGCAATGTGATTTTGCCACTCTTTCCAGCCAAAGGTGGAATGTATCTCTCCTGCCTTGAATCTGGGCTGAACTTGTGGCTTGGCTGGACCAAAAGAATGTGATTGAGATGATTGATGTTGCAGAGCTTAGGCTTTAAGAGGCCTTCAAGCTTCTGTGTTCACCCTCTTAGAACAGTGCCCCAGGACTTCCATGTAATACAGAAGCCAGAACAGCTTCCTGGAGCATAGACCACATGGAGAAGAAATGAGATGCCCCAGCTGCCAGACACATGACTGAAGCCATTTTGGACCTTCCAGACCAGTTGAGCCTCCCAATAAATGCAGCTGTATGAGTGAGCCCGGGTGAGACCAACCCACGGAATCATGTGAAATAATAATTATTTTAAGCCACTAAATTTTGTGGCTTGCTTTGCAGCAATAGTTAACACAGCTATGCTCTGGTGTGGTAACAAGGTGGGTAAAGAATTTGGGAGAAAAATAGAACTTGAAAGTAATTGGATAGGATCTTTTTTATTTAAAAAAATACGATTAACAGAGCACTGTGTCAGGCATTGTGCTAAGTACTTTGTATATGTTGTCCTTTTTTATTTTCAAAATAACTCCATTAAGTAGAAATTATTATCCTTACTTTGCCCAAGGTCATACAACCATTAACCATTAGAATTTGTTTGAAACCCAGATATATGATTGTAAAGTCTGTTCTAACCATTATCTTATCTTCCCATTAAAAAAAAGCATTTCTAAAAATTTAGATCCCATAAAAGCAACACTTAGTGGCATGCAATTTTATAGATGCAGTGTTTAGTAAAAATTTTTAATCACATAAAACGAATACAAATAAATCTATATTGGGATTTTAAATAGTAAATCTGGCTGCAAATAAAAATATACAACTTTCATTACTATACAAATTAATATACAGACAGGGATGACACAGTAGGTTCACGCTTTTACACATCCCCTCAATGTGGAGAAAATGAGAATGGCACTGTCCAGTCTGACCCGTTTTGAGAAATTGTGCAGTGCCCAAAAAGCATACCCATTCCATTAGAAATTGTGGTTAAGAATGACATTAAAATGATCACTTTAGCTTTTAATTTGTTTTCTTTTTTTTCCAAATGGTTACTGAAGTTAGAACCTAACTACTTAATAAGTGCAATTGTAGGTATTTCTTTGGGCCATAGGACTCCATGAAAAAATTACTGAGACTTAAAGATGCCATAAACCAAGAAATTTTGGGAACCACTGGGTTATCTATCCCTCCATATATTAAATACACACCAAACTTTCCATAGTACTTCAGTTCTTGTGCAAAATTCCTCTATAAATCAGTACATTAAAGGATCAGTCTCTCAGATTGGGGAATATATGTAGGAAAAAGTCTTGCTAAAAAATGCCTGTCTTAAGTTCCTGCTTTAAAGGTAACAAGTAAAACAGAAGCAGTTATCCCAGTCCAAGGAGGAACTGTATAGTGGGGATAGAGAAAGACGTACTCTACTTCCTAGCTCCCCAGGGTCATTTCATAAACTATAAAAATGAGAATGAACACTAGAGCCACTCAACATACATGTGTAGTCAGGAGAGCTTAACTGTCTGGACCAGAGAATTCAATACCATCTACCACTCCAGCCAGGACATCGTAAGGTAAATCATGCCATCTTGATTCCTCCTATCAAATTTTCTACCCCGAAAGGAGCTTCCTTTAACTCAGGTCCTCAAATACAGTTATTGTCCTAATTATGCAGTATATTAGGGCCACATAAATCCAAGGAATTGCACTGTGATTGTTACATTAACTGTGTACTTCTAAAATGTGTTTCCATAGTTACAATAGCAAAGCTACATTTAGAATTAATAATGGACTCCTTCCCATTTGTAACTATTTAGCCCCATAGCAATTAGGAAAAGGACTGAATATCAAATATTTGGGGTTTTTACTCTTGAAATGAGGCACAAATTAATCAGAATACATTTTTTAAATGTTTAAAAGAAACAGTATACATACATGTATAATATAAGCACACATACTTTGAAAAATAAAAGGAAAAGAGAGGCATTTGCCCATAATCAAAACTTTATTGAAAAATTCACACCAAAATAGGAGATCACTGTTGTGTACTTACAAAATTAAATGTAATTACATTATCTTGGTAAATTAACTAGAATTACTGAACTGATAAGGCTTTCTGTGATGTAACAAATTCAGGAAGTTGTGTGGATCATTAGTGTTGCTTTCTTCTAAATGAACACCCTACAAAGGAATCATAAGAGCATGTTAAACACAAGTCTATTCTATCTTTGGTATAGTTTTAATCGCAAAAAGTACTTAAGTAAAAAACTTAAGTTTTAGGAATATTACATTAGCATTCTTACATAGGTTTATTTGTCCTTTTATACCAGAAATTTGCTATAAATAAATCTTTTATATTTGAATTTACTCTAATGTGATGTGACTATAACTGTCACTCCTGTTTCTCAAATGCTATAAGGAATTTGTTTAAGACCATGACCCTGAATTCAACAGTAAAACTTTAATGTTGGCATGATATAAAGGTTCCGGAAGTCCTGCAAGTACATTTTTAAATAAGAGCAATACTTCACACTTATATCTTACCAGGTCATACCAAATAGATCTTGGATTTGTTGCCAACCCACTTATAACTCTTCCAGTGAAAATAACATGGAATTCACAGCTCCCCAAAATATCACAAGCAAATTTCAAGTATCATCATGGAATTATAACTCTATAAGTAGTATTATGAAAAACTATAATTATTTTTTCTTACTGCACAAAAGTGAAAGAATTAAAATTAGATTTTTATATTAACCCTTAAGTAGTTATTCACAGAAATCAAACCTCGAGAATTTAAATTTATACATTATCTGTTGCTGAGCTAGCAATGACAAAAACTGCCCTAAGTCTCATGTACCAAATATATAGGAAACAAAATATTTACGAGATATTTTTAAATGCTTTGGTTTAAAAAATCCATGTCCTATTGTATATATTCTTTTGCTCCATTCTGATTTATGTTTAATATTCTAAGTTAAGCAAACTAAGTGACTAAATACAACAGAATTAGGTGTTCCAAACTAAGAAAAATAATATTCAAAGGAGTTCTTTGCAAGGTCAAGAGTATAAACTTATCCAATTAAACAGGGTATTCTTTACTGAAAGAGCACACAATGAAAGAAAAATTATTTTGGTAATCATGATTTTAAGATAGAGACATTTACAATCATAAAATCTCATCACTGGGTTAGAAAATGCCAAATGATATACCTTCTGTAAGTCTGGCCTTTCCTCCTGTGGGCTGGCACAACACTGTTGAACAACCTACACAAAGAACCACGGTCTGAGCATGGCTGAAAACCGTGGTAATCTTGTAGCAACCTAAGAAAAGTCAACAAAAGCAGAAGAAAATATAGCACTTGTTCAACATATTTCTAGTAAAGACCTTATATTAAGTACTTTAGTGATGTGCAATAACAGCAAGCCACATCTAACAAAAGTAACCACATAAAAGTTTTTTTAAAAAATATGTGATATTAATATATTTTATTGAAATCAATATTTCCAAAATATCATTTCAACATGTAATCAATGTGTGTGTGTGTGTGTGTGTATGCTACATCTTCAAAATCTGTTGTATATTTTACATTTAAAGACTATTTCCCTTCTGACTAGCCACATTTAAGTGTTCCACATATAGTTAATGGCCACCATATGGAGCAGCACCACTTACGCTAAAGAATCAACATACCTCTCATTGCATCATGAAAAAGAAAACTCATATCAGCTTAAAGTAAATCAAATATCACATCCACTTTGGAGTCCCATCTTCAACCTCCCTCACTGTCAAAAAATGTTTCTACAGTGGTCTGAATACGTTTACTGTGGAAATTTCCAATTCTGTAATCCCACTTCTACTCTACAGAGGATCCTAATGTAGCTACATATACACACCACACTAGCAACCCCTACAGAAATTTTCCTTGAGAAAGGAATTAAATTTGAAATTTTACCTGGGCATTTTACATCCATAAAATAAGAATTTGGACTTTGAACTAGCCGTTTCTTTTTGTGTTTTTTCTTTTCCTCTTCCAAGGACGGATGTAGTAAATCTCTAGCCAACTGTATTAAAAAAAAAAAAAAAGGCATATTATTACTACTAGAATGAGACCACAATCCTGGAAGATTTAACCATACATGAAATATACATGCAAAAATAAAAATAAGTCATACTCAGCAGAGGCAACACTTAATAGCGGTGAGTTATGTTTTAAAGCTTAACTTTCATCAATACTTTTTATAATGCCCGCGTTCTCCCAGTCCCGGTAAAGGGGCTCCCTGACGATCAGGAAACATATGGTAAGGTTACCCGCGTTCTTCTTTACTCAGCTGAATAACAGTCTCCAATAAAAACAAAACTGTGGTGCCAAGTAAGAACGTGACTCTGACCCTGGCCCCGCTGAGCATAAATCGCTGAGGTAGGCACCCGGGAGAAGGCCAACGCCGGGGTGATTCCTGCCCCCCAGGGTTCAAAACCTGATCTGACAGGACCTCGGAGTGGCTGAGGCGTGACCGTCCTTGACCGACTTACCATGTGAGGCAACTGAGAAGACAGTTTTTAAAAAGAAAACAAGCAAGGAAATCGCTTCCGAAAGAAGGCAGAGGGGGGCAAAAAGACTCCAAAGATTACAGCCTCCCGGGCACCCACCGAAAGCCAGAGGGCTGATAAGCTACCCGGCGCGCTGTCCCCTCCCAGCCGCCGACTCCAGATCGCAGGTCAGGGCAGCCCCAGTGCCTCCCGGCCCCACACCCATGCCGGCCGGCCGAGCCGCGCTGCCGGGGCAAGTCCCGACGCGTCCGCCCCGCGCGAGGAGGCTGCGCTGTCCCAGCGGCGTCGCCGCGTTCGGCAGGGAGCCCCAGGGGCTGACGGATCGGTCCGGCTAGCCCACCCCCGGCCCCTAGACAGGCAGAGAAGCCCGAAACACACGCAAAGCTCGAAAGTAAACAACACACAGGCATGTTGATCCCTTCGCAAGCCCAGCGGGTCCCGGTCTCCGAAGTGACACCCCTGGCAAGCCGCACGCGAACAGGCGCAGCACCAACTTCCGGGATAGAGGAGGCTGGGAGGAGCGGAGGGGCGGAGTGGGCGGGCCGTCCACTCTAGGCGCTCCTCTCGCTGGTGGGAAGCGGGACGGCTTCGTCCTGACCTGCAAGTCTCTGAACCCGTGGGATCTGAGGGTCGTACCAATCCCAAGTTCCACCTTCCGCGAACCTAACGGGCTCCAGGGCTGGGGTCGCCGGCCGTAGAGCTCCGCAGTGAGCCAGCTGTTCCCAAGGCCAGGTTTAGAAGGTGTGTGCCTGGCTGGGAAGCCGCCTTGGGCTCAGGCCGTGGAGAGGAAGGGCCGACGGCCTCGCGGAACCCGACCCCGGACGGCTCACTGGGCAGCTCGTCCAAGGCCCCGCATTCAAATCCCTCTTCTGTCGGTTCACTCTGCAGGCATGCACACGGGGCGATGCCACTGTTCTCCGTTTTTTTGTGTGTTAAAAACAGTATTATTGATTAAAACTATTAACATGTACCAGCGTGATTATGAAACAGACTCGTGTACTTGTGCATCCAGCTTCCAAGGTACTGGTTATTAAGTTCTTTGGGAGGATGCGGCTGTGCCCTTGGGTTCGCTTTGCCCTGAAATAGTTTTTAAGAAGCACGGATTCGCTGCCATGCTTAGTTCCCCTCCGAGGATCCTTCCTGTCCTCTGAGGAGTATGCGAACTTTCCAGAGAGGACAACTGGTGCCTGAAAAACTGGGGTGTCACCGACAGCCAGATGTTTTTGATGAGGACAAGCTTGAAGGATGGATGTGAGTGAATGTGATCGAAACCTAAGAAACCAGGAAGACACTTCATCAGGAAATTGTCCTGGATAGACGTTCTCAATCACCTGTCATTTCTCTTCGTTTGAATAAGTAATATAATACACATTTAGGAAAATAGAAGGAAATTTAAATCATCCACATATTCCAAACATTTTTTTATTCACCTGCATATAGGTTTGTTTTGGGTTTTGTTTAACATAACGTATCATCTTGTTCATATTCCTTTGTAGACTTGATTTTCCCCCCTACTTACTGTATAATGCACATTGCTCCATGTTACTACATAGTTTTCTAATTCTGACTTTTAATAGGCTCATAGTATTCATCATATGAATATCCTCCTTGCATCCATAGGCTAAATTGGAATTAGATTTGGGGGTTTTAATATTTAATATTGTAAATATTAACAAATACTAAATATTTTCAGATTGTGTGTGTGTGTGTGTGTGTGTGTGTGTGTGTGTGAGTAAGCAGAATAATGGCCCCCAAACACTTAAATGTCCTCACCTCCAAGATCTGTAGTTACATGGCAAAT
The DNA here is from genome assembly GCA_028627145.1 of Eidolon dupreanum. NCBI lineage: Eukaryota > Metazoa > Chordata > Mammalia > Chiroptera > Pteropodidae > Eidolon > Eidolon dupreanum. The sequence goes on along the minus strand of CM053509.1, from coordinate 39,258,708 downwards.
TGAATTAAGGTTACTAATTAGCTTACTTTGAACCAGGAAAATTATCTTGGATTATCTGAGTAGACCCAATGTAATCCCAGAGCTCCTTAAAAGTGGAAGAGGAATACAGTAAAAGAGAATCACAGAGATGTGGTGATAAAGAAGGGTCTGAGATGCTTTGTTGTTGGCTTTGAAGATGGATGAAGGGACCATGATCCAAGGAATGTGGGCAACCTGTAGAAGCTGGAAAAGGCAAGGAAATGGATTGTCCCCTAAAGCTTCCAGAAGAAACACATTCCTTCTAGCACCTCAGTTTTCACCCAGTAAGACCTAGTTCATACCAAACTACAGAATTTCAGGGTAACGTATTTGTTTGTTTTAAGCCACTAACTTTTGTGGTAATTTGTTACCACAATAGTAGAAACTAATACAATAAGGAAGACCCATGCACACAACACCCAACTCTTGTCTAATCTTAACATTCAATACTCACTCTCCCCAATTTTTCACTGTTAAAATAACACTGTAGTCAGCATTGTTGTGGGTGAGTCTTTGTGTACATCTTTGATATTTCCTTAGGATAAATTTCTAGAGGAGGAATTGGTGAATGAAAAGTTATGCACATTTTAAGGTTTTTAATGTAAACTGCTAAATTACCCACCAGAAAAGTCAAACCAATTTATATTCCAGATGAAAATGTTTGAGAATGCCCATTTCTTTACACGCTTGACAATGTTGAATATTATGTTTTCCCCTACCTCAGTCAATCCAGAAAAAGCATATGGTATTCTGTCATATTTTTGCTGTTGTGTTACTTAATATTTTCCATATGCTTATTGGCCATTAGCACTTTTCTATGGGGATGATCATCTATTTCTTCATTATATATTCTTTTATATTAAGGATGTTAACCAACTATTTTCCCAACTTATTCTTTCCTATTAATTTTATTTTTGGGTGTTTTAAAAATCATACAGTAAATTTTAATTACGTATATATGTATTAATAATGTAGGCATATCTCACTTTATTGCATTTCACTTTATTGTGCTTCACAAGTGTTGCCTTTTTTACAAATGGAAGGCAAGACCCCCACCACCACCACCAGCAAAAAGATTATGACTCACTTTTTTGCTGCCCTCACTTTATTATGGTAGTCTGGAACCAAACCCACAATATCTTTGAGGTATGCCTATATATTTCAAACCAATTGTTTTTTTCCTTTTTGCTATTGTGTTCAGACAGGCCTTGGTCACCTTAGGATCAGCTAATTATTTGCCCATACTTTTTTCTGATTCTTTTGTTGCGATATTTATTCTTTAATTCTTAAATTCACCTGGAGTTCATTTTGGCACTTGATATGTGGTAGATCTCAGAACAACTTCTATTAATCAGGCCTCATTTTTGCTTCAGTTCCTTAACAATGCCCAGTATGATGTCAAAACTCTCCAACTTCAGAGACACTGTGGTAGCATCAGAAATAAAACTCAAAGTCAGGGAGACCTAAACTCTATTTGTAACTCTGCCACCCTCTCTGGAGCTCAATTTCTCCTAAAATGTCCCCAGGTCCTTGCACTGATGGCAGATGAAGGAACACGTGGGCAGATGCAGGGACCCAGAATCCCTTTGCCTTGGCAGCCTGTATTCAAGGATCTAGCAGTAGGAGCTTCCACCCAACTTCCCAAAGAACCCTGACATGTCAGTCAGAACCATGTCTACTGACTGAGAACTCTACAGCTATTCTATCTGGTGAAGTCTGAGAAGGTGCTGCTGAATTCTCCCATTCAGCACCTGGCTCCCTTCACCTCAGAAGTATGCAGCAGTCTCCTTTCCCTTATCCCTTTACCAACTTTAGACACTGGGAAAACTCACAGGTATTTGGGTTAAGCCAGGAACCCAAATGGTGTTAAATTTCAAGCTGGCCAAGACTGATTCTAAGTAAGTCAGATCCCAGTTTCCCCTAGGTTGGTGTTCCTCGGGCTTGTGCCTTTCTTTCCCCCAGAAAGGTAGTGAGAGGGTTTGTTTAGCTTTGTTCTTAAGAAATTTAGGGTGTGAGGTAGGGCTCTAAAGATAACTTTTCACACTCCTGCCTTTCTAAGTATTTTTTTTTTTTCTGAGAAGCTCAGAGAAATCTGTGTCATCAGCAAACTATACCAAGGCTGCATTCTTTTTCTCTTCCTTCTATTGTCCACCTATTAGAAGGTTTCAAAGTGCATGTGGCTTATTCTCAACACATTCCAGAAATCAGCAGCAACTTCTAAAGGTCCACTTCTTCTCTACACACCAGTTCTCCAACAGGGTCACAACCATTGTCCCCAAAGTTCCACTGTAAGGGTTGAAATTCATTTGTCATTCATGAGGATGTTTGACACTCAGATAAGCTCCCATCTATTAGGGGTAAGCGTTTCAGATGCAGACTATGCTGTCATTTTCTTTATTTTCCACACCAACTTAATTTCTGACTGAGGCTGAGCACCCACTGGGCTGAATATTTATGTCCCCCCAAAATTCATATGTTCAATCCTAACTTTTAGCCCCAATGTGATGGTATTGGAAGGTGAGGTCTTTGGGAGGTAATTAAGTCATCAGGGTAAAGCCTTTATGAATGGGATTAGTGCCCTTATAAAAGAGGCCCCAGAGAGCTCCCTTACTCCTTCTGCCATGTTAAGGACACCGTGAGAAGACTGCCATCTATGAACAAGGTATGGGCTCTCAGCACATACCAGATCTTGACACCCTTGATCTTGGACTTCCCAGCCTCCAGAACTGTGAGAAATAAATGTCTGCTGTTTAAGCCGCCCAGTCAATAGTATTTTGTTAGGTCAGCCTGTACAGAGTAAGACAGCTGGCCTGGCAGAACATTTTATGTCAGTCTTTGGATTGTGCCAGGTTTTCTGTATGTGTCCCCCACCTGATCTGCTCTCCATCCTTCACCTTGTTCTGTGCCCAGGAAGCTGACTTTGATGGGCTTGTCTTCTGGTTTCTAGTTGGATTGAGCCAATGGGAGACATCAGTAGGAAATCACAGAGGGGGAGAAAAGCAGTATTGAGGTATTTACTTCCCTAGATTTATCCTTGATGGGCCATTTTCTCCCAAGTGACTGTGTTTCTCTAAAGGTAACAGTTGGTGTTTCTTTCTCACAGTTCTCATGGGATTCTAGTCACCACTTCCCCTCTTTTTGGCCCTTCTGCCTGAGAGGTGGTGCCTCACAATCTTTTGTTGGTTTCTGTTAACCAACCTTATAATAGCCCCTGTGTGAAGCTATCTTCAGTTACCCTTTTGATAGGCTATCTGTGATCTGTCAGGACCTCGACATGGGGATCATCTGCTGAGATATGCTCCTTTTTGGCCTGGAAGGCTTTGCTTTCCAGTCATCAATCCAACCAAGTCACCACAAGGATGTCTAGTGTCCCTGCCTGTAGAACTCTTCAGATTTAACAGGTCATGGCTTAAGATGGATTATGGGAGTCTTAAGGGAAATGGCCCAAAGTCCTGGGCATGCAAATCCTTGTCATTTTGTGGACCAGCAGTATTAAGATCACCTAGGAACTTTTTGGGAATGCAGGCCCCACCCACCTTCTGAGTCAGTCACATTCTGCATTTTAACAAGATCCCCTGGTGATTCATGTGCACATCCCAGTGTGGAGAAACACTGGCTTAGATACAACATACTGCCATTCTCTCTGGAGTCTTCTTACCTACCCCATGGGGCTGCCAGGGGACCAGAACCCAGATTCCTACTACTCCAGGGTAACAAATCAAGGCTATTTCTCTAAATTGGAGCATGGAAGCTTTCCTCTTCTCTAGCTTCTCCAAGATATTTTGTTCATCCTCTCTTGTAGTAAATCATTCTCTCTTACTATGTTTAGGAACCCTTTAAATCAATTATACTCTAACTTGGTTGCACATGGGAAGCACCAAAGGAGCACTTACATTAATTAGACTATTTGGGGGCGGGACCCAGATGGCAGTACCTTTTAAAACTCCCCAGATGATTCCACAAGGAGCTAAGGCTGAGAACTACTGCTCTAAGTTGTTTGGGGTACTCAAAATTTACAAAAGGAAGGCTCAGAAAGAACTACAGTCTTCTCCTGCTTAAAGGTAGAAAGAGGGAAAGTACAGAGAGGTAAAAAATGATGAATTAATATTCAGAATATCCAGACTCGGTAGTTAGGTAGCACTGTCTTGCCTTCCATGATGATTAGGTCTCCGATCTTCTAATCTCTCCATCCTCTCACGATCTGCCTACGTCTCCAAGGAATAAAGTAAGCTACTTAAAGTCCAGGTGCTCTCTCAAACTTCATTGTCTTTCCACAGCTCATAGTAACGATGTTTTACAAAGACGCTGAGGTCAGCAAAAAGGTACGCAAATGTAACTCTCTTTTCTGAATTCCTGTGGCACTTACTGCCTATATTAATCATTGCTTAATAATCACTATTATCTTGTGTAGTTTTTCTTTTTATGCTCTTGTACTGCAATTTCACTTTCTATGTTTCTATGCCTTCTCTTCCCTAAAAGTCCATAGACTTCTCAAGATCAGAATTTGATCTCAACACCCCATATGCCTAGTACAGTGTGTAATAAGGACAGGAATGTGTCCGCTGAGTACTATACTCAATGTAACTGACTTGATGGTCATACTTTGAGAACTGACTACTGCACCTCTCGTTTATCTAGAACCCTTCTTTTCCAACCATAACTTTACTAGGTCCTTCTTGATGCATGCCTTTGATTTTTCCTCTGCCTCAATTTGATATAATGAAAAGACCAAAAGACCACTGAATTCTGGCTAAGCCTCAGTTAACTTGTTTCTAAAATTGGGAAAATAATTCTAAGTCATTGTAGGGTTGATGAGATATTATAGTGAGCTCTTCCCTTGGAAAATGTATACAGGCAAAAATAAATGAAATCATTCTATTTTCCCTTTACATAAAAACTGATTAAATGACTAATAGGCCAATGGGTTCAAAGTATTAAGAAGGCTGTTACTCTATTCACATTAAACAACTTTTTCAACTATTTATGGAATGTCTGCTTCCTACAAAGCAGTAAGCAATATAAACTTTGTTTCCTGGAAGCACAGAAACTTTTTAACTCTAATAACCACTTAACCTTTTTATGTTGTTTCCCCATCTGTAAAATGAAAATATTTATACCTATTTTATAAGGTTATATGAATATAAAATGACATAATGCTTGTAAAGTGCCCAGTATACTACAAATGATCAATAAATGCCAATTGTAATTGTTAGAGCTTGTTGGTGATACAGAAATCAGTTGGCTCTGGGAATCTTGAGCTGATAGTGATTTCCTTCGTAATGACTTGTACAATGGTTCTGCCTTAAGGAAGATTATGAGTACGTTTCATCTGCAGAAAATACTGGAGTCTTAATCTAAAACTGAGAGACTGTTCTTTCAAAATCCAACAGGTGGCACAAGGAGTCACTCGTCCTGCAGGAAAAGCACGGGCCAGCAGAGAGCTTTATCTTCCCATTTCCAGAGGGCCTTTGTTTTGCAGATGTCTTCCTTGTCTGTTACTCTTCACTGCGTAGTAGCTGTGAAGATCATGGTTATTATGGGTTTTCCTAAAGGAAAAAGAGATGTGACCTAGAAGGCAGCAGGTAGTGAGTCTAGTCTTCCCCAAGTATTTTCCCCTAAATATTCCACTCATTTGAAACTAGTTCACTATATTAAACCAAACTAACTACATTAAACTAAATTCCACATTGCCTTTACATGAAAGTCAATACCATTGGCTCTAAACATATTTTTTATAGAAACACACAGTCCAAAAACCTAGTAGAAGGTCTGTTTTCATTATTAATTGTGCCAGCACAGTAGTCATTGGGTAGCATAGACTCTAGAATAGTGGAGCACTAGGCAGTGAGCTGAGAGGGGAGTTGTGTTGCTGATCTGTAGTGTTTGCTAATTTCCAGAAATGTTTCCGTCATGGCCCATGTCAAGTACTAAGATGAAGTCACCTTACACAGACTGAGGAAGAGATGAGTGCAATCTCCTGTTCAGGTAATGCCAAAGTCTTATTTTAGGAATATTTCCGTTATCATAGGACTGCTAATAAAATATCCATATTGACAATTTCGGGCTTCCTTTTGTCTTTTCTCAGATCAAAAAGCTGAGTGTGAGAATGAAAACTGAGAGAAGGAATGGATTATTAGTCTAACCCAATCTGGATGATTGGCCTTAAATCAAGAAGAATTGGTCTACTGGATCATTTTACCCCCCTGAGCACCACACATAACAGAGTAAGAACTCTATAAGATGTTGCTCTCCAACTTGCCAATGAAGAGGTAATATAGGAGATCAGGTTAAGAAGAGACAGCTCCAATTTAAGACATCTTTTAATTATTCTTTATATCATGTCAAAATCTGCTTACATTTAACTTAAACTCACCTATTGAGGTTCTGGCCTAGGAAGGGAACATAGAAAATATGTCATTTATTTTCAAAATGACACCAGAGTTAATTAAGGATGGCTTTACTTCTTCAGGATGAGTATCACATGCTCCTACAAACACAATTTGCAGTTTCTCATCACCCTTTTCATGTTTCTCTGGACATGCTCCCATTTGTCAATATCCCTCTTAAAATAGGCCTAATGACTGAACACATTGCCAGCTCAGAATAGCAGGGAACCATTACTTGTCTTGTTTTGATGATCATATGTGTATCAGTACAGCCTAATATCACATCAAGTTTTTTAGTAGTGCAATATCATTGCACTATTGATTTATATAAACTTACAGCTGACTATAATCCTAAGTCTTTTTGACTGGTATTAAATTTCATATCCCTATGCTATAATTGCATTTTAAGGAATCTAAGTCCGGGAAATATACTAAAAAACATTGAATTGTACCCTTTAAATCAGTGGGTGGAATGATTGTAAATCATATCTCCATGAAGCTGTTAAAAAATATAAGTGCGAGAAAGAAAGACAGATGTGTTTTATTAAATAATAATTTTTAAAATTTTTTTTCATTTTTTAAAATAAATTTATTCATTTAAATTAGTTTCAAATATACAGTACTTTGGTTATATATCTACATTGTTCATAAAACAATCCCCCCAATTGCTCCCTCCCTCCCTTGGCCCTCCACTTAGCCATCATATTAATGCTAACTGCATTCCCTCTGCTGTGCTCCCCATCCCTGTGCCCAACTATCAACTACTAATTTGTATTTCTTTAACCCTTCACCCTGTTCCCCCAGCCCCCCAACCCTACTCCCCTCTGTCCTTCACCAAATTGTCCACTATATTCATGAGTCTGTTTTTGATTAGTCTGTTCTTTTTGTTCCTTAGTACCACATATAAGTGAAATCATATGGTATTTATCTTTCTCTGTCTGACTTATTTCACTCAGTATGATAACCTCTAGGTCCATTCATGTTGTTGCAAATGGTAGGATTTCATTTTTTTAATGGCTGCGTAATATTCCATTGTATATATGAATCATAATTTCTTTATCCAATCGTCTGTTGATGTGCATTTAGGTTGCTTCCATATCTTGGCTATTGTAAATTGTGCTGCCATGAATATTGGAGTGCATAGATCTTTATGAGTTATTGTTTTGGTTTTCTTTGGATAAATACCCAGAAGTGCAATTGCTGGGTCAAAAGGTATATCCATTTTTAATTTTTTGAGGGACCTCCATACTGTCTTCCATAGCAGCTATACCAATTTGCAACCCCACCAACAATGTATGAGGGTTCCCTTTTCTCCACATCCTCATCAACACTGGCTGTTTTTTATTTTTTGATGATAGCCATTCTGACAGGTATGAGGTGATATCTCATTGTGGTTTTAATTTGTATTTCTCTGATGATTAGTGACCTTGAGCATCTTTTCATATGTCTGTTAGCCATCTGTATTTCCTCTTTGGAGAAGTATCTGTTTAGGTCTTCTGCCCATTTTTTAATTGGATTGCTTTTTTGTTGTTGTTGAGTTGTTTAAGTTCTTTATAAATTTTGGATATTAACCCCTTACCAGATGTATCATTAGTGAATATCTTTTGCCAGTCGGTTGTCTTTTTGTTTTGTTGATGGTTTCCTTTGCTGTAAAAAAAATATAAGTGCAAGAAAGAAAGACAGATGTATTTTATTAAATACTAAATTTTGTATTTTATTAAATAACCTAAGTTTTGCCAAACACATTACCTTCATATAATCCTTTCAACGATCTTCTTGAGTTCTAGAGGAATTAAGAAACTTGTGCAAGTAGAGGAGCAAGGATTTGAACCCAGGTCTGCTCAAGATACCCATGCTCATGTCAGGCTCATTCCACCATACCACACTGCGTCCCTGTCACCCTGGTGTGTGCTAGGCTTTATAACTGATACCTAGTCAAAGTCAGTGGGAGGAGGTCTACCAGGTATACAGAGCTGCAGAACCACACAGAATAGTAACAAGTGATATGGCGATTTAAAGAAATTCAGGGTTAGAAAGATCTGGATTGTAGCAATGGGTAGGTATCCCATAAGTGGAGCAAATATGATTATTGACAGTAGTGAAAGTGGGAGTGGTGGACTAGTGAGGAGATATTGAGAAGAACAGCGTGAGTGACCCGTACTAGTAATGTGAGTCAGACAGGACAAGGGGCAGATAGCAAGCTCCCAGCTTGGTCTGCATTTCAGGTGTGTTACCTGGGGAAAATAGATGTAAGCAAATTGGAATCCTGATTTTTGAACAGATCATGGTGATCAGGGACTCAGGTCCTGCATCAAGAAATCAGAACTGAGATTCAGTGCTAGGATGAAAGCAGAAGCCTAGAAGTCAGAACCAGGACATTTGATCAGAGCAAGACAAGTCACAGGATATCTGTGTCCCCTGAACTACTGAAACAGGGCTTCTCAAAGCCTTCAGCTAGAGATGGGGTTTGCCACTAAATCTGGTGCAGGACCAAAACTATGGATGAGTGACAAGTGGCCTAGCCATGGAGACTGACAGATTGTTAGAAGAGACCAGTGCCTATCCAGTGTTTTGTGTTTTTGTTTTCCCTGCAACATGCATGACCAATTGAGAACCACAGGTACATATATCCCTATAGAAGTATTCTGGGTTAGACAAAATTCTGAGTGTGCCATCTATAATGCCACCTACTTCCCTACTACATAAGAAATTATATCAGGAAGTGACTAAGAGAGAATGTTGTTTCAGGAATAACTATGAATGTGTTCCATTCGATTTTATCATCAGCAAAAATTACTTGTGTGCATGTCTGATTTTGGCAGATCAGTATGATGGGACCACCCAGGTGGTCCTCATCAGGCAGATCCTGCCTATACAACCAGAATCCCTGGCTTAGCCTCTCTCTCAGTGCCAAGGCTTCTTGTGTTTCACGTAACAGATACATCTCAAGTTTTCCTGAGCTAAAATGGAGAGAGTATTGGACATGGGCCAAAGCAGGAAGGGCAGCTTGGCCTCATGGGGGTCAGAACAAAGCCCTGAGAGGCCACTGGGAATGGAGATAGCTATTCTCTTGCCACTTCCTTTTTTCTCTCAGGTGTAATCTGGTTTCTCATGCCTACTTCTCCCTGTTTCAGTCTCCTTTCCCTACATTTCAGTTTTTTCTGCCTCCCAGAGCACATAGTGAAAAATGGCCAATTCCTTGTTATACGCTGTCCTAGTTCCAGGTCCAGTAGTGAAGGTCTGTGTCCCAATTCCAGATGACTTGGAGAAAGAATCTGGTTGTCTCAACTCAGATCAGGAATATTTACTCCAATCATCTGTGGGCACTTAAGATAATAGTGACTCCTGAGGCTCAACCCTGTAGAAAGGGATGAGAGGAAGCTCTTAGGAATGGAGATGTAGTTCTGAATGGAGACCCCATAAGGTGATTATTCCCTTCCAACTGTTGTCACTACTGCCTTTGGCAAGACGGCGGTGGTCTAAATCCTCACCCACCAAGCTGTCTTGCTGCTGCTCTGTCTTCTCCCTGAAACACTGAACAGTAACTAAACATAGTTTGTTAACTGAAAACACCTTCTTGGGCATCTCCAAATTGGTAATGAATATGTGCAACAAAAACATTTTTTCATGTAGAATAATCAAATCTAGGGACCACGTGTTGAGGGGGAAATCCAGTTTAAACTAAAGACATACTAAGCACATTGGAACTGAGGCACATTGCCTAACAACATATTTTACAACCAACAAAATTACTTATGCATAGACACGAGTAATTAATTTGCAAAGTGCCTTTTTAAGTAGCCCTCATATTATGTCTGAATGAGAACTGTCTTATTCATAATTCTTTCAGTATCTGAAGAATAAAATTTGAAGTCAGGAGCTAGAAGCAGAAAATCTGGAGGTTCTGACCTAAATGGGTTCCTGCTTCAGATTTATAAGGTAGCATTAAGGGAACTATGAGGCAAGTTGTTAAATCTGAAGGCTACAGTCTTAAGCTCTGAGAGCAACCAAGATTCCTTCCCCTACAATCTCATGATGATGATAATGATGATGATGATGAAGAAGAAGAAGAAGATGATGATGATGATGATGATGATGATATCATCTGAGCGCTTGGTGCCAGGCACTCTGCTAAGCACTTTATATGGATTATCTCATTCAATCTTTACGATATCTCTATAACATAGATAGTATTATTATCCCCATTTTACAGATGAGAAAACTAAGGCACAGAGCTAGTTAAGTACCATTCCCAAAGTCCCACGAATGGTAACTTGCAGAACAAAAATATAAGCCTACCTCTGGCTGAAAACCTTTGATCTTAACCAATAAAATATACTTAGATCTTCACCAATACAATATACTTAGATCTTCTAACAAGACATTAAAAAATGTATTTGAAAATGAAGCTCCTGAATGAACATTAGGCCTTCCTATCATTTTTCATCACTCATTAGGTCTTTTCATTTTCAATACATTTGAACAGGTATTTTTGGTGTGTCTAATATAAGAAAAGCACTGATGTTGAGGGCAATGAGAAAATGATTAACACTCCTGGTGTTTTCAAGGAGCTCAAGGTTATCTAATATTAAGAAAGAAGCTGTACAAACATAGTTATAATCTAACGCTGAATGTGATACACCATCCTAGAAACACAAAGCCTCCAGGAGATTAAGGGAAGGCGAGATCATGTCTGCTAAGTATATAAAATTTATGATTTGCTGCATATGAATGGTGTTAGATGAATCATGTGAGAGAGACAGAAATCTCATTTTAGACAAAGTAATCAACAATTCAGATGTGATTCTCAGCAGGACCAATATGACTTCTGATGAATCATGTAGCCATGTCTTTATATCATCTGTAGAATTCGACCCCTAAGAATAAGAAACAAGACTTTAAAGAAAGGAATGGGTTCTAGACAGACTTGGTCCTTGTTTCATGTTCTCAGTAAACACTGTCCCTGTAGAAAACACCTCTAACGTGAGCTGTCAGCCAGCAAACTGCTCCACTGACAACAGGAAGAAGCACAGAGAGGTCTTTGGAAAGAGCTCTTCCCTCAGTGTGACACTTCAGATCTCAAAGATTTTTCCAGGATGGTCTCAAGAACAAATGGGTACACTTGTCCTTTGTGCTTTGCAGAAACCAGTCCATCATCTGCCACCAGCTAGGCCCAGTGGATCTTGGTGCTGCCTGCTGTCCAGACATCTGAACCTTGCCCTGATTTCTTGCTCTGCGCTCCACTACCATTACCAAACCCTGCTTTCTGTTCATGTAATGTGAGTCCAGCTCTGCTTTTGATCACCCCTGAAGTCTGCAGCAGTCTGTGATTATGACTTAGGAGCTTTACTGTGGCAGTGGAAAGCAGGATGCACTCCAGACTTTGGATAAAATAGCTCAAATGCTCCTTTTCATTTACATACAACTTTACATCACAAAGCCTGTCCCAATCATCATTAATTAAACCTGCCACTCTGAGGTAGGGCTGAATTAGTCCACTCATTTTACAGCTGACAAAACAGGTAGAAAGGCTTAGGGATTTGCTGAAGTGAATCTCTGTTCAATCAAAGACGCCTGGCCCAATTCCCTTCCTAGTTCATTCTTTTCTCACTTGGAAGAGGCCTTCAGAGTGCCCAGCTCTTAACTCCAAGCAGCTCAAGGAAGTCAACTGGGAAGGGTTGCTTGGCAGCAAAACAGCAGCAATCTAGACCAGAGCAGCAGTGTAGGCTTCAATTATTTGGAAATAGCCAAATCATATTCTTCTGGTTCTCAGTGAATGTTAAATATGTACATGCACACAGGCACGCACACATAAACACACAATTTTTCCTGTCAGGCCAGAGAATAGGGCCAGGATATTGAAACATAGTTGGAAAGTTGCTTGGGAGCAAAGCTACATTTGACCTGGTAGAAAGCAGCCTACCCACTACCCACACTTCCACCTTCTGTTACTGGATCTTTTATATTATAATTTTAAATGAATGCAAAATCAAACCTATTCCAAGGACAGGCTTGGTCCTATATTCGTGGAGCCTGGGGCAAGAGTAAAATATGGAGCCCTACATATCATGTGTCTAAATGTTTAAAAATTGTAGCTGAAGCTAACAAGCTGGTTTCCTCCCATGACAGATATGTTTATAATGACCTAGAAGATTGGTTTGAATTTTGAATATTTTAGCTCAACACCAGAATTTGGAGGTTCAGAGAGAGCCTGGACCAATGTCCTTCCTTCCCACCCCCAGGCCTGACTTATATCACAAGGGCCTCACACACACACACAATGAGGATCCCAGGCTATATGTTCAAGTTCCAGGCACATCACAACCCCCTTTTGGCCACCTCTTGGGCCAATGATGCCATGCCAATGGCACAGTACACCCTGGGAAGGATAGATTAAGAGAAGAGACTCACACCAGTCCTGGAAGCAGGGCCTTTGGCAGGAATTCTGGGGTCTGGGTACCCAGAATTTGGCCTAAGAGCAGGGCATGGCTCTGAGTGAAAAAATCTACCTAGCCTATGGATTCTTTGTCCAATGGGAAAGAATGAACTAAAGAGGGAAAGGATAAGGTTTTCTAATAAGTGAGCCCCAAGGGAGGAGCCCTTCTTGCCAAGACCTAAGAGGAAATGATATCTGGCCAAATAATAAGTAAGTAAGCCATAGTATGAGTTAATACTAGAATCTGCACAAATCTGGATACCATCAATAATTACTCAACTATAACACAGAGGTATGAGCTGTTTCAAGTGTTTTGTCTGCTGCCTCTCATAAATAACTTACTTATTCTGGGCAGTAGGCATGGTTTCCAGTAGGTATAAGGGCTAGGAACCAAATGAATAAACTCTATAATTAAATATTTTACTGGAGAGGTTGAGCTCCCATAAAAAACTAGATACCAGAGCTCTAGGTGGTGGTCCTAGGATGGTACCCTTGCTATTGCCTCCCTGAAATGAACCAAGTGGGAGGAAGAAGAGAAGCATGGCTTCCTGGGCCACTGGGTGGATATGTGCTGCCTTGCTGTTTGAGGAGGGGTCCTTGGGTCAGCCAAGGTTGCAGGGACAAAACAGATCCCTCTATCCACATCAATTCCCTCAGAATCAGAGTCACAATACCAGTCCTGGCTTGACATGCAAAGTAGTTAAAATAATGAGCTTCCTTATGAACTTATATCTCAATTTTTGTTTAAATTAATAATTTACAACATTTAATTTTAAAAGAACTATGTCCACATATAAAAAATATTTTTATCATCAATTCATGCCAAAAATGTGTATTTTGATGCTAATTTGTTGTTGTTGTTGTGGTGTTATGCTAACATGTACATATGTTAATGCTAACGGTATTGAATTCTGGATTCTTGGCTCAGACAAAGGCTTTAGTTCAGCCTTCTCTGACATCATTGTTGCTAACATATAAAGGACATATTCCCTTAATGACCTTTGCATGTTGGTTATTATACATAATTCCTTAATTTTTTTTTTTTTTTTCTTTTACAACAGAGGTAAAAAAAAAGCCCAAATCAGAATAAAAGTCAATTTACGCCATCAGGTAGTAGTCACTTCTGGGGTGTGGACACATATTTCTTCTGCCCCATAGCCTTCTCCACAGATCTACTGCTTGTTCAGATAGAGACACTCTGCCGAGCCAGGGATAATTTGTGTGCCTATATTGACCCCATTTCTGGTTGTCACTTGACAACTACTACATTGCAACCCACAAAAGTATCCAACTTCCTGAAAGCATGCGCACAATCTCCCCACCACAGTTCAGGTTCCCACGTCATTGTGACTCATGTGATTCATCCTCCTTGCCCATCCAGTTCAAGTGAACTAAATGTCCAAAGTAAGTGACCTAGTGCTGGTCAATAAGACCTTGCTGGGATGATCCTGTCCTGCCTTCTAATAAGAAGCATAGCTCTCGGATGAAGCTGATGACTGCTAATAAATTCTGTTATCGCTGATACCAATGGAGGGATGTAACGTTCCATTTATCCAGAATAGCTAGGAATTGGGGAGATCTAATATGCAGGGTAATCTGCTTAAGTGTAGACTACCAGTTTTGAAAGAAAAATAAACTAATTTTGAAAGAACTATAAACTAACACAACACATTACTGGTATATCATTTTACCTAACATCGTAATTATGTGTGTGCCCCACCTCTCCTGAAAGACTATAGGCTTCATAAGGGTTAGTCTGTATCAATTTTATCTTTATTCCCCTTTTAATACTGAGTGAGTTGCTTTATATTTTAGGTACTAAAAATATTTTTATTAAATGAATGAAAATAGAGAATAGAAACTATAATTTACCAACATACTCCATCCTTCTTTGATGACTCAGAAGGCCCTCCAGGATCACACATTTCTTCAGGCTTATTATTACGTGTGATATCTCTGGGGATGTTTAAGATAGTCCAAGAGGTTGAAAAGGGAATTCTACAATGACTGAAAGTTAGGACTCATTATCTACTGACTCATTCCAATTCTAAGTCTATGCATGTGTTGAAAAGTCAAATATAGAATGATCCCAGTTCCTATTACCTAAAAGTAATACCATATCACAGTGTAATTGTTTATGAAAATAAAAGATTACACATAAGGAGTTTAACTATAAATATTAACAAGGACAAATAATTTATCTTCAAGACTTTTGAAAAGGTAGGATATCATTAGTACCATTAGTATATTATTACCATTATTTTATTAAAGTGCATCCATTAGATTATAATTTAATAATTAATGCAAACGTATTTATCACGGTGTGCCTAATATATACCAAGCTCTATGTTAGTCACTAAGGATACAATGTGAATATAATTCATGCCCTCAAGAAATTTAAATAATTCATCTTTAAAAACATTTTATTGTGTAGATCATTTTATAGAACTTTAGATGTCACTGTAGGAAATCAACCTCGGTGTGATGTGACTGTCTAACATATCCTATAACTCATTCAAAATACAGAATAATACAAAAGAAAGAAAATTAATGTTAGTTTAATTACTTGACATTAATGTTTTTTTTTTTTTTTTTCTGAAAAAAACACAGAATTCAGGATGATCATTTAAGAATCTAGCTTTTTGCATTTTCAGAATTCTGGGTAAATTTACTTCTGCATATATGGTGATTTTTTGCTTCACTTTAGTACACTGTCTGCCAGTCCCCCAGGACTTGGGGTTAAAACAGCTGCCCCAGGTAGGGAGGACACAACCATTGAAATGCCCCCACCTCCTTGGCTGATCTTTCAGTGGGTGTGATAAGCGAAAGAGGAAGCGTAAGGGAGCCTCCTGCCCTGGGGATTCAGGAGAAACCTTGGAGGCAGGGACAGTGTTCTCAGTCCAGTTGTCAAGAACTCTGGTAATGGATGCTGCCTCCCTTCCAGATAGCTTCCTGTAAACATGCTGATTTTCATCATGACACTAGGACTTTACAATTTAAACCTTCCTATCTAAAACTAAGGGTGTAGATTAAATCATAGTTTCTCATCATATATTCTGCAGGACACAGGTCCCATAAAATGCTCCATCAAAAAGGGGCCTTGGGCAGGAGTGTGGGAAATACTGTGCACCATACTTAGTTGTGAAGAGTCACAGGTACATCAGCATATTAAGAGTTCTAAGGAGCTGTACCATCAAAACTCCAGGATAGCAGCATTTCTCAAAAGTGTCTGACCATGAAACCCTTTCTTCTAGTTTCAACGACTACTGATGCACTTAGTATTCTCAGGTATGAACTTTGGAAACAATACAATAAACTATCTCTATATTTAGTGGGTTTATAGCATCTTAAAGCAGAATCTAGTCTTAGAATTCAGAGGTCTATGAGGTAGGATCTCATAGCTAGTCAGTGGCCAAACCTTGTCCCTTTCATTTGTTAGTTTCCTATATTCTATATGTTAATAATCCCAATAAATGAAATTTTACTGTGAGGAGGGCTAGAAAAAGCATCAATAATTGAATCTACAGATAATGTCTAAGCTCCAGGGTTTCTACTTTTGGTTAAACTCTGTTGGTTAAAGTTACTTCTAATTAAGCAAAACTAATAGTGCATATCCATAGGCTAGTGGAGATGTTATTGAGCAGAGAATTATCCACAGTTAAAAAGGCTAATGAGAAGGGGAGAAGGAGAAACAAATGGCCCAGAGTCCAAAGCCCAGGTAATTGGCTCCTGGGCAACTAAGACTAAGTTATTTTTTGTTTTTGTTTTTGTTTTGGATACTGAGCTCAAGAAGATCCTTTAATTATTTTTTAATGTATTGAGTTACATATTTCTTTGGTGTCAGGACTAAGAAAAGAGAACTGTCGCTTGCTACACACTGACCTTAAAGTCCAGTGTCCTAGACAGTGTCTCCTTAATGCCAACTTTAAAAAGTCTCATACATCACTTCACCAAGGTCTTTGCATTGAGTTAAAAGGACAAAAGTAATTTTAGGCTTCAATTTCTTGTCATGACATTCGCTTGTAAAGAATTCTTTAAGTTGGTGGCTAAGTAAACAACAGTATTCTCCTAGCAGTGAATTGGCTGTCCCATAGTCCCAACTACCTTATAACCTACCCCCAAAGTAATTAAAGAACCAAGCGATTTGCATTCCTTTTCCTACAAAACCACTCTTGAGTAGCAGATGGCAAACACAAATGTTTTGCTCTAGAGACATATGGAAACCTCTGCTTCATAAAAGCCTCAATGAATATTAAATGTCAAATGATGCCATTCATTGCAGAAATAGGATGTGATAATCTCCCAAACAGGCCCAATTAGGCTATATAGCTACTTGAGTTTCAGAAAGTAATAAGTGGGAAATTTCTATGTGATTGGAATTTCATTAATGCTTTTTCTTAATCTGAATATTCATCCTGGCCCAAAAGAATCACCTATTCAGCTTTATTTCTTCAGCATTTGATTAGGTTGTCACCATCATTTATAATTGTAAATCTTAAAAATGAGTAATCAAAGAGTTCTGCTTGATTTCATATTAACTCTTCAGTTCTGCTGAACAATGAGAGTGAGAAAATTTAAGAAAGATAGTGTGTTTTATCACAGGTACTGGAGCATTCAACATGCTCCCTGTTTAATACTATCTATAAGCCCTTGCTTCTGTTAAATTAGAAAAAAAATCTATGTTTAAGGATATTCAGGAGATAATTATCCATATTAAGTAGTAATTAGAGAAAAGAATCTTATTGGATATGGTTCAAAATACAAAGCAGAATTTCATTTTTTCTCTTAACCCTATAGATTGACAACCCAATAAATTGTTGCCATCACAGAGAACACTGAAACTTTGCATTCCTTGGAAAGAGAGAAGTACTGAGTCATGGGGTGAACTGGATGCTATTTAGAATAAGGAACTAGGTGTCTTGAGCTCCTTTCCCAGCACCACACCCTGCCTGGCCTCCATGGGATCTGCTAGGCTGGGAGGCTGTTGGTAAATCCCCTTGATTCATCAGGGTGTTTGGTTTGTCTATGAGAATAGAACCCCCAAGGTAGATCTGAGGTCATCTGTTATGAGAGCTTAGATTCAAGAGTCAAAGGTTTTTAAGACAGAAAGAAGTTATCTAATCCAGCCTTCCTCAGTTCACATATGAGGAAATTGAGGCACAGAAAGGTTGTTGTTCTTTTTTAAAGTCACAGAGCTAGTTAGTGGCAGAGCTGGGAACAGAACCCAGGTCATTGTATGTTTAGTCCACTCCTCTTTCCATTATAAAATCCCAGGACAGACTTATCAGAGCCTGAGAGAGAACTTATAAAATTCAAGGCTGCTGAAGTAGGGTAGTAAAGAGACCAGGTGTCTAAGTGCCTATGTTAATTCTATCTTTGGACCACCCATCCCCTCTTTAAGGAAACAATGTTTCCTTCTTGCCTCTTCTTCCTAGTTCAAAATCTGTTGAAGAGAATGACAAATCAGAATTTTCCTGTATTCAGTTCCATAACTTCTCCAGAAATTCCAACATAACCAACAGCTTAGTGGTACTCAATAAAAATATCAATATGCACTTGACGGTGAAACAGGTAGTAATATTTATTCCCTGTCCCCTCCTGTCTTCTCTATTTCTAACAAAACCCTGTAATTTAGCGTGAGTTTGACCCTACACTCAACTCTAGTGGATTAAACCAATTGGCCAATGCCATTGTCTTGGACCTGGAAGGTCCACAGAGCTCAATTCTAGGGTATTTATTTGAATGAAGTCTTAAGGAAGAGGATTCTGTACATTCTGCTCTGTTGAATCTGGAAGCAAGGAGTCCCAGGAGTTTCAGGAAGACATTTTGCAACATGGGGCTGGGCTGTTAAAATAAGTGTTACTTTGAGGAAGCATTGCTAAGAAACCAAAAGAGAGAAACCAGGTCCTAGGCATGTCATGTGAGCTGCTAGATTACTCACCTGTCACTAGCTCTAGATCTGATTATTTTAGTATGTAATTAAATAAAGTGTTATTATTTAAGCCATTTAGTGTTCTATTATTCACTACCATAAGCTTCTCAATGCCTCTTATGATGCTGATTGTGAGTTTCAGTACATCTCGACTTTGCCATTGGATCAGAGTCCATTTTAAAGTTGGTCCCAAAAGGCTTTCTATAACCACTCAAACTTATAAGAAATTCTACTCAAAACTCCTAGTACTTACTGCATATTACCTATTTGACACAAAATCCTACATAGCAATGCCTAGGTAAATGAAAGGAATCAATTTTACTAACATACTTTATTGTTAGAAACTTTATCAGAGAAAGAAATAATACAAGATATATTAGAATAGATTCCTTCCCACCCACCCTTTAGTAGAGTAAGATATTGAGTTGACTCTATGCAGATTAAGCTCTACCTTCCCTTTCTGTGGGTTGGACCCTACCTAGAAATGGAGCCACCCAGGATAGTTATAACTTGGGCTTCTTCTCTATTCTAGGTCATTAGGTATCTACTTCCAACTCCCAAGAAAAGAGTTTTGCCTTCATCTGGCCATGGCCCTTCTCTATATTCTAGAGTCCTGTACCATACATATCTTCCTATTCAGTCATGTTCATTAATCCAAGCCTGAGGGATGTGCAGCGTCCTCTCATCCTCTCTACACCTTGCTCTCTTTGTTATAAGAAGCTAGGTTTATAGAGATTTGTTAATCAAACAGATACAGTACTTTTATTTAGCAATTTTTTTGTATTATCATGTCATTTTTATTTAACTTTCATATTCAGCAGTGATAAGCAAAATATTTAACAATCAGTTTGGCATAAACGTTTGACCAATCAGATTGGAAGTCTGACCAATCAGGACGTACGTCCCAAAATCAAAAAATGGACACCCAGCCAATCAGAATGAATGCCTAATAAACCCAAATTAAAACCAACCAATTAGAATGGACATCTGACCCACTGGAGTAAGTGAAGTGCGTAGCAGCCAAATACCTGCATCCCAGTTATTATTAAACTTTTCACTTGTGGGTTCTCCTTTAAGTAAGCATGTAAGCAAACTGAGGGCAGGGACCACATGATAGATTTTTTTTTTGTATCCTCCAGGTGGCCTTGCTGAGCTGGATTTATAGTGTGAGCTTAATGAATATTTGTTTGATTGCTCAGAAAACATCAGTGGGTGGAAAGAGCACAGCTTGTCCCTCTCTGATAAAGATAATTATAGAATTATCCCACTGAAATATCACTAAATAAATAGCATGCTTTTTGATGACACACAGGTGATAAAGAGAAATTAGTATTTTTGAGGATTTATCATTCAACATGATCTTGTCAAGCTAGAGAATAATATATAATTACACTGATTTCTTAAATACAACGATGTATAGTATATTAGAGAATGAATAACATAAATAAAAGCTAGAGTACAACCAGAAGGATATTAGGCCAAAAACATCTAGGTCTTATAGCAACTAATAAAATGAAGTTATTCCAGATGTTAAAATACCTAGACTTCTGGAATGGTAGTCAGATGTTCATTCATTCCACAACTCAGTTGAGTACCTACATCATGCTAGATGTGCTGGGAAAACAGTGAGAAATTAGCAATGTCCCCTTCCTCAATCAGCTCAAGTTTTAAGGGAGAAAACAAAGAAGTACACAAACTATTCGACAACAGAGGCAGAACTTATTTGATGTCTGAGTCATCAGTCAGTGAAAAGAATCACTATGAAGGGCATCTTTGTAGCCCACCGGGACAGCTGTGCTCAATGGATGGCAGAGGACCAGAACGCAAGAGTGGTTGGGCAGAAGCATCAGCACTGATGGGTGCTAGACTGATGGTCAAAGGCTGCTTTGCCCCTAATTTTTCAGGACCATGTAAGTGCCTGGATTCTTGTAGGATATAATTAAGGAGAATAAAAGCCCCCAAAATGATTGATACCAGTTGTGCTAGCCCTTGACAAGTAGGCATCTTAGCCAAATATAATTTATTTTAAGCAATTAAGAAAGGTGACATTTCTTGCACTCAAGTGTCATGGAGCAATTTAAACTAGTTAAAGAATGCTTCAATTAATTTGAAAATTTGCCTGGAGAACACACACACCCTCAAGAAAATGTAGATTCTTGGGTCTTTGACACCCCCAAGATGAATAAACTACTGTAAGAAGTGAGTAATACCTTTGGAATTGTACAACTTGGCAATCCTGCTAGCTACTATGAAGAAAGCCTGCCCGAAGACAAACTAAACATATAGAGGAGGGCAGTGACAAGAGAATAGAGAAAAATGAACTAGAGCTGTGATCAAAACCAAAAGTTCACACAGATCTCATACCAGACTTCCTTTCAGTATCATTAGAAAATTCACAGGGAAGAGCTCAACTGACCTAGCCTGGTCATATGCCCACCTCTGTGGCCGGAGTAAAGTACCATGATTCACATCCACCAGTGGGGGAGGAGCAGCTTCCCAAAAGCAAGGAGAGAGTGTTGGCCTGACAAAAACCACAGAGGGTAAACTCTTCAGACATCTAGATTTCTGTGTGTCAAGCTGCCATGTACATGTTAGCCTTATCAAAGTCTTCAGTAAGCATTTACAGAATCAAATTGAATGTGCTGGTCTGCCTAGTGCTCTACAGTGATGCAGTGTTTCAAGAGTGAGTTTGGGCAACTGGTATTCATGTGGTTTCCTTTAGAAAAGGCTCTATCCATGCCACTTGAAGAAAGTAGGAACCAGCAACCTGTTACCTGTGGTTCCCTCAGATCTACAAATGTACTCATTGTCCAGTCCTTTTGAGTAAAATGCTGTTAATGCAATAGTAATGTTACTACCACCAAACTCTCATCTCTAACTAACGTGTTGTTATGAAATATATGAAATTTAATAATGCATAAAGGAAAAAATTTGATTCTTCTTAGTGTTAACCTATCAAAATGCTTGAATGGTTCAACAGTGGTGCATAGATTTACCAGCTAGAAATTCCCGATGTTATGTACACTTGGTAGCAGAGAAAAACTGGGGAAGTGAAAATAAGGTAAATTTTTTTCTAATTCTCATCAATTAATAAAATTCCCCCAAGGAAATTTAGGGACTTTAAAATTCCTAATTCTAGCTTCTCTTCTGAACTTAAGTTCTTTACCACATCAGTGTATTCTTATTCATACACTGATGAGAATAGGAAGAGAATACAGGAAGAGAATGCGAGTAGTTGCATGCAGATAGTGGGACTAAAAGTTACTTTCATCAGCATACACTTCATTAAAGAAGATTTCACTGGTATTTGAGGATTTTTTCCCCTTATCTTCCAGAATGAAGATGAAGGTGTAGAACTGAGCTGTCCATACTTATTCAGCCCTGGCTGAGGCCAAGTTCAGATACTTGCCTAAGAACTGGCTGGGGCAAGAAGGCTCAGCCTATGCCAGAGGGCAGAATCCCTTTTCATTTGGCAGCAGAAACTGACTTTGATCTCCTTAGAGCTTTGTTCCCATCAAGTGGGCCCAAGGAATTAGATATTAGATTAGCACAACCCTCTGGGTACTGTATGATCAATAGGTGTGAATTAATGACACATTTCATCTTTTCACATAGGTGAAGGCTTATACTAAGGCCAACTAAATCTTCTTCCATAACAAGACTAAGAATGAAATATCACTGTCATTGTACATGAAGTTACAAGGCACTCAAGATGTGTTTTATAAAAGCCTGATGTCTTGTTTAACTAACTGTCCAAATTTTTTCCTTATTCCACTAATGGTTGAGTCCACTGGTTCCCTTAATAACCTCCTCTAACCTTCCAGAAGGTTTCCTTAGATCTAAGGTAAATGCCTAGGCCGGTGGCTCTCAAATTATTTTGGCCTCAGGATCCCTTTATCCGCTTAGAAATTATTGAGGACCCTAAAGTTCTTGTGGGTCTTACCTGTCCACATTTAACATATTAGAATTAAAACTGAGAAGGGAGAAGGAAAGATAAGACTGACATCCCTGAGTGGACAGAGCTTCTGCTACTACTTGTCCTTCTGCTTTACCTGAGCCAGTAAACACTCCTTTCCAGGAGAGCTTGATCCCGTTGGGTTTCTGTCACTAGTGAATGAAAGAGGCCTGAACGATACAGCCACAAAACAAAAATAATCTAAGACAGTGAATAAAGGATTAAATTGAGTATGATGGGAATGCTGTTTCCCCTTTATTTGTCACCTATTAAGTGAGAGTCTCACTACTGAGGGTTGAAGAAGGTAACCATCTCCACTAAGGTTTCTACAATGCCTTATGAATTCCAAAGTGCTTTCACATTCAGTATCTCATTTAATTTTCCTTACAACTCCATGAAACAGCTTGAGTTATACCTATTTTCCAGATGAGAAAACCAAGATGCAGAGGGCCTTTGTGCGGTTAAACAGCCGAGTGAAGACACAATCCCAATCTTAGTCTCTATATTCCCATGGTCATAGTTCCTGCCTCACACGATGCTTGCAGTTTTTAAGGGCACAGACCTGTAGCACAACCCTTACTATTTTCAAGTCTCAGATTTTTTTATCCATCCTGTGGGGGAAGGGGAGCGGTCTGCACAGTAGATACTCTAAAATACCCATCGTATTTGTCTTGGATCTGGAGGCGTTAGGAAGAGGACAGGAGTGGGGTACAAGTTAGAATGGCAATCATTCTTTTCCAGCTGTGTAACTGAGGGGCTGCGGAAGGGGACTTGGAGGTGGTGCCAAGCAGGAATTGGAGAAGCCAGATAATGCACTCTGCAGATAATCCACAGTCTGCGCCAGAACGTCAAGAAGGAAAGAAAATATCTCAGCTTCGGGTCCTGGCGGAAGAGATGCAGGAACCGCGGGATTCAGATTCCGAGGTCCTGGATTTCGAAGGCTCCCGCACACAAAGAAAAGACGAAGTTAAGTACCCGCGGCACGACGCCCAGAGTTCGAAACTGGGCCTCCCCTTCCACTCTCGGGTGGAAACGCCTAGTCCACTCGATCCCCCGCCCAAAGCATATCTTCTTTTATCCTCTGGGGCAGTCCGGACCGCCAGCGTTGGGCACGCCCGAAGTTTCTCACAGGAACTACAACTCCCATGAAACCCCGGGACGCGGGAGGTGAAGACAAAACCCCCGCGGATTGGCTACACGGGGCGGGGCGCGCAGGTCTTCTCCGAGGGAAGGGGCGGGGCGCGGGGCGGGGCAAGCGGCGGCGGCTCAGCGGACACGCCCCCTCGCCCGCGGTCCCCTCCCCGCTTCTCTCCGCGGCTCCTCTCGCTCCCGGGTCAGAGGGCCGGAGCGAGAAGATGGCGAAGACGTACGATTATCTGTTCAAGCTGCTGCTGATCGGCGACTCGGGGGTGGGCAAGACCTGCCTCCTTTTCCGCTTCTCCGAGGACGCCTTCAACACCACCTTCATCTCCACCATCGGTGAGGGAGGGGCCGCGGCCAGGGACGGGAGTGAGACATAGGGGGCGGGTGTGAGGGGGACCGGGAGAGTGGGGCGGGGAGGGCTTGGTAGGAAAGGGACCCCGGGGACGGCTGGACGGCGAGGGCAGTGGGAGAGGGTGAAAGCGTGAGGGAGAGTGGCTGGCGGGGACGTGAGGCTGGGAGGTGAAGGGGAAACTTGGGGGCAAAGAAAGGGGAAGGAGATCCAGAGGAACAAGGACTGGGTCTATTACGGGAAATTAGAGGGTTGGGGGATGACAAGGAAGGGTCTTAGAGGGACAAAGTGGGAGGCATAGGAAATCTAATGGAGAGAGAGACGGATAGTGGGTGTGAAATGGTTTAAAAGAAAAGAGGAAGGAAATGTGAAAGGGGGCAGTGAAGGGCTGGGGGAATGTGAGGGACGTGAAGTAAAGGAACAGAGGACACAAGGACAGGACTAGTGAGAACCCAGCCATCGGAAGGGAATTCAGGGGAATGCGTGATCAGGAGATGAGGGATGAGGGGCACAAGAGATCTGAGCAGAGAGATGTCATGGGAGGGGGACAGAAGAAGACTAGGTAGGAGAAGAGTTCAGAGGACCACAGGATGAGATGAGGATACTTGGTGGAGAAAGTAAAGCTGGATGTGAGATAAAAAGGGAAAAGGAAGCTGAATATACAGTAGAGAGTTTGAGCTGAGAAGACAGAGAAGGTGGGAAAGGGAGAGGAAAAGGAAAGCAGGACTTTCTTCAGGAACTGGGAGCAGTAGTTACCATTTTCTCTTTTCCTTTGGATCAAGTGCAGGAGAAAGAACAAGTGACTAATGATGGAATGAGGGCTATGAGCATTAAATTGTTCTATGAGTGTTAATGGGTATTAAGAGAATTGGTGACTTTTGGAAATGGTGTGGTCAGGAAAATATGGTTCACTCATTTACTACCATTTCCTGAGAAGCAACACTTCTCAATTTTTTTAAATCTTGGGTTTGAATGTTTAATAACTTCTCAGCTCAGGATTCTGCCTGCCTTTTAGTACATTCTGCTTTGATTTTAATTATTACTTGCTTAATGAATCACAACATACAATATACCCCCCAATTACCTTTAATTGATTTAAGGTTTTTTTGTTTGTTTGTTTGTTTTTAAATCTTGGCTGGTGGGAGTTGTCCTTCATACTTTTGTACTGAAAAACTTTGTGTTCAGGTAACAAGCTCTCCAACTTCCCATAAACTGAAGTGCAGATCAGAGCTGGTTTTCAGCTGACCTTAACAGCGTTTCCCTTGTCAAATAGCTGCAGGTTAATTAAGTACCTTAAGAATCTTAGCTTTTGGTTGGGTGATGTTTGTGGCTTCTAATAACAGCTCACTTAGGCATCTTTCAAATGGTTTTTACAACATATTTCACCATGAATTCCTGAGATAACTAGGGAGGCCAGTGCGGTGGTGATACGTCTCTTTGATTATTTGTATGTCTTGAAAATTTATCATTTAAAAAAAGAAAATTTGGGTATAGAATGCTCTTCAAGTACTAGGAGAGGCTATGGTTGCTTGGTTGGTTCTGGCCTATTTGATATGTATTGAGTGGTGTGAAACCTCCTGGGTATTATATCTGGGCTTAGGGAAGTTTGAGTTGCAAGTTCTTGGCAGTCAGTCTTGAGTGGGACTTTTTCTTTTCTGAGGAAGCAGATTTTAAATGTCATGTCTCAAGTATATTCCTAAGAGATTTGGTGGGAGCTGTTATAGCAACTAAAGGGCGTTAATTTTTGATGCTGGTACTAATTTCAAAACCCTGAGTAACCCTTTTTCCTTGTTGAATGCAAGCTGCAGTCCAGTTGGTAAAGGACAATTTCTGACAAGTTGAGTGGGTCGCCTTTTGTCCATTCTATGTGTGACCCTCCCAGAAGCATTCTCCTGCTTTGAAAGTGAGTCTTGCGGCTGCTATTTCTGTTAAGCTCCTTGGATGACCTTTGCTTGTTTTTAATAGTTTTATTAGTTTTTTTCTTTTTTTTTTTTTGCCTTAATTTTTGTCCCACATTTCCCGTAAGGTTCACTGCTTCCTTTTACAATAGTAGCTTTTAAAAATTATTTTTCATTCTGAAGGATTAGAATCTTTCTTGCATAGATTTTTTTTTTATGTTAGAAATTCAGTTCAGTGGAGGGTTGCAGCTATTAAGGCATAAAGAACTGTCCTGAAACTCATTAGAACAGGTGGTAGATGTTAAATGGGGTGAATCTCATGAATAATCTTGGTCTTTCTATTTTCTGTGGGGTGGATGTGGTAAAAAGAGGCTCTGAGCTGTTTTCAGTTAACTTGGAGGAGGGGGAAATCTTCCATGCCTCTTAACCCCAGAACCCTGACAGGAAGTGGTAGCACTCTGCCTTCAAACAGCAGAAGAATGCATATACTTGAAACCTAATGCTTTGCAGTTGAAATTAAGAATATAAAGTGAATGTTAATACCATCCTAGGAAAAATTTCCACACACTCTTTACTGACCACAAACATAGACTTGTAGTATCCACATCTCTAGCAGCAATATCCCACCCCCTCAACCCCCTCCCCATCCTATCCCCCAGGTGATCTGAAGTTGTTGAGATGAGACTTAGTGGTCCATCTCCTCCCAGTGATAATTATCTCTTGAAGTCCCTGGATTTTTCTGACTGGGTTTTGACAAGGTCTGCCACAGCATTGCTGACAAAACTTGATAAGGTCTATGTCACAGGAAAGATCCATTTCTTAATGCCTGGGTGGATGTGTGTGTATGTTTTGGTAGATATGTATACTATGTGCCTGTTTCTTTTGAAGGTGCACTTTAAGTCTTAATTTTGCTAGTTTAAGTAGTTTTTTAAAAGGGCATCTTGCCATCTTTAGACATTGTTTAATAAGGCTTCTGCCATCATGAAAGGAAGGAGACGATTAGTCATTTTGATTACAGATATAGTTGTTGCACAGACATTCTTACTTCTCTAAGATTCTCTTATCATCTCTGGTATCCTGGTTCCCTTTTCCGCTCTTGGGGTGGTAGAGGGTACATTTTCTTTCAACTGACTTATTGGGAATCTTCTAGTATATCAGTCAGATAATATTTGTCAACTATTGAGTATGGATATTTTGTGCACTTGAAATTATAGGCCCAGTACCAAGGAACACTAGCCTTCAAATGTTCGATAACTGAAAAAAATTTTTTGATTGGCTTCTCCAAACCCCTTACATAATTAGAATTAGTGTTTACTTAAATATCTATAAAATGTAATGTTAAGATAGCTAGGAAATGGCAATAGTTAGCAGTGTATTATATTTCCTATGGGAGGTGAGTACATTTTAATATTGATATGAGAGTATATTATGTCTTGGAATGACCTCTACTGAACAAGGTACTTGGTAGAACAAAAAGAAAACTCAGCTCTGTCCTCTAACAGGATAATCTACGTTTCTTTTCTTTGCTCTCTTTCCCTTGCCCTGCCCCCTTCTTCCTGTTAGGGTATTTCCTGAGTGGTTTCATTTTAGTATTGTCATATTTTGACAGTAGAAAGAGTCTTAGAAATTATCTACATTATGACCCTGCCCCAATTTTATAAATAAGAAAACTAAGGTTAAATTGACGCTGTCTAGATCATAGAATTGGTTGTAGCAAAGCCTTGCAGTGACCCCTAAATTCAAATCTGTGTTACTTTTCATAGTCAAGCTGCTGCCATTTCTGATCAGTATGACCATCTTCATAAATTTGAAGTCACCATCTTTTCCAGGCATGAATTAGATTTTGCACATATACTTTTATGTTAGGAAAGTTAAGACGGTCCCAGTTTGTTTAGCCAAATCTGTTCAGGGAAATAGTAAATGCTCATGCAAGGACTCAGTCCTATAGTAGTTGATACTGGCACAGCTCAGCATACTATAGCTGTCCTTTGCCCTTTCTTTCTATCTGTAGTTTCAAGTTAGGCCATCTTGTCATTTAAATTTTTTTTATATGCAAAATAATGAAACCATATTAATAGTGGTGTGTAGGTTTTGTTTCACCAGAGCACTTTTTAGACATTTTATTCTGTAACATTGCATTCTTTTTCTTGGATTCAGTTTCCTCAAAATTAGGGATTGACAAACGATTGCCCAAGGCCAGATGTGGCTTACAGCCTGTTTTTGTAGTTCACAAGCTAAGGATGGTTTTTACATTTTTTAAGGGTTATTAAAATAATCAAAACAAAGAAGAATATTCAACAGAGACCATGTGTGTCCCACAAAGCTTAAAAATATTTACTAACTTTATAGAAAATGTTTCTTTATAGAAAACATTTGCCAACACAGCTCAAAATTAAAAACTGTTTTTGGTTGGTAGCAATTCAAAGCTTTTATCAAGACTTATTGACTGAAAAACAAACTTTGTCATGTTTACATTTTTATCCAAGATGATATCAACATTTGGCTGAACATAATCCAGATATGTAGAGCAAGTTGATTTCAATTTTGTTGGTTTCATCCTTGCAAATAAAAATATGCAGGGAACATGAAACTTCAAAATGAACATTTTGTACATAAACCCTTATTTTAATGTCATTGTGTTCTTTCAAAGCTGTCAGTAGACTTTTCATCGAAGTGATAGCTTTGAAACTAGTTTTCAACCCCATTATTTCAGAAAGAGTAGAATTTAATACTTGATAATAAAGGGTTAAATTCATCTTTTCACTCAGTGGTCTAGTGAATGAAAAAAGCCATTCAACAAATTAAGGATGGAGTGGGGAAACTGAGTCCTGGATACAGATATGGATATGTCTTAAGCATAAGTATACTTTAATAAAGAGCTTGGCCAGCTGTTCTTCATGGCAGCAAATCAGAGGGGAGATTCTCTTGGCAACAGCACCAAGATTGTTTGGATCCACTGAGAAAAGCTAGAGGGAAATAGGTTTGCATATTGTCTTAAAGGGAAATAAGTCTAGTCTTTGAAGACAAGGAACATTTTAGCAGTTGGTTTTTTAATTGAATCTGATAACTGAATCTGAAAAGAACTGTGGAAGACCAGGGAGCTGCTGGCATGGCCTGAAGGTCGTTCTAGTTTAGGTTTGCCTGCCTACACACAGAGCTGTCCTGGAGAACATTTGAAAAATTTTGCAGTTTTTATAGAAGAATGAGAAGAAGGTTGGAGTGGGGATGGGGAGGTAGAATTTAAGTAATGAGTAATAATATTGTGGAACATAACATAATATGACATATAAGTAGCTGGTAGAATCTACTAGTTCATGTTTGATGTCAGGGAGATAGCATGGTGAATTAAGTAGAGCAGTGGGTCTGGAGTCAGATCTGGGTTTATGTCCTGGCATCTGCCGTTTGTAGTTTTTTGGCCTTTAGTGACTAAGTTGTCTTTCTTGGGCCTCAGTTTCTTCACATATAATACAGTACCAACTTTTTAGAGTTGCTGCGAATTCCCTAGGGCAGAAATCAAGTCTTATTCACCTTTTAAATCTCCAAAACCTGAGTTAAATGACCACTCAAATGGGTGAATGAATGAATGGCTGGGTGGATGAATTGTGAAAGCACTATATAAGCTGTAAAGCATTGCTTTGATTTTAGTTATTATCTTTTATAGTATAGATGATTAGATGATAACTGAAATAAGATTAAAAGTGCTTAATTTGAATTCTTTCCACACAAGAATGGTATTTCCCCCAGTGTAAAATGCTGCGTATCTTTCAATAACCAGTTTTAAAAGGATTTTGTAAAATA
The DNA here is from genome assembly GCA_028627145.1 of Eidolon dupreanum. Classification (NCBI taxonomy): domain Eukaryota; kingdom Metazoa; phylum Chordata; class Mammalia; order Chiroptera; family Pteropodidae; genus Eidolon; species Eidolon dupreanum. Next base: position 39,228,793 of record CM053509.1, on the reverse strand, counting down.
CAAAAGATATTTCACTTATCTTTCAGATTCCATAATAAGCTGTTTAACACTCTGCTTCCACCCCCCACCTCCCCACGAATATAAATACCAAAGAGAAAATGAGTGAAATCACTGGATTTGCTTTAGAAGAGCCATTTCAGCTTTGTCTCTGCCCATTAGATTCAAACAATGCAACAGATGCCTGTTAACAGTTTCGAGCCCAGTTTTAATTAGCAGATGGAGCTGTGTTTGTGTCTGTGTTCTGCCCAGCACTTGCTTGAGTGACAGGGTAGTCAGTGGATTGGAAATGGGCTGAGTATTTGGGTTGAATAAAGCCAAATCCTATTTTTAAAAACATGAATATAAACCTTTATTATACAGAACCGCTTATATATCTCACCGCAGTACCATAGTGTCTGGAATAAAACTAATGTTTGCAGTTATGTTCTCTGCTCTTATTACAGGGGAAAAAATTTTATAGCTTAAATGAAGGTTTTACTGTAGTCTTGGAAACTATCAGGAAGTGGCTTTCTTTAAAGAGTCATTTCAGTATTTTGGCATAGTATATTGAGGAATATGCGTACTAAAACTGGCTTCAGTATCAATGCCAATAGTAATGGATTGCTAGGGGCTATCTGGAATGCTTTGTTGTACAGAGTTCTGAGGTCCTATCTGAGCTCAGCAAGCCCGAGGGGCTGGGCTGGATTCCTGATGTCTGTGCCATGGCAATGGAAGGAGACAGTGGGTGGCAACGCAGTATACATATGCTTTTTATCTAAAGTGAATAGGTAGCCATAAGCTGTCCAATGCATTATGTATAAATTTTAGTATTAAAAATATTGTTGGTGAGTGATTATTGAATATAGTGTCCAGAATTGTGTCTTTTTCTCATTTTCCTATTGAACATAGGAAAGTCCCAACGTTTGTGTTTTGGGACTTTTCCTATTTTGACTTGAATTTATGAGAGCCTTAAAGGAAGGATTGTCAAGGAAGAAATAAACCTGCTTTTTATTTTTTATTTTATTTTTGGTTACTTAAGTTACTCAGGACTTCCTTTGGTAAGCCACATATAGTGGTGGAAACAATTTGGAAACAAGTCTCTGCAGCAGCCTGGTTACTTGGCTGTGATAAGTACTTTCTTCCTGTCCTACCTGTAGCATTCCTCATCACTTTAATTAGGCACTTTGATATTTACCTGTTGCCGAACCTTTAGGTGTGCATTTTAATTCCTGGTTCCCAGAAAAAATGCTAAAGCTCTGCATGTCCTCACCTTCATCAAAATTAGGCTTGCTGTCAGCTAATTAGACTGGATGACAGTGCGACTTGCAGTCTCATGACAGCATTGCAGGATTTCAAAGCACTTTGCGAAAGCTGCGTTAGGTATGGAATCCCACCTCATCATGATACAAACTAACCACAAAGCAGTTAAGCAATGTGTAGTGTTGCACAGCTTTCTGCTGGCAGAGCTGAGACTGACGTGACTTCCCTCACAACACATTATGATTTTGCCTATTTTGGCAAAGAACTTGGCAGTAATTATTTTAACAACTCATAGACATTTTCCTGGCGGTTAAAGTGGAAGGACAGTCTCTAAAATATATGATCAAGTTTTGCCATGAAATATAGGATAATCCATTTAAAAGCTGAATTTTAAAAGTTTGTTTCTTATGACCCCATGAAATATTTGTTTATCTGGAATAGGTATTGCAAAATATTCTAACCTCATGTACACTCACAAGAAAAAAAATACTAAGATGTTCTAATTAAATTACAGTGGGCCAAAGAGTGAGAGAGAGAGAGCAGTTAGGCTGTTAGTAGCTGGGGGCTAGCTAACAAGACTGCTCACATTCCCCAGTGTATGTTGGAACTTTGAATTAACTTCCAGGCGACCATTATCTAAAAGAGGATAGCCAGGTAGGTGCCATCAAACTCTTGGAGCCTCTGCATCTTGTTTACATATGAACTTTCTAGACTTGCCCACAACCAATCCAAAGGAGCAAACACTTCTTCCTGTAGCTCTGCTTCACTTTCTCTCACCCGCTTTATCTATAGCCTATGTAAATTCTTTCGAAACAACTTATATCTTTCTCCCTGCTGTTTGATGTATAAAAAACGCTCACCAACTACAGGACTGCGGACATGTTGCCTTGTTCACCTAGACCTGCTGTTGATGGTTTGGACTTCATGCCCCAGGAACTGGTCCTTTTTTTTTCTTGCTAGCATGGCCCAGTAAACCTTTTCTTTTAAAAAGACTTTCAGCTGTAGAAGTTAAAATTTTTGTTTAACAACACAAACACACAAAAAACATTACCAAAAAAGAATTGGGTTGTGAGATGTCACTGATTAATCCTACTGTGATATGGTTGTTGCTTATGAATTTGGTTGGGGTGGCTGTTTATAAAAGCTTTCAATAAGGAATTTTTAACTTTTAAAGGTCTCTGAATAAAATCTTGAGATGGCATAGAAAACAGTTCTTCATTGATGGTTAACTTCCATTTTTTGAATGATTCAGACCACTTTCTCTTTTCACTTTCCTTTAGCACCTCGCCCATACCGAGATTTGGGGAGAGAGGATTGGAAAGAGAAGGAAAACACATTCTACTCTCCTCTGCTATCGATTTCTTTGGCTACTTGTTCAGCCTCTCTTGCTTTTGTTAGCAGTTGGAATAAACTATTGGGTTTAGAGACTTCTGCCTAAAATAGTTTGAGAATTAATAATGATTTTTGTCTGCACTGCTCTTATATTGTTTAGAACTAGATGATAAAAAATTGGTGCTTGTCTCAGTCACCACCAGTAATGAACAGTGACACACAGATTAGGATGGCACCCACAAAATAATCCGAGTGAGTGCATTTCCTATTTTCTCTATTTACTATTTCCTGAAAATTTCCAGGTTTATAGAAGCATGAAAAACTTCTGGAACAAGTGAAGTAATTTCTTTCACTTTCACAAAATTCTGTTATAATTAAAATTTAAAAACATGCCTGTGTAATATAATCGGGTGTGTCTCTCTCTTGGCCCTTTAGCCTTCAACTTTGATAAACACCATTACATTTTAAATTTATATTGTGTCTCATCATATAACTTACCACATTTGTGTTAAAATTATCTCTTTATTACAAATAGAGTATATAGTACTCTAAAAAACAACTGGTGTGTGTTTCTAATCAGTCATGGCACAAGCCCCTCCCAAGGAGATTAGACTAGGTCTGTTTTCACATGGTGAAAGGCAAGTGCAGGCTTCCATGGTCTTCAGAGTCTCTTCTGGCTGCAGCATTCTGTGAGTCCATGAAGTCAGGTAGTGTCTAAAGAAAGAAGGATTTGTCCTTTTTGTCCTTCAGTTAATAATTGTAGGCAAGGGTTCTTTTTGCAGTAGACACTAGTGTTTTGTTGACATGGAGACAGAAGGAAGACGTAGTAGCATTAGTTCATTCAAGCCCAGCCTGTGTTGGTCTTGTCAGTTAAACTTTTTGTAGTACTGAAGAAATTACTTAATGTTTTTGAATCCCATCCTTAAAAATGCTTTGGTTTAAATAATAAAGCTAAATGTCACCAGAAAAATAACTACTTGAAAGTTTAAAAATACTTTTTTGAGAGGTGATATATAAAATATTTTTAAAATTTTCTCATTTCTTCATATAAAGCTCAGTGAAGTAGGTGAAATATAATCTATTTTATTATTATTATTTTTTTAGGCGAGGCAACCCTTGGTTGACTTCACAGATTGCAAGGACCTTTTCAGTTTACAATCCCTTATTTTTTATTTTTTACGCCTACAGCACCTAGTCTTCCTAGGTGGTCTCCCATCCAAGTACTAACTAGGCCCGACTCTACTTAGCTTTCGAGATCTGATGGGATTGGGCTTGTTTAGGGTGGCTTGGCTGTACACAGTGAAATATAATCTAAAATAATAGGTATACTGATGATAAATTTCCATATAACAGATAAATTTCCATGTGCTCAGAGGCATGGAGATTGCTCACATAGAGCCTAGTTTTCTAAGTCTCTTTTCTCTTACACGTCATCTGCCTTCACTTCTCTTCCTATGAAAAGACATTGGGTCCATAGCATAAAATCTGAACATAGTGAGCATATTGTGGGAGCAAAGTCAGAGGCTGAACTAGGAGATGTAGGGTCTACATACATTTTTGCTAGTTAGACATTTGCCTTTGGACAAGTCTTTAAGCTTCTCTTGGCCTTTTTTTTTTTTTTTTTTTTTTTTAACACATTAAAAAGGAGAAGCTGGGGGAGGGAGCTGCAGTAATTGTTAGTAGGCTTCTAATGTTAAACTCTAAGTCATTTTTACTAAATTCACTCGTTCAGTGAACAACATTATTTAGTCCACAAAATTTTGAGAGGAGGAAAGAGTAACGAGTATCCAGACAATTTTAACACGATAAAAAGGGCTACAAAGGAATAAATAGAAGATGTTATGAAAGCACAGAGGAGAGGTAGAGGAGAGCTTTTAGGAGGAAATGACATCTAAGCTAAAGTCAGAACCCAAAGCGGGAGTTGGGTAGAATGGGAGAGGTGAGGAGGAAGGGCTCCCTCCTGCAGGTGTGAGATAGCACAACCCTCTGGAGGAACTTGGAAGTCCTGTTTGGCTGAAGCCACAAGTGAAGTGAGTAGGGCATGTAACAAGAGGTAAAGTTGAAAAGTAATTAGAGGGCAGATTGTAAAGGAATTTTAAACCTGTTCAAGGGTCTGGACTTTATCCTGAAAGGAGTGGGGAGTCACTGGGGATTTTACACACAGAGACTAGTTAGGAGATTAGCAGACAGAATCAGTTGCCCATTACCTTCACTCTGGGACCTTTACCGTTTGCAGAGTACTTTCCCTTACATCGCTGTCTGTGGACAGAGATTATTATCTCCATGTTCTAGACAAGGAAGCCAAGGTTCTGAGAGGGTAATTGACTTGATCAATCAAGTAAGTGGTAGAAGAACCAAGACTTGAGCCTCATATTTCAGTTCTGGACCACAGTCTGTCCATGACAACCTGTTCCTCTCGGAATGGGTCCCAGAGTTTTCCATAGGACTCAGTACATTGGCACTTAGTATTAATGATCACTTCAGTGGTCTGTAAACTGACCAGCAAACCCTTGAGAAGTGTGTCGAATGGAAAGATGATATCAACCTCTCCTTGGACAGGCCCCAGCAACAGCTAAGGCAAACATATATCACTTTGCCTTTTGGCCATAGGAGGTAAGTAGACTTGTGGTTTCGGGTGTCTCTTGGGATCTAATCCAGTCCCTTAGGAAGCAATCAAATATATACACAGCAGAATGTGGGCAGGAGGGGACAGTGTTTAATTATGAATCTAACTCTTTTGTGTAAAGGAAACTAATTTTATCAGAAATCTCAGCATTGCCTCTCTCCATGAGGCTGTTGTACGTTGTTGGCTTTAAACTGTAGCATGCCGGGAACAGCTACTCTAATTGTGAGCTTCCTTTGACAAATTGGATTTAAACCTCATGTTAGCCTGTCCTTTCTTTTTCTTTCTTTCTTTTTTTTTTTTCCCAGGGTGAAATTGTCTTTACTCAGGGTTTGTTTGTAAAGACCTGGTTGGCTGAGTTTTCCTCAGAATCACAGTGCATTGTAGACTAGGCTTACTCCTGATTTGTTTGCTAACCCCGAGTCACCAGAATGCTGGTGAGCCAGAAAGCAGAAAGGCCCAAGGAGCTAAACTTGATATAATAAAGTCTATCTGCTAAAATTCATGTACTCGCCTCATAGGGGAGCCCTTGGGTCCTCACTTAGCCATTGCATTCTTAATTTGTACTGTGATCTTTGGTTTCTCTGAGCCCCTAAAAGATTAGCAGCAGGTCTGAGGAGTCTCCCAGAGGCCAGCCACCAACATCGCAGAGGAATAAGTGGTAGTGTGATACCTGGCAATGGCATTCATTTGATCACTTTGGGCGAGTCAATAGTAAACACCCTGGGCTTCCATTTCTTCATAAGCAAAAAGGGAATGTTGCGCTAGGTACACTCGAAAGTCCCTTCCAAAACTGCTCCTAAATGACAATCTATTATGGACTCCTTGACAAAACAGAAAAAGTAGACATAAGATCTCAAAATAGCATTGTGTAGATTAAAGTACTTGGGCTTTTGAGACAGAAACTCTCAAATTTGAATCCTCATTCTTCTATTTCCTCTTTGAGAGACTTGGGCAAATTATTTAATCATTTTCCTAATTGATGAAGGATAATAGCTCCCTTGCAGAATTTTTGTTTTATTTTGAGAATGAAATGCATTATTGAATATGTAGTATCTTTGGCACATGGGAGACACAAACAATGGTGTGTGTGTGTGAACTTGTGTGAGTGAACTCAGTCCAGTTAGTTCACTGAGGGTAGGTCCTGACAGCAGTGAGAACCTTGGAATCCTTGGGGGCTTCATTTTCATAACACTTTTCATGATAAGAGCTAACATTTATTGAGTGCTTACTACATACCAGGTACAGTTCTGGGCATTTTATATGAATGAACATTTTTCATGGATTGACCCATTCTCACAACAACTTCTTAAGCGTTCTGTTATTTCCATTTTCCTAATGAGATAATTGAGGCACAGAATGGTTGAAAAACTTCTCAAGGTCACACAGCTACTAAGTGGTAGAACCAACCCAAATTTGAATCCAAGTGGTATGGTTCCAGAGTGTATGTTTTTAACCACTATGCTGTTCTGTCCCAACAGTGACTCAGAATGAGAGAGAGAGAGAGAGAGAGAGAGAATATGAGTTATTTTTAAGGAGATGATGTGCTGCAAGGTGAACTGTGGTAGCACTCCTTACTGGAGATGTCACCAATTTCTTTAACCTTCTTGGTCCCAGTCCCCTCCTGCAGGGGATTGTTGCAGGGCGGTTTAAATGAAACTCTATAATAAAACATTTAGCACAGGGCCTAGCAGCACATGGGCTCGGTAAATTGTGAAGAGTTTCTTTTTTTTTTTTCCTGGTAACTTGTTAGAACGAGTTCCATAAAAAAATATGAACAGCAACATTTTGGTTAATGCAGTGTGCTTCAGTTTTCTATAAAATTAATTCTTAAAATTTAAGACCACATGCATTTTACAAAGCTAGAATGAGAAATAGTTGTTTAAATTCATTTTCTGAGTGAAGGTGATTGTTCCTGGCCTCCCCTGGCATAAGGAAGTGTTCATGAGCAGCCCTTGACCTCGGGTGCAGAATGTCAGTGTAATATAAGGAGCAAGTTTGTCGCAGTCTTCCAGTTGCTGCAAACTCTCAGGGCATCTTGAATTCCTACTTTGGGGGAAAACAAAAACAAAAACCAAATCAGTGTAGAATGCCCTGTCTAGAAAGGACAAATGTTTCAATTAAAATATTCCAGCCCAAAGTCCTCTGTTAGGGCCCTGAATTTTAAGTGCAATGGAGTTTCTGAGTGAAGTGTCCTGAATTTTAATGAGTTTGTTTGCATACATGAATTTGAACAATACATTAAATCTTGAAACACCATAGCAGGTTTTAATGGAGTAAATTACCCAACTTGAAACTTTATAGGCTTTTCTTTGCCTAATAATCAAGATGATGGTACTTGGATCTCCAAAAATCATTAATCATATTTTTATAATATTGATACATGCTATTTCTTTTTAATCATTAAACTGTCTCATCAAGAGAATTAGGGAAATAAATGTGTCAGTGTGAGTGTAAAGCACATGAGTGTAAAGCACAGTTTTTCTCTTTTAACACTTCTTCACTGTGCTATTTAGTAGATGATGATGATTATGCACATAGTATGATGATTTATGTACATAGTAGGTGTAAATCTGAAATTGGGTTTGGTTTTGTATAGTACTAGTTTTGGACCAGGAAGGTGGGATGAGATGCTTTTCACTAGTTTTAAAATGTTTTTAAACATTAAAAAAATATATATACAAGGCTAGTACGAGAGGTAATATGGATGAGGTCCTGAAGGCCTCAAGGGCCAGGGTAAAGAAGATAGATTTTATTCTGATTGTAGTTGAAAGGACATATGCAGGGAAGTGACACATTTGATTTATAATTTTAAAAGTTGCAATGGTTTTAAGAGAGTTCATTTTGGGGTTTAATGGCACTGAAACACTGTGTCACAGAACTCTGTGGTATAGACCATTCCCCAAAATTATGTTGCATCCAGAAAAGTATCTTGTTAAAAATGTTCACATAGCCAGAGTCTTGCCTTCAAATGAAACACGAAGTTTGTGATGGTGGGTTCAGTTAATGCTCCAAGCAATGCAATGTGCCAAAATGGTGGAAAGAGCAGAAGCTTTCAGGATATCACATCTGATTGTTGACCTTCTGGAAGACAGGAACCATGGTTTGCCTCTTCAGAGCTCATTTATCTTGATGCTCGGGCACACAGTATCTCTTTGTGGAATAAATGAGCTAACACCATATATTTTCTTCTGAGGAATGGATTTTGGGTTCCTGCCATAGTGATATCTCATCCATTAGCACATATATAAGCTTCAAAAGATGTGTAATTATCACCTGTTATTGTTTATGGTCTTTTTCTAGTTGTGAGGGTGATAAAGTCAACCTTTTTCTCTTTTACCCAGAGTATTCGTCTATAGTAACAAATGCCTAACTATGTACAATACAGTGCCAGGTGAGTACTAGACTTATCGGGGGATCCCTTCGTAAATTACATAAATGTCTAACCACTATGCTATACACCTGAAACTAATATAAAATAATATTGAATGCCAACTGTAATTGAAAAAAAAAAAAAAAACCTTCTAACTTCTTTTATGCCCAGGCATGAATGCATAATTTCTGGGGCCCTCAGTAATAGTTTGTTGATTGAATGTACACTTGACAGTCAGTGGTACTCCAGCTGTTCACGTCTCACTCAGATCACAGCAAATGACTCCCCTCTGCATCTGTTTTCCAGAAAAGACCCCCATGACCCTCTAAACACCAGCTTCCTCAACATTCTTTTTTACTATCTCTAATTTTGGGCATTTTCACTTTCCCTTCTCTCCAAGGAGCCAGTGCTAACCTGTTGGTTGATGTTCTCCTGGGCCCTGGCCCTGGCAGTTTCCCCCCTCCTCTCTTATATCTTCTGTCTTCTCTTTCTTTGCTGGTCCTTTCTGTTCTGCTTTCAATCCTGTTGAAATAATTTCCATTTGAATAAGGAGATCCCTAAAATTTGCTACTTCCTCAAGTCATCTGTCTCCCCATTTCCTTTCTTTTGTTTAACTTTTTGAAAGAGAAGTCTTGTCACCTGTACTTTTCTACCATCTCCTTACTCTTTAACCCCTTAAAATCCTGCTCTGCCTTCTTAAACACTGTACCCAGGTCATCCAGTCCTTCTCATTGAATGGACTAGTGGCTCTTTCTAAGTCCTCATCCCCCTAGCCTCTCAGCAGCAGTTGGCACTGTTTATTGTTTTTGCTCCTTGAAACTCATTCCACCACCAGCTTCCAGGAATTGTCCGCTCTGATTTGCTTCCTAATCTTCTAAATTTGCCTTCTGTTTCCATTGGTAGTCTCATTTGCCTTTTAATTGAAGTCATTTTCCAAGTATCTGTTCTCTGTTTTTTTCCTTTTCTCCCTTTTGGAAATTAGGCACTTTGATACAATTTGTCATCACACCCATCTGTGCGATTACTGCATTAGTGCCTGTCTCCCCTCCCAGATTGCAACTCCATGAGCACGGGTACCAGATTTGTCATTCTTCGTTGTATTTTAGCACCTAGTACAGTGCCTGGCATGCACTAAGAGTTCAGAAATCCCCAAGTAACGAAGGAAGTAAGATTGCCCCCGCTTCCAAGCACCCTTTCATGTGTGACTCCCCAACTTTCATTCTCATTCTATCCCTAGCCTTTCCCAAACTACAGCCCTGCATGTACCACCCCAAAATGATTTCATTTCCTTATCTTATCTAATACCCTTTAATGAATTCATATATCTTTTAACACTACCATCATTTAAAAAAATTAATCTAAGTTCAAAACCCGGAAGTCATCATTGACTCTGTCCTTTTCCTCAAATCTTATGTATAATTTGTTGCCAAGGCCTTTCCATTCTTCTATCACCCTAATTTAGGCCCTCAACAACTCTCATCTGGTCTTTGCAGTATCCACCTAGGTGGCCCGAACACTTCCAGTCTCATTTGGGCATCACTCCCCACATTCTGTCCTATATACTTTGATCAAATTATTTGTAGAGCATAGCTCTGTTTCTATAGCATATTGATTCCTTACCCCTGCCCTTAAAAGTCTTATTTTTCACTTTGTCTAATTAAATATACCTTCCTCAGTCTACTATTCCAAACTCCCTACCATGTAGTTTTAGCTGTATTTCCTTTTGCTCCTTACAGGAGTCCTGGATGCTAACCCAGGGACTCATAAACAGGCAGGCTGTGGCCAAGGTTTCACCTGACCAGAGTAAGGTTACCAGCTGCCCTTTCATGAGAAGGAATGCCATTTTTAAGTTTCTGAGATGATCTGCTTCTCACATTTTTTAGAATTAAAATGCTTCTTATAAAGTAATGGCAATTATTTAGCTCATTATTTGCAAAAAAAAAAAAAAAGTTGCAATAGAATTTTTATTGTTACACTTCTCTAAGGGAGAAAAGGTAGCACAGTTTTCTGCCCAAGCAGATTTTATGGAATATACAGTTCCTAGCTCAGTATATTTCTTCTTTTAGATTCTTTCATTCTCTTTACCACAACAACCTTTTTGTTTATTTCTGGAAATTTGAGTAATTCACAGAATTTAAAAGTCTAGGAATCACCACACTACTCAGAATGGATGGTTCCATGAACACACATTGTTTGCCTGTTAACACATCCTACCTTTCCTTCCTGATACTCCTCAGATATTACTTTCTTTGCGGTGACACATAAGAGCTTTCTTCTTGTCCTCTCCCCCCATCAAAAGATGCTTTCTCTTTTCTCAGTGGTACTTTGAACCCTGCAGTAGTTTGGACTTTTGCGTGGCAATTTCTGTGTTATTCCTGTGTTAGAAGTAGAACTGTCTTTTTCCTTCTCCAGCTACCCAACTCCTCCCCATTTTTATGATCACTTTCTTTAGGACAGAAGCTTGTTTTATCTTTGTGTTCTTTTCATTGCAAAACATTGTACTTGGCACAGGTTTGGTGCTAGAAAAAAATGTCGAACTGAAATTCAGGGTGATACTAATGAAATAGTTTGATTAACTAAAGCTCTCATCTTTGGGGAAGGAGTCTTTAAAAGGTACTTAGATTTTTTTTCTGATGATACTGAAATTAGACTTAAAATTGTTTACTAAAACATGTTAAGAATGATTGCCTATTTATCTTTTAAAGATAAAATAATCTTGAACTGCAACTCTAGATATCTCTGCAAGGGATTTAAGGTCTGCTGTGGTTGAGGTGATTAAACTGAAAAATTATGCATTTCATCTGACATTCTCCTTTGAAACTTTTGTCAAAAAGTGATTTCATTTTGACAGAGAGGTCTTGAAAATCTTCCCCCACCCCCCTCAGATGATAGGCTGTAATTTCTTTGCCTCTGAAGACCCTGAATGGAAAAGAAAGAGTGTGCTACTACTTCTTCTATCTTATCTTTTCTACTGAAAAAAAAATGGGGGTGGTGAGTAGTGGTGGCAATGGTGGCTGCTGCAACTGTGGGCAGTGACCAATGGGCCAGTTCTTAGCCTTTTCTAAACTACAGGCTGATTTTGTGTTATGAGTAACTGGTATTTAAATAAAAAATGAGAAAATGAATTGTCTCTCGATGAGAATGAAAGAGTAACATCATACACAGGCATTTTCTAGCAGCATACTAATAATACTGTGTAGTATGGTTCTAATTAGCTTTGCAAAAACAGGCTTTAATTTAACCTGAGAAAAGTTCTTTTGCCAAATGATGCCACTACATAATGACTCGTGGAAGCCTTTGCAATATCGAAAGATAAAAGCAAGAAAAGAGTTTGGGGGAGGATTCTGAGGTTGGTTTGAGATGTGTGTTTTATCTGCAAAAGCTCAAATGAAAGTGAGTAATCAACTCTGCTTTCATTGGCTTATGCATTTTGCATTAAAATCTCTTGGCTTTTCTGGCCTAACTTTTCTTTTTTGACAGGGTAACAAGTAATACAATATCTATTGGAAATCAGGAGTATAGGAATTACTGAGATTACAAGGAAATATTTCACAGATGTTCCCAAAACTATAGCCAAGTTGAGTCAATTCTTGCCCCTTTACGTGTTGGGAGGTTGGGAGATTATTGTGTCACTTCCTGGGATATAACTGCTCTGCTCCAGGCTGAATATACTCACTGTATCTCTCATTGACAAACTTATTTAACCCTATTATACCTTAACTATGATGACCATTTGAAAAGGAAAGAATGTTTAAGACTTTAGAGAGAGCCTTGGTTTGAAATTTTCTTTATAAATTTTCGTGGTACTTCCTTTAAATACATCTTGTTAAAAGTAAAAATGAGTGTGGTAGAGTTCAAAATTAATCTCTAGTTAAATCCAGTTATGTTTTTGGTGGGTTTTTGTTTTGTTTTTGCCAGTCACCACATTTTTTTAGTATTGCCACGTATTGACTGACCAGTGCAGTACATGTTCATCCGATCCGAAGGTGAAATGCTCCTAGTTGGTTGCTCAACATCACTCAGAGCCCTGTCTTCTTAGCACAGTGCATTGTGATCCTACCTCTGAGTTGGTGTAGTTGGTGTAGAAGCATTCTTGCTACGTAACAAGGAGAACATACTAAACGAGTTCACAGCAAAAAAACAAACAGCAACAAAACCTTAATATCCAGGTTGTCATTGCAAAGGTCACTATGTTTATCATTTTTAACATCCGGTCGTGAGATAAAGTTTTTGGGAGAGATTTCACTAGCACATTTTCTGTTTCAGTTTATGTTCAGCTGTGACTCATGTTTATTCTAGTCCAACCCCATTTTGCTTGGAAATTTTTTGTACTAGAAAATGTCACTTTCAACTAAGGGAGGGGAAATTCTGATTGAGGATCAGAAGAGTTGAGATATTGTAGTGATAATTTGGCATCACTTTTGACTCAGGAAAAAATAGAGAATTCTTACAATGAAAAGTGTTGTAAAGTACAAAGTGATTCTTATAAACAGATAGAGGAAAGGAAACGTCACCTCTGAACTTTACTGTCGGAAGAAGGGTGGGAGATCAGGGAAAGTATTATAAAATTCTGATACGTGGTGGGGAGATAGCCCCTGGACTTTCCCACATGTTTCCCTATTCACTAAAACAGCTCTAGTGAATTACCTCACGATTGATGTATGAATAGAAAGAAAGACGCTACAACTCTTAAACTTGATCTTGAAAGGCCCATCTTCATTTATAATCATCCACAGATGTCTGTATGTGATTATATATTCCCATAGTGAGGGAATGATAAATATAAATGAGAACCATGATATAATTTTGCCTTGCTTGCTTGCATATTTTCAGAATATAATTAAAAGCACATGCCACTGTCAGTAGTTAACTGTGAGGTTTGTGTTAGGTTTTTATAAGACTTTGGCAGAAACCAAAGGCATGTTTTAGTGTCTTAAATCTTCCCTCTCTCCCTCCCTCCTTTTTCTTCCTCTCCTCCCATTTGGAATCAAAAGGAAACTGTAGGTTCTGACTAATCTCTCCAAAACTAGGGACAATTTCAACCTGTACACATTTATTTTCATTTTTCTGCTTCCTAGCTGGTGCTTGAAATTATGGCTAAGTTATGCTAGTTAATTGCTTTTTGACTTATTTCTTTGAATACAATCTCATGAGGATAAATGTCTTCTAGGCGCTGTTTCACCAAAATCCGGTAGATATGTATGGAAGTGGCATGTGGGAACGGAGCCAGAGGGTAGGTTAAAGGAACAATCATAATATAACTTAGGTCAGTGGATTAGTGCTTAGTAAGTCATGGTCCTCCAAATAGTTCCACATGCCCAGAAAAGCCACTGTAGTGCCTGAAGAATTTCTTGTTCATTTAATCATTCTACTTATATTTAAAACTGTTATGTGTGCCTCTTAAATTCAGTAGGCTGTGGCAGCTTTCTTATTAAAATAATAGTAAAAGCTTAAGTTGTACATTTAAGTTATAATTCGACACTTAAAAAAAAAAGTCTTCCTCTGGTTAAGGGGAATTTTTACTTGAGTTCTTTCTAGCTGCTTTTGTTTATGAATATGGAAACTTAAAATGGGTACATTCTGTCTTCCAAATAGCATTCTACATTTTCCATTTATTCCCCTCATGTCCATTATGAAGAACAAAGTAGCTTCCTTCTCTCCACCAACTTTGTAAAATATAGAAATTTCCAGTGCTTAAAAATTCAAATTGGTCATTCTTTTCCAGGTATTACAGTGTAGGAGGTAAAGGATCTGTTTTAATGCAGTTATTCAAGAGCTTAATTTCAGTTTGAAAAAAATTCTGCAGTGGTGTTGAATTCCTTGAAAAAATGGGTGTGCTCAATTTCTAACAGTTTACGTAGCTTGTGCCTCTGACAATGGATGTGACGAATGTGTGATCTCCTGCTCCAATTTCAGCAGTTCATTTCTCTTATGTGACCCTTGAGATGTGAGTTTCTGCTTTAGAATTTTCACTTTTCTGGTTTTTTCCTCCTAATTTAAAAACTGCATATAGCGGTTTTTGTTTTTTAAGGAAAAAAAATATTTTCTATGGAATACATATATAGTATTTATATTTTTTCTCCTTTATCAAGGTCTTTAAAACTGATATGGTATCTAGAGCTCTTATGTCCTCGTACTTTCCACCTCATTGTCATAGAATCAAGTGTCTGCAATTTGTATAGAAGTCTGAGCCCCTTCCCCATACCAAACACTGCAGATACCTTCTGTTGTTTGTGACCAAATACTGCATTTGTCCCAAAGCACCAACTGGGGCCCAGGGAATCTGGAAGTTGAAGACGATGTCTGCCTAATTCAGTCCCAGGGCCTTTCCTTTCTCATACACATCCTTCCTCCAATCTCTCATTCAGACTTCACCTTCCTCCGTCTGGACCTCAGTTTCCTCTTGCGTAAAACAGGGATAATAGCTCCCCTGCAAGCTTATAATGAGATTAGTGATAAGGTATATTAAGTACCTAGCACATTGCTTGGCACTAAGTGGGCTCTTGAGAAGTGATAGCTATTTTTATTAATGATGACCTACCCCATTATAGCTGTCAGCATCATCTGTTGAGGGGGTGAGGGGTCTCAGAAGAGTATCTTGAGGGAAATATTTGATTCCATTATACAGAGGTATCTGATCTTATACAGAATTTGGCTACATTTTGTTCTCTGATACAATTTGTGCTCTAGCCATTCTAGACTGATTTAAGCTAGAGTCCTTAATTTTGCAAGCAGTTATTCCCTCATTCAAAAGGTATAGTCTCATTTCATTCATTTGAAATAAGGTTAGTTAACAAACCACATTGAACTCTTCTGCCCTTTTACAATAGACCTTTTTCTCTTTTGCTTCTTGGTCTTAGGCATCTCAGGTAATGGAGGGAGCAGAACCTCTGGCGATGTCATGCTCAAAAAATGGGGCATGTTGTCCAGACAGTATTTCCACTATTGGAATTCTCCATTTTCTCCTTTAAGTCTTAGCCTCCCTGCTCCTTTCTGTTACTTTACCCACAAAACAGAAATACAGGCACACACAATTTTTTAATGGCTTCTTAAACTTAACAGATATTTTAGTGCTTACTATATGCAAGGCCCTGAAGTTGTCATTTTTTCTTCTTATTAAAAAGTGAAGATAGAGTGGCCTTTTTTTTTTTTTCATCAATCATTTTTTTAAAAAGAAAGACAAGCCATGTGACCTTTGGTTGACTTCCAGAATGTTATTTAGGCCAATGTTTTTCAGTGTGGATTGCAACCCATTTTGGGTCATGAAGTCAATTTAGTGTATCCAGATCAACTTTTTTTTTTTTTTTTTTTTTTTTTTAATGGAGAGGAAGAGAATAGACCAGACCCTAAGAGAACAGAAAAGAAAGTACAGAATTCATTGCATGTACTGAGAGTAAGGGACAAGTGCTATTTTTTTTTTTTTGAAGCTTTTGTTTCAGTTATATAAGTATGTATATATGTGTAATGTGCTGTGATATAAAAAGTATTTCTTAAATGTGGGTCAGAAAAGCTAGAAAACTACTGCTGTGTCTGGATTTGCTACTGAAGATATAAAAAAAATCTTTTTAAAAAACCAATTCTATGGAGGCTGTATTTAATTGGACAAATCCCTTTTTTTCTGTGGAAGAAAACTGAACCTTTTAACTGTCAGGCCTTTGTTGATGGAGGGCATCTGCTGCTGGTTTGACTTGGCTATCTTTGGGGGTAATGAACCTATTGTCCCTCTCTTTTTTTGGTTTTCTGTTTTTTTCTCTCTCTAAGTGGACCCCGGAAGCCATTCTAATTGTTGGAGCAATGACAGAAGTTCTTGCCCAGCAGAGACATCTGTAACATATGGTTTTGTGACAATTGCCAAAATTTTAAGAAAATTGCGCTTTCTGAAGAAAGTAAAACTCTCTAACCAACATGAAATATTCAGTTCTTCTTCTCTCTAGTGGTAGCACTTACATTGGTCCTCCTAATATAATTACAGAATTAGTATTTATTAGTATTTATTTCATTGTGTGTGGATTTTTAAAAATCACCCAGACTCCTAAGCCTGTCTAAATTAACATGTGACTTTAAGGATTAGATTTAAGACAATGGTAACAGAAACTTTAATTCAATTCTGTGTCTCTATCAGAGACTGCTCTGTTGTTTTTTCTCCATTCTAAAATAAAAGACATCTCTTTTATGTGTGCCTAATACTGTTTTCTAATTTGTTCTTTTCTCAATAATTTAAATATTTAAGTGTTTGTGTGCTTTTTTTTTTCTTTTTCTTTTGCATTTGTTGCCTAAAGTTATCCAAATATGTAACTTAATTTGTCATTCATTAAGATGCATCATTGCAGCAGAATCAGTTTGGAGATGCATGAATCTGATTGTATTCAGAAGTAATTAATCGATGTCAGTAAGTATTCACCACTGCCTGTGATAAACAGAAGAGAGTTTCCAAAGGAAGTGCTATAGGTAAAAGATGAGGCTTCTGCTTCTAAGGGCTTATCTTCCATTCATCCCTTTAAACATTATTGAGCACTTAATCAGCTGCAAACTGTACTAGATTCTCTGCCTAAGTCAAATTGAAAAGGCAAAACTTATATGAAACAGGAATAATTAAACGCCATGTCTAATGATATTTGCTAAATTCTGCAGGAACTCAGGGTAGAAAGTGAGCAGTCGACCTACAGGAATTTCTGGAAGACGGGAAGTAGAGTTACTAAGTTTTGAACCATTGTCAGGATTCCAGTGGGAAGGATGAAGTATATTCCAGACAGTGGGGGAATATTGAAAAATGCTTAGAGACAGGGAATATCAGAGTGGAACATGAAGGTGGCATTTCCAAGGGTGTGCACTGAGGAATTGTGAAAAGTAGGGTTGGATGTGTTGGGTGGGGCCATGTATTTTAAGATGGGTAATTGTAGAGTTCAATAAGCTAAAAAGGTACCCCATATCCTGTGGGTGCTTCCAGTCTACTTTGGGACAAGGGAGGGGTTACAATTAACTAACGATGCTGTTGTACTGTGAGTACAGTGATGGAAGTGTAAGCAAAAGCTTAAAGTCATCATGTCAGTGGCTACCCTTGAGCTATATTGACACTGCTCTAGCTTAGGGCTTGGCAACACTGCTGACTCAGTGACAAACTTCCTTTTTGGAACGCCTGGCTCCTGACTTGCCAGCATATGACACTCCCAGTTCACCAGGTCATCCTGTCCCAAACTGCCCAGTTGATTATGAAGCTGTAAGATAGTAACGGCCAGGGCTACTTTCTACCTCCACCGGGGATCTTGCCACATTCCTAGACAAGTGCATTTGACTGCTGCTGATACCTTACATATCCCAAATGTTTTTGGTTCTTCCTAGCTTCCCTACAGAACCAAGAGCATGTTCCCCGGGGCAGCATGAATGTCACAATTTCTGTTTTGCAGACTAACACAGGATGGATTTCAGTCCTAAAAGTCTCTTGTCCCTTCACCTGAACTTCTTTTATTTTGGCCCTTGCCCTGACAGATTTACTTTGGGTCAAAATAGACTTGCAGTGATGGAGTCTTTTCCAGTTTGAAAGATGCCAGTGATCAAATCTATTTCAAATTAATCTAGAATAAGCATTTTTATGCACCAGCTATACTAAGCATACTCAGAAGGCTCAAAGAACTAATGCCTAATATTTAGGTCCACCCAGAGTGGACCCATTCTCTTTTCATGATCTGGAGATGACCTAGAGCTAGATTCAGCTTTCTGTGCTCTGTTGGAAACTGGTTTCTCACAAATTCTTTATAATCTGACTTAGTAACTCCAGGGAGAACTCTATAAGGAGATTCCCCTGTTAATGCCACTTGAGTCACAGAATTCTCCTCAGCAAAGTGTATATAGCCCAATGAAGGGAGCTAGGCAGACATGAGTAAATATCCCAGTTCTACCACTTGCTAGCTTGTCACTGTGGACAAGTTTCATAACCTCTTGGAGCCTCAGGTTCTTTATTGGTGAAGTGAGGAGTAATGATAACAATTTCCTAGGGTTATACCTGGCACATAGTAGGTACAACATAAATGGTAGCTCCTTTATAAAATTTCGTCATGTTTATCAGACAGAAAACTTTGGAGTCTTGGACTCAAGACTACAGCTGAGCTGCAGAGGTTTTCTGCGCTCCCTGGCCTTTGCTTATAATAACTTAGAACTGACAGAGTTTTTAATATGACCGTTCTTTGTAAATGGTCATATTTTCAAAGCTCTTAGAATTCAGAGAAAATTTCAAACTTGACCAAGACTATAGTTTATATACTGGAGTGCTGGGACGGAATGTGAAGGTATGCTATAGTACTTTTTTTTTTAAAACTGTCTTAAATCTTAAGCCAAATTGGTTTCTCAATAACAATAAAAAATTGCTATTACCATTTTGCCATTTGTGATAGATAGATGCCACTTGTTTACTCTCAGCAAAATAATTATATGCTTACTTGTGGGAATGATGGAATTAAAGCAGGCAGTTTCATATCTTAGGAAATCATGTTTTCTGTTGGTTCATCACCTGTAGTTAGTTCCTGCTCCTGAAGAGCAGGCCTTAGATTATTATCTTAACGAAAGACACAAGTATGATGTAGGATTTTTACATTATGAAATTTTAGTGACTGGTAGCCTAGGAGCTTCCTGATGCTCCTGATGTTTCTTTTTTGTATCCCTCAGTCCTTAGTACAGTGTCAAGCTCATGTTGGGCTCATTATTTCTTGTCAAATTAAATATTAAAAGTTGCCCTTTCATTAGTCAACTTGATTTTTATTAAGTGTGACTTACATTTGACTAAGCTAAACCTTGATAACTTTCATATGTGTTTGAAAAATCTTTAGCCATATCTTTCATATAGCCTAAATAAAGCAGTCTCAGTCAGTTTCTATTCTATAATTTGAGCAATGGATTATACTTATGCATAGGCTGAAGAATTGGTTGCAAAGCCTGAAAGGGGTCCAAGTCTGCCACTTCTCTGCTTCCAGGATCATAATCACCAAGCATAGACTTCAGTCCTGAGGCCTGCAGTCTTATCTGAACAGTTTTTCTGAATGTACATTTTTTTCCTGCTTTCTTCTGTCACTTTCAGAAATTCATGCAAAGAACAGCGGTGTAATGGTGGTGATCTTTTCTGTTTCCATATCAGTTTTTCTGAATGGCCAGTGACATTTTTCCTCACCTTCTTCCTCATTCTGCTGACAGACCATTTGGGATTAAAAATACACAGTCATTGTGTATCGTATTTCTTACACATTTCCTGACCTAATGACTACACTGTCCAAACTGGGAGTGTAACATTGAGACCACCAGATGTGGAAATTCTGCCCCAGGTTTGCCTGAGGACATCCTTAAAATGACAGTGTGTCAGTAAGACAATCATGTGAGTGGCTAGTTCTGTTTTTGTTTTTCTTATTAGTAACTAAGAGTTAGGGTTAGGGTGTTGCCAGTGTGCTTTTAGATCAGTCAAAAACTGGGTAGATGAATTTAACATTGTAAAATTCCACCTTTTCAGTTGCAGAGGTAAATTTTTCAATTTGATGGTCATTTGTTTTGTTTAGTTTTTTTTCTTAACTGTTTATATATGGCAACACTCTAGCTCCATCCACCCCTTACACACCTAAGAGTCCAGAATTCTTTCCCCTCTGTACCCCTGAGTTTACTTTTAAAATAATCTGTACATGCCTGCTTTTTTTTCTTTATTCTAATCTACATTGTAATATGGGGCTTCATGAGTAGAAATATGAGTTAAAAATAGACAAAGCAAGTTATTCACCAAGGCCACTTTTGCCCTTTGAGTATGAAGGAATTCACCATGAGCCCCAGCTGAGCAGCCTCTAAAGTCCAATGAGCTCACTTTATTAAAGCTTGCACTGTTGCCCTCTCCTGTTTTACAACTAATTAGATTAATTGAATACGATTAATAAATTATAGTATGACAAACTCAGAATTATCTGTGTTAATTAGGGACGGTGATAGCATGGAAAAATAAAATCTGCAGATGATGCTTTTCCTTCTTGGTTCGTTTCTACAGATGCTACAAAGACATGTGAAAGCAAGCTCACATTTCTTTATCCTTTCTTTTGTCTTCCCACACATTCTCTTGCAGGTGACAGCAAACAAACTGGAACTGTAGGAATTAGAGAGAGGCAGATTTGTCCAAGCTATTTGGTAATAATGGTTGCATTTTTCAGTTAACGAGCTTGTTCACATGGAGTATGTGAATTGGTTATTTGGTGTACTTTTTATGCTTCCCCCCACCCCAGTAGAAACAGCATTATATTCAATGGTAAGGTTTTTGCAAGAGCAGCCTGCCAAAGCTTCTTTAATCTAGAATCTGAAGTATAGTTCTAGTGAGTACTATTTCAGCTATAGCATGTGTAACATTTTCTTCAAGATTGCTTAATGCAAAGATAATAGAAGAGTATGTGAAATTTTTAAGTTCATAATTTTGAAAATCACAGTAACATACATACATACCTTAACATAACTACTTTACTCTTTTTCTTGTTGCTTTCCATATGCACATGTTTTTTACATAGTTACAGACATAGTACATTTTATATTTTTCTACTTTTATGACATAAAAAATACTTTTCAACTTTCTGTATAATCTTGATTATGATCAAGGATTACTTTTAATAACTTCATAACATTCCTTCTTGGTGAAAAAGACCCAAAGCCTTTGGTGGGTACTCTGACATTGGAAAATAAAAGGAAGAGATGGGATATATTTTGGCATATTTTCAGGGACATGTATCTGTACCTGCCTAACAGCTCTTAGTCACTCACTCCAGAGTATTCTGTTGAAGCAATAGGGGGCATTGTCCTATAGGACCCAGGGTCAAGCTAGAGACTTCCAAATGGGTCTTTTCTATCTTATATGACTGTCAGTTGGGGCAACTGCCTGATTTATGACCCGTTTAAAAGACATATTTTGTTTTTGTAACTTTGAAAAACTTGCCTGAGAAAGATAGGTGCTAATAAACATTCAATGATCCTTAACATTCTCCAGGATTTGGGGCGGGGCGGGGGGGACTCTTAAAAGCAGCAGGTAAAAGAAAACATAAAGTACATAATTCTCCTATCCAAGATTGAGGGCCAGTCTTTGCAAACTGTTTAGTTAGTTTCTTGCTCCAACCCCTGAGGCCTCTTCCTTAGCATTGGGGGTGGGTGAGGAGCCTTGAATAAGATGTTCCACTTTGAACTTGGTTTTATAAAAACAGTGATAAAATATAATTGAAATAATTTTTGGTCAATTTTAAAGAAATTATTTTGTGATACTGGATGATTTTCCAAGCCATTAAAAAGTCAGGATGGCTTTTTAAAAACGGTCTCATGTAAATGTTGTTGAGGTTTTCTTTCCCCCTACCCCTCACCTCCAAACACTGGGATTGAAAGCAGGGAGAATAATGGTCGAATGTGAAGTCCGCTGTAGCATATTTTGACAACCCACTCATTTTATGCTTTGAATATAATTATTACTCATCCTTTGTGTATTTGAAGTTTAAAGTGGCAATTAGCTGGGAGACAATGGAGACAAAAGAAAATATGACATGTTCTAACTCCTTCATTAGTCCAACCGCATCTGAAGCTAAGGTTAGAGAAGATCATGGGTTTCCCAGCCCAGTTGTAACATTGTATTCTGTTTTAAACGCCAAGCCAAGGAAGTAGTAGGTGGCACAGTCTTTTATCACCCTCTAAAGTTAGAAAAATGTCTTATTTAGAAATGGATGGCTATATATAGGAGAGATGCATAATTGGCTCGTGGAAGTATTAACTGTACGTGTGAAGGTTATAGTATGTTGTCAGTTTTAAACTTTTATATTAAGGAAATTGTGTTTACGAATAAGGATGATATCAGTAGAAATTTTTCATTTTTTATTGGGAAAAACTATAGAATCTGTTTGCCAATTTTACTGTTTTTTGTCTCATCCTTTTACTTGCATCTGTTTTAACCCTACTTATAAGCAATAGCTTATTATAATTATCCATCTGTCACCCTGGTGTAGTGAGCTATAAGTGCTGCTTAATTTTACTATACTTTTGTGGCACTGATGTTGGTTTTCATCAAGAAGATGCTTTTTTGCTGACTAGATTCAGAGCACTGTGAGTTTGCTGTTGTGATTGTTTTATAATCTCTGATCACTTTCCTTTTATTTTAGAGAAAAGTCTGTGGGAGAAGAGGATGGGAAGGGGTGAGGTGGATATGGCAGGAGACTATGACTAGATGATTCTTCTCTTCAGCCTTCAGTAATTTGGTACAGACATCCCACATACCCCTAAAAATATTGATTTGTATTAAGCGAGTAAGGAAAATTACTAAATTTTGTATTTTGCACTACTACAAGCAGAAATTTTTCTTTACAAATGATTTAGAAATTTTCCTGGAAGGTAATAAAATTGTAGCTAAAGTTTATTTCAACTCTAGTTGCTAACTGATATATTACATTGGTAACAATCTTTTTTATTTTTCTTCTTTTAAGAGCTCATTCCCAAAGGGGAAAAAATATATCATTTGTTTTTAGTTAGTCACACCATGTAGTATTGTCACTTAATTCTATTACTTTATAATTTTGTTCTTTTTAGCTTTTGTTTGCCTCCAAACGAATGGAAAATATGATATGTGGTCAATACTTGGAAAGATCTAAGGGATCAGTTTCACTGCATCTTTGGTGCAACATCATTGGAATGTAGTTGTAATTTTTTCCAATGATAATTCCCGTGATTTGGCAGTATGGTTTTCCCAGAGCAATAGTATGTAAAATCAGGGATTTGCTATTTTATCTTCATCTTTTGAATAACTGCAACATTCCCTTCACCCTTAAATGAAGCAGAACTGACCTTGAGTTGTTAAAGAGCAAACTGGGAGATTCCAGGTTTGGGAAAGTGGTAGTGACTCTTATTGGAGGAGTTTGCCTGCCATAAAGGTACACTTTCTCAGAAACAGTAGATGGAGCCAAGGAGATATAACTGGTTTAGTTTAGGAGCAGGTTGGTTCTTGGAAATGCTCATGAATTAGGAACAGGAAAGGGATGGAAATCTTAGAAGCATTCTGAACTTTTATTCTTCAAGAAAGTTTAGTTCATAAATTAGACTCTTTATGAAAGAGATTTTATTGAAGGTAAAAACATCCATTCATTGAGAACCTCTAAAATCCACATTTTGACAACTTCAAGCACATCACTGCTTCCAGATTGAGTAACACTTAAAACACATTTCCTTTTGAAAGTGCAAGATTTGCAAAAGAGACTTGTCACGCACACATTTGGGCTTTCTCAAATTGTGAGCTGAATGCTGGGTAATCTCCACTGGCTCCTTAATCAGATTTAAAATTCTTAATCCTTCCTTGTAGCCCTGTTATCACGCTGTTTCTATTTTTCTCAACATTTTGGTAGGTCTAGCATTGAGAAACCTTTTATTTGTGATTCAACACATAGTTTCATTTTAGTAGTTTTTATTTGGTATATAGTGATCTGTAATTTTGCCCTTTTATTTCCCAAAGACATTTAAAGGATTAATTAGATCTTTATATGTGAATCTATAAAGGCCTGAGACTCTCAAATGCAGACATTACTTAAAACTATTTTTAACTGTACTATTTTTATATGTCATGCATGTGTTTATAGCTCAAAGAAAAATTAGTAGTAAATCCTTCCTAATTTCTAGAATTAGTTTATGAGTTTATCTTTTGTTGGTGTGATTAGATTTTATGGGTACAGCTGTCTTATGAAGAATGCCAAGAATTGAGTTTAATTCAGTAACAAGTAGGAAATTGTAAAACAGTGAAAAGATGTGCAGCTTTTTCAGCCGAAAGTGGTAATATGTGCCACTGTTGATTTACACCATAAATGGGGTTTTAATTTATTACTTTCTGTTCACAGAATGGAAGAAACAAATCTGAAAAATTCTAGTCTATCTTACTTATATCTTTTTTAAAATTAGGCATCTTTTTTAATGGCAAATTATATTCTTAGACCACTTGTTAAGTCCACTTAAAAAAAATCCCTCTTGTACTTTATTGGATTTAACAAAACTAACATATTTGGCTGCCAGTGATCATTTCAAACTGTTGTTAAAATGTCTTCTAAACTTACTTTTAAACTGTTTTTCCTCCTAAACTATAGACTTTCTAATTTTCAAACAAGAAACCAGATTGTAAATTTGAATATAAATGAAACAAAAATTAAATGGACCAAACTATATACCCAGAATTGGTACTTGGTGAAAGTATGCTTTTATGAACTTACAGAATATATATTTACAAAAGAAAAACGCTTCAATCTTCTGTCTTTCAACCTAAGTAACATTCTTAACTTTATTTCTACTTTTACATATTTTCTCCAAAATATCATTTGTTTTTAGTTGTACCATGTAGTGTTGTTACTTAGTTCTATTACTTTATAATTTTTTTCTTTTTAACTTTCACTTTCCCTTTTTTGAGAAAAAAAATTTAAATCTTTAATCGAAGACTCATATTTTTTCCTATTTCAGGAATCTGTTTTTCTAATTAGAGATTTTAGCTAATTATCCTAAAGTCAGCCACTCTAAAATTTCATTAATCTCCATGTTTAAGAGTCCGCGCGCACGCACGCACACACACACACACACACAAGCATGAGCAAAATGTAGTTATCAAAAATTTCAAAACTGGCAGGATCCGTCTACACTGTATCATCATCATTAATAATAAAAATCTGAGTAAAGAAGTGAATGTACTATTTCTTTAAAGTAGATTTCAATATTTGGGAAACTTTTTTTTCTATTTCTGGAATATCTCTGAAATGTAAATAGACAAACCACATAACCCATATTCAGATAGGCTGGGATCACAGATGTTGTTTCCAAATGTACTTTTGAAACAAAGTACATGTTTTTCTTTTTACTAGTAAAAGTGCACTGTTAAATTTCTGCTGCTTAAAGTGGGTCAAACAGGATAGATAACCCAAGTTTTTTCTCTGTAGATGTTAAATCCAGCATTGCTATCATTCCTTGAAAAGCTAAATGTCCCAGAAATCAGATTTTTTCCGTGGCTATCCTGACTGCAGCCAAATTGGATTTTTGAAAGAACTTCAGTGGAAACTAGATGTTTGAAACCTCAGTTGAAGGTCCTTGCTGTTTCTCCACCTCTCATTTTCCTGGGCCAGGCAGCACTTCCTCAAGTAAACTGAGATAGTACGCCAGATAGAAGAGAGAGCTGTGTGTGTGCTACACCACCCACAGGGCAAAAATGCATCAAGTCACAGCTTATGCCAAAGGTCAGAACAACTGGCTGACCCCAGAATTAGTTCTGAAGGCCAGGAAAAGTCCTCCTTCTTACTTTTTCCCATACTTCAGCAATGATAGCCTTTCACAAACCCTGGGGCAATGTCCTTATTCTCTTGAAACAGAAAAGATTATGTTATTAATATCTGTTGGCTGACTGATTTGACTTTAATATAAAAGAATTTTGTCAATCTATTTCCTTTCCATGTTAAATTATATCTAATTTTTGGACCGAAATGTGGCCCAATACTGGTCATTCCAAGTTCCTTTTCCTTGTTAGGTCTCTTAACCGTGGGCTTAGGCCAAATTCAAAGTTTCCTTCCCTCTGTACTGCTGGTCAAGCCCTCCCTCCAGCTGCCATCAGTTGTACCACTGGTTTCTGAGAAATATCTGATAAGCGGTGCTCTGGGCAAATGCTAACTTATATCCCTCACAAGAACCTCACTGCCAGGTCTCTGCCAGCTCTCATTCCTGTGAGTAGCCTGACAATGCAGAGGCCTCAAGTACAACCTTACCTTCTCAGAGGGGCTGGGCAGAGCCCCCCTCCCCCCAGCCTCCCTCCTTCCAGCCATTGGAATAGAAAATCAGAACTCTTTATGCTTCTCCTAGAGTGCCACTCCTAACAGTGATCAAATGTGTATTCTTCCTATTGCCCTTGGCCCAGATGGAAGCTCCTTTTTTTCTAGGCAGGGAAGAAAATGTCCCCAAACCCCCTGCTTGAAATCTGAATAGCTAGCACTCCTTGCTACCTACCCGAAGCCCCTGATCTGCCCCCTTAGTTTCTGAACTTGATCCAATCTTGCTGTCACCTCATACTTGGTTATCATGGGTTTACAGTCCCTCTTTATATTGAGCAAAAGGAGAAAGGGATAGTGCCTGCTCTCTCCTGCCCCCACCAAATCTTCTGGAGATGGCTTTCATCTCTAAAATTTGTTTTGATTTTTCTACTGCCATGCATGAATGAGTGCCTCCATTTGTCTTTTTTTCAGATAGCTAATCATTGCTTTTTAAAAATTACAATTTCAAGTATACAAAAGTATATCTAATATAAAGCAATTCCATGTCCATGCACATTATAATAAATTATAAATAGAATTGAAGTCCCTATGAACCCCTCCCTAATGTTCCTCTTCCATTTCTCTCCAGAGATAACAGCTAACCTGATTTTGTTGAGAATCATTCTTTGCATGTTTTTAATACTTAAATTACACTTGAATATATGTAAAAACGCTATCTAGCTGATTTTGGTATTTTTGAAATTTTACAGAAATGATTTAACTCTGTAAATTTCTGCAGTGTCTCTTCACTTAACGTTCGTTGTTTTTAGATTCACTTATGTTGATACATGTGGCTCTTATTCACTGTTTGTGAGTATTCCCTTATATGCCACAACATTCTACTGTAGACACTTCCGTTGTTGGTAGGGTTTTGCTATGACCCTCAAAGATAAAGAGGCCTCCTCAGGAGACATGGGCTTTCTTGGACATGTCTGTTTGCTTAGGCCTGATCTTTACATGCCAGAATTCGTATTAACCCCTTTTTTAATTGGTCTTTGTGAATCTGGGTAAGTTCAGAGTCTGTCTCCCTGGGCCTTAGTTATCTTAGGCACAAAGGGAGAATTGGACTCAACAATCTCTAAGGTACTTTCCAGGTCCAGAATTCTGTAATTCCTTTTAAAACAGTACTTCCCTGCCTCTGTATAGTGTATAATATGTTTCAGTTATGAGCAACTGTTCAACATGAGAACCAATTCAGAAAAAATAAAAATTTCTGTGTGTGTATATTCAAAATGAAACTGGCTTCAAGTCCCTGGGGAATATTTTCTTATATTTTAGATTTCCTCTTTTATTGACTAGATAAATATTAATAAAAAAACTGGCACTGCTTTCAAGTCATTAAAAAAATTAATATCAGGGCATATTCAAGCAACATGGAAGGAATGTTGAGGTCTTGTCTCCTGAACGTAGATATTGGGCGGTGTTGTGAGTTGGGCAGACTGCATGCAGCCTGGAGCCTCATGGATTGCTCATGAGTTGGGATGACTCAAAACCATCATTTTGAACATGAATTATTGTATGATGTGCTGCGAAAAAATGATGCTTTCTAAAAGGCTATTGAAATATATGAAGGATGTTTTAACCCAAAATGTAATACCCTTCAGAAGCTGTGTTTTTTGAGATTGTATAGTCTCTGTAAATGAGAAAAAAAAAACTTGCTCCCTTAGTGCAGGATGAGCTATGGTTCTTGCTGCTGTCGATATGGTCACCCCTTCCTTTGTAAGTCTCTAATCATTTGAGGCCAGAGCACAAGTCAGGTCTTTGGAACTGTGGGCACAGGGACTCTCCTGGCAATGACAATCACAGTTTAGCACATAGATGTCATGGCAGCTACCTGGGTTGCTCATTATCCCTTTTTTCCTTTATATTTTCTGGTTCATGGATGAACACTAGACAAAATTACCTTCAGAGAAGTACTATAATTATCATGAAATTTAATAACATTCATGCTAGTATAGTAGGGATAACTGATTTGTCTGTGTCATATAGCTATGAATATAAAATTTTATTACATACATTTGAGTATTATTCTAACAGATATGATTGATTCAGCAGCTTTTCCACTTTCTTATTTTTAGCAGCCCTGTGGATCTGGGGAAGTGACCAAGCTCTAGGGATGGGCCTTGATTAATCTAAATTTAAGGATAGGTTTAGATTAATTCAATCTTGGTAATTGCCCATGGCAGTGACTGATACATGAACTCAGTCCATGGCAGTGACTGATACATGAACTCGGCCATAGCCCCCAGAACATGACAATACCATGGCTATAAATTAAAAAATGAGACATGAAGGAAAGGTTGCTGGAGGTTTTGGGGAAATATTTCCTCACTTTTAAGAGAGAGGCACAGAAAGATGATCTCTTTTCTCCTCTGTATTACTGTTGTGGTCAGGAACTGCTATCAGTCAGAGGATGAAATTGATACTCCCAGGAGGATAGAGCCAAAGGCAGTACAGAGAAATGAGCCAGAACTACTGGACTGAGCCATCTCTGAACCTCAACTCACCACCGGGCTTGTTATATGAGTCAACAAATTCCCTTAAGCTAGTTTGATTTGGGGTTTCTGTTATTTGCAGCAGAAAGCATCATAATTGATATAATTGTATTATTGTTCTTATGACTGGTTGTTCTTTTAATCCTGGAGTAGCCTCAGGAAGTTACCTTTCCTTTAAATCTAAAAGTGAATATTAATCTACTGTATAGTCTACTAATACTATTATCAAACTAATTGTAATATATAGATCTTCATTTTTTACTTTAATAATATTTCCCAGCATCCTTACTATTGTTACTGTAGTGTATAAACTAAGAAAACTTTGAATCTACGTGGTTTCATAGCTCTCTCCACGCTTAGTAGAATTTAACCTTTACATAATTACATAATTGTTAAACCTTTTATTTTGTGTCTACTGTGTACATGTTTCTCTGTGCAACATAACTGACAGAAAGGATGGAGCCCTTGCCTGATGTGAGAGCAATTCAGAGCAATATGTTAAACCAAATAACACAGGATTGACTTACTATGCAAAAACCAGGCCTTGAAGTAGACATGGTTGAGTGGAGAGCTAAGGAAGGAAGGAGGGAGAGGATTATATGGGTAGAGTGGCATTCTCAGAGAAGTCTGCCAAGGGAGGTGGCACATGCAAAGGGGGAGGTGTGGGGCCCACTTAGAGAAACAGAAAGCCAAAGTTGGATAGAGGTTCTGAGAATTACAAGCTTCAGGAGAGCGGTGTATCTGGTGGGAAATTCCTTGCCAGGCCGAGGAATTTGCAAGTTGGATCCACGGCTTCTTAGTGAAGTGACATTATCACAGGGGTTGTTGAAAGTTATTCTCACAGTGGCTTACAGGGAACTTAGACCAAGAAGGAAGGTTGGCACATCCTCCTGGGAAGCTATTACATAATCTGTGCATGAAATGACAAGAGCTGCAGGATAATAAAATAAGGATAATAAATACCTCATTTATATGGAATTTCTGAGTTCTCATAGCACAATCATACATATTTATCTAATTTATCTAATTAAATCCTCTCAACCTTTTTTACAGTTGAAAATATAGAGCTTCAGAGCAGTTAAGCAACCTCCCAAAAGTTGATAATGACAGAACCCAACCTACAATCTATGTTTTTTGATTTCCAGGACCAGCTTTTTAATAATAATAATAAAACAATTTTTCCATTTTTAGTGAAATTAAAGTTGTGCTAATTTGACTGTGTTGAGCAGCATTTGTCTGTCAACCGGCTGCCGAAAGCCAGATTAAAAAAAAATTAAAATGCAAGTACTCAACTCATAGACATTGAAAACCTCTGAATAGTGAAAAGATGGTTAAGTATCCAGATAATGGTAGTACCTTCTCAGGTAACAGAAAGGTAATCCTTGTAACAGATACAAAAACAAAACAAAACAAAACACAAAAGACTAGGTCAGTAGAAAGTTTCCTAAATGTTTTTATTGAATAGAGAGTAACTGAGACTTTAAGGAGCCTCAAAATGGCTTTGTTGAAGGTGGAAAATTTGCCCATGACTCCAACTACAGGCAAAAACAACCTTAAAAGAACAGGAGTTACAATCTTAGTGAGCCAGAATAAGGAAAGTATTCATTTAGATAGGCATTTTGACATATATCTTCTCTTATTTAAAATGTGAATGAACTACTAAATGATGGAATGTTAGATATTAGCCTTCCAATTGAGAAAGCTAATTTTCCAGATATATAGTTGGTGTTTTGAAAGTCATGGATCTTTTTCTTTTTCTTTTTTGTGGTTAAAAAAAAAAACAAACATAAAATTTGCCATCTTAACCATTTCTAAGTATATAGTTCAATAGTGTTAAGTATATTCACATTGTTATCAAACAGATCTTCACAACTTTTTTATCTTTTGCAAATCCAAAACTGTACCCATTGAACAACAACTCGCCTGTCCCCCTTTCTCCAGCCCCTGATAACCACCATTCTATTTTCTGTTTCTATGAATTTGGAAAATTATAAATTTTTTTAAAATGTTAATATCAAGGAACATTGATTGAGTGCCTATTGGGCATTGCTTTTGGGGTGCTTGGGCCAAAAAGGGATATAGGATATAGTGGAGAATCCCTAGAGGGTCTTGGTCACACTGGAGATGTATAAAAAGATAACTCACAATAAAAATTAGTATGTATTAAGTCTAAAATGAGCGATGGCCTCAGTAAAATCTGTGGTGTGCCAACATTCATGCTGTGTTGCTAAATTTTGCTTTTGCCACCACAGACCCTGCAATACTGAGGTACCCTGGAAGAAATGTGAGCCAGATGACCTGGGGATATTGGGTCTCAGCTTGTATTTGTTAACAATAACAATGGTTATTAGGGGAAAGAATGATTGAGAAGCTGTCCTGCTAGATGAGCTGGGATGTGATTGTTGTCTATTTCAAGATACACAGTAGTACCTAAAAAGAGGGTCCCTGGGAGGAAAGTACCGTGGCGAAAGAGGGGGAAAACCTGCCTGGTTAATGCCTAGGCATTATATGAAGCTGGAGCTGGCAAGCAAGCCTTTTGGGATGATCTCAATGTTGATATGTAGAAACATTGTGGTAACGTAGCCATTGAAGGCTTTCTTCTACACCAAATAACTGCCGTTAATGTTTAAGTCAATTTAGGGGATATATAATTGACATGTTTGTTTTTTTTTTTTTTTGAAATGTCTTGGAAACCACTGTACAGGGTCCTGCATAGAATGCAAAAGAATCAAAAAACCTGAAACAAAACTGAATAGCCAGATGATGAGGATTTAGCAAATGCAGTAGAGTTGTATTCACTGACCGGTCCCTTCAGAAAGAGTAACAGCAGCTTGTTCCTGAAAAATGACAGAGCATGCTGATATTGGCCCAGGACTTTGTGGTTCTTTGCAGTTGAGTTGCTAAATAAGTTTCAAGCTACCTTAGTTTGGGGAAATACGTGAGGGAGGGTTTGAATTTGGAGTGCCAGAGTCCCAAATGACTTTCAGTGCTACCTCTCAGGCACAACTGAGTGCTTTTAACTTTGGTTTCAGGCTAGAATTACCTAGGGAGCTTTGAAAATTACAAGTGCACAGATTCTGCTCTGGACCAGTTAAGTCGGAATCTCAGAATTTTGGGACAGGAGCAGGCCTAGTTATAAGTATTTTTTTTTTTTTAAGTTTCCTTGGTGATTCTCAAGTGCAGCCAGAGCTAAAAGCTCTTTTAGCTATTTTAGCTCTAGCCGGTAAGATGGTAGGACGGTTTATTAAAATGTATGCAAAATACTTGCTAACTGTATAAAATACAGGCTTTCCCATCTCTGCGTTCAAATAGACAGGTTTTTGTTTTGTTTTTGGTTGTGTGTGTGTGTGTGTGTGTGTGTGTGTGTGTGTGTGTGCATGCATGCGCGCGCACACACATGCATGCATGCATGCTTAGCCAGTTGCAGATTCTAAGGAAACAAATGGAAGGAGATGGAGGAAGACACTGTGAAGAGGTCCCACGGCCTTCTTCAAGAAAAGATGGGGTACGAAGGGTTTATCTGTATTTGTTTATATGTATTTCAAGAAGTAGAAAATATAGCTCATTCTCAGTCTGTCTAAATTATGTAACTCTGAGGAATATGATCCATTTATGTCAAAATAATATGTTGCATTTAACATGTGTGCAATTATTTGCAGGGTAATGAGCATTCCTTTTTTCAGCCTGTATACAGAGGAAACATACCATTCACACCCTCTCAGTGTTCACATTTTCCAGTGCGTTGGAGAGCTTCTTTTTTTTTTCAATAGAAATCTTTGTCCATTTTCTATAAAAACTTGGATTATATTTGAAGAAATTTATCACGTCTTTCTTTTTCTGGCAGGAATTGATTTTAAAATCAGAACGATAGAACTAGATGGAAAGAAAATTAAGCTTCAGATATGGTAAGTAAATATATATTTATACACATATACAAATATATGCATACACACAGTTTCTACTTTAATCAAGAATTAAAATGTGCATTGTGATAAGTTTGAATTATCTCGTGATAGCTAAAATATCTTTTGTTTATCAGAACCAAGAGGAAATGGGTAAGAAGTATTCAAAGGTCTTTCTACCAAGAGTGGGATGGTAGAGAATGATATCACTAGCCACAGCCAGAAGAGATCTGAGAGCTCATTCTTCCAAAATGCTAATTTTGTAGGGGAGGAAACTAAATTCTAGAGCATAAACTACTTTTTCATTGTAGTTGTTGTAGCTGCGAAATCAGATAAGGCAAAGTAGTCAAGTGTTAGGAACCCTGAACAGGATGTACACATCTAGGCTGTAGCCAAGATGTCCTCAGTTGAGGACCTGGAGCCAGTTGCTTCTCTTCTTAGGTCCTACTTTTCCTCATTTGTAAATTGATTGGTCAGACTTATGATAGCTGAGTTCCCATTCAGCTCTGATGCGTATTTCTTTTCATTAAATAAAAAAAAATGAGGAATACTGGACTGGGAAGTAAAAAAGAAAAAAGTCATGCCTCTCATCTTTCATGTTGCAGTATGCAGGGCAAAGATCTCCTTATGCTCACCCAACTCTGACTGGTTACTTCCTGAGGAATTTGTCAAACTGCAACGAATAAATATGGTTCTTCCAGATTGCCAGTTTGAATATTTTTGGCTTGAACTCAGAAACGCATCATAGATTTTTTTTTTAACCTCTTATAAGCTGGTTTAATTTATTTCAGTATAGGGCCTTCCATGGAACCCTATAGATTTGGAGCTTTGAGGAAGGTTTTTAATGATCTAACATGTGATGATGACAGCAGTAGATAAAACGTAGAAATTTAAAGCTACACAGGGCAAGTGGTCAAGTAATATATATGAACTTTTTTCTCAGACTGTTTTTCCTCTTCGAATCTCAGAATGGGGATAGAACTGGAACATCATATTGAAATTGGCTAGCCTGTCTTTTGCAGTGGAAGAAACTAGCACTTAGAGTGGTTAAGTCTATCTGAGGGCATATGTCTGGGTCAGTGATAAAGCTCAAACAAGTACCCACATCTCCTAGAACATTGTGTCAGCCTCATATATTAGCCTGGTATGGTGGTTCCCAGTATACGTTGTCACATTGTGAAAGTTACCACAAGCTGCCCTTTTTCTCTATTGGTGTTTAGTAAGAGGCCAAATATTTTAAAGATATAGAAAAAATTTAAAGGGGGAAGCAAAGAGAATTTCTGATTCTGTGATACAGTGCTAATTATAAATAATAGAGGGTGTTTCTAGGAGCCTGTGGGTGATCAGCTAATTAGAATGTGATATAACATCATGACACTACTTATGGCTGCTCTGAACAGCAAAGTAGTCTCTATTTAGTCTTCACAACCTACATTTAATATGGTAGGGTTTCCCCTTCAGCCTCATTGCTTAACCGGTTCTAAATCAAGTAGTGTATTAGAATCAAAATATGGTTAACCTGTTCAAAGGTGCTTGGCTTGTATTTTCCCCATGATTTGTTTGCCATGTACCAAACAAGTGCCCTAAGTAGCTAATGCTGATCAGTGAGAGAAGAGTAGAATAAGATGACTGTGGTATGAGGCCTGGCCCTGCACTAAATAGCCAAGACCTAGGTGGCTTGAGTCTCATTTAAAGGTATGAGCTGTTGAGTGACAAAACTGGAGACCACAGCCCACCCGAGCCTGTTTCATCTTCTGCAGAATGAGGATGATGATAATATCACATACTGAGCTATGGTAGGCATTATGTGAGCACCATGTGAGAATTTTTTGTAAGGTATGCATAAGTGTCAGGGATTTAGTAATGTTTTTAATTTACTATATTTCTCATGGGCCTTCATCTCTCTTTTGGGTTTAGCATATATTAGATTTCTAGTATACTTTCACAAAAGCCTCTTTCTTCCCTACAATTAAATTGTACAATTTAGTTTGTCTTAGTAGCACAGGGAGTGAATTAGTTCTAGTGGTAAGAGGCAAATTGAGGAATATTGATTTCCCCAGATATCAAGGAAATTTGACCTGCTATCTAAGGATTGCTTCAAAAATGTAATTATAAACTTATATTTTTTAGATTGTATTCTAATGGTATGCCATCAGCTAAAAAGCAAGAATATATGAAAGTTTATGTAATTCTGAGGTGTTGTTCATATTTTAAAGTCTTTGGAGACATTGAACTCTAGGTTCCCATTTAATCATGGGTTCCATAACTGAGAAAGTTCTTGAAGAGATCCGTTTTAGTGTGCTCTGCTGAGCAGAATTTACACAGTAGTAAGTCTAGCCCAATTGCTTCTTTGTACAGACTTTCAGTCAAGAGAGGAAAATGCCTTAATCATTAGGCATTTATAAAAAGGATTATAACTACCTCTGGGAGTCCAAGAATTTAGAACTATTCTCTATTCTCTCCCACATGGGTTTGACTAATACAGAATGCCAGTTCCTAGCAGGCCATGGCTTTTCCTGTTGATGCTTTTGTCGTCAAGGTCCAGGTTTTTCACCCAAGTCATTGTGAGCTCTTGACAGGCTCCCATGGCCACCACCGCCTCCAGCTCACAGATACACAACAGGCCCCCTTTGTATCTCATTCCCCTTGTCCCCTGAAACCATTGCATTTGTGAGCAGACCAGAATTACATCTCCTACAGCTTAATGTCTCTCCTCAGTCAAGCTGGTGATGACTTTTAAAACCATTCTCTCCTTTGTTTCAAATTTTAGGGACACAGCAGGTCAGGAAAGATTTCGAACCATCACGACAGCATATTATAGAGGAGCCATGGTGAGTGTTTTTTAGGGCTTTGTAACTCTTCAGGTGAAAGTAAAACATGAGTATTCATTTGTCAGGTTTATAGGATTCAAACTGAAGTCTAATGCAAAGGGGAAAATAAATTTTTTATGTGAAAACAAGATGTTTAAAGAGATTTTTATGTTTTGTGTTTAGTAACTATATACTTTGCCTTTGGTCTTCAAAATATATATTAGGTAATTAGCTTATAGATGTTTTAGAACTCCTCACACATTCTGAGTGACTATATTTTTGTGTTTTTCTTTTTATTAATACTTTGCCAAATCTCAGTAAACCACAAGCTCTGTGACTATTTCTTGCTCCTTCTCATCATTTAGCCCTGGCACCATCATTCCTTATCTCACCACGTCCACACCATCCACTCTTAATGGCCCAGCTCTCTGGAGTCTCCTCCACCAGTGTCCTGCCAGCTGGCCAGGAAGTAGCTGAGTGGTCTGTGACTCTTTGAGGCTTAGAATTTGGTGAATTTTGACTACCAAGTTCTTTGCTACATCCTAGTTATCCTTGTTAGTATAACCTCATCACTTGGTTATTTTCCATCCTAAGGTGCTTCATCTGTACAAGCCATTTATATTACTTGTTGGCTCAGGGCAGCTTCTGTGTGGTACTGAGGTGAATAAGGCAGCTTAAAAGTGCTGTTCTGAACCATGCCGAGAACATCAGGTCCAGACCAGGGCTTTCTTTATCTTTGGCTTTTAGGCCTAATCCAAGCACTGGGTGGTGGAGCTTCGAATTATGGTGAAACCCTGTGTGCCCAGAGCATCTCAGAAGGCTGAGCAGTTGAGATCATAAAGCTCACTCAACATAGGAGATGGTGGGATACCAGCTACCCCAGCTCATCACTTAAAAAACTTGTGCTCCTGGGAGTGGTGTCAGGGTGACAGAACTGTGGGGATGATTGCTCTCTCCTTACCGTCAGGAAGATATGATCTGAATCCATAGATTCCTTCATTATTATGCTACCCTCCCTTCCTCCTCCACTGCTACCGTCTATTATTTGAGTATCAATAATTCATCCCCACAGAAATACTGGGGATTCCTTCTCGAAGCCATATTACCTTGGCACTATACACCACTAAGCATTTTATATATATATGTTCTCCACACTTTACCCTATAATACTTTTAAGATTGTGAAAGGCCATCATTTTAAGAAAGACAGTTGTCAGCTACTCTTTATTTTGCTTAGACTGAAGTCAAAGGCAAGGGACGTATCTGTGAGCCGGTAAGAAGTTTGTTGGTTGGTTGTTTCCCCCAGGAAGGATTTTAGGATAAATAAGAACATCTTAACAGGAATGATTTGGAATAGTTTACAGGTAATTTTGATTAGAGGCATCATATAAACATATCCTTTCTATAGGTCAGGTTTTTATTTTCCAGGAGTGATGTATTGATAGCACGTGTATGCTTGTTTTCACCAGAGAATCGTCAGGGACATTTAGAATGTGGAGCACGGTTCCCTTGGATGTCAGCTCTAGTTCACGGTCCGAGGAAAGAGGTCATTGAAATGTGTTATTTAATTTAGATTTGAGGGTTATCTGTCTTTTTTATTTATCTATTTCCTAGTCTTACTTCACATTACTTCAAGTAATTAGAAATTGCTGCCATTCTAAGATAATATTATCTTTTCACTTTGAAGATAGGGGTTCCTGTCTCTTTTGTTCTGTTGTAATGCCAGTGCCTGACACAGAGTAGATGCTCAATAAATACTTGTTGAAGGGATGAATCGGTGGAAAATTTCAGACCTAGAGACAATCTTAGATGAGTCTTCAGGAAACCTTGCTCTACTTGAGTCTTGGATCTTGGAGGTCATTTGTTCCAGTGGGATGTGGGCCATCATGTTCTCTTTGGGGCGTGTTCTCATTTCAGCAGGTGGCGGTTCTGGCAGGTTTAGTTTGGTTGGCTGAGTCACGCAGCATGTTGATAAGCACTGTACTGGAGTCTGCCAGCATGGCAGAGTCTTTTAGTCTATTTCAAACTGTTCACTATCATTTGTAGACACAGTGGTAACCTTGATGGACAGTCAGGCTTTGGGGGAAAAGGACTATATCCCTGCTTTATCAACATTTCTCATAGATGAACACTGTCTTATAAACTCTAAGGAAGCTGTTGTTATTATAGGTAATACCAGATATATAAAATACACTTGAGTGTATTTCCAACTGATTCATAATATGTTAGTTTACATAGGAAATGGTCAAAGGGTATTTGCTATTGAAACCGAAGATATAAATTCATATGGAGAGAGGATCAGATTCTAGAAATATTGAGGTCGTTGGGCCTATGGGACTTAATGATTGACTGCCTGCCTGCCTGCCTGCCTGTGGAGGAGATTACTTCTAGGAGTCTGCTTGGGCTGACTGGCAGGATTGTATTGCCCATCATCAAAGCAAGAGTATAAGAAGGAAGGAAAGATTTAGAGGGGAGGAAGACAATCTGGTGTTTTACTTAGTTGAGTTGAGTTTTTTATGACCACAGGGGACATCTGGGAGCCTAAGGCCAGTCAGTGGTCTCCAAGGCACATCTCTGACTTTTATCTCTGGCCTCATCATGTCCTCTTCTCCCATTGGATATGTGCATTCTTGCCAGGCTGACGACTTTCTTTCACTCAGTACAATGGTTTCTGGGCCTTCCTGGTCAGCAAGATATTTGTAACATTTCTGCTATGTACCAGGGGCTGTGGGCTTCCCCTCTTTACTCCTGCCTCAACCCCTTTGCCCAGTTCAGGTCTATTTAGTACTCAAGCCTTGGCTTTATGTCATTTTCTCAGGGAAGCCTTCCCTGACCACCGCAACCCCTCAGCCAGGTTAGATTAGCATTCGTATACAGAGCCACTCATTGCTTCTTCTTAGCAATTGTCAAAATTATAATTAATTGTATAATTATTGATTCATTGTTTTCTTTGTTAGCCATCCATCAGAGGAAGGGGCCTTGTCCATCATGTTCACTCATGGCAGTACTTAGTATAGTATCGGGCACATAGTAGGTGCTCACTAAATATTTGTGGAATGGCTGGACAAGTGGGTGAATCTAGCACTTAATACAGAAGGGTGGTCTGGTAATACAGATTTTGGAATAGTTAGCATACAGGTGTCAGTTGAAACATTTAGAAGATAGACCCTTTAGAAATATCAGCCATGGGACCTTTAAAAATATGATGTCAATGCCTTTCATTAAGCTCGCATAACAAATACATTATATTTTAAGTGTCTGTGATATACTTAGATGATGACATTTTGATCAGCCCATATAAAAAGTAATCATTTTAAACCAGTATGGTTACAATCTTAGTATAAGTAAGAAGCAAGACAGTATCTACTTGGAATGAACACATGCACAACAGAAGTGATTGCCTCTTACTCTCAATGTTACCAGTTTTAACTTAAACACGCTTTCAGCTCTAGTTGGTGCCAGTTCTTACCATGTGAGGTCAGGTAGAAAGGGTGTATCACCTTTACCGTAATCACTAATTCATTAAAGGTTAACAGTGAAAATGTTAACAGTATTTATTTACATGTTGAGACAGTGGAAGAATTTATTATTTTTGCTTCTGTTCAGTTTAAAATATTATGAATCCTTTTTATGAAGACCAATAAAAGGATTTGGTTTCTAGTGGGGGAGGAGTATGTTACATTATATTTTATAACTTTAAAAATATAAAGTACTAAATAAAGATCTTTTTTCTCCTGTAGGGAATTATGCTGGTCTATGACATCACAAATGAAAAGTCCTTTGACAATATTAAAAATTGGATAAGAAACATTGAAGAGGTATATATATATATATATACACACAAAGAGAATGATAATACTGGGGTCCATCATGATGATACTGGAATGATGATACCTGCCTGGAGTTTGTAAAGGGCTCCTTTTGTCTCTCAAAGAGGCAGCTGAGCTGCCAAGAAATCGGGCATGGGCAGGTCAGGCCCTGGCTCTGAGGGGCACGTGGAGAGCAAGATCTCCAGTCTGCCAGTGTGACTGCCCTGCTGGACTTGGGTGGGTAGGTGAGGCAGGCAGGAGCAGTTTCATAGAATTTTATACTTGGGTGAGATCTTGAAAATAATTTAATACAAGTCCCCACTTTACACATGAGAAAACCAAGACCAGAAAGAAGTGACTTACCTGTACTCTTATAGCCTTAAAAGGAGAGCCAGGATTAAAACATCCAATTCCCAGGTCCTATCTGTTCCACCATTTCGTTTGACTGGCAGAAATATGGCTTTATTCCAACAACTTATCATTTTGCCTTTCTAACAGTTTTTACATCTTAGATATTTGAAATTTGGTATAATTTCAGATTGATAAGTATCATGATTTTTATTTATGTCTCTGACATTTCAGAAAGAAATCTGACTCAGAAATAATTTTGTACACATTTTTATTAACCTACATGAATTTATTTTTTAAGTAGTTCGGAATCCAGAATACCTTCCCCACTAGCTCACTCAGTACCGACTTTTTTTTTCTTTTTTGACCCAAATTAATATTTGGAAGTTGCTAGATAACCATAAGTTTTATTTCTGTTGGTTCATGTACAAAAAAAAAGACTCAAGAATGACGAAAAGCCTTTGAGAAAAAAGTTTGCATAGCCTCTTATGCTGTAGCTTTTCCCCTCCTCCTAGCTTTTAAATTTTTCTCTGAATCATGCCTTGTGTTTAGTGAAAGATCATTTGTCTTCTTATTAAATTCATGGATGTGTTTCTGACAGGTTAGGATTTGTCTATTGAATAACCGTGTTTTTCTCAGGCTGTTTTTATAGCTTACTGTTTTCTCCTTGCAGCATGCCTCTTCAGATGTTGAAAGAATGATCTTG
The DNA here is from genome assembly GCA_028627145.1 of Eidolon dupreanum. NCBI lineage: Eukaryota > Metazoa > Chordata > Mammalia > Chiroptera > Pteropodidae > Eidolon > Eidolon dupreanum. The sequence continues at coordinate 39,188,359 of CM053509.1, read as the reverse complement.
GGTAACAAATGTGATATGAATGACAAAAGACAAGTGTCAAAAGAAAGAGGGGAGAAGGTAAATTTGAATTGAATGCATAAAGATTGGAATCTACTCACATTAAGCAGTTATTTTTCTTAATGTAATTATTGATTTAAGTTTTTTAAGTGTCTATATTTTAATCCTTTAACAAACAACAAAGAGATGTAATCCATACTTGAATGGTATGAATTAGTATTCAAGAGCCAACTCTATAGACTGTAGTCATGACTGACTCATTCCTAAAGAATTTGCTGTTTTCTGGGAGATACGAACTGATTCTTTTTCAGATTCCTGCAGCTTAGAGTTCAGGCTATTTCTTCCATATCTGTGTGAAAATGTCTAGTTTTTCAGTTAATTTATTCTCTTTGAAAAAAACTAATAGGATAGGTGAAGTTCAAAAGTAATCATTTTGCAATTTATTATTTTTTCCTAAGAATATTATACTACACATTAGATGTAGGTCATTATGGATAAACTCCTTATAACTCATCAAGCTATGGATGTCATTTATAGGTCATTTACGAGCATTTCTCTATTTTGCATCCTGCAAAGCAAAGGAATTTATTATATCTACATATTTACTTTTATGACATTTTCTAAATAAATTTTAGAGGCTTTAATTTTTAAGTCTTGGAATTTTGGTTTAGTCTTTTATTTTTTTAAGCGATACATGCAAAATGCATTTTGGTTTTCAATCTGACTGCAGATTTTTTCCCCTAAAAACGTTCTCTTAATCTTGGTATTATAAATGAACTGAGAACTCTTTGGGAGTAGATAGAAATATGGAGAAGTTCACATTTGTCACAATCAATAGAAACCAAAGCAATGAATACTTAGTATTTTAGGCTTCTATTAAGCACCAGTTTATTAAAAAATAATGAAAAATCAGTATAGTAACATTTGGAGAATTATATTTTCAGAGCAGATAAAAGGAGGATTGAATCCAAGTTAATGGTAGAGGTGAGTGCTTGTCATAGTTTTTTGTTGTTGTTTTTTAAAGTGATTAGAGAACTAAATGTATGATAGAAAAAAGAGAAGCACTTTTGAGTACAAGTAGTACCATGTTACTTATGGTGATTTATGTAGACATCTAAATTTCAAACACAATAGAAGGAAGCACAGAGATTTGAGAACTTCAGGAATTCTGAACTAGATACTCTACCTTTGAGACTTTGAAAAACCTAGAAAATATAAATGCTTTATATGTTCAAACAACTCTCTCTGAATTTAAATGTTTCTTTTTGCCTTTCAGTTAGCAATTGACTATGGAATTAAATTCTTGGAGACAAGTGCAAAATCCAGTACAAATGTAGAAGAGGTAAGAAAGAAATGTTTGGTATTTTGTTATATAGTAGCACTAGTGCTTGGTTGCCTATGTTCAAATTCTCAAAGACTTTTTTTCTAACTTAGTGAATGTCTTTGGTGAACTTGACCTCCATTTTGTGAACTTCCGTGCTTCTGACTTTTATGTGGACCCTGATTGTTGCATTTCCACATGGGATATATTAAATTGCTCAATTAAGATTCACTGAACAGAAGATCAAGTTTAGTTTAAGTTCAATTTTGCCCTTTGTTTGGGAAGCTAGAAATCCTGTACTAGCTGACCAAGCAGTATCCTCTGCTCATTTATCATCGTTTATGTCATTCTGTAGTACCCTGTAGCAGGAGAGTTGTATAATTACTTTGATGTTTGTACTCTCTCAAGAGAGAATTAAACTGTTAGCTTATTGAACAGATTCCCTTAGTGTACACATTTGAAGTAGATTAAGCATGATACATTGTAACACAGTGGCATTTAGTAATAAGAAAGTGTGTTTATCAAGGAGTGGTTTAATAATTTTCAGGAAGTTAACTGTTAAAGAAAACCAATTCATCCAAAGTCTTCTAAGAATAGATTTTTTTTTTTTTACCAAGAGTGGAATTATTGATAATGTTTTCTTTTTTAAAACCATTTAAAAAACTGATCATAAAAATAATATATGTAATATGTGTGAATACATATAATTCATTTAACAGTAATACAGATGGTTTTATAAACATATAAATTCTTAGACTACTCACTGTTCACCATATCATGGCTAAAAATTGAGACTTAAAATGACTTTATTGGCTAATGGACGCTAATTAGAATTTTTTCTTTGTTTAAAAAACTAAAACTCATTTTTTTCAGGTTGGCTAATGGGCATTAAGAAATAGGAAGCCTCTATTGATATATTTATATAAGCATAGATAAGCAGAAAAGTGCTTCCTTTTGCTTGCCACAAAAGGATTTTCTTACATCAGGAAGAGGGGAGCCTCTTGTCAGCTTTAATGGTGGAGACAGGCGAAAAGCTTGCTCACTCACATGATCCACATAGGATGGCGCCCACAGAAAGGACTCGGCAACCTGACTTAACGGAGTAGACTTAGGTCTCTGTTAGTACCTGCACCCTGATCACACCTGTGGCCTAGAGAGAGCATGGAGTTATAGAAATATAGAACTAGGAGTTCCCTGAGCTGCTTACTCTGGCAAATTAAGCACTTTCCCCAGAGTTTTAACTTAATATGGTTAGCCTCATAAAGGCTGAGATGGGCTTGTTTAGAAACTTAGATTCACAGGTAACCAGTGTGACAGTGAGACACCAACAGCAAGTGATAATAGTTACCGTATTGTTTCTGTTTGACTTGACTGGGAATAATCCTTTTGCTGAATGTTTTTTGAGCATCAGGCATGGTTGGAAACAAAGACATTGACTGACACCACAGTCTCTTTGGGTTTAGCATGGAGACAACTGAAGAAGCTTTAAGAGTCTTGGCTCTATGGAAACAAAATAAGGATGATAGATTTTAAAAAATATTTAGTTTGGGTCAGGAGACACGAAACATAAAATGTCACTGAGATTAATCAGATTTGTCCTGTTTGCATTTGATCTAATTTCCACAGTGGGGAATTTAGCTGAGCTATAGGAACTGTCAGGATTTGGGAATGTTAAGACATGGAAGATTATATGTTCTCAGGTATAAGAGTGAAAGCAATTTAAAAGAGAGGACATTGGGAATAAAAAGCATAGATTTTTATAAAAACAGATTTTAGATCTATAGGGCAATACGTATTTATTCATTCACTTATTAAACGTACTCAGCATCTTCTAGATCAGGCAGTGTGTCCCACTTTGGGAACATGGGGCTGGATTAGACAGAGCCTTTGCCCCCCAGGTGCTCTCGGTATACTGAGGAAGCTACCCATAATTCAACAAGTGTCATATTAGGGACTTGAGCCAGATATTATATGCAGAAAATATTTGATGAATGAGTGAATGAGCTGGATAACATTAGAAAATGTTTGATATAATCGAAAAGTAAGATACAGTATTCCTGTGTATACTATAATTACAATTCTGTCCTCTCAGTTAAAAACTTTAATATACTTATATTTCATAATGAAATAATGAAAACATTCTATATTTCAATTTTAAAATATAAATATATAATGATAAAATTTTTGGTTTACCTTTAGGCATTTTTTACTCTTGCACGAGATATAATGACAAAACTCAACAGAAAAATGGTTTGTATCACTTACAATTTTTATTTTCACTATTCTGTTTTAAAATTTCTTTTATTTCTGCTATTTATTTGATTGAAAGGATAGGCCTGATTATAATACATTCACATTAACTAATTTTTTCCTGACTCACATATTTACCTGCTTGAACTTTAATTCTTACCTCTGTTTCTTCAAGTTTCTTATTTCTGAACTATAGCCATTTCAGTTCTTTTATCTGACTCTTTAAGTGGACTTTCATTGAATTTTAATCTGAATAATTAAAATAATAATGGCACAGGTTAAATTTTTGCAATAAAATTATCTAGTTCAGTTTTCATGTGACATATTTATATCTGTATATAATTATGATCTTGAAATTGCTCAAGTTTATCTTGAAAGACAACCTTGAAAGTTTATTTTAACCTGAATTCTGAGTATAATTGTATACCTTGTATTACCAACTCTTCTTACCTCTAACAGCATGATTGACTATACCAGTATCTTTATATTATTTCCATCATTGCCCTTGAAACTTTATGCGACCTTGTCTATAATTTCTTTGAATTGGAAATAGGAGCTTCCTAACTAATATATTATTAATATAAAAGTTATTCTTCTTAAAACATTTTTCTCATTTTAATCCACTATTTCCAAAGAAACCAACAACGTTGGAACTTAACTAGTTTCCTTTCTAATAAAATACTCTACCGAATATACATTTATGGTATGGTTTGATATTTTTGTTTTTTTAGACAATTGGGGTGAAACCATGAAACTTTTATTTCCTTGGTAACTTTATCTTCTGTTTTTTTAGAATGATAGCAATTCATCAGGGGCAGGTGGACCAGTGAAAATAACAGAAAACCGATCAAAGAAGACCAGTTTCTTCCGTTGTTCGCTACTTTGATGAACTTTTTCTGAGAGACTGCAGCACATGTAGAGGACTCTTTCCTGCTTCTCTGAAAGCACAGGTCAGCCAGCCTCAGAATCACACCGCCAGGCTGCTGCTGAGAGCACCACTGAACCTAGACCTCTTGACACAGAATGCCAAGTGGATTCCAGCCTCATGGCCTGTCAAGATAACAGGCTCCTTTTTCAAACATGGAAGCAATGAAATGGAGACACATGCAAGACTTGTTTTTCTTTGTTTTATTGCCTGTTGCAGAAGCTGCTATCTTTCTTTTTCACTTTGCACATCAGTGTTAGCTTTTTCCTATTAGAGCACAATCTTAGACTCATATTTGCACACTTTTGTCTCGTGAAGTTCTAGACAAACTTGTGCTTTTGAGGATGTTTAAAAAAAGAGTAAAACACTTTAAAGCAGAGGTTAATATACTAAAATTATAGGACATTTGGTCTGGTTCAAATACCCAGATGTTATTGCATTGATAGCACTTATTTAAGGGCTCTGATTTGTGACTTTCTTAAATAAGAATCAGTAAATTCTGATCAAATTTATCTTAAAAATTTATGAAAATGTCCATCTATTCATCAGAGGCTATAATTTCTTTATTTCTTCAGATTGTTTAGAGCTTTGCTTCATTCCTGGCCTTTTTGCCAGAGAGCCTGGGTAGCTGAATAAATCACTTCTCAATTGATTTCCTCTGCCTAATCTGTGGAAACTGCATTTGAAATCATCTTAATGTCACTTTTTCTAGGGTTCATATTTACTGTTTTCTCCTCTGTTTGGCCTATTGTAATCATTTAGTTACCTAAAACATAACATATTTCAATGTTTTTGTCTATTTCTGGTTGTGAACTTCCTGAGCTAAAATTTTACATAGGCAGAGAGATGTATCATTTAGGGTTTTATTTCAGCATCTAATTGTGGTTCTGTCACATTAGCATATGTAATATAATTTTTCTTAAATTCAGTCCTTGTTGGTTTAGTTGTAATACTCAATTCTTACATAATCCCATCTTCAAGAGTTAACAAGAGTTAGATTAGATTTCCATTCACAGGAAGCTTACCTATAGAGAGAGAGAGTAACTTGTTAATATAAATTTAGTAGAGATAGCTCTTGGTAATGGTGAAAATAAAAATTTTTGCTCTGTTTTTATTTGGCCTTTTTTAAAAAAAATAAAAGTAATTAAACCTACTGCAGCCTTTAGGAAAAGTCTTGCCTTTTATTAGAGAAAATATGAGCAAGGTTTCAGTTTTAAAACAGCTATTGTTGAATGTGTAGAACCCATTTCCACCTGTTCCAAGTTTATTGTTAGAGAACTTGGTCTAGTCATTTGGGCCAAAACCAATCAATAGTTTAGCTGCCTTTCTCACCAAACGCAGGTACTGGCATACCTTTTGTAAATGAAACCATAGAAAAGAAGGTATTTAGTGTTAACTTCTGTGCCAAATTCAGATCATTATGTCATTACTGTTATTCTAGCCTTCAGTGTCATAACACAGAAGGAATTAATAAAGAGGTGATGATTAATTACGAGGAAAATGAGTTCTGTTAATAATTATTCTTCCTATTAGGCTTGTTTTGTTTCACAAAGGTTACCATCAGTTAAGAATGGGAAATGAAAGTAGAAATGGATTGCTTGTTACCACAGAGAATTCTGCTTCAAATTAAGATGTGTCATTAGAATGCTTGCACCAGTCAACCTTTATTACTTATTTGAAAACTTATGCACAATTTAGCTGCAGCAAATATCTCAGAGCTATTTTTGATGGATGCACTAAACTTACTGTTGACAAATTTCAGCCTCCTTGATTTTTTTTTTACCTTAAAGGTACCTGTTGGTGTCCCAGTATAATCAAGTGGTTCTTTGACTGAAAGTTGAGTGTAGGTCTACCATCTTAAAATTATATACATTTTTGGAAAGAAAAAATAATTTCTTAGAAACATCTCGAATTCACTAATTTTCTGAAAAATCCAAGTAGTTAAGCTTTCTGGTTGGTAACAAAGTCATTTCTAAAAGGCAAGTGCTATGACACCATGTATGAATGTAATTCTCTTACAGTAATTTACCTCTGACTATTTGGTGTCTTAACACTTTGGTTTATATCTCAGGGGTTGTCTGCAGACCAAAACTGACATGTTCTGTGGTTAGCCTTTTTTTTCAATAGAATGCTTTGCTTTTGTTTTATTTTCTCTCTTTTTTTTGTCTTATATGGATTAGTAACTAGTCTCCATGAACTTCCCTTTGAAAGAGCCTATAAAAGTTAGATGAGTCTAAAAGTGCTCTTTGAAGTAGCAGCAAGTTGGGGGTATGTACTCTGTTATATAGAAATAAATCGTCCTTGCTATTTTCTTACATTTAGTCTTGCTAAATTGTATATAATTTGAGCTAAGACCATAGGAAATTCACTTTCTGCATGGTAAAATGACCCAATAAATATTCCACCTTGCTTCATAATGTACATATAGTGCATTATTTTTTCTATTTGTAGATGAATTTAGTGACAGATAATTGTCTGTTCCCTGCTGAAACTGAAGAAATCTAGTTTTATGTGAACATTTTTGTCTTCTTACAGATAAGGTACCTGAAGATTTTTGCAGCAGTATTAGTGGTTCAGTGGCTGCACTTTATTATCAGTGTGCTAACTTTTGCCAATAATTGGACTAGACCTTTTCGAATAGTGTCTAAGGATATCGGACAATGAAAATGTGCTGTAACTAGCATGTGAATCAGTTAATTGTAAAATGTTTCACTGGGAACTTATTTTCGCTATATTTTACTTCAGACAAATTATGAGAAAATAACTCACCTGTGCATCAGTTAGGAGGTGCTGCAGGGTTTCTTACTATTTACATAATAAACATTTTGTGCAGTCTTTGTTATAAATTTTCAGAAAACTCTACTCTTTACTTTGAAGGACTATTTTTTAATTATACCTCATTTAGCTAATTAGCATTCTAATACCTGGTAGAGAAATAGCGAGCCAGCCTTTAAGAATCCAACACAATTTAGATTATATGTTTTGTTTTTAACTAAAAGCATCACTGGGAAAGGTAGGATGTAGTTTAGTTTAGAATAGAACATACATGTCATATCCAATAGTGCAAAAAGAAGTATTATCTCCCTGTCTCCATTAATAAATTTAGCTGTGCAATATAGATAAATATCTCTCAGAAATTTCTGAGAGACTGTAACTCCATCTGACAGGTTCTAATGCTGAGAATCTGTATGAAAGCTTACGTTAAGGGTTTCCTGTGGACAGTAAGTGATACATTTAAGCAGACTTTCTTTGGTAGTTCATGACTTAGATTTTTTTATAAACATAGTTCTTAATTTCTAAAGATGAGCATCTAAGCTTAAGAATTTTTAAACAGTACTTCATGATGTTGGTTTACTTATCTCAGATTTTGTGCAGTCATTTCTGCTGTCGGGTTTTTTAGATTCTTTCTTTTAATAGAAAGGATATTCCTTTATCCTTCTTGTTGTATCTAAAGAAGGGGGGAATGTAAAAATGAAATTCCTTGTCCTAGAGGGACCTAGAGAGGCGGAATATGCTAATAAAATTTCAGATGCTAGCACATTTTACAGTAGAATCGGTCTTTTTTTAAGACTAATAAATCAGTTGGGTGTCATGTTCACTATGAAAAACATCTTAATGACTTAAATGCAGAAATGAAAATTAGCAAACAATTATTTTAGGGGTGTTTTGAAATTCTACATTTTTTGAAATGCTTATGCCATATGCAATTGCATTTCTTTATTGCCAAGAACTAATAGAACTTCTTGTTTCATTTTCCTACCTTTTTTAAAAATGTGAATTTAATTATTATAATTCATTCCTATGGCCTTACAGATGGGTTTTATTTTGTTTGCAGCTGACACTGCAGTTCCTTTAATGCAAAATACTATATACTATTTGACTAAAATCATGCTCCTCATGGGAAATACATAGTTTTCCCATAGAATTATCCTACTGTGTATGTTTCGGCATATTTTATTTTTGCTCCAATGGCTTTTAATGTGAAAAGCTCCTGCAGATAACGTGGACCTGTCATGTGGTAATTTTGTTTAGCCAATTCATTAACTGTGTACTGATACTGATGCTGTTTTTTTTTTAATGGATTTTATTCCAGGTGAACTTTTTTTACAATAATGTTCGTCTAAAATAAAAACTACATAATGAAAATACTCATGACTCTCTGAAATGGAATGCATGTTTTAAAAATCTTTCTTTGAATTTGGTAGGTTGTGTAGCTCACACCGTGGTAGACTTGGGATATTTTAGCAAACTATATCTGACTTAGAGTTGTTTAAAAACTTAGAAAAATGGCCAGATATCCTGCTCATCCTTAGTTTAGAATACATTGAGGTTATTCTGTCATGGAACTGCAGTCTCATATTGATCATCCTTCCCTTCTTAGTCCTTGCAAATGTAGTTTCTTTTGTTTTCACTTCCAAGTTACACAGTTCAAGGGCCCCAGCCCTATTGATGTTCTACCACTATTCTTGTGTGTGTTTCCAGTCATAGGCTTTCTTGTTCATCCCCATGACCATTTTGAACCTTCAGTATTCTCAAGCTTCCTACTTCTTTCCTTTCACTCTTGGTAGATCTTTCATCTCCTGCCTCACAGAGAAAAGCATCAGTCTAAAACCGCGTTAGCCGCTACTCCCTCCCCAACCTCCATGGGCTGGCTTTACTGCATCTACCTCATCCTTATCTCCTTTTGTAGCAGAGGCATTCCTCCTAGTTCATGCTATCTCTCTGCCTCTTCTCCGGAGTCCTCCTCCCGCCTCTGTCCTACTTCTTGGGGAACTCAGAGCTCTTTCTATTCTACTTTGAAACTCTTATCCTGTGTGATCCTTTGCCCCTTAGCATGTAAGTATATATAATTAATCCTCCCACCCTTTTGCCTCATGTCCCTTTCATCTATTGTTTTTTCCTGTTCTTGCCATAGCTAAACTTCTTTAAAGAGTTGCCTATAAATACTGTCTTCACTTTTTCATTTTCAATTTATTCTCAACCTGTTTGGCTTCCTTCCTATCACTTTATTGACATCATGTTTACAATGGCCTAGTTGCTAAAGTAGACAGTTTTCTATCCTTATCTTGGTTAACTTCTTGGCAGCATTTGATCAGTATATATCTCTCCCTTCCAGAAATGGCTCTCTTCCCTTAGCTTCTGTGACAGTATTCCCCACTTTTCCAAAAATGATTTCATCCTTTTTTATGGCTCTTAAATGCTCTTAACTTCTGTAGTAGGCTGAATAACAGCCCCCAAGGACGTCCATGTTCTAACCCCCCAAACCTGTGAATGGTACTTTATTTAGTTAAAGGTACCTTGCAAATGTGATCAAGCTAAGGATCTTGAGTTGGGAGATTATCCTGGATTATCCAGGAGGGCTCTATGTAATCCCGAAGATCTTTATGACAAGGGTATAGGAGGAGTCAGAATTAAAAGGAAATGACATGATGATGGAAACAGGGAGAAAAGATGGGATGCAGAGTGTTGAGCCAAGGAATATAGGTAGCCTCTAGGATCTAAAAAGTAAGGGAAGAGATTTTTCCCCTAAAGCCTCCAGCAGGAACCAGTCCTGCTCTGACACCTGATCCCTTGATTTTAGCCTGGTGTAAGACTCATTTCATGATTCTGACCTCTAGAACTCTAAAAGAGAATAAATTTGTGTTGCTGTAAACCACTAAATTTGTGGTAATTGTTTATAGCAACAACAGAAAACTAATACAGCTTTCAAATTTATCTCTAGCCC
>CM053509.1:39026792-39177641 GCA_028627145.1 Eidolon dupreanum | reverse complement strand
AGGCACACACATAGGAAAAGTAATGCATCAACCAACACTAACGCTAGTACAAAAGTTAAAAGGCAAAAGTAGGAAGATCATGTGTAATTTTAACGGTAAATTAAGGGATACATATAAACACAAAAGAAGTAAAACATAATGACAAAAACATAAATGTGAAGGGGGTAAGTAAAAATGGTAGTGATTCTAGAATGTCTTCAAACTTAAGTGACCATTAGCATGAAGTAGACTGCTGTAAACATAGATCGGTATATATGAAGCACATGGTAACTACAAACCAAAAATCTACAAGATACATGAGAAATAAAGAGAAAGGAATTCAAACACAACACTACAGAAAGTCATCAATATACAAGTTGTGGGTCCCAGGCCTGGCTGGTCCCAGAGCTGGCTGTGATCCAGGCTCGCAACTAGGAATAGGACCCAGGATTTAGAATGTTACATTAGTGCAGTAGGGTGCCTACGCCTAAAATATGTAAACATAATTCAGTTTATTGTATCACGCATGTGTGGCTGAATGCCACTATTGTATTCTGAAAAGTGTGGAGCCCATGTGGTCCCCTGGGGAGAAGGGGAGCACAAGAAGGAGAGCAGAAGAGTGCTCCCCACAATATCACTGAACTTCCCCCCAACAGAAACAATAAAGTTGATGCCTGCCGTTTCATTCTCATATGGCCTCTTGTGCATTCTTCCAATTGGGCATCTCACTGTCAGAACCTTCCCTTCTCGATCAGCTCGGCATTGACACAAGAGAAGAGAGTAAAAGAATAAGAAAGGAACAGAGAACACAAAAACAATAAGAAAACAATAAAATAGCAATTAACTACATACCTATCAATAATTACTTTAAATATAAATGAATAAAATACTCCAATCAAAAAATGAATGGATAAAAAAGATGTGGTACATATGTGCAATGGAAAATTACTTAGCCACAAAAAGGAATGAGATCTTACCATTTGCAACAACATGGATGGACCTAGAAGGTAGTATGCTAAGTGAAGTCAGTCAGATAGAGAAAGACAAATACCACCTGATTCCACTTTTATATGGAATCTAAAAAACAAAATAAATGAACAAACAAAACAACTCAAACAGAGAACAAACTGATGGTTGGCAGATGGGTGGAGGTTATGGGACTGGGCGAAAAGGTGAAGGAATTAAGAAGTACAAATTAGTAGTTACAAAATAGTCACTGGGATATAAAGTACACCTTTGGGAATATAGTATTGCAATAACTATCTATGGTGTCAGGTGGGTGCAAAACTAACTTCTATACACCTGAAACTAATATAACATTGAATGTCAACTGTAATTGAAAAATTAAAAATTTAAAAATATGTTATTTTTAAAATATATAATGTACATTTATATAGCTTTCTTTGATTTTACCCTCTCCCTCACTCTCTATATCTCATCGGTCACAAAATTCTGTTTGCACAATTCTTAAATCTCTCTTCAGTTTGTCTGCTTCTCTCCAAGCTCCTGCTATCTCCCTGACTCAGGCCACCAGCATCTCATGCCTGCAGTATGACAAAAATGTCCTATCTAGAATCCCATTTTCCATTATCTGTACAAAGGAGATCTGATCATGTCACTCCCCTAAATAAATCCAGGACTTGAGGTAAATGCTAACCTGCTGGCCTTTCCAGTCTTATTGCTAATTCCTCTCTTTACATTCCTGGGATATCCTAACCTACTTTCTATCCCTCAGAAATGCCCTCTTTTCTTTCACTTTGAAGCCTTTCCATTTGTCCTTCCATTTCTTCCTTATTTCCTAGCTTTGCTGACTTCAAAGCCAAGAACTGAATGGGTGAGTTATGGTTACCAAAACCTCACAAGTTTGAATTGTGTATCCTTCCCTCTTCCAGTGTTTTCTCATAGCACCCCACTAGACGGTAAGCTCCATGGAGACAGGAGCACGTTTCAGTGGTGTATTCCCAGTGTCTGGTACTGTGCCTGATAACTTAGTAGGCATTCAACAAACATTTTGAATAAATGAACAAATGGCTGAGTGAATATAAATCTATCAGCACTATCAGAAAACAAAAGCTCAAGTGAATTCATTAGCATATTGTGAATTACTGGTAGCTGTGTCAAAGCCTTACTTAATAAATTGCTAAAATGTGATATTGCTTTTTGTAGTATCTATTTTAATAATTCAATTACCCCAATTTTGACCAAGATCTATGTGTCCTGGTTAAAACTGCCTCAAATATCACACCCAATTCATAGGAATTCTCACCAGTCTACATTCCTATACATAGTGTGTGCATGCTTGCCTCCTTCCCCCAATCATATTTTAAGGATTTAACTCCCAACATCATTTAGTACTTTATGTTTTTAAGTTTTTTGGGGGAAACTAATACTAAGCTCACAAAAACTTAAGGAGTCAATAGCACTGCTACTTAGCCTCAAATTTCTCACTGATATACAATATCATTGAAATCAATGTAAAAGTGCTTTTTAAACAGCGACACATATAAATATAAGATGCCAATTTCCAGAGAAAACTTGAAATAAGTTTTTCCAATAAATAACCATGAATGCTGAAGATGTCTATTTTATTAGTGATTTTGCCAATTTGGTCTAGTTGCTTCCTTCTTTTCTATTCCAATAGACATAAGCTAAAGATGTCTTCACAGATTGGGAGGAGGAGGGAAGACTTGTTACATTTTGCTTTGCCTTCTCATTTTTTAACTGAACTTAGGGAGTAAGATTTAACTGAATGGGTCAAGAAAGCATGAATACAAATGCCCCTGACTTACAGCCTCTTTACTTCCCAAAACAACTGAGGCGGTTTTAACCAATACCTATAGGTCTTGTTTAAATTAGGGTAAGTGAATTATAAAATAGAGATAAAAGAACAAATCATATTCTGAAGCCATGGCAGTAATTATAATTTTTTAAAAAGCAATAGTTGCTATTATTGACTATTAAGTTTCGTTCCAAGCTTTCTGAGAGTCAAGGTAAAGCCTGCTTATGATGAGTTAGCTCTCAGGCCATGCATATGTATTTTGTCAGGGAAAACAAATTTTTTCTAGTCTTGAACTCAAATAGTAAAGCATGTATCTCTTAGAGATATTGAACAATGATAATGAAAGTTTTATAGATATAAGCAACAAAAATGTAGGTGGCCACTTGTATAAAATTTTTAATTTATGCCAAGGACATGAGTATATTATGCTTCTGTGAAAGCATTCCGCTGGAACTAAAATAATGGAATTGCATTTGATAACTTCAATTCAGAATAAAACCAAAGAATCTATCTAATGATGAGTCACTTCATCACTTTGAACTGTTGTCTCAACCTGAGTTACCACGGGTGCTGGATGTTTCAAAATGAAGAAGTATTCTCTGGAGTAAATGGAAAATATATATGTCTGTTTTATATGGGCAAAGGTGACATTTTACCATAAGAATTTACTACCAGAAGTTGTATTATTTGAAGGCTCATTTTCAGAGGTGAGCCACAAAACATTTTCATTTAGGTCCCAACTTTTTCTACTGCTGTTTGTCTTTTCATTGTTTATTTCCAAGAGCTTCATTCATGATAGACATTAAAGAAAGAGTAGGAATGACTAACATTTATACAGCATTTTACTGTGCAGGCACGATTCTCAAAATAACCCATGAGGTGTTATTATTATTCCATTAAACATGAAGAAAAACCTTAGATGTGAATGATAAGGGAAATTAACCTTCTGGTTTTATTTTTTAAATCTCTCAAAAATGTGAAATTAATATAAAACAGCATATAAATTACACCTTTTAAATTATTTCGTTCTTTAAACAGATTTTTAGTGAGCACTTTCTAGGCGCTGAGGAAACAACAAAGAACAAAACAAAGCCCCTGCCTTCCAAAAGTTATTTTTAATGGGGGAGACAAACGAGCAAGTAAAAAAAAGAGCAAGGAGATGTAACCATTACTACAGAGTGATCAGAAAATGCCTTCAGATACAACTTTTTTGAAGACTTGAGTGTGTGTTGGAAAACAAATAAAACTGGCTCGTCAAAACAACCCTGAGAAAGACAGCTTGGTCCACAACTATTTCATCCTTTTGCTGTCTGTGAGTTATTGTCTGGGTCACCGCTCTCCCAGCTTGAGTTTTATATACGATGGAGTACAAAGTTCCCGCAACTATGCGAATGAAAAAATTGCTTTAAAAAAAGACTCCTTCCTTTAGAAATGGAATTTTGTCTCTGTCCTGCCCTGCTTCTCTCGAGTTGATGTGGAATCCCCAGTTCTGGCTCTATAGGTAGGGCACTGGGGACTTCCCTACTCCTTTTAGCCACATCGCAGCCAGCACCAGTGCCTGATCAATGTGTATGTGTGGTGAGAGGAAGGGGGGGGTGCTACGCTTCCGGCCCTAAAATTGCCAGCTAACGCCGCCTCTGGATTAGGAACTACAGCTCCGCCTGCGGGTGCCCCGAACCCGGGTGGAACAGAGGGCCAGCCGGGGAGCTCCGCTCTGCCCCGCCCCCGCCCCGCCCCTCCGTGGCCCCGCCCCACCCCCGCCAGGCTCCGCCCCGCCCCTGCCGCGCCCCCGCCGCCGCGCTCTCAGCAGCCCCGCGTCCAGTCGGCTGCGCCGGGCGCACGTCGCGTCTCCGCAGGCCCCGGGCCGGCTCCCGCGGTCGCCATGACGGCGGCCGTGTTCTTCGGCTGCGCCTTCGTTGCCTTCGGGCCTGCGCTCGCCCTCTACATCTTCACCATCGCCGCGGAGCCGTTGCGCATCATCTTCCTTATCATCGGGTGAGGCGCCTGCGCAGGGGAACCCGGAACTGGGGCTACTTTCCCCCAGCGACCCCGGCGACCCCAGCGTCCCCACCAAACGGCTCCACCCGGTTCGGCTTTGGAGGGGAGAGAAGGGTCGTGAAGGGGAGGGCCGAGCCCCCGCTTCCCTGGGACTCCTCGCCATCCTCAGAGGGTCGGTGAGAGAACTAGAGCCCCCCGACCCTAGGGCGAGCACTGGGAAAGGAGCCCACACTGTAGGTTTCAGAAAACCTAGGTGCTTGGCTCCGGAGTTTCTGCTTACTGTCCGTGGTGGGCTATAGTGAGTCGTGAAGCCACTTAAATTGTATGAAAATATTGTGGGTAAGTTAAAATATGCATTTTTTTAATTTTCATTTTTTTCTGGAGAGGGGGTCCCTAGTTTCCCTTAGATTTTCTCAGGTGTCTGTAATCCCAAAGGGGTTAAGAGCCATTAGCACATGGGCATCAGGAGCTTTACAACATAGCCGACCCCTACCCCCGATCAACTGAATCGGAATGTCTATGGGGTGCGATTCGGGCTACGAATTTTTTTTTTTTTATGCTCCCGAGGTGATTCAGGTGTACAGTCAAAGGGTGCCTGTGTAAAACCCGAAGCACCTGTCAGTGCGTTTCCTTGAAGGAGTTCGGTGAATACCGAACTCTGGTGGTGAATGTGGTCATAATCCCGGTTTTCATCTGTCTGGCAGCTCTTACTGGACTCCTCCCCACAGCCTCCTCCACTCTTGAGTCTCACTTGACACCAGGGGAAACAGCCATGGTGGGCCAGTGATGTCCACCTTTTCTGAGCTTCTTCACCTCTCACAGCTATATTGAAAGTGCTGCATCACATGTGGCATTTTAAAAGCAATGAGAGATTTAGGCAAAAGGTTTGTAAAGCTTGTTATCATCATTAAAGTCCACAAGAATGTTATAAAATCCAGGCCTGGAAAACTTACTGATCTAGATCAGAGCTCAGGCTTTTATCTTCTGGATTTTATACTAATCATTACTCTGTTAATAGAGATGTAAACATTTTTCTGGAAAAGACACACATTTACATATCAACAGGCAAAGCATTAACTAGGAAGAGTAGCAAATACTCAAGTTTCTGGTTAGATGGTTCTTGACAGGTATTCTGCAGATGTACTTACAAATAGCAGAGTCACTGAAAAAAGCATGATTATTAGGAAAAGTCCAAATTCCTTTTGGAGTGCTTGTTCATCTCACCAGGGAAAATTCACCACTGATTAAGAACAGTTGATTCAGAGCATCACATGATTCAGGGCATGATTTTTTTTTTTTTTTATTTTTCCTTATTAGAGAGTCAGGAAATCTGTTCCTTCTCAAGTGGGTTCCCCCCTACACACACACTTTTAAGTCATTATTAATCCTGTATTTATGTTTACTTATACCTTTTGTTTTTTTCTTAATTTTCAGAGCTTTCTTCTGGTTGCTTTCTCTACTGCTTTCCTCCCTTGTCTGGTTCATGGCAGGAAGCATTACTGACAGCAAAGATGGACCAGTACAGAAACATCTACTGATATTTGGCGTGTTAGTCTCAGTCCTTATCCAAGAAATGTTTCGGTTTGCATATTACAGACTTTTAAAGTAAGTTAAATATTTGTTTACCTTTTTACTGTTATATTTGAATTATATTTTAGTAGTTTGAATCATTAACACAGTGTGGTATTCGAGGACCCATGCCTCCTATCTAGTTTGAAGCCAAGGAATTGGTAAATTTCCAGCCTGAAAATATTGAGTATTTTAACTTGTAAACATTCCCTCCTTTATTTACTCATTCAGAAAGTATTTCTTGAGAATTTACTTAATACCAGGCATTATTCTAGACAGTGGGTATATATCATTATTAAAAAGACAGTTTCTGTCCACGTGGAGGTTATATTATAGCAGAAAGAGACAATGAATGAACAAGAAAACACATTATATATTAGAAGATAATAAGTGCCATGAAGAATAATAAAGAAATAGTCATTGAAACAACAAAAAACATTCTACCTTAGAATTTATATCAGCTTCTCTTTGACTAAAATAAATAATTCTTATAGAGATGATGTCTACCATTCTTTTGACTGTAAGAGGAAAAATGGGGTTCATTTCGTGATATTTCATGTGGTTTCACATCTGTAATAGAAAAACACATTTTTAAAAAAGCCATGGGCATGAGTTCCCTTTAGGGACTTTAGGCCAGAAAGTAGGTCATTTGTAGGATCCATGAGGAACTCACATGAAACCACTGATTTGAAACACAGCTTGAACTTGAAACCATATTTTCTCTCAGTCATGCGATTGGCTTTGATTACATAGTGAGACAGTAGAATGATAAATGTGCTCTTTTCATTTTTGGCAAATGAAATAATTAAGCCACTCCCTGAATTTCATGGATGTAACAAGATAAAACCTCAACAGTATCTCTTATGATAAACTGTTAATTTGTTCTAGCCAATATGCTAGTCTTTCAATATTTTTACTTGTTGCTTTTAATAACAGATATTGAAATTTAATGATGAAGTAATTTAAATTACAATTGAAAACCATGAAGTCGCTACTTACAAGTGAAAGTCATATCTTAGAAAAAGTTTAAAAATGAAATTTCCATTAGTTCTTGGAAATATTAAAAAGCAACCAACAAATATGAAAAATAACATTTAAATTTCCACAGGAATACAATATACTTAACAGATAGACATACATCTGTGGTTGAATGTCTGTAGTATGCAGCAGCTATTACCATTCCAGATTTTAGTTTTAACTGTAGAAATTATTAAGGTAATCAAAATCTCTCTCTTTCTGACCTCTGCCCCACTGTAGAGCCACACTGTCAAATGATAGTCATCCTGTCTCTCTCATGGCTAAACATTGTTCATTTCTTCACCTGGCCCTCAGAAGTTTTTCCAGTCTCTGTTCTTTTATATCAGTAAATATGTCCCTTTCTGTCAGTGCCTGGAGTTTACCTGTACTCAGAGAACCCGCTCTGATTGAAGTAGTGCAGAGCAGAGCCCTTCCCACCCAACTCATGACTGGGCACTGTACTCTTCACCGGTGGTCTCCAACCTTTTTGGCACCAGAGAATGGTGTGCCTATGAGAATCTAATGCCTGATGGTCTGAAGTGGAGCTGAGGCAGTGATGCTAGTGCTAGGGAGCAGCTGCAAATACAGAAAGAAGAACTTTGCTCATCTACCACTCACCTCCTGCTCTGCAGCCTGGTTCCTAACAGGCCAAGGATAAGTACAGATCCGTGGCCTGGGATTTGGTGACTCCTACTCTTAACAACTCAGTCTCAGGTTGCTCTGGGTTTTCCTGTCAACAATATCATTGGCTTGTGTTGGTTTTGCATTTTCACATATGATGATTCTACTTTTGAAACAAATTTAATTTTGAATAGATATTCACAGTTTAGAACATGGGTTTAGTAACCCTTTAATACTTTAGGTTCTAAAACCAGACTTATCTGGAGTGGCTTCCTGGGTATCTGCTTGTTTCTTCATGGTTCCCAACTGCAAAGCAACTTTTATTGGCACTAACCTGTGATTCCAAAGGGCTACACACTGAACACTGGTTGACATTTTTAATGAGGGCAGTGAGAGAATACAGCCACATGCAGAAGGAATTATGGCTTTCAGTCTGCAGTCTCTCATGCCAGTAAGTTCAGAGTAGCCTCTTTGGCTTTCTGGGAAAACCATATTTGCACCTCCAAAAGGACCTTTGGAAATTGGCAAACAGTATAGTGGGACACATTTGTATTAATGGTGTCTTTGGTTGCCTCTGCAAAATGCATCTTTAACAGGCCTTTGGAATATTGTACAATATTTTCGGCAAATTTTGGAAATGTTGGATGTTATGTAGTTATATGTTAAAACAAGTCGTTATGATACTTTATTCATGTCTAACATTCATAGAGATACATTTAAGTTCCTCTTTTATGCTATACTACATTCAAATATAGGAACTTTGGTTTAATCAATATTTTAACTATTCTACTACCCAAGTAAGTTTTGAATTTTTAAGTTTAAAGTACTTAGTCAAACTTCTATCTGAATTTGATGCCAAGATTAAAATATGGAACATTTGCACTAGTATTTTTTTTTTACATATATGGATTTGAATCAAAATATTTATCATTGCAGTCTAATATAAATTTATTTTATGGATCATACCTTAGGAATAGCAGCTCATCCTGAATGAATGAATGAATGAATTGTAAGTTTCAGCCTAGCAAAGAGTTGTGCTATGAGAAATTGTCTGGTAGCTACAGTGATAGCCCTTTCTACATTAATTTCTTTTTAAAAACCCAAGTTACGATCTTGTACATTGCCTAAAACATACCTTAGACTGTTTTTGGCTTGGATTGAAGCTTTTGCAGTTTAATTCAATTTTGTCTCATAATGCCGATATGATAAATATTTGGTAATTTTAGAAAATCTTCCAGTTTAGAAAAAATGTTAAGATAATCGTTGCTATTATTTATTAAAAGGAATGCCTATTTTCTTAAATTTCTAAAATGGTATATTTATATGCATTTTCTTTGGTACTATCCCTCTTACATATACATACAAAAAAGAATCATAATAAATGAGAAAGATGGTATGATTTATGAGTAGTTTTTCAGAGTTTATTTTAAATTAGGCTTTTTCTTTTTTGTTCTTGGGAACTTTAATTAATGCAAACAAAGAATTTTCCACTTCAGTAAAATGGCCATATTAAAAACACAGTCCCTTACATTATCAGTCATGTGCTCTTTCTGTCAGGAACCCAGAAACTGATGGTATTTTGTGCTTTTTCACTTCCTAATGTTAGCATGGAGAACTATTAGTGCCATAGACCTTTCCTCCCACAAATTTGTAATGTAGAATGAGGAAGTTTATTAACTATTGAGTTTATGTATTTAATATATTTGTGATAGCAGTACTTTGCTATACCAAATAACCAACATCTTTTATTTCTTGCTGAGCAATTTATACGAAACAGAAATCCTCCAAAACTTACTGATTCTGTTATACCATTATATTCATTTGTTGATGGAGATTATTACTATTATCTATGCTTCTAGGCTTTAACTAGCCTTTAACCACATTCCTGTGACAGGAAGTTAATTTTTTTGAAAAATTGGATATTTTAGTTGGTGACTGCTCTAGAGAAAGAAGATGGACCGTCACTTAACTTTTGGCTCATGTTCTTTCTACCAAATGATGCTACCAAATGGAGAGCACCAAAACGGCAAATTG
This sequence comes from Eidolon dupreanum, assembly GCA_028627145.1. Taxonomy (NCBI): domain Eukaryota; kingdom Metazoa; phylum Chordata; class Mammalia; order Chiroptera; family Pteropodidae; genus Eidolon; species Eidolon dupreanum. The sequence goes on along the minus strand of CM053509.1, from coordinate 39,167,644 downwards.
TTTCTTTTGAGTCTAGAAAAACAAAAGTCCTTTTTCATTCTGTTTATTACTATTTCGGTTGAACTCTGCATTGCTTTAATGATATTTATATTTGTTGTAAATATAATTTATATATCCTTTGAGTCAAGATCATTGTCGCAGAATTTCTAGCCAACAAGGGTTAGTAATAGTGATGATAGTAGAACCGACCAGCCACACCTTGCATTTTTACACATTTGCATGGGGGCCAGGAACTCATAGTAAGTTTGTGAATTGTCCACAACAGAAGTACAGATATGATCACTCTGAAGATCATATCTTATTAAGCAATAGTCTAATGTTTCGTTCAGGTATTCATTTATCTCCTTTTCTGAGGGTAGAATTTTATTCTCCCCTGATTATTTCTCCTTCAACGCATGATTGGGGATATAAAACAAATGTGTAAAATATTTTAGAATCAGAAGACCATATGCATATGTACCCATATGAGAGTTCAGATCATCAGTATTGTAGGATTTAAGTGTGAGGAGAGATTAGTGATTACCAGTCATTGGTAAAGGTGATTTATTTGAGAAATTGCTGCCTGAAGTAGACTTTGAAGGATGAGTACAATTGAGGTTCTACAGAGTAGAAGCTAGAAGGGAGGGCGGCAGAATAAGTATAGCCCAGGTGGAAAATAAAATAACAAAGTGGGATTGAAGATATAGTTCTTTAGAAAGAGGAAAAAATTCAGAATGATAGATGCCACTGGATATTAAGTATTGAGCTCAGAAAGTAGTCAGAATGTTGCTTTTCCCCTGATGGCTTGTTTACTTATATTTTTCTTTATTTTTCTCTCTTAAGTGAAAGTCAGATAAAAGGCAAAAGTGGGTTGGAAATTTGGGTTGAATTTAGGTAATCGAAAATTTGCTGGATTTTTGTTTACATGGATTTTAGGTTTAGAGTATAACCTGATCAAAAGGCTCAATAAGTATCTTGAGTTAGAAATAATCTTGTGTCTTTTCTTGATATACTACTTTTTAAAAAAAATTGTGTGGTTTTATTTTAGAAAAGCCAATGAGGGTTTGAAGGTTATAAACCCAGATGAGACAGCACCCTCTATGCGATTGTTGGCCTATGGTAAGTTAGAACTTCATGGTGTCATTAAGAAAATCAGACGTAAAAGTTATTTTTATCTTTTATAGATATCAAATAGTATATTATTACTGTCTTGGTCTATTGGTGTACATTGTTTATTTTTCTAGCTTTCCAGGGCCCTTATATAAAAGGAAGTGATTGCAGCTGTATGTCTATATTAAATATTAGCCAGGTTTGAAAGTTGAGTTTTTACACTCCAGTTAACTAATAGTTTCTAAGTGAGGTTACTGTTATCTTCTTTGAGTGGTTACCATGACTTTGGCAGTACTAGGAGGACTTTTCATATTGATACAGTTAATACCTCTACATATTTTTCTTTCAGAATTATGTTTGAAATATTGGATCTAGGTCTTTAAGTTGAGTCACCCCAGTTTGGCCCAGGGGTCACTCCTTAAAATGCACAGTCTCCCCTCAAGTGCAGTTCCCAGTTCTCAGCCTTCAAACTTAAGTTTGCAGATCCTGTTATCATAAACTAAAGTCAGAACTTTAGCATTGTATCCTTCTCTGTCTCACCTATTGCTTCTGTGCCTTTCTAGAACTTTTTCTATCCTTTTTCATTTCGCTGCTACATTCCACTATTCATTACCTTTTCTCTTCCCTTCTCACTTGATCCATTGTTAAGCCAAGCACTTGACTTTTCTGAGCCAGCTTTCCACTGTTTCACCCAACAACATGTTCACCCTTTCCTCTTTAACAAAATAGTATTCCTTAGTCCTTGGAAATTTGGTTTGAAGAGAAACTCTAACATGAAAAGTACGGTGTAACAGTGTTTGTCTTCCTTTTTTAGTTTCTGGCTTGGGCTTTGGAATCATGAGTGGAGTATTTTCCTTTGTAAATACCCTGTCTAACTCGTTGGGGCCGGGCACAGTGGGCATTCATGGAGACTCTCCCCAGTTCTTCCTAAATTCAGGTATGTGCTTGGTAGCTGTGAGTATTTGGGTTTCTGGTATGAATGACCACTCTTATTGGAGTTCCCTGGCTTAGGAATTCAAGTGAATAGAAATTTATGTTATACCTTCTAAAGGCAAAATGCTGTTGGATACCTCAAAGCAGAGGGCCTAGGAAAATAAAAGGTTTGGTTAGAATATTTTAGGATTTAGAGTGAAATTTTGCTGGTATAAAATTTATTTTCTTTTTTATTTTATATGTTAACAATGTGCTGTACAGTTAATGTATTACAAGTGAATTTTTGTAGGCCATATGTTCTTTTTTGTTTTTATTAGTTTATATTTATTTATAGTATAAGTCTTAATTAACTTGTCATCTTGGGCCCTTTGAGAGATAGACAGTATGATTTAATCTTGAAATTGAGAGGGGAAAATGGTTCTTGTTTAATGTGAAGCAATGTCATACATCTAAAAATGTATACTTAAACATATATGTATCATTTAAGGAATAAACAACCCATCCTCCCTGCTCCTTAAGAACTAGAACATTAGCAGGAGCTTAGAGTCCCTTGTTTCTTATCATGCCTCCCTCACAGGTAAACTATTGCCCTGATACTGTGTTATTAATTCCCTAGGTTAACCAGGTTTGAAAGGTTTTTAACACACACACACACACACACACACACACACACACACACACACACACACACACACACACACACTTTATTTTGAAGGTAAAACATGAAGATTTTACCTTCATATATGAATCTGAATGAAAATCAATATTTAGTTTTCTTGCTTTTGAAGATTTAACAATAGATCATACTATATTCATTTAAAAAGAAATCGAGATGAAAAAATTATAATAGATGAGTTGACTTTTTTATCCAAAGATGCAGTATAAAAGGTGCCTTTTCATCCACCAGGTAAAAATTGTCATCACGATCCAATGATCACACAGTTGAGAATTGGTAATGTACATAATTAACAAGATTTCTCCTAAATTCCACAAGAATCCTAAAAGTAGTTTTAAAAAAACCCACTGTATGTTATTTGTGTAAGTTATATCATTGAAATAAGTGACTCCTATGTACATATTCTTTTAATGAGATCTTTAATTTATCATCCATGCTAATTTCCATACTCAAGGAGCTTACCTGCTAGTAGGGGGAATAAGATAAAAAAAAGTGATTGTTTCAAGAGAGTTTAAGATAATAACAGAAAAGAAACAAGAAGGTATGACCAAATTAGAAAAAAATTGCTGCAGAGGTTTAGAGACATTCTGTATGTTTTAGTGATCCCCAAACCCACTGGACACTTGTTCACCATTTCACTTCAGGCCTTCATCTCCTGTCTAGGTTACTACTTTCAACCCCCAACTGGTTAGTCTTTCCTCAACACACTTTCCCTGTGACTCCATCCTATACACAGCCACCAAAACTAATCTTCCCTATACAAAAATGTGTAATGGCTTTCCAAGGTCTACAGAATGAAGTCTAGGCCCTTTACATCTGTCTACAAGCTAGAGGACAGGAAAATGTATTAATGGGCCACACTTACTTAGTGGTGCTCCCAACGTAACAAATTATCTTCCTTTTAAACGTTGCATGATTAGAATATTTCTAGCAATTTTTTCAATGATTATAATAGTGTCAGGTTTTTAGAACAAATATAATGTTAATAGCCAAATTCTGTTAAAGTCCCATATAAGTGAACAAAACAATCAGGAAGGGATATTACTGCTATTTTCTCCATTTTCTTAAATTGGTTTATAATAACTGCTACATCGGCAATTTCCTTTTGGTTCTGAAGTAGCATTCTCCCAATGGAACTTATTTTTTTGCCAGCTTCTTTCACTAGATGGTGCTAACTCCCTTTAGTGAGCTAGGCTCTTTTCATAACAGGAACTTAAAATGATTCTTTGAAAGAAAGTGAAAGATATGCTAGCAATTTGAAGATTGGTTTTGTAATTTCTACAAATTCATGAGAAAATGTAAAGAAAATAAAATATTTTAATGTCTTTAGCTAGGTTAGGATGGCAGGCTAACCGTGCCATGAATACGTACTTATAGATCAAAGAACAGCTGTTACTTTATCATGTGTAAGACTTTCTTATTTGTTATAACATCATTCTTTGGAGCATAAACTTTGAATTACACATTAAAGAAATTGCTTTTTATTGCATTTAAAAATCACCCCTAATTTTAATATATTTGTGTTTGTTATTTATAACTGCTATTACCATTTATGCGTGAGCTCATTTTTAATTTTTCAGTTAAATCTATAAGTTTATATGTTTAACACATTTCCATTATGAATGCCTGAGTAATAATCAAAATAATAAATATGGGAGTCACTAATTAGTATATCTATGTTAGTGTAAGATGTACACTGTATGCACAGGGGTTTTCATGTTACAGGTTAGGCATAGTTTATAAATAATATGTATATAAATTCATTGTTTTTTTTATTTGTAGTTATGTAGTAAGCTAGCATTAACTTTTATTAGTGTCATTATCATTTCTTGGTAACATTATACAGAGGCAAAAATATGGAAATTATAGTCATAAGTTTAAGTCTTACCCTGGCTCATTAATTTAGTATTTGATCAATTCCACTTGCTCATTTAATCATTTATTCCACAGATAATTATTAAACATTTTTATTCAATAAGAGTCATACCAAGCTATGAAAATACAGCCCAGTTAAGATCTATACCTTCCACTCATAGTAGGTAATAAGGACAACAGCTAATTACAGTAAAGCATGATCAATGCTATGATGAGGAAGAGCTGTGAGCACACAAAAGACAAATTAACCCATGCTCAGTTGGTATTGTCCTTCTCTTTTGTAGTACTTGCTGCAGTTGTAATTAATTGGCCAACTGCATAGTTGTTTATGTCTTTCTTGCCAGCTGGATGCTAAGCCCTATAAATGCAAGGACTGTGTTGTTCACTGTAATATCCTCAGCACCTTGTGGAGTATTTGTTTTTAGATAGACATAAATATTTATTTTAAAAAATGAAAGCAAGGCACAGCTTATGGAGGAAGTAGTATTAGAGTAGGTACTTAAAGAAGAATACAATCATATATACCACTTAGGGAAATACGTTCTAAGCAATGTGTCACTAGAAGATTTCGTCATTGTGCGATGATCTCAGAGTACACTTACACAAACCTAGACGGTGTAGTCAGCTACACACCTAGGCTATGTGGTATATATTGCTCTTAGGCTACAAGCCTGTACAGCATGTTACTGTACAAAACAACACGAGATTTAATCAAGCACAAGAGAAAAATTATGCAGTCAAGAGATGCAGTAAACATGAGAGGTATGGTATGAGGCTGCTGCTGATGTAACTCAGCATAGAAAGATTACTAAGCCTTTCTCTAGGAAAGATCAGTACAGGTCAGACCACATGTAGAGTATTGTGTTCAGTTCTGAACATTGTGACTTAACAGGAATATAGAAGAACTAAAATTGGTATAGAACATTGTTAGTATGATGAAAGAACTAGAGGCTGTGTCCTATGGGGTAAAATTTCAGGAAAGGAATACTAAGCTTGAAAAAAAATAAAAGAGGAATGTGGAAGATTCCATTTTTGTCCCAATTATCATTCCCCTGGAATTACACATCCACACCCTTGCATGGCCTCATGATGGCCAGGATGTACTTCCCTGTCCCTGACTTTGAGCTCAGTCCTGTGACTTGAATTGGCCAATTAGTGGACATGATATAAGTCAGAGGCTTAAAAAGCACCTGTATGGTTGGCCTGCCCTTTTGGGCTCTGGTCATGTGCCATGAGAACATACCCCACATAGTTGATGCCCACTTAGCCTGGACCTCAAGACGAACATGTGTAAAGCAGACCTGGGCCCAGCCTGCAGTGAAGAGCCAAACCCAGCTGTACCAGCCACCTGTAGCAGAGCTGCCCAGCTAAACCCAGCCTTAGTTAAGCAAAGAACAACCTTTAGACCCGTGAGTATGAGAAGAAATCCTTGTAACCCAATGAGCTTCGTTTTTTATTTATTCACTACCCCCCACACAATATTTTAAAGTATAATCTCTTCAATGTGGCAGTTTGTTAAATGTTTAGACTTTTAAATGACAGCTCTTTATAAACAAGACTATCTCATAATTACATTACCAGCTGCAGTAGTAGAGAAAATATAACATTTATTAATCACACAGAAAATGATAGATAATAGAGATTAATCTGCAGTTCTTTTTCTGAATTTATTAGAATCTTAATCTTATCACAACTAACTATATTGCTTATGACACAAGGATACTCCATATGGTATCATATGTCATCATTTTTGTCATTAAATGCATTTTAATGATAAACAGAATATTCTTACATTTTTTAAAGCAAAAATTTAAAGTTAAATCCCTATTATAAGGAAGTCATTTTTAAAAATATTAATTTAGTTCTACGGCCTGACTCCTAGTTGGTTTGGGTCATGGAAGATCTCTCAGGAATCCAGAGTATTTCTTCAGCCAAGAAGAATGCAGAAATTCACAGAACCTTGATACCTTAGCTCCTTCTTTTACTTGGAAAAAGAAGCCAGAGGTCCAGTGGTAATCACATCCTGCCTCTGAGTAGCTGCGGCTGAGCTTTGGCTTTGGGAAGTCCTCCTCTGTCTGTTGCTGTCACCACCCAGCAGCAGCCCTTGGCTCTCTGGCATGGCTAGAGGTACTGTGAAGTTGTCAGGGAAAGCCATATAATAGCATTTCCAGGCTGGCAGAATCCAATATTGGAATTAGTTGCTATCTTAGGCTGTTTGCAGGGACAGAAAAGTAGATACCAGGAACAGGGGAGAGAGGGACAGATATGAAACTGAGAATATTTATGAATCTTGGTACTGGAGCACTTGGGATATATTCAGGAAGGATAAAAGAATCAAACAGTAAATGTAGTCTCTTAAAGATAACACTGGAACATTTTGCTTAGAAATAGGTTAGATTGAAACATTCTGAACCAAGAGAATTTGATTTAAAAGATTATTAGAAGAGGAAATCCATTATCAAACTAGACAGCTACAATTTCACAAAAGGATATGTAGTACTTAATAGAATTGTTCAGCTTTCTGATTAATGTTCCAGAACATTAGAAATTATGGAAGCTCCTTGTATTAATGAGGATTATAAACTAATTTTGATATTCTTATGGTTAATTTTAAGATTGTTAGAACAAAGCACATTTTAGAGTTAGATTCACTGAAGAACTGTTTGAATTTTATATTTAGGAACATGAAATGAGAAAGGTTTTATAATTAAAAGATAGTACCCTAGAGATACTATAAGCAAATCTTCATTTCTAGTTGGAGTTCATTCCATTTATTAGAAGTATCAAAATGTATGTATGTAGAAGTATCAAGTATGTATGTAGCTCTAACTACATGTATGTGGCAGGATAGTTTAGATATCCACGTCTTGGGTTCTGTTGGACCTCTAACCAGTTGCAGAGGGAATAAACAATAAATTTGAGTATTCTGAATAGCACATTATAGTAGTAAAAGCTTATGATGACCATGGAAGTCAGGCCAGAAACTGGTGTTAGCTGACTAAATAGACAATCAAGTAGAAATGTACAATGTTTTAATAAATGTCCATGGGATCTCTTTTAGATATTTTGTTAATAAGAGTAAACTGAAAGGATTGGGCAGAGTTCCATTAGACTGTGTTTCACCCACCATAGAGAGAAGGGCAAACATGAGCTGACAAATAGATGACACCTTAATGTTGTCATTTTTTTCTCTTGACATTTGATTGAAACCTAGGTTTTAGAAACGCCTTAGAGTGTGAACATTTGTGCCTGTGTAGATTGCAGTTTCTACCCTGGTCTTTTCTGACATAACTCCTGAATGTCTTTAGTAGTCTCGACTCTATACCATCACATCACCAGGCATCTATCTGTCTTCAGGGCAGCTTCCCTTTCCAAGATTATCACTGGGATTAATATACATCCTTTTAGTTTAGTCTATCATGGTCCCAGAGTTTAAAAAAAATCCTTCTACTTTCAAGTGTTTACCATCATTTACTGAAATGATGGCATGCTATTACTAGATGTAACAACTTGCTTTCCTCCAACCACAACAGTTAATGTCTTTTTGATATTTTACACGTTTTTGACTTTGTATAAGTTAAACAGTAGTCATTTTTCCACAGTATGCTTTTTCCCCTTGCATTCAACATTATGTTCTTAGGATCATTTATATTGTAGATCCATGTGTGTATACACTATAGTTCATCCATTCTGGTAATGATAGTCATATATTTTGTTATTACAAATAGCGCTGATATAAATATTCTTGTATGTATCTCCTTGTGCAATAATGAAAACTTTTCTAGAGCTGTGGTTCTCAAATTTGTGCCTCAGAATCAACTGGAGGGCTGTTTAAACAGATTTGCTAGGCTTGTTGTGTCTTATTCTGGAAGTCTAGGGTGGGTCCCAAGAATTGGCATTTCTGAGAAGTTCTCAAGTGCTAATTATCTGTTGATCCAAGAACTAACAGCTTCAGCATATAGATCTAGCTGCGGAATTGCTGGAGTGAAATAGAGTATGAAAATTTTTAATTTTCCTAGGTAATGCTAGATTGTTTTTCTACCAGCAGTGTGAAAGAGAATAGTCAGACTTGAATTTTTGCCAGACTGGTGGTTAATGGTATCATATTATATGTCCAAAAAGGGAAATCTGTATGCCTTTTTTTCCCCCCACATTAAAACTCTCAGAATATGTGGAACTTAACCATTTTAAATAAAAAATGTTATCCAGGACATATACAGGCACATACGCGTGCGCACACACACACATACACACACTATTTCACTGGAAAATCTGTGTGTGCTAATCAAATTCAGTTTCAGTTGCCTAAGAAGAATCTTAGATAATTATTGTAATGTTTAATGTTTTTATTTCATTACCTTTAAAGAAAAAAATCCAAGGAGAAATTTCACTTTAGTGAAAAGACTTGTTTAACCAAAGATATTCCTTTTAATTGAGAAAAGTCTTAGTGCAGAAGGCTAATTTACAAAAAGCCGATTAGAAATCACAATAATTTTATTGCCTTCCTCAGAGAAACTCCTTGAAAGCCAGATTCAAGTTGACTTTTTGTTTAACAGGTTCACATTCTAGAGAAACTGCTACAGAGCTGACCACTTGTTCAGAAATGTTGCTTCAAAAGTTAACATTTGAGCAAGTGTGTGTCAGGGTCCTGCTTCTGTCAGATGGTAGTTAAGCTCTCACAGTGGTATGGTGTACCTCAAGAGCCTGTGTGTCATGACCAAGTGTTCAGTGGGCCTTGGCGTCTGTTGTCTGTATGACTGGGCACTAATGAATGACTGTCTTTCAGCTTTCATGACTCTAGTTATCATGTTGCTGCACATGTTCTGGGGCATTGTCTTTTTTGATGGCTGTGAGAAGAAAAAGTGGTATGTTCTTCTTGTAGTTCTTCTGACCCATCTGCTGGTGTCGGCCTTGGTGAGTATTGCCACCATGCTCAAACTGTTTTCTGAAACTTAAGTCCACATATCTAAAATGGTAGATTCTACTCTAAATGAAATACATGCTCATGGAAAATGAGGAAATTCAGAAAAGTTGTTTAAATGAATGAAAAATAGTTAAGTGACAAGTCTTACTATAGAAAGACAACTATTAACTAGTTGGTTGGTCTCATATAAGATTTTTTTTCCAGTGTCTGTCTTTTATTGGGTATAGTCAAACCTGAAATTGTTTTGCATTATGCTGATGTTATATAAGACAGCTTAAACAAATTTCATGTTCTTATAAATTCTTTTAATATATAAATCTTAATGGCTTTATGCCATTACATAAAAATTATAGTTTGCTTAACTGATTGATCACATCTGTTTCTACTTTTAGTAATTTTGTCTTGTACATTTTTGTACATGAAACTTTCAATATGTTGTTTAGATTCCAGGGAATGGAATTATGAAGTCAAATGGTATAAATATTTTTAAAGCTCTTGTTATAAATTGCTAAAATACTCTCCCCAAGGATTTACTCTATCTGATCAATAACAAGAATACCCATTTCACTCTCTCTAACATTATAACAATGCAAGTTTTCAGAATAATATTTAAAAAGAAAACCTGACGAGATATATTTTTAAGTACCATTGAATGCTCTGCATCTGACTTTTGTTAGTCTGTCAGATATTTTCATCAGCATTATGCCCACCACTTGCCTTGTCTGTACATCTAAAGTATTTAAAAGGTTTCTTCTGATGATGTCCTGCCTCATGTTTCTCTCCTCCCCATCCATTTAGTGCCTCTCTTACCTGAACCCCTTCAGCAATGCAGGATACCCAAATTACCTTTAATATGGCAGCTGCTATATAAATCTAAATCTTGATGAAAAAAAGACTGGAAAGAATGCAGTAAAACAGTAACAGCATTTATCTCTGGGTGGAATTCTTTTATTTCTTATGGTTTTTGGCATGTTCCAAATTTTCTAAAACATAGACTTTTATTATCAGAAAAGAAGTTACATTAAAAAGTGAATGTCCTTTTTATGGATCCAATTGACTGTTCATTCATTTGACAGATACTTACTGAGTGCCTCCAATTTCCAGGCACTATTCTAACAAAACAGTTTCATGAACAAAACAAAGATCCCTGCCATTGCAATCTAGTGGGGAGAGAGAGGCAATAAGCAATAGATGTAATAAGAAATTACATAGTATATTAGAAATTGATAGATGCCATGGAAGAAAGGAAAAGTAGAGCAGGATAAAAGGTGTCCAGAGTGTGGGGGATGGAGAGACATTGAATTTTTGAATTAGGTAGTCAGAGTTGACTTCATTATGAAGGTGATATATGGTTACTCCATGTGTTTAATAAGCCATTATCCAAGTGGATTTATTTTTCCTTTGCAGTCTTTCGTTAGTCCTCATTATGGAATAAATCTGGTGTCAGCATATATGATCATGGTGTTCATGGGTATCTGGGCATTCTTTGTTGCTGGAGGCAGCTACCGAAGCCTCAAACTATGCCTGCTCTGTCAAGACGAGGACTTCCTCCTCTTCAACCAGCGCTCCAGATAACCTCTTGGAGCCAGCACCTCTCAAACAGTAAGCTGCATCTTTAGAGGAAGCACATCCGTGCCTTTTTCTAAAAAAAAAAAAAAAAAAAAAAAAATTTTCCTGGTGGAATTTAGAAAAAAACAAAACTACAATATGGCTTTCATGGTTGCTCTCTAAAAGGGATACATCAGTAGTTTGCCTCCTGGCTGAGCATGAGAATCACCTGGGGAAGCATAAAGAATACTGATTTCTGGCCTCCACCTTCCAGATTTCATTGGTCTGGGCATTTGGTATTTTTTTTAAAGCTTCCTAGATGACTCAAGTGTGCAGCCAGGTCCAGAATCATCAGTATCCAAATAGGAAATCTGTGAGACCACTATAAGTGAATCAGAATCTGATGTTTAGCTGTCTCCTAACTCACCTTGTGCTGAGCAAGTAAATACCTGAATGTCAAATCTTGTTCAGCTGTTGTCTTTTTCAGTTCTGAAGTTACAAAACGCTAAAGGGCTAGTATCTCTGTGAACTGTTTTCATGTACTTCACTATACCCTATTTTATGAGAACAAGGTAAGCTGTGCTTCTAAATGCAATAATAAATTGCACTAACTTAATACGATCATTTAGCCGGAATAAGCTATTGATTAGCAAACTGAATTTGTAGTTTTTCCATTCTAGATTTTGCTTTTTGAAGTATTACATTGTTCTTGAGCATAGATTCAGTTTCTTTAACTAAAAACTAATTATTCTCTGACTTCCTGGGAAAGTATTATAAAACTAAGAATTTTTGTTCAGTTCTATAAGAATTTCCTAGGTTTAAGGCTTTTCATGCATGGGCTCTGCCCCACAATATTGTTTATCAGCTGGGTTAGTTGCTAGGCTAGTTGAAGTGAATCCCACTGTTCTATCTTTGGGCAGCTCTGCAGGCTGTTGACTGATATACCCTGGGACAGGCTTTGCTGGAACTGGAAGAGGTTTATGAGGAAAACAAACCAAAGGGTGGTGTTGACATTTTTAATTTGCTCCTGTAATACTAACCAGCACTTCCCTGCCAAATGGTATAGTGTAAAATTGGAAATATGTCTTAAACTGCCAAATTCATGCTTTTCATAGTCCATATATTTTATAGATCTAGTAAAATGTCTCTGGGTTTTGGTAGCAGATACAGAAATCCCTTTATAGGAATACCCAAGGTATTTGTTCAGCTTCTGAACAACGCTTTTTGATTTCCTTTATAAAGCGGAAATGCCAGGTAATTGTGCCTTTACTCAGTAGAAATTGTTCCCAGTTGAAAGCTTTTAGGAAGCTGATGGCACAAAATGGAAATTTCCTACATATGCAAGTGGTAACCTCAGTGAATCCATGTGTAGTAGGACATCCAAAAGAAATAGGAGCGGCAATGGGAAAACTCACCGGTGATATGACAGAAGAATTTGACAGTACTATAGTGGAGAAGAGCCATGAACATGTTCAAAATGGAAACATAGCCGGTATTTTGGGCTAGCCACTCTTCATCATTCCAGGGACCAGAACCTTACATATGAATTAGACCATTCTCAATGAAATCTCCTTCCATGTTTAAATTACTCAATCTAGGGATTCAAGAGCAGCAGTAGGGTTTCTAGCAAGGCTGTAAACAGCCTCATAAGCAATTATAGTTATTCCCTTAGTCTACTTCAGTACTGATTACCAATGCTTCAGCTGGAGTTTGCAATTGTCTACCTTTATACAAGATTTTTGTTACACTAGAAGAGTCATAGGAAAAATCAAGGACATAGAGACTAAACAATGAGATTTACTGTGCAGAGTTGAGGGGAACAAGATACCTACTGAACTGGGCTTTATTCTTATTGGAATATGGTATTCTTTGATGACCAGAATAAGAAAAATACATTGTTGATTATTACTATTGACTTACAAATCTCTTCAATAGGTAGTCTGATAAAATATTTGCTGGTCTATAAAGTGTAGAAAAATCCAATAATATTATTCATACTTCAGATCTGAGGATGTTCTCTGCGCATTAATAGTGTGCATTAATAGCTTAATGTTAAGTAAAGAAGCTGGAATACTGTAAAATCTCATAAAAACTCAGGTGAGAAGAAAATTTTCTTTGATGGTGAGAGCATAGTCTTAGTTCAGGAAATTCTTTAATAATTCATGATTACCTATGAATAAAAGAAGTTTGTAATCCTGATTTCTCTTAGAATGTGACATGACCTTAGCTTAGGCACTGTTGTTGCAAATAGCCTTATAGCCTTGCTTTGCCTGATGCCAAGGAAGCCCAGAGGGAGAGTGTATTCTTCCTCTGTTGTTGTGTATGTATCGAGATGCATTTTTTTGTTGTTATCTATAATGAGCTTTCTGAACCCTGATAGTATTTGGAGAGGAGGAGGTGGTGGTCATGTTCTACGCGCTCCTCCAAACAGGGCTTTTTCAGTGGGGGGAAATATGGGTACAATAAAGCTGACCTTGGAATGTGAAAATAGTTGCAGCACTTAAATATGTTGCTGTATGAATAATAGAGATTGATTTTGTTGCTCTCTAATAAATTTGTATTTATTTTTAGTTCATTTGAATTGATAGTTGTAACTGGAGGAAATTTTGTTACTTTGATTCTGGCCTGCCTGACTGGCGACAAAGCCTCTTGTAGTGCATCTTAATGAAAATGTGGCTGAAAGGAATAACTGATGATATCTGCAGACTGCATAGATAATGGTTTTTGTTTCCGATGTTAATGTCTTTTTTGTCAAGCACATTTCACTGTTTACTGAGAGGGGTGGATTCATTAAAAAATGCTAGATGTTCTTATCCAAAGAGTTGATAGCACTTTCAAGCAGTTCTTGAGAGTGCTAACTTTTTGTTAGCTAAGATTTTCCTGGGTCCCACCATTCCTAACTCCAGATAGACAGAGTAGATGTCACAGCAAAACAATTTCAAAGTGCTTTGCTTGGAGCACTTTGTTTATGATTGCAATGTTTACGTTTCTCATTTAATAAAAGACTTTTTACGTTGTTTTATTAAATTTTAGTGTTTAGAGACCTGAGTGCTGTCTGTGTACAATATGTATCATTTTATATGTTATACTGTTATGCTATGTATACTTGCAATATCAGGCCTTGCATTCAATACACAATGCAATAGTCTCTTTACAGACCTGTATTTTTCAGTGAACAATAAAAAAAAATTGTTTGGCACTAATTTCCCGTGTTTCCTCTTCTTTGGAATAATGTACCCTTCACTATCTGTTATTACAGGTTTTGTCTCTTATAAAACTTGGCCAGAATCCAAGTTTGTGGAACAGAATCCTCAAAGATCCTGGAACCTCATCTTGAAAAATCTAAGTAATTTATGAAGCATTGTATAATAGTGGCTAAAGTTGGGAGTTGGCCGACAAGGAGACTACTGGGTGACCCTGAGCAGCCTATCAAGTCCTTTCGCTTTTTTTTTCCCTCCGTGAGGAGACAGTCAACTAATTGCTCAAGCTTGGCCTCTGCCATTAGGCTACACAAAGAAAAACCTGTTCACTCTGGTTTGAAATGAGGCTGCTCCAGGTTTATGTTGACTGTTTCATTAGATAAAATATCCCCAGGAACTGAGGGCTCTTTGCTCCTAACTTGTCAGCCAGTGGAAAAGGTGTGTGTTCTCCAGGTAATAGTCCAGATTCGTGTACAATTTTGTCAGCCCTTCCACACTGTGGCTCTAGATTGTTGTTTGTTTGATATTTAGTTGGAACAGGGATTTTTCTGTGACCAGCCTCAACACATGAGAAACTTCCAATGGAAAGAAGTATATGTTTTATGTTCACCTCACTGAAAATGATGAATAGAAAGAACCACTCAGCTGGCTTATGGTCTCGGTTTCAATAAAAGAACTGGAGGTTTGATACCTTCTAAGGTGACCATAATAGATTATGAGCCCAGCGCAGCTCCTGGCTTTAGGGCTCAATAATTTGTAGGTGGTGCTTGTTGTTTAACCCAAGTGTAGACCACTGTAAACCTTGCTTCTACCTAGTAGTAAAAGCGTACATTTTTATAATGCTTGAACACAATCAGAGTTTACAGTGTTTAATCAGGGCTTTCCATTGACACTGTGGTAGATACTTTAAAAGGATGGAAAATAAGATGGTGGGGATCTTTGTCCTCAGGAAACATAAGATACTTAAAATTTTAGGAGTGGATGAAGGGCTCCTGGGTAATGGATATAGACCAAGAGGAAAAGGTGGGGACTGAGGACTGAACTCTCAGCATCTCCAATTGAAAGGTTGGAAAGAGGAGGTGGAGTCATCATCACCAAGGAGAGAAGGAAAACCAGGAGAGTGTGGTGGCCTGAGAGCCCGCAGAAAGTATGTCCAATGCTGCTGAATAATGAGTAAGATGAGTAAGAATTGATCTTTGCATATAGAGAGATGGAATTTGCTGGGTGACCTTGATAAAAAGTAATTTCAATGTAGGGGTGAATACCTACGTGGAGTGGATTGTAGAGATTGGGAGATGAGGATAATCTTAAATTAAATCTCAGTTTTTTAGTGGGCTTACATACCTCAACTAAATGTCTCTTAGCTGTTTTCCCCTCTTAAGACAGGAAAGTTCAAGGGGGCTGGAATGGGAGAAATACCCTGCCCCCAGATGAGATAAGGCTCTGGTCTTTTCCCCTGGAGTGCAGGCCTTTATCATAGAGAAGCTCTGGGTGAATTTTACAATGATTACTCTTCCCTCTTCACCACAAGAGTCTGGTAAGATTCTGGGAAGTAAAACCCACAAAAATGTGAGGCTCCTATGACTGTACTAACTAGTCTTAGTAGTTTCTCCCTATTCCACACTCAGGCTCCAGCAATTTGTCAAAATTAGCATTTAAGTATCCCTACCAGTTATGGCTCAAGTGACTTTTGTTCTAGGTAAGCAAATCTTAGCTGTGACTCTCCCGGATTCACTTATCTCTCCAGATTTGGATAATGGCTTGTCCTGAGACCTGTCTTCTAATGGGTACAAGAAAAATTGTTGATTTTCAGTTTGGTGTTTTCTTACAAGTATTGAGAGTAATAACTCCCAAGCTTTTTTTTTTCCTGGTTGTTGGAGCTAACCAGAAATTCCCCATACTATTAAATAAATTGAATTTGTAATTTTCATAAAGAAAATTCCTAGAAGACTTTATGGATGAATTATACCAAACATTAAAAAAGAGAGAGAAAAACAATACCAATTCTACAGTCTTCTAGAAAATAGATGGCAGTTTCTGATTCATTGAGCATTATCAAGCATTACCTTGATAACAAAACCAAAGATATTATAAAGGAAAATAAAAAACAACTACAGACCAATATATATCATGAATATGCATGCAAAAATCCTCAACAATATTTTAGCAAATTGAATCCAGTAATATATAAAAGGTATAATCGACATGCAAGTAGAGTTTATCCCAGTAATACAAGATTGGTTTAACATTCAAATATCATTTAGTTCACCAATGTTAACAGACTAAAACAAACAAACACAATCATATCAATAGATGCAAAGAAAAAGGTTTTAACAAAATCTAACACTCATTTTTGATTAAAAAAATAACTCTCAAAAAACTAGGAACAGAATAAAAAGAAACTTATCTAACCTAAAAGGGGTCATCTATGTAAAACCTACAGATAAGGCTATACTTAAAAATACAGTGCTTTCTCCACTGAGATTGGAAACAAGGCAAGGATGTTCACTCTTACCACTTTTATTCAACATTGTACTCGAGGTCTTAGTGCAAAAAGACAAGACATGTCACCAATTGGAAAGGAAGAAATAAAAACCTTTATTTACAGATTATATGATTGTCAGTGTAGAAAATTCTAAGGAAACTACAAAAAGTGACTAGAACCAATCAGTGAATTTAGCAAGGTCATAGGATTCAAAGTCAACACACAAAAATCATGTTTATATAAGCAGCAAAGAATTGGAAATTGAAATTGATTGGCTCTCTAGAACTCATTTGCTTCTCAAACTATCTGTAGTAAAGGGCTATATTATGGCAAGGTATAGACCATTCTTCCATTCAACAAATATTTCTCATGCCAAACATTGTGCTAGATACTGAGAATAAAAGAGTGAAAATAGACAAGTATGATCCTAGCCCTTATAGAGCATACAATATATATCCTATTCATCCATTTTATTAAAAAATTTTAATTAACTTAAAATATGCACACACATGCACATAAAGTCTGCAAAGAAAACTAAACTGTTGGCAATGACTATTTGGGGAGTTAGGATTATGGAGGACTTTTGGCTTTATACATAATTATTTGTATTTGAATTTTTTTCAGTGAGCATATATTATTTATGGAATCAGATGAAACCATAATCTAGGCACTTTCATGATCCCTTGTTGTCTTTATTAGAAAGTGTATGTCATTCAAGGCCTTTCACAGTTTGATCCCAACCATTCTTTCCTGCCTCCCACCATTCCCTATCCCCCTTCCCACACATTCTCAAACATATCCCTGAGGCCTCTACTTAAAATTCACCGTGGACTCTCATACCTCCACGTTTTTGCTCTTGTTTTTAGTTCCAACCAGGAAACATCCTTTTCCTCCAAGTTCTTGCTCAAATGTCACCCTTCATGAA
This sequence comes from Eidolon dupreanum, assembly GCA_028627145.1. Classification (NCBI taxonomy): domain Eukaryota; kingdom Metazoa; phylum Chordata; class Mammalia; order Chiroptera; family Pteropodidae; genus Eidolon; species Eidolon dupreanum. The sequence goes on along the minus strand of CM053509.1, from coordinate 39,149,989 downwards.
GTCTTTCCTGATTAGACTCAGAAAAGTGAATGGCTTTCTCCACTGTGATCCCTTAGCAATTTTTTAAAATTAAAGAGTAATTACATACAGTAAAATGCACAGATTTGAAGTATACAGTTGGTTGAGTTGTGGCAAGTGTATGCACCCATGTAACCACTACCCAATCAAGATATAGACCATTTCCTTTTCCCCAGACAGTTCCCTTGTGCTCCTTTGTAGTCAGTCCTCCTCAGCTTCCACAGAGGTAATCACCAGTTCCAACTTCTACCACTATAGATTAGTTTCACTTGTTTCGAACTTCATAAATGGAATAACACAAAATGTACTCTTTCGTGTCTGACTTCTTTTACTCAATGTTATTTTCTTAGATTCATCCATGTTTTTTTGTGTATCAAAAATTTGCAACTTTTTGCTGAATAACATTTTATCTTATGGATACACAGTTAGTTTAGCCATTCTTCTGTTGATGGACATCCAGCATTCTCTTCATACTGCTCTTCTGCATATTATGGTTAGTGGTTTTTGTCTATCTCCCCAAATGAGATTGTGATACCAGTTATCGTTGAATATAGGAACTCTATCTGAATCATGGTTGAACTCCCATCAATCACTTAATCTATGCTTAAGAGACAGTAGTTGTTCATTAAATTTTTGCTTTTGAATAAGGAAGTAGGAGAAAGTCAATTGGAAACTACTTTGATGATAGAAACGAGATAAAGGAAAATGCCTTTTCCTTTATTCATAACATTTCTGACACCAAATGTGTGGATTTTTCCACACCAAGCAATTTTCCATTTCTCTGTGGACACCAACTGTGGATGTTCTACAGTTTAACTCAGTTCTGACACTAACTGCCCAGAGTTAGTGCAGACCCTACAGGTAAGGGCTCAATCCCACAAGACTGCTCTCCCATCAGATATTAACTGCGAGTCCCAGGTTGTCACCTGTACTTCTGACCATCTAGCTTTAAATCGCAGGTTCCCATGACTCCCTCCTCAGATCTGATAATTTGCTAAAACAGTTCGCAAAACTTAGGGAAACATTTACTTACATTTACTGGTTTATTATAAAGGGTATTACAAAGGATACAGATGAACAGCCAGATAAAGAGGTACATAGGTCAAGGTATGGGAAGGAGCACAGAGCTTCCATGACCTCTCCAGGCACAACATCCTCCCAGCACCTCCATGAGTTGGAAGCTCTTCGAACCCATAGTTTAAGGTTTTACAGAGTTTCCTTTGATTAAATCATTGGCCATTGGTGCTTGACCTCAATTCCCAGCCCCTCTCCCCTCCCTGGAGGTCAGGGGGTGGGGCTGAAACTTTCAACCAACTAATCACATGGTTGGTTCCTCTGGCAACCAGACTCCATCCTACAGGCGTCACCTCTTTAGCATAAATTTAGGAATGGCTCAGGGGCTTGTTATGAGTAATCTTCTGTCAGAAACTGGGGACCAAATATATATTTCTTAGTATATCACAATATCACAGATTAATCCAGAGTTCACCCTCTGGCTAAGAGGGAATGATAAGCTCCTGACCATGTACCATGTTCAAGAAAACTTTTTAGATGGTTATGTGTTGGGTAGTTGGGAAGGAGAGAAATTAAGATGCATGAGACGTGGATGTCTAGGTAGCTAGGGAAACTCGTGTCAGCTGATAAACTACCTGGTTATGTTACCTGCTGCACCAGAAGAGTCTCTGCTTCTTCCAGAGAAGCCAGTTGACTGTCATCACTGACATGGAGTTGCTGTAGAGGTCTCAGTCTGCCCTTGAACCTGTAGGCCCTGTGTTTGTTATCTTCTTTGCAGGTAATTAAAAGTTAATGAGAGAACTCAAGCAGAAATGATGACTTTGACTTCAGGTATCAAGAGGTCATATCCAGCCATGTAAATAGAGATCATGCTCCTTCCTAGGCTCCCACCCACAGGGCCAAGTCCCAGGGAAATGTGCCTTCCTGGCCAGGTCTCTCCTTCCAGATGGACCAGGAGGATAAGCTCTGAATGGAAATGCCAGGATGGGGCAGGGTGTCATTTGGCTGTGTGTGGTTGTTTTTTTGTTTGTTTGTTTGTTTTCCAGCTTTATTGTGATACCATTGATCTACGGTAAATGGCACACACCTAAAGTAAAATTTGAACAGTTTTGACATATGTGAAGAAATCATCACCACAGCCAAGATAATGAACATATCCATCACCTCAACAATTTTTTTGTACCCCTTCGTAATCCCTTCACCCTCTACCCACCACCCCCAGGGAACCACTGATCTGTGTTGTCACTATAGTTTAGTTTTCATTTTTTAGAATTTTATACAAATGGAGTTATACTGTGTGTGTGTGTGTGTGTGTGTGTGTGTGTGTGTGTGTGTGTGTGTGTTCTCTCCAGTTTAGCTTTGGGAAAAGAGAAAGTTCAATGAATGTGTCCTTGGAAATTAAGAGGTAAAGGTAATATCCTAGGAGCTGAGCTGACTCCTTTGCTTCCTTGCAGTTGTCATTCCTTGGTCAAACTCTTCCTGAACAGAGGCCAGGGTTTAATGTTACCAATCAGATAGGAGGGAGGAGGTGGTTGTTGACTTTCCAGAAATCATTGGCAAGCTGCCTTTAGTGCCTTTAACCTGTGAGGTTTTTTGAGGTTGCAGCATGATTGAGATCAGCATGGTAAAATCTATTACAAGAAGGTGTTTCCATTGTCACCGGAGCTCTGCAATGTGGACCCCACACTGTCATTGAAGATCCTAATGCTGCAGGATCTGTGTGACTGTGGCTTAGCCCAGAGCCCTTGATTAGTTTCCCACTTATAAGGTAAGGGCAGTGTTGTTCCCTGTTTCCCTGGGCTGTTGGAGAATGAAGTGAAGGTGCATTGAAACAGTCAAGAGTATAGGGAGGCATTACTGAATCCCTGGCTGATCTGCAGTCATAATGATATGCTGACCCGGTTGCAATTATTTTTTTTACAGTGAATAATTCCATACCACAAGGCACTTTGGCCTCTCTCTCTGCCCAGTCATTCTGTAATGAAAGAACACTGGTGGGGCATGGAGACCTTCTCTGGCATTGTCACACCTTCCACCCTGAGACAGTTGAATCTGAGCCAGAAGGCCTTGTCCCCACCAGGCCATGTCCAGTGTGGACATGGATGGTGATGCCATACTGATGCCCTCTGCACAGGTGGTGCCTCTGCTTTCCAGCAGGCAGCCTCAGAGGTCTCATTTCCTCTTGTAAATGAGTCTCAAGATTTCTCCCCACACCTGGAAAGAAGGCCAGTTGTTCTAACAGGAGCACAGTTAACAATTCAAGAGACTCAGGTTTCCAGCCCTCACCCCCTTGGTGCTGGCTAGCTCTGGAAGAGTGGATATACCTTGTCTGGTGAAAGAATGTGAGGACTCCAGGAAGATGGAGTTGGGGTCAGTGATGGGCAGTTAGTACCTGTTGCCCAGCCAGGATCCTGCAGCGAGGCTCTCTGCAGTTGACCAGACACTCTTTTGCCCACAGCCCAAGCTCCTGCAAAGGCACTGGGACATCCCAGGCTGGAGTCTCCACTGAGCAGCTGGGGGCATGGCAGAGGGGCATGGCCAAGGGGTGTGGTGAGGGTAGGGAGGGCTGGGGAGTGCCTATAGGAGCAAGGGAAAGGGGTGTGAAGAGAGAGAGGGAGGAGGCTTGAGGTCTACTGGTCTGTTCGCCTTGACCATATTTTATGTCTCCCTTCTTGTCTACCATCATCCATATCATCCTCCCTAGATAACCCCATCCTCAATCTCCCATTCCCCATCCTTCATCTGCAAAGCTTCCTGCCAGGGTCTAGTTTTGTGTAAAAGTCCTCTAGGTTTAACCCTCCAAAATGATATGTCAAAGGAAAAGATTAGTGTTTCATATCTGTGCTGTCCCCTGGCCAGGTGGCTGCTGAACACTTGGAATGTGGTTAGTTAGTGAAACTGAAAAACTCAATTTATTTTAATAAATTTAAATGTAAAAGCTGATAATTGATTCAGTTATTTGGAAAACTTTTAAGTGTATTTGGAACAAGTATGTGAATTTGCTTTTCCAACTGTAAATTTTATGGGGTCTGAATATAGATCAGATATTTTCAGTGAAAATTTATCATTTGAATTGAGATGTGCTAGAAGTGTAAAATACACACCAGATTTCAGACTACGGAAAAAAGAATGAAAATATCTCATATCAAAATATTGATTACATGTTGAAATTATAGTATTTTGGATCTATTGGGTTATATAAAATATATTAAAATTAATGTCACTACTTTCTGTTAGTTTTTTTTGGTGTGGTTACTAGAACTTTAAAATTTCACATGTCTTGCATTGTAGTCTATTGTATTTCTCCTGGACTGTGCACTCTAGCTCGTCCATTTAGCTGGATTTCAGTGAGGAGGTAATGGCCAAGCTGAAAGAGGACTCAAGTCCTTGCCAACCCATGGCTTTCACCACCATGCTTTCTGATCATCAGCCCAGATGAATGTTGATTTTAGGGAATGAGGAGAAAGGCTGCAGAGAGAGAAGGGAGATGACTTGTTGCACCTATCTGGGTCCTAGGGCAACTGAAGTGAAAACTGGGAGCTTTTCTATATAACTCAAACAAACAGTGATGGTGCTTATTTGTAACCTTTGCAGGACTGCCTCCTTTAGCAAATCAGAATGTGAAATTTGAATTTAGACAAAAGATTACATGGAGGGTGATAGCATGTTTTGCAAAAAGTATCCAAAATAAGACAACAGGCAATGGAGAGAGGCTACCAACTTACTAGTAAAGAGACATAAGGCCAGTTTTCTATATTTGTGGAACTTAGGTTAAGAACGTCTCCCTCTCGTCCATTCATCTGTTCAAATCTAAGTTATTCTTCAAGGCCCAGGTCAGATTCTCCCCTTCTCCCTGAGCCTTTCCCTGATCATTCTGGATTTCCCAGCTCTGCTGAATAAGCATCTGTGTGACCCTGGGGCGTACACTCGATAGGTCTCCGTCCTCAGCAAAATGATTAAGCACTTCTGTGTGTTTTCCTTTGGAGCCAGGTTCTACCACCTGGCTGTGGTTACTATTCATTCTGATTGGTTTCCTAGCAGTGTAGACAGGGAAGTACAAAGTGCTTTGCCAATAGTAGTGCTTTAACTTCACCTTCAAAAAATCAATCTGATGTGAAAAACTTTTTATTTATAATTTCTCATATTTACAATGTATGTCTTCATTATAGTCATTCTTATAATAAATACAGAAGTGCTAAATGGGCTGTCATCACAGTGGCCTATAGTCCATCCGAGGCACAGGGACAGAGGGTGCTGCAGACGCCTGTGCTCTCCAGGGACCAGCCAAGGAAGGCTTTCAGAGAGTCTCATGAAGGAGAGAAGAATTAAAGGTCTGAACTTGAGACAGGATTGGTCAGCAGTGCAGCAAAACCCTAGAATAACTATTAAAGAAACAGGTATAGGTTTTTACTATTTTTATCAGATGATATTAAAGAAACAAAATGGAAAGACTCAAGACCCTCCGCTAGTAAGAGGCAAACAAGCCAAGGCCTTCCGCGTGTCTGTGCCCCAGCCTGGCCCCTGCTTCCGTTCTCCCCTCTTGCTTCCATTCTCCAGGGGTGGGTTGTGAGGCAGCGGTGCTTTCCCACTCACAGCATTGGTTTCCTTTGGTGGCGACTGGCATCGGTGGAACGAGTGAGACCCCGAGGAAGCTTCCCCACTTCCAAAGGTGGATCGTCAGGAGTCCCATAAGGATTAGCAAGGAAGCTGACTGCTGATTCTTGGAGCCTTCTCTCTGCCTCCCTGGCTTTGGTCTCAGCCAGGAGGGCCGAAAGCCTGGGCTGTGCTGAGGGGGAAGAGAGTGGGGGAACTGCTACTGATTTCACCACCCAGTGTGTCTCCCTTTTTACGAACAGCTATTGTGCCAGGTATAATGATCCCTCTGTTCTCTCACAAAAGTCCATGGAAGGTGAAGGGAGCTTTTTGGGTTGGTCTCACAGCTCTGGAGTGGTTTATGTTGGTTTCTGATTGGCAACTTTGGGCCGAGTCTAAGAAAGCATTACCTAATTCACATTGTTCAGACATAAGGGTTGTCCCTGTTGTCATTTGGTCAGCATCGGATGTGCTAACGGCAAGGTCAGGATGCCACCCCAGGCTCCAGGGCTGTGGGAAGTCTCACGCATGCACACACACATATCCAAGTTTCATTGGGTCATTTCTAACTCTGCCCAGCAAACAAGCAACAGAGACATAGGATTGCCTTTGCTACAGAAAGCTGTGACAGTAGAGAAGGGAGAAGACTTCTCAGAGTCAGAGGGAGAAGCAGAAGGAAAAAGAAGCTATGAAGAAAACTGTGCTCCGAGAGGACATTCTGTGCTGTCAGAATGAGACTGCGAATCAAAGTTCCCGTGAACTGAGAGGTGCCGGCCTTGAGAGTTTGCTGGTGGAGGCTCCTCCTCAGTCGTGGTACTATCTTCATGGGGCTCTTACATCAATGGGAGGAGAGTGAAGGAGTTAAGTCTTCTCAGAAACTGTCTTTGTGACTTGGGGGGAAGACCATGAAGAAACTTTGTAACATTCCATTATTTTGGTCCCTAAGGGCCACACTGCCAGCCTCTGCACTGATAACTTCCTGCTTTTATAGCTTGAAAGTATATGTTCACTAAGCTATGACTTAACACCCTTAGAGTCAGAGGAGGAGACAGGTCCCAAGTCCAGGCTGACAGCAGGGGCGCCACAAAGGTAGCAGGAATGAAGTTGGGGTAGAGGAGACAGAGCTCTACAGTCATTTCGCTTCTGCCTATTTTCTGTAGACTCAAGAGCAGTTTGGGTCATGTCAGAACTCATCTGCTCTAGGAGTGGGAAAGCAACAGTACATTTTCAAGCCTAAATTATAGAATCTGTGGAGTCTAAAACATAACTGCCCACTGACAGAGGAGGTTGGGCTTGGGCTTAATATTTGGTCCTTCTCACACCTTCTGGCTTGACAAACAACTTCTGATTCCAAAGTGAGACTCTTCCAGATCTTAAGTGTCTTTTCATTCTCTAAGGTCCATTCTGATGTAAAGGGCAGAATTTAGAAGATGCCTCTACGATCTTTCAGAGAATATCTCATTTTCTTTTTGTCTCGAACACCTTGCCCCTTCCTATATCAGTGTTTCCACCACCCCTCAACCTTCCCAGTTGTAAGGTCAAACTAAAGATTTTGTCACAGCAGAAGGAAATCAGAGGAAGACAACAACGCATTCCCTGAGGAAACACACTGAGTCTCAAAAGCAGACCTGAGCAGAGGGTACACATTCACAATTCCCATTCACAATTGCACTGGGGATGACCATGGCATCAGGATGGTGAGGCGCCCAGCCAGAGGCCCTCAGAGGATCTGGGGTGTTTGCAGGTTGAGCTCCAGAGAACCCTCAGGTATTTCAAGTGCCCAGGGAGCCACAATGTGTAGAATCCAAGCAAAGTCCTTCCTGGGACATGCCTGGAGTGCCAGGGCCTCAGGCATGGGCCTCCGCCTCCGTCTTGATGGCCGGTTTGTAAATGACTCCTTTATTGCTGTCACCTTTTTTGCTACTGGGACAAGAAGAACACGAGTCTTGTTAGTCCAAGAGGACAGAAAGGCAGAGAGCAGCCTGACTCAGCTATGGAATCAGGCAAGTTTTAGGGATCAGATTCCTCTCTTGGGGACCTTTCTCCAGTTCTATTGGTCTTAGGAGGGAATGACTGAAAATGAAGTATTAGCCAAAATGGAACTTGTTTATTTTCCAACTGCTCTCTTTTAACACCTGACAATACTAGATCTATATTTTGAAGTTCTCATTACCGCCCCTGCTTCCAACCTCTGATTCCATAACAGGGTACCTGGCAACCTTTATTTTTTATACAAGAAAAATAAATTAGGCTTTAGGAAAACAAAACAAAACAAAACAAAAACCATGACAATAAAAACATGAACAAAAGGCTAATGTGAGTAAAATCAAGTTTTCCTTTACTTTTTGTTTTAGATTCAGACAAGAAAAACCAGATATAAAGATCTTGGAAGATATCCTTGCTGCTGGTATTTAGGTAAATGTGACCTTTCCCCTGTCCCAAATCAGACTCATCCAAGGTTTTAGCAATGACAGCAAGGCTGGTAGACACACCTCCAGCGTCGTTCAAAGGAGGCCTGAGCCAGTGGTATTTGGGAACCAGCACTCCTAGGGTAAGTGTTGGCATAGGTGACAGGGGTTCTTCATTCTGCAGGCTGCCTTCCCAGGCAGATCAATCCTCATGGACACGTAAGCCACCCGCTCCCATTTCAAAGCAAAAACAGTTTACCTTTTCTTCCTTCTGAAAAGCCAAATGGATACTGCCAGGACAATACAGATGCCAAGGATGCCGGCTAGGGCCACTGAAAGGATGATGCCTGGTGAAGAGGCAGTGGATGCATGTTACATTCCTACCTTCCCCGTCATCTCACCGCATGGCACGTGGGTGCGAAGTCAAGTGACAGCTGCATAATCATTCACAGAAAGGTATAATTTCCCCATATCTGTTCTTAAGTTCTGTTCTTTGGCTTAGCAGGACTGGCTGGAGTACTTAGAGGGGGCCATTTGCAAATTATACTCATTCTCCAATAGAGGTTCTCAGACCAGCACCAGGATCATTTGAAGAGTTTATCTAAAATGTAGACTTCCTTTGAGCCCAACCCTTAGAAACTCTGATTCAATCTGGAGGGGGCCCAGGAATCTGCATTTTTACCAAACACCTCTATCTGATGCTGATGTATATGGTCCATATACCACACTTTGAGAAACCCTGGGCTAGGAATAAGAATTTACTCCATCTTTGCTTTCTTGTTTTAAGGCCCATTGGGATGCCTCTTTATCAGAGTTGCCCCTCAAGTTCCATTGCACAGTCCTCAGCAATCCAAACAACCAGGGGCCCATTCCCAAGGTCACCTAGCCAGTCACCCAACCTCCCCATTGGGCTCAAGCATGTTTTTAGGCAATGGCTTCCCACCATAGCCAACAGAAGGTCTTGGATAGGCTCTTTGAATGCACACATGCTATATAGAGTGATTAGATCTTTCATTAGAGAAGCATTTGATTGGCAGTTCATCTTTGAATCAGAGAGTGACTTGAGGATAAAACCCACAGTGAGAGGGGTCCAGGAGCCAGAGCGACAGCACAGAGAAGCATAGAGGATGGGCTGGAGGTTTCACAGGCCCAGATCACACTGAGAATCACAGTGATCACCCAGCTGCAGCATGCACGGCCAGTCGGCTGGCCACATACCTAGACTCAGTCCTGCGTAGGTAAGGTCTTGCTCTTCAAAGAGGGAGGAAAAATTAGAAATTAACCGAGTCAAATCGTGATGGATTTGACCAATATGTTAAAGCTCTATCTTTTGTTTAGTTGGAGATACTAGGCTTATGCAGACTTTCTGGGGATGTTCAATCTTGACTCAGGTGTCTGATGGGGTGGAGGGAATTGCCTACCTTAAGGGTTCACACCGTGATCCCTCCCTCTGATGTTCCTTAGTCATGGCAGTTTCTTTCTAGGGCAAGACTTCAGCTTTTAATACAAAGCAGCCAAAGTGGAAGGTGAGGAAGCCTAGGGCAGGCTGTTTTCTGCTTCTCTGGTACCTACCCCCCTTCCTCAGTGAGAAACCTGCCATGTTCTGGCTGGCTGGGGCTGGCAGAGCTTAGCTGGGTCCTGTCACCAGACTTCTGCCTGTCCCCATCCAGTCTGGTGGTTTTCTGACCTTAGTAAAAACTTCTAGCTTGTGCGTGTGCGTGTGCGTGTGCGTGTGCATGCGTGTGTGTGTGTGTGTGTGTGTGTGTGTGTGTGTGTTGGGGGGGTGTTTGTCCAGTTCACATCGGAAGCCAGAGTTATGCAGAATGTGGCCACCCAGCCCAACACTCAGGAGAGCCGGTGCCCATAGAGCCTACTGTGGTGACTGAGACCGTGGGTGAGCCCTGACCAAGTATGAGATGCCAACAGAGGGTCAGGGACTCCCCCTTGGGTCACTTGACACCCCAGGAAACCAGACCTGAGACTACAGCATGTGGTTTTGTTCACCCCCTCCTCCTGTTGTGTGGCCAGAGTCTGGCTGATTCTCCTGGAGCCATCAGCTCTGCGTTTTTTCCCTATTGTCCTTCTCCAATCTCATATTGAGCCTGCAGCCTTTCTGATCCAGTGCTGGACCCTAGGAGTCTCTGGTTTTGCTTCCCCAGGTGGCCTTGGGCTGTTATAAGGATAAACAGAGCAGGTATGAAGAAGAGCTGTCCACAAGGATAGGGTGGCCTGTTCTCTTGGCTCTCGTTGGCCACCATCAACAGCCTATGGTCTCCCAAGTGGCAGAGAGAGTGGCTGCCCTGGCTTGATTCCCTTCAGCAAGCTTCTTCTTATAACCCGAACACAAAGATTAGTCTGTGGCTTAGGGAGATGCTCAGGGCGTGAGTCTCCCCCTGGGGAGAGCGTCAAGTGTTTGTATAACATGCTCTATTCCCCCATGGCTGTGGCCTCTGCACACTGGTATTTGTTTTTTTTGTTTGTTTGTTTGTTTGTTTTTCATTTTAAGGTACCTAGAGGTGACAAAGGCCTCTAGGATCTTAAAAACAACAACATCCCAAAATCCTAACTAGTCATGGTTTCCTTTCCAGACCTTTTAATGAAATACACTTTTGTTCTTTGTTCCTAAAACTCCAGATACCTGTGGTACCAAACAAGTTCTCACCACATAAGACTATTACTAGTAAGCTGAGCGACTTGGCTAAGCTGTCCATAAGTGGACAGTTTCTAAAGTCGCTTTCACAGTCACCTCAAACATTCTGAGAGCCACAAGGCCCCCAGACAGCTGAGCAGCCCCATGGCCTAAGGGAGCTAAGCAAAGTCTGAGGAAGTGAGGCCTCTAGGAATGGGACTTTTTTCAAGAGCACACGGCCCGCCTTGGTGGCTTATCTAGGGGGAGGGTCTGGCTTGCCTGGTTCACTGAGCAATGCCCTTGGCTGTGTTAGGTACTCGAAACAGCAGCCTAATTTAATCCAGGGCTCTAGCCCAGGTTCCTTGCTCCAGGTTCCTTGCATGCCTCCTCAGGGCCTAGGTTGCCTCTCCTTAGAAACAATGAAAGGAGACCAAGCAGCCACAAAGACAAGGAATGCCTCAGAGACTGGGACAGATGCTTTCGTCCAAGACTTTGATGCAGCAAAAACAAAGCAGTTTGACTGAGCAAGCAAAGAGCATAAGCCACTACAGAAGAGGAATGGTGGTGAGGATGTCACCTGAGATTACTACCCCGCAAGAAGCTCAGGGCAGGAAGATGCGGGGATGCTATCGCCTTGCCAGTTGAGACAGCACCAACCACCAAGGAAGCAGGGCCTCTCCCAGGGCATGTGCTAACTAAAGGGAGAGGGGAAGTCAGGGAGATTTGGGGGTACAAGGAGAGTTGTTGAGGTGACTGAAGAACTAGAGCCCAAAGAGAGAAGCCAAAGACTGCATCACAGCAGAGCCTCTGGGATGTCGTAAAGAACGAGCATCAAGGATGGTACAGGGAGGGGCAGAGCCAAAGAAACTCATCTGTAGATTAAACAAAGAAATGGTTTGTTTCTGAACGGCCAACAAGACGAGCAGTTCCCACTGAAGAACAATGGAACAGACAGGAGAAATGGTGACAGGATGGTTGACAGAGATGACCCATGAGAGCCACTGGACGAGAACCCAGTGAAGGAGCTCCTCAGCTGGCTGGTACAAGGGTGCACTCTGTACAGATAGATGTGGGGGAGCCATTTGCTCTCCATAAACTGCTCCCGTACATGTCAGGGTGAGCAGGGATGGGGCAATACGACACACACAAGGAAACTACACAGATACAGAAGAACTCGACTGTTGCATGCCTCGCCCAGGAAGGTACAGACCCCCAGAGAAGATATGCAACCTACTTGCCACAGGGGCATTGCTACCTGGTCTGGCTGGCTCAGGAGCTGCGTCTTCCACTGGCATCTTGTTGGACCGAGGGATGCTGGTTAACTGCTTTTGAGGTCTTCTGAAGCCTCAAGTGCAAACACAAAGTCCAGCAGGAGGAACAAGCACCTCATTGACACGCTTGCAGTTCCTGGAACAAGTCTAGCATTTTCTAGGTCTATTTGCAATTCTGTTTCTTCAAACAGAATTTCAAATAAAAAGGAATACAATCTTTTTTTTTTTTTTTCAAAATATTATTATAAAGTATGAACTATTTTGGTAGGTGACATAAAGCAGTTTATGTATATATAGGTATATGTCGTTAGCAGTCTCTGGTCTTGTAAAAGAGGCAGGGAGAGTTGGTAATCCAATTTCAAATGGTAAAAACTCATTGTTACACTTAATACAAGTCATAGACTTGAGTAACTAAAGTGCTGCTAGTCCTCTCTTTGGATGATGCTTTGGTAAGAAAAGCAAGAAAGATGCCCTCAATAACTACAGAACATAACTATCTTTAGAGGGTTTATTGACCTGGGGAGTTTCCCTTATTAACACTGTAAAGAAATAACCCAATAAAGAAATAATTTCTACAAATAAATCTGCAAAAAAGATACCACCACATTACATGAGGGAACTGGTTTTCTAAAACCATGATAGAGACTGAGGGCTTTGCCTCTCGTATTACAGGAATGCCGGCCCAGAAGAGAGAGCCACACTGCCCTGAGGGGCCTAAATCTTGGGGCAGTCGGTACAGGTTACAGTGCCAGCATGGGTGCTTAGTCCTCTCGGCTCCCTTTCATGGCCAGACTGTCTGTGCGAAAGCAAGATGAGCGGCAGGGCTGGGCCTTTTATCCCTATCAGGTCAGAGCAATGGAAAGCCGGTAGCATCTCTAGGCAACTCCCCCGTCCCCCAGACCTTCAAACCTTGGGCAGCTAAGTTCTAGTATTTAATTTTCCTTAAGCAAACGGATTGATTTTAGTGCTGCTGGCAATTCGATAACAAAAAAAGACTTAATAAAACTAAAATTTGACAATCAGTCAGGCTCTATATTCCAGTCATTCTGCAAAGAAGTCACTGGTGAGGGGGAGGGGAGGGAAGCAGGTCGGTTACATTCTTTCAGACTTGTAATGAGCACCAGGCACAACATCAGGCACAAAAAGTGAGTAAAACGCTAATTGTCCCTGTCCTTAAGGGGCCTGTAGTGTGTGGATAACATAGACATTTTTTTTCTATATGTTAATAAACCTTTACCCTGTGGTGCACTAAGAACTATAACAGATGAATATGTTGCTCCGACCACACTGAAGGCCACACTGTAAGCAACCTTCAGGGGAATGGGGGGCATGTGATTGGAATTGGGTCTTGAAAGAAAGTGGAAGAGGTGAGGGCCATCCCAGACAAAAGGAATAGTGTGGGCAAAATAGTGTGCACGCATGAAACCTCCTGTCGTGTTCAGGGAGGCCTATGGGATGTGGGTAGGGGCCGGGAAGAGACAATGCTGGAAAGATCAGCTGGGGCCGCCTCACAAAGGGTGGTTCTAGCTTTCTGCCTGACCCGCTTTTCCCATGCTCCTTCCTGAACATGATCTGCTGTGTGCCAGAGACTTGGTGTTAGGAGCAAGAGAGCATCCGTGGTGGGGCTTCTGGTCCCCACGGTGCTTCTCCTTCCTGGGGTGTGCTCGGGAAACATGTGGTGTGCGGAGTTTCATTTGACGAAGGACTTCACTGCTTAGCATGTTTGATGATTACTCCTGACTATTTAGTGCCCTATATCCAGGGGGAATCGGACGGTAGGAATTCCTCTGGTCTTTCCTTTGGATTCTTTGGAAGAACTGATACCTTTCCATCTGATAGATTTTATTTATAAATAGAAACTTTTAGAAACACAAGGTCAATAACCACAAAGCATACATTCTAGTCTCAAAAAATTAGATAATTAGCCATCTTAGCTTTGCAAGACTTTTTTTCCATCTCTTTTTTACAGGTTTTATAAAACTGCCCAGTTCCCTACGGGTCAGGCAGATTCTAATTGTGCTACTCCACAGATTTTCTGGGAGTGAGAGCCCCACCCCTCTATGGTCCAGCGCTCTTGTCTAAGTGTGCCTCAGCTGGCTGCGGGCTCTATGGTGGTAACAAGCAGTTGCTCAGAGTAAACCCACTAAAAACATGATTATAGAAACTTTTCGGCTTCCTCTTGTTCCTTAAGTTTCCCTTGCCCTGACATGTTGAAAATAGAGTCAGATAACATTAGTATTTAGGTTTGATGGGCTCTTGCTTTATTACCCACCATCTGGACACGGTGTTGGTGTCTTTGGCTAGAAAGAGGTCAACCTGAAGGAACCAGGAATTGGGCCCCTGGACTATAAATCTGCTTCTGCCTCTGTCATTTTTCCCCTTCCTCACATCAGTCATCTGACTTCTCAGGAGGCCTAGAATGGTCCCAGGATGTGTTCCCCATCTCCGGGATCCCACTCTGAGGATAGCAAGTCTTGTCCCCTCTCTTCAGCTCAAGTTTTCCATGTGCACCACTCAGAAGAGACACTTTTTAAGAGCTAAAAAAAAAGTGTCAGCCATGACTTTCACCTCTCCGCAAAGAGTGTGCATTTTAACCAAAGGCAACAAGAAACATAACATTTATGAGATAAAAGCTCATACAAAAGGGAGGGAGAAGAAGAATGATAAGGGGATTCTGAGGAAAATTGCTACCTCAGAGGCATCTGGACCCGTGATAAGGGATTTGTAATCTTGGGGGTGAAGAGTTCTCTCTCATCCACTTCTTTTAGCCTTGGACATATATCCAGTTATATAAAACGAATACATATTCAAGTTCTAAAGGAAGATGGGAACTAGAGTGTCTCTTGGGTTTGGTTGTTCTACCTTAGTAATCCCAATGTTATTGTTTCAGGGGTAACCATTACCAGACTGAAAATGTCATGCTGTAATAGAATAAAGACCAGGGCATGTGATATAAAACCCTAGAATCCTGTGATGTGGTGGAAAAGTCAGTCTGGGCCTAGAAAAGTCATTGTATGAACCCTGGGGCAGTGGTTCTCAATCAGGGGCAATTTGGCCATGTATAGAAACATCTTTGGTGGTCACAAGTGGGGGGATGCTACTAGCATCTAGTGAGTAGAGGCCAAGGATGCTGCTAACACTACAATGCACAGGACAGCCCCCCACAACAAGAATTATCCAACCCCCAAATGTCAATGATCCAAGGGTTGAGAAACCTTGCCCGAGGGCTCAATCATAGTCAGACTATTTACCTCTTGAGGACAGAAACCAGGTCCTGTACTCCTTTTCTAAGCACAGTTGAGGGAAAAGCAGGGTCAAGTTAAATGAATCAGTCCCAATAGTTCCAATTTGATTAAACCTCAGATTCTCCTCTCAAAAGTCCATGCACTTTCTCTCCCAGAGGATTTTCGTAACATCACTTTTCACCAGGCAAAATTTTCCAGCACCATAGTTCCTGGTAAAGTCTGAAGAATACCCTGAGTAAACCAGAGCCAGTTATGAACATGCCTCAGTGGCAGACTGTACAAATAATTGAGTCCAAATTGCTCAGGGTTCATGCTGACAGACAGGCTCACCCCATAAACCTGAAATGGCATGTCCCAGGCCTGCTTCAAGTTGGTGTGAGAGGGCCCTCATAAGTGCGAACGCCCCTGGGGGCAGCGAAGTTTGGGGCTTTACTCCTTGGCAGCTGCCTCCTCATTGCTCCTGGGTAACAGCCCTGTTTGCTGCCTCCATCTTTTGGAAGTGAGATGGAGGAGAGAGTTCTGGCCAAGTTTCTATAATCAGCCTCCAAATGAACAGGTTTGCCTGGGACTGCCATGGACTCTCACTCTAAGGAGAGAGCTGAGCCCACCCTGGGCTCTTGAGAGCATCGGTTCTGGGTGAGCTGTGCAGGAGGGGCAACAGCAAAGCTGCATTTGGGCTTTGATCTTGATGTCCCTAACCCAGGAGGTGGTCTGTGGGCTTCTGCCTAGAGTCCCCTCAAGCTCCCTTAGTCAGACTGGAAGTGTCTACTGAAGCGCTCTGCTGTACCCCTGACTGCACTGCCCACTCTGTTGCGCCAACTTAGACCTGATCTGGTCTAAGAAGATGGCTAATTATTCCCAATGCCACAGTCCATCGTTACAAGTGAGAGTTACTCTGGGATGTCATATTCAAGTTCCTGCACGGTTTCTTCTGATCCTCTGTAACTGCCCTCAAACACTGTCCCTGCAATGTAAAGTCAGGATGGGCAGTTGTTAGTGTCCACTTAAATGTATAACATGTTAGCTCATCTTGTCCAACCTGTCGTTCTATGGCTGAGGAAACCAAGGCCAAAGAAGGGACAAAGTTTGCCCACAAAATACAACCAAGAGGAGACAAGGTGTGGCCTTGAACCTAGGTCTCCTAACGATGGGGGAATATTTGTCATGCTGTCCCTTGTGATTTGTGTAGACTAGCCCAGAAAACAGAGCTGATAATTATCCTCGAATCACAAGCAAAATTCTATCTGATTCATGTGGGCAAGATTATATATCCAGGCAGAGTTTTTATGTTTTTTATTTTATTTAAGAGTTGAAGTATTTCCATTTAACTTTGACTAATACATACTCCATTTAGAGGAACAGGAAAAGAGGAAGTTATATTTAGAGTAGATCACAAAGGGATACTGCTCTACGTTTGCAGCGTTCCCTAGGAAAGAAGTTTTCATAGTCATCATCATACACATTCTCAATTTTTAGGAAGGTCCGTAGTTCACAGATTCACTTTTCAGACCAGAAAATTGAGAAAAAGAGGGAAATCACCCTGACTACTTGTATCTGGAGAGGGCCAAAAGGATAAATTCTTGGGCAGTTCTTGATTAAGTAACTGACAGAGAAGGA
Source organism: Eidolon dupreanum (assembly GCA_028627145.1). NCBI lineage: Eukaryota > Metazoa > Chordata > Mammalia > Chiroptera > Pteropodidae > Eidolon > Eidolon dupreanum. Next base: position 39,133,194 of record CM053509.1, on the reverse strand, counting down.
CAGAATTCCGACCACACGTATAGGTCAATTCAGAAGAGCATGTTTCTAAAGCTTTCTGGCAAGGGCTTTGAAATACAATCTTCATATATTCGAAGAAGCTTAGTAGGTGATACTTATAATCTCACACAGTAAGAAAGGAACAAAAATAAAAGGTGCACCAGATGAGACGAGGAGAGCTGATTCTCTGACAAGCGGGTTAATGGGGTCATTTTTAAATATGAACACCTGGCCCAGTTCAGTCATGTGGTGTGTAAGGGGGTAAAGTGGTACTTTCATGGACCTGCTCAAAACTCCCAAGTTGGGAGCAGTTCAAGTATCTATAGCGAGAAAGTAAACTTACTTAAAGGTTTAAAGAAGGATGGGGGTCCTGAGTGCTCCCTACTCCTTTACCTGGACACCTAGCTTCCAACAGTATTAATGTAGGTACTGAGTTAGTAAAGATGTTAAATGTCCTTCTGGAGAGTTATGGTTATGAATTTAAAAGGAAGAGTTGAGATTTTATAGCATTAATAATAAACCAAACTATTAAGTTTCACTCAGTATAGATCCTGTGTGCCTGTTCCTAAGCAAACTTCAAGGAGCTGAGACAAAAAGGCAGTGAATGCAGATGCTTCCTTCCCTGCTGGGGCCTGCTACATTAGACCATGAGCCACCTGTGACCACAGACGTGGCTCCTTACAAAGGAGCATCTTGGTGGCGCTGCTGGTGCCATGAGTCTCACCTGGCAGGGCTGAAGATGAGCCTTGATGCCAAGAAAGCTCAGGATAAGATGCTAGAAGTGTGATCTCTTGGAATAGGACCTATTATGTGTCTTAGGAGAAGGGGTCATTCTCCAGAGCAGAGAGGTCCCCCAGAACACCCTCTCTTCCCCATCTGTGGAAGACTCCCAGATTTAATGAGGGCTCTGGTCCATGCACCTGGAGGCTCTGGCTTGTGCTTCACTGCAAAGGCTCAGGAAAGTCAAGAGCAGTAAAGGGAGACCTCAGTAAGTCCACACACAGCTCACATACACTGGTTCCCTTGGCAGCCAGGGTACTCTTAACCCACCTAAGGGCAATGGGGACAAAGCCTGAGGGAGGGCACCCAACTTCACACTAAACAGATGTCTTTGTACCACACTCCCCCTCACACACTGCAGCTCCTTACCTTGTCGGAAGGAGATGTACACCAACCTCTCATCAAACTTCTGGACGTGCCTGAAGTTGTTGATCATCTCTCTGGGGGATGGGTCATTCTCACGTGTGCAGTACAGAGCTGTCTCCAAAGCCAGAAGCTGTGGTGAGAAGAGCAGAAACACACCTGCAGGCAGAGTGACAGCTCCCTTGCCTGACCTCAGTGGGGAAGAGACTGCCAGCCCTCAGCTCCAAGGCCTTGGTGTGAGACACAGCAGAAAGCAGTGGGAAAGCCAGAGAACTGCTCCCCTTCCCTGCAGGCATCTGGGTGACTGGGCACCGGGTGAGCTGCTCTGCCTCCCCACATCCCCAGGTTTGGGGCTAGGTCAGCGCTGAAATCTGCCCTGCAGGAGGGAAACCTGGGGTGCTGCAGGGGTTCCTCAGCCTCTCACAGAGACCACACTCCTCTCCTGAGCCTGATTTGACATCCAACTCTAAATCAGAGGGGTATTGGGGCTTATTCTGATGTTCTCATCAAAAGGAACAAAAAGAGGGAGGTAAGAGTTTCACGGGTCACCTGACTTATAGTTCCATGGAATTTTCCTACACCCGCATAGATTATATAATCTGCTTCCAAGGCAGTTTCTGGGTTAGAATGTTATTGCTTCCTAGCACGTTGCACCTCTTGATTCATCTCATCTTTATTCCTATCTTTATTCCTGCCTACTTGCTGTCCTTTATCTAGGTTACTCAGATCAGTAGCTCATAGTAAAAAAGGAGCAACAATCAGGGCTGTACTGGACTCATGAAAGAGGGTCAAGGGTGAGGTGGGCCGTGAGCCAGTGGACAGCACTGCCCTGGCCTCAGCTCCTGGCAGCCCTTTTTTCTTCTTGATGAATTGAAGCTGTGGAATAAAGGGACAGGCAGTAACCAGGAGCTCAGAAGATCTGACTTTGTGTCTTAGCTCTGTCACGAACCAGTGGTGATCCTGCAAGTTTCCTCAATTCTCTAACCTTCACTTCCATCACCTATAAGATGATAGGGTTGGAGATGATTGCTAAGGAGTCTGTTCCCGAGTTTTGCACTAGACTGTGAGCTCCTCGAGGGCAGAGACCCTCACTCATTGCCATAATCCCAGCTTCCCAGATTGTTAAGCGATTTAACCTAATCCTGTCTTTATTCTGCCCCTGTAAAGGAGCCATGCTCTCTCCCGTCTGGGAGGTGAACACCATCCACTAAAGGATATATATTAGGAAATGCAGCTTAACAACTCTTTTTTAAATTCTAAATCAGAGGAATATTGGGGCTTAAGGAACTGTGGAGACAGATTTATTTTCCTAGCTTGACTTGATAGCTCAGGCTGAAATTTCTGCAGCATTCCAGGCACCTGCAAAATTTGGAAAGGTTCTGAATAGTTGCCAGTGAAACTCTTAAGTGAGGAAACCGAGTCACTGATTATGATATGGGTGGTACCACGTGGTCCTTGACTTGGAGGGGCGTGACAGTTACCTGCTCCTGGGAAATTTGTACAGGGTTCCTGAAAACTGTCCAGAGCACCGTGGGGTGGCAAGGAGGTGTGGTCAGGGACCCTTTGTAGCGATAATACTCAGCAGGCTTCTCAGGAAGCAGCTCTTCAATGCTGAAACCTGGAATGAACACTTCTTTGCCTGGAGAGACATGTTGGGAAGATGGTGTCGGCCTCGCTCCCCATAGCAGAGGTGCAGCAGAGTGTATGACTGAGCCTAGAAATGTAAACTAGTCCCTTTCTGAGCCATGTGACCCAAGGGCCTGCTTACAGACAGCACTCACCCCCTACATTTGTTTATCTTTAGGTCACATGGGGGCGACTACATCCTTTTCCAACAGAGGGTAAATTAGCATCTCAGGACCCCCTCACCTTTGTACTTTACTTCTTGAAGGTGACTGAAGATCTTGTCATAGGATGGATTGAAGGGGCCCATCTGCAACAGAGATAGGGCATTTGAATCAGGACAGAATTCTGTAGGCTGAACCTGGGTTGACAACTGCTAATGGGAGGGCTGGGCTGGGGGTATGTGGTCACCGCTGCCAGGCCCTGCATGAAGAAGCTCTTTACTAGGACAACTGTGATGGGTCACTAGGCTGGTAGGGGCTTAGTGTAATGGTTTTGCCCTCTTGCGTCTCAGGACATCCTTTTTCCAGCTCAAGGCATTGGGACTTTATTGTCAATAGGGCCAGGGAGATAGCTTGTTGTCCTGATTATCTGGGTATGAGCCTGAAGGCCACAACTAGCATATTCTCTAACCAGAACTTAAAGGAGCTTGAGTTCATTCATGCAAGCCAGTTCAGGCAAGTAAACATGTTGAGAAACAAGGTACATGTTTCTTCTAGGGAAAAATAATACAAGTGAATCAGGAGACTTTCCATTTTCTGGAATTAAGGAAAGAACTCATTCCAGGATCCATTTAAGGGATGGAACTTGGATACCAGGAGTTGTTTCAAGGGTTCAGTCATATAATGGGGCAGTGCTGAATGACCACCCACCCCTTACACACACACACACACACACACACACACACGCACACACACACACACACACACGCATGTCATATCCAAATGGGCAATTCCATGCTTTATGCAACAGAACAAGGGACTAGGGTTCATTTTTCCAATGTCACAAAGAACACACCATTTCTGCTGCCCATCCACAGAAAGTGCTGCCTCCAGGACCCCTATCGGGGAACAGCCCCTGCTCTAGAGGCAAGACATAGCCAGAATGGGAGTGAGCCCTACACAGCCAACAGACAGGCATGCATGCAACCAAATGCTGAGTCCGATATAATCGCACCTTCAAATTTAATGTAAAGTCCCTTTAAACATATCTTACCTCTATGAGAACTGCTAGGACGGCGAGGCCTTCTGACTTGTTACTGGCAGCGTTGACATTGGGGTACAGGTCCGAGTTATAATGAACAATATGCAGCTGCAATGGGCAAGAAACCTCTCAAAAGAGGATAGGTGACTCATGGGAACCTTTCACTTCTGCAGGAGACTGGAATCCAATGGGGATGACAGACCCCTTCCTAGGTATGTTAGACCCCTCAGACCTTCCACTCATGGTCTCCCCAGTTTCCCTTTTCCCTCAGTTTTCTAGTCTAGCGGTCCCCAACCTTTTTGGCACCAGGGACTGGTGTTCCTATGAGAATCTATTTGATGATCTGAGGTAGAGCTGAGGTGGTGATGCTAGCGCTGGGGAGTGGCTGCAAATACAAATGAAGCTTTGCTCCCTCACCTACTGCTCACCTCCTGCTGCGTGGCCTGGCTCCTAACAGGCCACAAACCTGTACCTGTCAGCAGCCTAGGAGTTAGAGACCTCTGCTCCAGACTGCAAACTCCGCCAGGGCAAACTGTTCATTTTATTCACTCATTGTGCCCCATTGTCTGATAGGTGCTTGGAAAGTAACAGGTGTACAACAGATGTTGAATGAGTGAATGAGTAAATGAATGGATGGGTTTTTATACCAGCCATGAAAAAGCCTGGGTATTTTAGAGCACTTCTGAACCCTTCTGATTTTTCTTACTTGTTTGGAGCCTGGGGTAAAATTGTTTCATGTGGCTCACCCAACCTCAGCCTGGCCACTTCCACTTGATCTGGAAGCAATGGGGGCTGGGGTGGTAAACATCCAACTGTAACTTAATCGTATTTGTATCCAGAGTAGGACACGTATTTATCTCAGGTGGAGAAAATCACAGCATGGCTTTTATAAAGTTTTATCAATCATATTTTAAAAGGCTTGTGAAACAAGTATGTTACTTCATGAATGTAGACTTTTACCTTAACAAAATAAAATTCTAAACTCATCTTTTCAAAGCAGAATTTTGTTGTCATTATTAAAGTGAAGAAAAGAGTTTTCAAGAAATTTTAGGTTTAAAAAGTTTAGGTAAGCATTAAAACATTATTATGACAAATTCTGAAGCTAAGCAGGGTCGAGCCTGGTTAGTACTTGGATGGGAGAACACCTAGGAAGATCAGGTGCTGTAGGCATAAAAAATAAAATAAAAAAATAAGGGATTGTAAGCTGATAAGGTCCTTACAATCTGTGAGGTCAATTAAGGGTTGCCTCACCTAATATACACACACATATACAAATTCTGACAATATTTAACCTGATTTTTAATCCTAAAGGTGGTGTCACTTGTTCTCCAAAAAAATGTACGAGTAGATAGTTCTATAGATATGACTCATGCATTTTTGTTGATTCTTTGCCTCTTGGGACTATGACACATTGAGATTTTATCCCTCTTTTCTTTATTATTCAACTCTTTTTCCATCTTACGTATTTATAAATAGAATTCAAGAATATTTAAACATAATAAAAAAGAATATTTTATTGAGTATAGGTGAATGCTCCCCACTTTTCAAGTGGTCCTTCCTAATTTTTAAAAATTATATAAAATTATTGCTTCCTTTAGGTGGTCCTCTATTAAGGATGTCTCAGGAGCTCCTACTTCACCATCTTTCACCCAAAGGACGTAGACTCCCGTGTTGCCCCACACCATCTTGGCCTGGCGTTGCTTTCACAAATGGAGCAAAATTCTGTATGGCTAAAACCCAGAGGTGCTAGATCCTTATTTCTTTTTATAACTGACCTTTGAGTTATGGTCTGTCTTAGCACTTTTCTCACTGTGTTCAGATTAAATCTAGAGGTGGTAAAGACTAATAGAAACAGAAGAGTATTCCCTATGAGAGGATTAAGAGAGTCTTCTGGGTCTTTTTATATAGACTCAATTCAGAAGAACCTCAACATTCTCAAAGACCCTCCATAGAGAATCTACCACTTTAGGATTAATTTGACATATTTCCTGTATTATTGACATTTATAGTCCATTTTCACCAGGTTCTTGGTCTGATGATGTGGCTTAAAGTCAGAAAATACAAAAACTAGAAATATTTTTAAATATCCAAACCCTCCCAGCCTATACCATAACTCCTTCTTTATTCCCCATGGGAAAGTAGAAGCCTCCACATTGCAATTAGGCTGGAAGAAATCACAGTCCTGGAGGTTCAGAGAGGGGCCTAGTCTGAAATATGTGCACCTGCAGTAGTGCCATCACATTGGGCCAGAATTATAGTCCTTCCACCCTTGTAACTCAACCTGTAATTAGCCTGAGACATTAAGCTGTTCAGCAATTAAGAACAGAAGAGAGAGGTCATGTCATTATTTACAATGGGCTCCACTGATTGATCAGTAGCATTTATCTCCTTATAATACCCTGTAAACATTTAGAACCACACCCCCAAGGTCAAGCCCATGGGAGCTCTGAAATGGAACAACTCAATTCCTCTCCTCCATTGCCCACTTGTGCAGGAACAATGCTCTGCATCTCATCCTGTTTTCCTTTAGCATTTTGGATTTGCACCTCAGGGCGATGTAGCGCGATGCTGTGCTGACATCCTAAGCTACCCTTGGTCAGTCTCTGGTTTCCATGATGCCCTGTACATTATAATGCCAGTCATTCTTTGATTTGTGACCAAGTAGAAGAGTAGCCCTGGACCCGGGTCCCCAAGTTCCAAGTACAATCTATGTCCAAGAAAAGGAAAGACAGGATGAAAAAGACCTATGTAAACAGCATGGCATGTGAAGAAAGTTTGAATTTGGGGGAGCAATTAGCCCACTATAATTCAACAGTGAGCATCAGCTAGACAAGCTGGTGGGATCTTAATCTGCGCAGGCAGAAGGGGGATATCTAGAAAAGGAATATGTATATCCCACTGTGCCCACTGGGAGCACTGCCTTCTGAGCAGCATCACTCAGCATGTTCAGGGGAGGAAGGGGATCAGGACACCACAGGAGCTGCAGGGTGGCCAGAGTGGCTATACCTTCCTGTGTTGCTAACAGGCCCGGGCGTGGGTGTGGAGAGCATGAAGGCCACACCCCCAGCCCCACCTCTCCAGTGCTCTGATCTTATCTGCACACCAGTCAAGAGGTAGGATGCCAGCCTGCCCACTGCCAGGCAGCTGCTGCCAGCCTGAGAACCCCACTCACCTCGGCAGCAAAGTGCTTCCCGCCAACTGTGTGCTCGGAGCCATGGGGGTCATTCCGGTTCCCCCAATGCAGGTGCAGCTCTGTGGCACTGTAGCAGGAAGGGAGGCCCTGGATGTGCATGGCTGGGGGCAGCTTCAGCTTCACTGCAGGGAGTGGAGAGGCAATCTTCAGAGTCAGGTAGACAATACTTGCCCGGGGCCCAGACAGGGTGCAGGTGGATGTAGCAAAGTAGGGACCAGAGAGAATACAGTCTGCAGGCCAGAAATCTGGCCTCTTTCTCTGGGAATATCCCTATTTCACTAAAGCAATTCCAGCGGCACCGGGACCTTCTTGGTTCCCTCTGGAAAATGATGGCAGGAACACTAATACTAGACCCAGGGATGGATGTTTATTTATATATCCACATATCACACTCCTGGCTATGAAGATGGAACCTTTAATGAAGTACCTGCCAAGATGTAGAATCCTATAGCAACAACAATAGTCATAATTGCTATTTATGAAGTATTTACTCTATGCCAGATCCCAACGTACATAATCTCTAGTCTTGATAGTACCCATCAATATGCCCATTTTCCAGATGAAAGTTCGAGTTGTTTAAAATTCTTACCCAGAGGCTCATGACTTATCAGTGATCAAGCCGAGATTCAAATCCAGGTTTGTCTGATTCCAAAGCCTAGGTGTGCACCCGCCATGAACTGCATGGCTCCTTGAGTTCATGATGTCCAAGAACTCATTTTCCTACCACAGCCAATGGGCCAAGGGGCTCATGCTTGTCCTCCTCTCCCATCCCAAGACGTGCTTTTTCTGAGAGGTGCTACCCTGGCAGAATAGCAGGAGCCCTGGGCCTCCAGCATCCCCTGGAGAGAGTGGCCCGGGCCTCCCTTGAGAGCTCCCCTCTGCCCTTTCCCCTGGTACCTCAACGGAGGCCCCTCCCTGGCAGGCAAGGAGCTGAGGGGAAGCTCAGACATCCCCTGCAGGTCTCTGAGGTCTCTTCCTCACCTGAATGACCATTGTTGGTCAGGATAAATTGCTCATTGGCAGACACGTTGTAGCCTTGGAAGTCAAGGGGCCCAAGGCTAGCATCATACTGGAGGATGTCACTGTGCAGGTCTATTGGGGACTGCAGCAGACCTCCACATGATGGGTAGTTTTTGGACCAGCTCATCTCCCCATCAGGACCTAGAAAGAGAGATTCAAGCCCAAAATTTAATCAATTTTCCACAGATATTGTTTCCTTACCTTCTAGTTCTGTGTTCAATATAATTACTCCTTTTCTCTTCTTTTCTTAATCTGCATAGGTGTTAGGTGTATTCTTCAAGGTCCAGAGATTTTAGCCTGGGAATCAGGCCCAGCAAGTGCCTCAAGACCACTTGCTCTTGAAGTGAGGTGGGGGAAAGGATTAGAGCACCCCATGCAAGGGACTAGGGCCTGAAGAGCTCTGCTTCATTTTGTACATCATTCATATTTTAACACAATACATATCTTCCTCAAGTGGAAGATCTGTCAACTTTTGGCAATTTGGCTTCTGTTTATTGAAAACCTATCATGGGCAAAGGTTGCTCTGGGTCTTGGGGCCACTAAATTTAACACAACACTAGGGCCCCTGCTGGCCCATACTTGTATTCTAGTGGGGAAGAATTTAATGAATCTGCTGGGACATTTCAGGTTGGAAAATTTGGTGTCTGACTATAGCTCCAGGTAGGTGTTTGAGGCTAATGGATTTATAAATATGACCTTCCTGAGAGGAAACCCTGGAGGACACTGATTCTTGATATCCATGTCTTGGGTAAGTATAGAACCCAGCCTGATAGGGATGCTCAAGAAATATCAAGTAATTATGGACCTGGAGTCACAGAGCTAAGTGCAAGGTTTACACTTAGTCTGACAATACTACAAAAAAAAAAAAAAAAAAAAAAACATGATAATACTACAAACTAATTATTACAATATAATTGACAAACTATCAGTAAGGAGGAACAAACTTTAAAAATAAATCCTCCAGGGCTCAGGCTTCTTGCTTACTATCAGGTAATAGTCCTTCCCCTGGAAATAAAAATAAACAATCCAATCCCACGTTCAGATAAACTTTCTTTCTCCAACAGGGAAAAGTCTTTAAAGAATGTAAAGCTATATTTAAAAGATTATCTCCCATGGTAATTAAACGGATTTTCAGGCTGAGGTTTCTCCAGAAAAGCAAAATATTGGCATGTTATGGCTCGTTAGAGTAGAACTATGGTGCCCTGTGGGTTCTCTCGGAATTGGGACCCAAGCATTGCCATCTGGGGTCCATTCCTAGTATCTTAGCACAAGAAAGGGTGTTCACTAGAACGGAGGCAAAAGGAACACTGCTTCTTCTGGAGACCTTTCCACAGACAATAGCACCATTTCACCAGCATGTAAATGTGTATATCGGCCCACAGAATCCTGATTCCCTAAACCTTATTCTTTAAACTAGGGAATCTCACCTGTGAGTAGGGAGAGTTAGAAGTGAAAGTTGGTGCCCACGTTCATTTAAAATGTTGTGAGGAGTTGAGCACACACAGTAGAACTCCACTAGTTGTTCATGCTGTCTACTTTTGGATATACCTTTTCAGAAATGGTAGAGTGTGAAGAGATTTCAGTATCTCCAGTCCAGCTTTTCACTGGACACCAGTTTTCTCTGTTGCACACATCAGAATTTCCACTGGACGATATCGTTTTTATTTCCAAGGCCTCAAAGCCCTGGATTCAAGGCAACTCAACTACACCAAGATGGCAACTGGGGGAGAAGAAGGCTGGAGAACTCCGAAGCAGTCACTCCAGGGGCAAACTGAAGAAAGACAGTTATTTAGCTGAGGGCAAAACCAGGTTCTGTAGGGACAGCAGGGAGCAGAGATGAAGCAATCCTGGGGTATCAAGCAAACCCTAAAGATCAGAAAGAGGCACATCTACCAAGCAGCAAGACTTCCAGAGTAAGGCTGCCAGCCTTTTCTTGGCTCACAGTACCACTGGGCCCACGGTCAAGGTGGCAGAAGCTGCCAGACAGGCATGGATGGAAATAATCAGGAAGTAAAGAGGCATAGCAATGAGAAGATTTCTTCTTGCACATATGACTGAAGGGAATTGGGTTAGAAGGACTTTGTTTTCCCAGAGCAGAGGTTCTAAAAGTTTTCATGAAGAGAACGTTTTATTGATAACCACACCAAGAGCTCCTTGAGGACTGGGACATCTCATTTTCTTTGTGAAGCCATGTTGTGATGAGGGTCACATGCCTAACAGGCATTTAGGAAACATTTTGCCAAAGAATGAAAGACCCCAAAGGACAGAGAGCTTGGGAAAAGGTTATCAGGAGAATTTTTCTCTTTTATTTTGCCCTAAATACTCTTTCTTGGACATTAGGTTGAATTAGGTATTTGAGGACAGGAAAGACTAAGGTTATAAAAGACAACAGTCAGTGATGGCAAAACCATCCTGGGAAAGAGAAGCAGCTGTATTGGACCAGGAAAGTCAAGAGAACAAGATCCCAGCGCCAGCTGCCCCACCACCTCAGTGAGCAATCGCGACCAGGTCACATTCCCTTTGCCCTTTGTACAAATAAGAGGACTGGACACTATGTTCCAGAACTTCTCTCTGGCTCTCAAGTTCCAAGATTTATTAAGATTACTAGGACTAAGCACCTTCACCTCTGAATCAGGCGAGTTTGAATGAGCTGGGGAGAGTTGCTCATGCCAAGGCAGCTCCTGGACATGTGATAAGGTTCCCAGTGGGAACCAGTCGTGCGAATGAGGGCACAGGGCACCGCTGCTCCTGGGGCTGGCTAGAGAATGGGCAGCATGTGCATCGGGAACCTGCCATGGGTCTTGGCTGTCATCCCCAAGGGGCGCTGGTCCTTGAGCGCAGATCATAGGCCTGTAGGGCAGAGGATCTGAAAAGCCTTTCTACTCCTCCTCCTGCAGCTGCTGATGCTTCTTTTATTCTTCTTTATTATTATTATTAATTATTATTATTATTACTATTATTATTATTAATTTTGGTAGTCTTGATCCTTACAACTCTACAACTCTGTAGGTACAGCAAGATGAAAAACTGAGATTCACTGATGTGCCCAAAGATAGACTTTGGCTTAGTAATAGAGTTACCTTGTCTGGGCCACAGGTCATATCACTTTCTGTTTCCGTGTTTACCCAAGAGAGTTTGGGCGCCTGTCTCCTCCCTTTCCTGTACTCTCTTTGAAGGCAAGGACCATGTCTCATTCATTCCTGCCTAGCCCACAATGTCTGACACAGAGCAGGCCCTCACATGGTTACTAACCTGGATTCTCATGCTAATTTTTGCTTGTTCCTCTCCAGGGAAGCACACACCTATATTAATTCTCCTAGTCTCCCATTCCCTGATATAATTTTTTTCCCCTCAAAAAAAAAAAAAAAGAAAAAAGAAAATGGTATCACTTACTCAAGTTCAAAATTAACCTTTCTAGCTTTCTGGTTTACCTGCATGAGGCTTTGTCCTGTTTGGGACCACTCATTGCAAAAGAAATCTGGTTGCTTCCCTGTAGACCAGGAGATGGCGTCCCAAGCATGGGGCTTCATGGCAGTTCATAAGACCCTCCACCAGCATGTAATGGCTGGTGTCTCCTTCTTGCATGGCTGGAGACATTGTCAGAGCAGGCTCCATCTTTGTGGCTTGTAAGTGAAAGAAAGCGGTGCCTTGTGGGTGGGCACCAGGACAACCAGTATCAGGGTATCAGCAGCAGACTTCTTTCTGCCTCAGACGCTGCCTGGGCAATGTGAGACTTGCCACCACCGTTAACACTGGCCTCTTCGCTGGCAGCTGCAGATCAGGCTGTAATTTTTTAGCTTAGTCTCAGCTTTTGCACTCATGCCATGTTATCTATGCCAGAAGACCCTCCTCAGGACTGACTTTTCCCAAAATATCATTTATTTCCAGCTACCGTAATAATGTGACTTTTCTCTTGAGTTTTGCTTCTCAAAACAAAATCTTGGTCGGATGCTTCCCATGATCATGATAAAGGAGATCATGTGTATCTCCCAGTTTGTTTTTCCACATAAAAATTAGGGCATTATGTCTTTCCAGTTCATGAATTTTTCTGCTTTAGGCAAAACAGAAGTGGACTAAATTTCTGTTTTGAAATGTAACAAGAGATTAATATGGCACAGCTCAAAAGGCCTCTAGTGATTTCTGATTGGGAATTATGAGGCCCAGGGTGCAAGACTTCTTGCACTACCCAAGGACCAGAACTTTTTCATGGAAAATTTCAAATGTATCCAGCAGTAAAGAGAAGAGCAAAATGAACTTCCACCTCCAACCTACCTTCAACAACTAAAAATTCATAGCCAGTCCAGCCTTATCTATCCTGTACTCACTCTCCCTTATCCCTGGATAATTCTGAAATAAATCCAAATATATTTCATCTGTTTATATTTTAGTATGTCTCTCTAAAACATAAGAACTCTGAAAACAAAACTATAATACCATTACTACACTTAAAAAGCGAACAATTAATCTCTTAATATTATCGCATCCAGACAGAATTCAAAAATTTCCAATTATATCATAACTTTTTAATGGCTTATTTGTAAAATTCAGGGTTCAAATAAGGTCCACGTATGGCAGTTAATTGATATGTTATGGCCTTGATGTCAATTTAATGGGGCAATGCTTCATAAAAGAACAATCATACCCACTCTCCCAAGGCTCAAAATCTCAGAGCCAGGCTGGCTCTGTCCATTCTTTGCCTTCATTCAGTCATGGAGGCCCAAGTTTCCTTCACAACCACCACCCCACTACCCCAGGTGAGGCCCTTGCTGTGTTACGCTGCAAAGGTCTCCTGCAGGGTGCCCACCTCAGCCTTTACATTTAGCTACTAGGCTCCTTTCTTGTTTAACCGGTGTAGCCCTGCTTCTGTAGTACTGCCGCATCCCTCCATCCTTTCTCTACAGCATGTTCTGCTCCACCCCAATAAAACAGTGAAACCATAGCCATCTTTCATGGCCTAAAATGCCTCAGCTTGTCAAGGCCTTCAGAAGCCCTTGTACCCCAGTCAAAGCCCATGGTCAGGCCAGCTACTCTATTCTCAGAACAAGCTATGCCCACCAACCTTCACAAATATTCTTATGCTAAAAAATTTGCTTAAAATGCCTTCTTCTTTCCTCTTTACCTTTCCAAATCTTGTCCACTCCTCAAGTTCAGCTCATGTCCTGCCAAAGCTACTCTAGTGCTTTTTCCCTGCCCTGAACTCCTTAGCCAGCCTACTCAGGATTTGTGCAAGGGTACATTGACTTGAATTGTTGTTTAATCTGTCTCACTTGTGACTGCATTCTCTAGACTAGCACATAAACCTGTTCCATATTTAAACTCCATCTAAAAGTTTCATAGAAGACTTTTGAAGACTAGAATTTTTTGTCACATCTCTCCCCCATATCTGAACACATAGTGGCACTTACTATACACATAATGAATTAATTTGAAGGGTTTCTTAAGCTCATTTCAAATATCTAGCCATAAAGGGATGAGAGAAGAAAGAAAGAGAAAACAGAGAGTCAGAGACACACAGAGACAGAGACAGAGACAGAGACAGAGACAGAGACAGAGAGGAGCAGGGAGGGAGAGGGAGAGAGAGAGCGTTAAGTTAGTTACAGGAAGATGAAGGCAACAAGAAGGCTTTTGTTTTTAATGGAGAGATCTGTGCATATTTCCCTGCAGAAGGAAAAGGGAGTAGAGAAGGAAGGTTGATCCAGGAGAAAGAGCAGTTCATTCATGGACTATGGTGCTGAGAATGCAATGGGGAGAGGATCCTGCAGAGGTAGACATTAACTCTGGGCTGATGGAGGCACTCAGTAAATGTTTGCTGAATGGATCAGACCAGAACACTGACGCCTGCCTGGAAAGGAAATCCATAGAGTGAAAAACCCAAGCAGAAATCTTGGAGTTCAGCAGACCTGCAAAGGTGATCAGAGGAGGGTTGGCTATGGGAAGACCAGCAGTCTCAGCTTCTTATATTCTGAGATGTAAGCAGCCAGAATACACCAATGAGCCTAAAAATGTGTATGTAGTTTTTTTAATGAACTTATATTTGGGTATTTTTAAAATATAGCTGTGTCTTATTTTAAAATTTAATTAGAAAATTTTAAAGCTGATATTTCATATATGTAATTTTCTGTAAAGAGTATGGTATAATGGCCCCAAGAACCCATCTATTCATGACTAGTTAATTTTTATCTATCCCCTCTCCCACCTTATCCATTTCCCCCTTCACTGGATTACTTTGAAGAAAATCTATGAATACTTATGTATAACTATGAAAAAACTCTTTAAAAAACCCCATAATATCATTTTTACATTTAAAACCTGTTAATAATAATTTATTAGTGTCATCAAATATCCAGTGAGTGACCACATTTCCCAATATTCTCACAAATTTATTTAACATTTTGAACCAGGGTCCAAATAAGGTCCTCGTATTGTGACTGGTTACTAAGTCTCTTAAGTTTCTTTTCATCTCTCTCCAACATGGGTGTATTTACAATGTACATATATATGTACTGACTCATCACTGCCTTGGGAAAATAATTTATGCAAGTAAATGAAGGATGATTTTATTATTTTGTAACCTTTTTTGCAAAAAAAAGGGGGGGATAAGTATGATATGAGGGTACGTAAAAATTTTTTTAATTTGGTTTTTCAATTATGGTTGACGTACAATGCATTAGTTTCAGATAATAAAAATGTTTATGGGTTGGGTAATTCCTCATGTTTATACACTTGGCACATACACATTATAGCATATATAAGATATAATAAAAGCACATAGAGCTCCTCAGAAGATGAGAACTATATAATTACTGGTACGGTTTGATTACTATTTCTCACTGATTAATCTGTCTCACTGACTGCATCCTATGTGCTCAAGAATAATAAAAATGTTAACGAAAATAAATACTGTTTATAACTTGAATTGTATCTGATGAGTCAGGACCAAAATAAAAAAGTACATTTATTATTATCCTATTTTGAAGTTTGTCATTTTGGGTCTTTCTAATAAG
The DNA here is from genome assembly GCA_028627145.1 of Eidolon dupreanum. Taxonomy (NCBI): domain Eukaryota; kingdom Metazoa; phylum Chordata; class Mammalia; order Chiroptera; family Pteropodidae; genus Eidolon; species Eidolon dupreanum. The sequence goes on along the minus strand of CM053509.1, from coordinate 39,118,011 downwards.
TCAGTCTCAGACCTACTTGCTGCCTGTGACATTTCTTGGTGGTCCTACTATTTGAGGTGGGTCTCCATCAGTGTCTGTGTGAATGCTCCTGCAAGCAGCTGCCTAGGGAGCCAGTCCTGGGCCACAGACTCCAGAGCTTTACTTTTTGGACTGGCCACCAAAACACAGTCAGGGCAAAACCTGCCCCAATGGATAAAACTATAGTAGCAAGATTTACATATTCTGGAATTCGACACATCTTTAGTCAAAATTTCTGTACAATAAAAGCTTTTGGTTACCCCCCAAAGTTTGTTTTGTAAGGGGATCTGATATAGTAAAAATATACCTAGTCCTAGCATGTATATTTATATAAAAGTGATCACAGATTGTGTCTCAGATTTGAATAAACATTTAATAAGATACATTATATTTGCAATAAAAATGAGTATTCAAATGTTGAATGGAGAAAATCACTAAATACCCTTCTTGGAGTGCTATTTAGTTTTGAAGTTAATTCATTTCTTCAACAAATGTGCCTACTATGTGCCAAGCCCTGTATAATGTGTTGAAGATACAACAGAGAACACAACAGATCCGGTCTCTGTCCTCACGGAGCTTACATTTCAGTGGAAGGGGCTGATAAATTATAAATAAGCAAAAAAACAAACCAATACATAAATAAAATAAGTACAGTCTGCAATCAGTACCATGAAGGAAATAAGCAAAGGCCATGATGGAGAAAAATGGAGGGACCACAATGGATCTCATGGTGCAGGCAGGCTTCTCATAGGAGGAGCCATTAAAGATGAGACTTAAAGGATGAAATTGAGCCAACCATGGACAAAACCCAAGGAATGGCGCTTCAGAGAGAGAGCACAGCAAGCTCAGAGGCCTTTTAGCAGCAGAGAGTTTGTATATTCTATGTGTACATGATGTGAAGACTCAGAAAGAACTTAGCATTCCCCTGGCTTCCCCTTAGCCAGGCTGGGTGCTGCTCTATGACAAGGCTGAGCAGGAATCATCTAGCATCTGCTCATGCACACTCTTCTGTCTGTTATAAAGGTCCTCCTTTCAGGGGGCTGGTACACACCTCTCTCCGAGGAGTCATCCATCAGTGGTGGTCCTGTGGCTGAGAACTAGGTTAAGCTGCAGGACTCCAGAGGTGAAGGCAGCCTTTGTGTTCTCTCTAAATCCACCTCAATACTACACCTCCACAAGATGTCATTGGGATGTGGAGGCCACATTTTCAAAGTACATTTAACACATACTTTATAGCTCCTGAAGTTCTCTTTCGAAGTTGATTAGAAGATATACAGTTTCTCATAAAAGTCCAGTAGGTTTAGCCTGTTAGTAGTATAGATCTCCCATAGAATCCACCTTGGCTGGATTCTGGCCCCCATGCAAAAGGCTTCATTCTGCTGACTGCCTGTTTTCCCACAGGTCCAGTGGAAAGGCATGGTTGTAAAGCCCAGGATCCTGCCCAGAAGGAAAGGAGGCTAACAGGATTGTTAGTTAATGATTGATGGATAAGGTCTTATGATTTTATCATAAACAAACAGAGGCCGAGTAATCAAACATGTTGAATCTTTTCCTTTGTTAATGTTACAAATGAATCCAAGCCAGAGCAATGAGCAAGAGTTAGAGGATCGGGATTACTTTTTTTATTTATAAAGCTTCAAGCTGGATTGCCACCACAGGCCCATTCTTCCTTGGATTTTATGTTACAGAGCAATACAAATAAGAAAGTTTTCTAAATATGCTTTAATCCATACTTTATATCAAAATTTTCTATTATTTCAGGTTTCATTTGGGTCAACTCTAGAGGAAAGACTGAGACAGGGACTGGGTAAAGTCCCCTCAAGCCACTCTTGGCATTTCCGGTTTAGCCAAGGCGAAGGAGGGCATCGTGCAGGCTGGAGGTGAGGAGGTAAACGGCAGGACTGGAAGGCAGCTTTGCTCACCACTGTACCACCAACGCGGTAAGCTGCATGACTAGGCCACCAGCTCAACTCTCTGCGAGGCCTTGGAAAGTCCTCCCCCTCCGCTTTGCCATACCTTGGGGGCCCCTCCCTCTCCAATAATCCCTCTGCAATATTGCTGGGGAGGAATGGGGAATTGAGTAGGATACTGACTCTGTCAGGTTCTTTCTGGAGGGAAGGCTTTTACAGGAAGGAGGATGGGGTTTCCAGGCTGCCAAAAGTAAATGAGTGACAACTGTTTGCTTCTGATTCTCTATCTCTGCCACCCTCTTAGGTTCTGTTGCCTTAGAGAATATTCATTGTGGAGAACCTCTGCCCACCTCTCTCGACTTCTCTGAGCCTGGTCTCACCTCTGTATTTTATTGCAACAATGCTGAGCTGCTGGCATTCTTCAGATACGCCAAGCTGCTTCCCATCTTCCTGAAACACCTTCTCCCTGCTGCTCTCACCCCCTAAGGCAAGACAAAGTGTCTCTCTCTTCTCACTGCTCATCTAGAGCCTTTTGCATTTCTCTTTCCTAGCAACACTTATACTTATGAAAATAGTATTTTAGATCTTTCCACCCTAGTAGACTAGTGGCTCTCAAAGTGTAGTCCCTGGGACAGCAGCATCATCATTACCAATTTAGATCTTGTTAGAAAGGCAGATTCCCAGGTCCCACCCAGACCTGTAAATCAGACGCTCTGGAGGTGGCACCAGGCATCTGTCATTGAACAAGTCCATCAAGTGTTTCTGATGCTTGCTGAAGGCTGAGAACCACTGCACTAGGCTCTCAGCTCATTCATTCTGTGTCTCTGTCTCTTACCACACAGAGCCAGGCACAGCAAAGTGTTCAACAAATGGTTCTGGAACAACAACAACAACGAACCATTAATAAGTTAGGCAATTTCTAAAGTGATAACAGCCTAACCTTGAGAATGAAACCTAGCCAGGCCCAGGTCACCACTTGTCTGGGCTCAGTACATGTCATTCTCTTTGATCTTCTTTGACTCATTCACAAAGGAATCATGGTAGATGTGAAAATGCTAAGTCCAAAATAGAGCCAAACGTCCTGCTTTACCCTCCTGAACAAGAATTTTATTCAGTGTTGACCATGAGGAACATAATTTTCTTTTCTAAACCTTTTCTCGTGGCTCATTTCATTAATCTTTTTTCATTGGGGTAAAATATACATACAATTTACTATTTTAACCATTTTTAAGTGAAATTAGTGATTTTAAATACATTCACACTGTTATGCAACCATCTTCACTATTTCCAGAGCTTTCCCATCATCCCAAATACACATTCCTGGTGGGAATGTAAAATGGTATGCCACTGTGGAAAAGTTAGGTCGTTCCTTAAAAAGTTAAACACGGAATTATCATATGATTCGGCAATTCTACTCCTAGGTATAGGCTCAAAGGAATTGAAATCAGGGACTCGAACAGATGGCTTGTACATCAATATTCATAGCATAATTATTCATAACAGCCAAAAGGTGGAAATAATCCAAGTGCCTGTCAACAGATGAGTAGATAAACAAAATGTGATATATACATACAATGAAATATTGTTCATCCACAAAAGCCTCATCTCAGTTTACAAGTTCTTTTCCAAGAATCTGATCCACTAGATGTAGAGGAGAGTAGAGGTAGGTCTGTATATTTTCACAGAACCAAACTTATAGTAGATGCTCTGTGAACACTCATTGGTTAAGGAAAACAGAACAATGGTTGTCAGACATTTTAGTGTACATGGGAATCCCTTTTAGGCTTGTTAAAACAGGTTGTTGGGCCCCACCCTCAGAGTGGCTGATTCAGTAGGTTTTGGATGGAGCCTCAGAATCTGCGTTCCTAACAAGTTCCCAGGTGATACAGATGCTGCCAGTCTGGGACCACACTCTGGGAACCACTGGTCCTGAGCACTATTTTCTCAACCTTGGCTGTACACTGGAATCTCCAAAAACATCTAACTTTGCCCCTGACCCAGCCCTGAGATCTGGTATGATTGTCTTGAATGGGGTCCAGATACAGTAGACTTTAAAAAGCTGCCCAGGTGATTCTAATGTGCAGCCAAAGTTAAGAGGAGCTGGTGGAAAATCCGCATCATCAAATCAGTGGTGTGGTGATTGGGGCCTGGCCTTTTTACTCTCCATTGTCAGGTAAGGTTGCTTTTTTAAAAAAATTATAGTTTACTCTCAACTAATGTGGTGATTAGGAGTGCCGAATGCCCCGCCCCGTGCACAGATGAAAATCCTCGTATAACTTTTAACTCCCCCAAAACATTAATCATCCCTGAGTATCCGCAGGGGATTGGTTCCGAGACATGCCTTCCTATACCAAAACCCCAGATGCTCAAGTCCTTTATATAAAATGATGTGGCACAATACATACAATTGGTCATCTGTATCCGTGGATCGAAAATACTGTTTTTGATCCATGGTTGGTTGAATTTGTGGATTTCAAACCTAGGGATATGGAGGGCTGACTATATATTTATGGAAAAAATCTAACTATAAATGGATCTGTACAATTTAAACCCATGTTGTTCCAGAGTCAACTGTAATTAATTTTTAACGTGGCAAAACATATATAACACAAATTTACCATTAGCGACCTCTTGTTGTACAAGCATCACCACTATTCAGCAAAAGGACATTTCCATAGCCCCAAAAGGAAACCTCATACCCACTCAGCAGTCACTCTCCACATCCCATCCATCCCCCCACCCCTGGCCACCACTAATCTTTTTGTCTCGAAGGATTTGCCTATTCTGGATATTTCATTTAGATCGAATCATACAATTTTTGTCTGGTTTCTTTCACACAGTATAGTGTTTTCAAGGCTCATCATGTTGTAGCCTGTACGGTGCTTCATCCCTCTCTGTGGCTGAGTAATATCTCATTGTATGGATATACCACAATTTGTTTATCCATTCGTAGGTTTGCTTTTCAGTGTAGTTTAAGTATTTGACTCTGGTTAAATTGCTGTTTCCTTCTGTAAAATAGTTGGTGACTGAGATAAAGCATTGGTGTTTCTCCTGTGTGGATTTTAGAAAATAAGCTGTGAATAGAGCTGGCATGAAAGGAAGATGGAGAAAATACAGTCTGGTTTCCTGGAAATAAGAGTCTCGGGGTCGACGAGGCTATTCTTTGTAACAAGTTTCTGAATCAAAAAGGAAACTTCCTAATAATGATGGTAAGGGCATATTGCATACAAGGTGATGTGGCAATGTTCTCTAGCACTAAAAGGAAATTGGTGGGGGAGCAAATAATATGGGCAGAGTCTGCCTTGTGACAGGCTCTTTCCCTGGCAAAGAGATTTGAAAATGTCATAGGTTCTTTTAATCATTGGTATGACTATCTCTTCCAACTGCCCATCTCTCCCCATCCACCTTCTCAGTACTCATCCTTGTTAAAAACGTGAATCTGGCTGTGGGTGCGAAGCCGTGACATGATGCTTAGATGGTAGGTCAGGGATGATCCTGGATATCTAAGTTGAATGTGGCCCCGAACAAATTATTTAGTTGTGGACTTCTGATATCTACTTATTAGGACAAGTACCTCCCCTCTCATTGCCCCTCTGATTCCTCAGCATCTCACAGAACTCAGCTGTTGTAACGCAAACCTAACCATAGAGAATATGCAAACAAGTGAGCACAGCTGTGTTTCAAGAAAAATTTATTTACAAAAAACAGATGGCAGACTGGATTTGGCCCATGGGCCAAAGTTCACCAACCCCTATTCTGTATGCTTAATATGTACCAATTAATTTAATATGCATACCTATGACATAGGTACTATGTTCACATTTAGCAGATGAGGTGACTGAGGCACAGAGGTGGAGTAATATGCCCAGAGCCACACTCCAGTAAGTAGCAAGGCTGCGCTATGACCCTGACAGCTCACATCTCCGCCATAGCAGGCTTTGGAAGACCCAGACCATGGGCAGTGGCAGTGGATAGGAGATGGTGAGAGGTGACCAGCAGATAAGCCTTGGGTAGTGGTCTATAGTTAGAGGGAAGAAGCAGCAATGGAGGGATTTGTGACCTTGTAAACATTCCCTGGGGAGTCTGAAAATAACAAAAAGAGGGGCTCTGATAAAAGACAAACTTCCTTAGGTGCTGTTTTCTAACCTTTCAGAGCAAGTTCTCCCTTTCACCTCACTGGAAAACAAATCTAGAGTTCCCTGCGTGTCTCCTTTTACTTCTAATGAGAAATGCATGGTGATGTGCCATTTTGTGTCAGACTGGTTTTGCATCTGAAATCCTACCATCTCTGATCAAGTGCCACCTTCTCCTGGGCACCTTCCCTGACTCCCAGAGCCAAAAATAAATAGAGGAACAAACCATTCTTTCCTCATTCATTCAAGAAATGTCTCCCAAGCCCCTCTCCTGGGCCAGGTTCTGTGCAGCTGCCCAAGCAGTCCCTATAGGAAGAGTGTCACTCCTCACATGCCGTGCATTATGTCCTCCTAGATAACTCTCCCTGAGGCTAAAAGTGGCTCCTTGCTCACCCCTGTACCCCTCAGAGATCCTAGAATACTGCCCTGCTTACAGTGGGCTCATGTTCAAAAACCACGATGGGGGATGGGGGATGGGAATCTCCAGCAATAATTTGACAGGTTAGCCTTAGCTGGAAAGTAAGCACTTCGTTATTAGCCCAAGGCATCTGTACTTCATGAGGCAGTTGTGTGAAAGGGCATGAAATTCTTGCAGCTCTCAATTTTTTTCCAGGGTGTAACAAATTTTCTGATCAGACATCTTTGCATGCTCAGTCTTACTTGCACACCTTGCACACTCAGTTTTACTCAGTGATGAGACATTCCCTATTTCATCCTTGCTGATAGAAAAGTTTTATCCTTACACCAAAAGGTTTATCAAAAGCTGGGGAGACTCTGGGGAATTGCTGGGCACGTGACTTGCAGTGTGCTGCACTGACATGATATTTGCTCGCTACGTGCTACTTCCTGCCCCTGCAGTCCAGCCTACTTACTCTGATCTGATTTTCTGGCATGCTTCCTCATGTATGTCTGTCCGCTACTCCCTGTTCTCCCTCCCAACACTAATCTTTCCAACTCCAGTCTCCACATTTCTTCATCTGTCCATCCTCTTCCTAAGAATCAGAAAAGGGTATTGATTCAGGATTGCCCCTAAAGGAATCCTGACATCTGTCCCAGCTGTCCAACAACATTAACAATGACTGGATTCTATTGATTTTTTTTCCCCTAGCAACCACACTGGTCTTTGATTCACATTTCCCATGGTTGTATCGCAAGGAACAATATTAAATGTTAATGTCAATAGGTATTAAGTCCATTGTGTTTTCTTTAACCACTAAGCCTTTTATCCTGATGTGGGAAGATATCAGCAAGTCACTTTGGCATAATTTGTTCCTGACAAATCTAAATTATTTATTTTTAAAAAACGACTGCATTTCCTGAATGGCTTTTATACAACCTGTGATATGTAGCGTGGAGCACACAATGACTGGCATAAAGCAAGCATTCGCCAAAGGACCAGAGAAACACATGAGATGGGAGTCAGGAGACACAGTTCTGGTCCTGGCACGTTTCCTCATGCTCCATTTGGGCCACTTGACAATGTTGAATTTCTCTTGTCTCATTTATAAGTCAGGGGCTTGGCTACATCAGCACTCCCCTCTGGGGTTCCACGTAGGCACTAATGGCAGTCTGATTGCCAACTTAAATACTTCTGAATACTTAGCCAAGCTCAACAGAGACAGGGCACTCATTTTCACTCAGGTGCACTAGCCAATGACAACGTTAAGTTTGTACATTTCTGGCTGAATTATACCAACAAGTCAGGCCCCCCGCTGCCCCTCCCTTCATTCAGATCCTTCACACTCCCCATCGCCCCCGCCCCACATTCCTTCACATCCCTCTGGTCTCCCTTTTCCAGTGTTTCACACACTCAATTCACTCTTCACCCTGCAGCAAGGATGATCCTTCAAAAGTGCTTATGTGATCATCTCAATTTTCTACTTAGAATGTTCCAACAGTTCCCTGTTGCCTCTGAAATGAGGCCCAACTCAGCTGGCTCATGAGCTCCTCACACTCTGACCTTGGCCCATCACCCAAGCTCCCTCCTTCCTCAGTGAGGTCTTTGGTAGTTCTCAGAATGTACCAGCCTAGGTGATCATTGCACAATTTGTCCCCCTGCCTGCTAGCTCTTATGTGTCCTCCAGGTCTCAGTTGGATTGGATATCACCTCTGCCAGGAAGCCGTTTCTAGATCTTTCCAAAAACACTGGGTGTGGTCTCTCTCTTCCATGCTTCATCTCTCTGTATTGTAAGGCTCTAATCCACTGTCTCCTCCCAGATTCTCAGGCTCTTAATGGGGGGGACCATGCCTTAGTCATTATTTCCTTAGCATCTAGTCCAACACTTGGCACTTAGTATTTACTCAATAAATATTCATGGAATGAATATAAACCAGCTATCTTGGGATAATTGAAAACTTTGATTGGTTTTTATATCTGTCTTTGATTAATAACAAATGGGAAGAATTAACTATTTCATTAATATATTAATTTATTAGTACAAATCTCTTAAACAATGTTATCCACGGAGGGGTCAGAATAAAAGTAAAATAAAAATGTAGGGTGCTATTTCTATAGAAAAAAATTCCTAAAATCTATTTATCATAATACTTTGGCTCAGGATTAGGGAAATATCTATAAACTAGAAGGGCAATATCAAGGGAGAATCTTTAGATTTATGAGTCATAGAACAGACAGTTACTCAAGTTGGAACAACCGGTTTACCCCTGGGCTTCCTGGTGTCCAAAGCCAAAAAGGGGAACAGTCCTTTGCATGACTGCCTCAGACTTGCTACAAAACATCATTGTTCCATGACCTTCAGAGTCACCTCTTCTCCTTTCTCCACAACTCATGCAATTCCAAGAAGATTGGGCACCAAGAAGAGACCATCCTATGCAAGTACCAGGCACCATTTACCAATGTCACTGTTCCCTGCTATAAGTAAATCTCACTCTCATCGTAACCAAGGAGACTTTCCTGAGCCACCTGTCCCAGAAGGTGGGGTCAGCATGAATCATTTGTTCTAAACCTGTAAGCATCCTTATGAAATATGGATGGGTCTCAGCCAGTTCACCCAGAAGTCACACAACTGATCTACAGTCACAAGTTAACAATTGCAGAATAATTTAAAAAGTTAAGATGAGCTGAATGAACCATTTTATTTATATCTGTCTTTGTTACACCAGTTCTGAGTCAACCTTCATAGATACAAGCAGGTGGCAGCTAGTCTTTGTTCCTTCCTGCTTGGCATAAATTGAATGCTTATCAGGTAATTAGAAAGCTTGCTCCTTAAAGGAATGGTTTTGTTAGGTAAAAAAAGAAATAGTGCCTAGATTACTTTGTTTATGAATACTTATAAATATACTAATGGAACACCACCAAAAAGTATATGTGAACTGTGAACTGACTGAAAATTGAAAAAAGTTATAGTTCAAAATCTAATATGATTCTCCATCATTCCTATATGCTATGTTGGACAGCATGCAAACTAGTCATTATTTTTATACTTTTTCGCTCTCACTGTTTTCACTATTTAATTGCTGAAATTAATCATTTCAGCTCCTTTCTCTGTGTTCCTAACATCTAACAGGGTGCTTTTCAGTGAGGATGGGATAACCACCATATTTCATGGCTTCTAGATGCCATTGATGATAAGATATATCCCAATTACAGAGATACTAAAATGTAGGGAAAAAACATGTATCTGAGAATCAGTGAAATACGGTCTTTGTCTGCAGGAGGCGCTCTCTTTCTTGGCATGTGGCATGGCCCCTAGAAGTGTCTGGCTGAGCTTCTGGGCTCCACAGTGGTGCCTGCTCCCTTCATCCTCTTAACCTCCACGGCTGCCACTGCAGAGGAAGACAGTAACAGACCAAGAAAGAAGGCCTTTGCTCCCTCTGAGGAGACTGTGGGATCTTGCTGAAATAATCTATGATATTTTCTTCCTCACAGAAAACCAGCCTTTCTAGTCCCTGTCTGGAGCTGCCTCACACACTTGCTTTGAATTCAGCCTCTGCTTTAAATCTTTTCTTTGAGGTGGTTTACTCCACAGGCTCCTGTCTCTCAGTGCTGGGGCTGCCAAGGGCTTTAACCAGCTCCTGGAGGGTTATGCCCTGCCCTCACCTGAATGCCTGGGGCTCCAGACTAGCAGGAAGCAGAAGGGGCAAGTGCCAGCACAGCAAGAAGCTTAGCAGGGCCCCTGGCAGGACCCACTCCCAGCTTTCCCAACCAGATCTCGCCCTGCAGTTCCAGAACTTGAGTCTGCCTCACGTTGGTGACAATCTCTGCATGGGCCTGGGCTTATGTAGCTCGGAGCCCCAGGTTTCTTCCCACATTCAGGCCTAAGTCAAGGCTTAGCCCAGAGGCTCAGGTGCAAGTGGGGCCCAGCTCTCACAGACTGGGTGGGGAGGTAGGAGATACAGCCACTCTCCTATGACTAGAGCTGCATGGCGGAGGTGGCCATGGCTATGGAACCAGATATTTGGTCCCTAGAGGCCAAAAAAGGACGAAGGAGATTAAATCTGACTTCACCCTGGTCTGAAGGTCAAGGCTAGAAAAAACATTTTGGCTTTTGAGGACCTTGTGAGGCTTGAAGCCCTTGTGTTTTTGTTCAATCCATTTCTTTCTCAAAGGAAATGCCCTTCGTGTGTTCAGAGTAGAGAAAGAGTACCTCCTCGCTATTAAAAACTCAGGCAATTCAGAAAAGCAGGAGAAGCAGATCCTTTCTGAGAACTCACATTTGTTTGGTATTATGGAGTTTACAAGGCATTTTCCCACATATTAGCTAATGTAATGTAATTAGCTAATAACTCTGAGAGGCGAGGGGGAAAAATGATTAGCTTTACCAAGTGCTTACTATGTGCCAGGCACTGCTAGCTTTTTTCTATACACAGAAGTCCTCACTTAACATTATCGATATGTTCTGTGACTTTAAGCAAAATAATGTATAGTGAAACCAATGTTTACCATAGGTTAATTGATAGAAACAAGAGTTAAGTTGCTATGGCATCTTATTCAATCTATATCTTATCTAATCGTACAGTATTATCTTATTTAATCCTAACCACAACTCTGTGAAGCAGAGAAGTGGTTCTCAAATTTGAGAAGACATTGAAATCACCTGGTGGGCTTGTTGAACTAGTTTGCTGGGCCCAGTCCCAGAGTTTTTGAATCATAGGTAGACCTGGGATGGATAGAGAATTCACATTTCTAACAAAGTCACATATGGTGCTTTCATTGCTGCTAAAGAACAGCAGGTGGAGATTTTTTTCCCTCTCAGCCTCCTTCCGTATGTTTCACTTCTAGCTCTGAATGTTCAGGAAGGGCATCCCAAGCCCCAGGTGATGCTGATGCTGCTGGTCTGGGGACCCCACTTTGAGAACCACTGAGGTAGATGCTATTTCTCCCATTTCGTAGTTGAGAAAACCAAGGTTCAGAGAGGTTCAGTTACTTTCCTAAGGTCACTCAGCCAGAAAGTGGCCCAGCAGATATTCCCATGGAGGTCTGCCTGGTTTGGGTCTCTACACTTCCCACTTCTTCCTCTGGTTTTCTGCCTCACCCTGCCCCCCATGATACCACCTGCCTTTAGGAACTACTGCTAGCTTCCCTATCTTTTTACCCAGCTGGTAAAGCTAGCTGCGAATACTAAAATGCAGTTGGGCAGCTTCAGGCCAAGATCTTCCAAAACACACAAACCTCAATGTTGCAACTCAGGAAAGGTGAGAAAGAATTACCAGTGAGATAATCATACCATATCTAATCAGACCTGAGACGTCACAACTTCAATTAAAAGTAACTGAAACTATAGCTCAGAGTTAATAAATGGTAGTGGCTTGGATTGCTAGCCTCGAGGGAAATCCCCAAGACACAGGGGTAGGGTAGGGATTTCCTGGTATGAAAAATATGTTCTGGCCTTTTCTTGCTCTCCTAAGAGTGCTCTGTGCCCTTCTCCTCATCCTCAGGAGGGCAGCTGGAGCTGGGGAGAAGTTGCTGGGGCATTTTGAGTTGGCTAAGCCTGTCTACTTTTGGTTAAAACAAGAGCTTTCCTTAATTCAATCAGCCTTTTAATTACATATGCTCCCTAATTGCCATTTTAAGTTCTCTCTTTAGCTCTTAGTCAGCTTTTCATACTGCATTTGAGTGTGACGTCACATGGGCCTATATTATCACTACTAAAGAATAGAAAGAGTCTTTCCTCCTAGCCTCTTTCCATGTGTTTCATGCCTAGTTTTCAGAGTATGGGAAGGTTTGAGGAAGGATGTCTTGAGCCCCAGGGAAAGGTCATTTTTAGCAATTTAGTATTCCAGCAGATTTAAGACAGAAGGTGGATGGAAGTGGGACCCTGTAGAACTAATGAGGTTTGCCTGATGGAGGTGCCCTTCCTGATTCCCAAAGGCAATTTTTTAAGGCAGAGAATCTAGAGAAAGGAGAGCAGCATGAGGAATGCTGTGGCATTCCTGAGTCACATGGAGTCCTGCCAGAGCTGAGGGCTGTCCAGCTACTGTGGAGAAGATAGGCAGGAGAGCCTGTGAGCAGCTGCAGCCTGCTGCCCGGCACCCTCAGGCTGAGCCACCATCAATCAGGATGGAGGGGCTTGGTCTGGTGGTTGCCTTCCCAGACCCTGACCAGGGGAAAGGTGGGACTCACTCATCCTCTAGGAGGCAGGTTTGGCTTCCATGTTCCCCTTCTATCTCCTTTGAAGGTTTGTGTTATTTCCCCCAAATATCTGGCTAACAGTGGTACTTCTCAATTTCTGAACTAGCTCACATTGGAGGAACACCCAAGCAATGTCTGGTTATCCTCAGGATGGAGCATGGTGCCCACATGCTGGGCTCACATGACGTCTTCTTGGGTCATTAGTTCCAATGCAGTCATTCTTTTTGGATGCTCTGTTGTTTTGAACACACTGAGGTTTTGGGGTTTTGGTTTTTTGGGTTTTTTGGGTTTTTCTTGGGGGAGGGTTAAGAAACTACCAGGGTATCAGGGTAAGGATAGCTTTCCCAGCCAGCTGGAATTTTTTAACTCTTGAATATAATATGCATACAGAAAAGTGCCTTATCATAAATGAATTTTCACATAAAGAACACAGTACCCACATCAAAGAACCAAACATGACCTGCACCCTGCCTCCTGCTTCCTTCTAGTCACCTCCAGCCTCTGAGGGCACCCCCTTTCCTGATTTCTAAGAACACAAATTCTCCCTAGCAGGCTGGAGATTATCCTCAGCTCACATGACAACCTGACTTGCAGCTGCCATCCGGTTCAGAGTTGGTGATGCTGCTGCGGCTCAGCAGGATTGATTTGGGACAGACTTCTAGCAGGAGGGCCCACTCAGCAATTCCAAGCCCAGCGCACATATCTAGCTGCTGCTTCAGCAACCCAGGAGGAGTGCACAGGAGATAGGTCGGCCCCATCTTCGCTGTCAGATGGTCTTCCTGTCTCCAGGGGGGATGTCCAGGAGGTCCGCCTAGTGACTCAGTGTGGAGGGGGATGGAGGTAGAGTTCTCCTTCCATGTGCTTCTAGAAGTCCTGCCATGTGTTCCAGGCAGTGGGAGGTCCCTGGATCAGGATGACTCAGCAGCACCTACGTGCAAAGTAGCTGAGGTCTGTGCCTTGATAAAACCACACGGCGTTTGGTTGGACTTGTCCCATTCTGTGCAGCCCTCACTGTTTGGAAACCGTTTTCCCCCAGCACTTATGTCAGGTCCTCTGTTTACCTGTGTGACTCTAAGCCCAGATGCCAGCTGCCAGCCTGGATCTATTTGCCTCCTCAGCTGACCTCCATCTGTCTTCCTTCACTGGCCCCCACTGAAAGCTGACTCCATATTATTAATGAAAAGCCAGACTTGCCTTTGTGCTCACCTCCCCAACCCCCCATGCATGGCATGCATCATTAGACTCTGGCCTCTGCTTCCTCAGCAAAGAGCTGCTCTAATTGTGCAAGACAGAGGATCCAAGGGCTGGCCAGAACTAGTGGTCAGGAAGAAATGCTTCTGTACCAGTCAATGTGGCTGGACAGAGAACCCCTCCTTCTGGGAAGACCATGTCATGACTAAGGGGCAGTTAGATTTTCCTCCCAAATCTTTTTGACATAGTGTCTCTCTGTTCTGTACAACCATCTCAGTATGCCCTGGGTGGGTTGTCACACGGAAGCAGGGAGCCCTGGAGAGACTCGAGTTGTGTTTCTACTATACCTGGGAGATGAGTAGAAGAGATGGGCAAGTCCCCTCTGACTCAGGCTGAAAGGTCTTGGAAACAATCTGGTCAGCATTTCTCTAACAAAGTGTATGTAAGAAAAACTTGAAAGGTACATGAAATAGACAATTTTTCAGGTTCCCTCCTTCCTCCAGGTCTAGGCTAAGGCCCAGAAATGTGCATATTTGGGAAGCATTCCAGGTGCTTCTGATGTATCTGACCCCAAGCTATAGTTTGAGAGACATTAAGCTAGACAACCCCTTGCCTGGTTACAGATGGGGAGTAAGCAAAAACCAGAGGCCTCTAATGGCTTACTCAAAGTTGTATGCAATAAGGCCCAGAACCTGAGTCCTGCCTTCTTTCCATGCCTGCACTGCTCTTCTCACCTCCCGTACACTGAACCTGCCGATGAAGCCCCAAGGCCCTGACCCTATTTCTTCTTTGTTGGGCCTCTTGCCCTGCCTTTCCTCCCCTTTTACTGCCATGTTAACACACAGAATGGGATTTCTACAAAGGCCAAACACCTTCTTGCCTTGCTCCAATCCTTCCCCCTCCCCCCACAACCATGTTACTCTCCCTAAAACATGGATTACTCCCTGCCCTGCCCCTCCACCTTTGAGATGAGGTGGGAAGGATTTGGCCTGCCCCTCCATTCCTCCCCTGTTTGATCCAAACTATCTTTTTGACCTTAGACTCCATCACGTCCATATAACTCCTTCTCTACATTATTTCCCTCAAATACCATCTTGTTCTTTCTTGCCTCTGCTTATGTGATGCCATCATCATCTTGGCCAATAGTGCTTCCTCTCTGCCACATGGAATCCTACCCATCCTCCAAGGTCCAAGTGAAAGCCTTCCTACTCCAGGAAACTTTCCTTAGCCATCCAGCCTTAGCTATCAGAACTATCAGAGCACTGAACCACTTATTATGTTATTACCTATTGTATTCTATTTTGAATTGTGAGCTTTAAGTAATTCCCAGCTACAGACCACAGCCTATCCTTCCAATTACTTACTCACTTAGCGATGTGCCTTGCACATAAGTACATGAGGGATGTTAGTAATGACAGAACCATACAATGTTAGAGCCAAGGAGACCTTGGCCTGTAGGTAGCTGGTTGATTAGCTCAATGACTTTTTTATGCCTCCAGGGCTAACAAACACCCAAAGGCTAATTTCTCTGGATTCTACTTCCACTGTAGTAATCAACTTTCCTGCTTGTCGCCACCCCTCCTTTGCTAATGAGGCTAGTTCCACCCTCTTGCTCACCATAACAATCCATCTTGCACATCCCTTGTGACTCTGTCCCTAACGAGATATTACAGAATCCACCGGGGATATGTTCCAAGACCTCCAATAGATGCCTGAAACTTCAGATCGTACCAAACTCTATATATAGTATGCTTTTTCCTATGCGTATATAACTATGATAAAGTTTAATTTATAAATGAAGCACAGTGAGATATTCATAACAAAAATAGTAAAACAGAATAATTATAGTATACTATATTAAAAGTTATGTGAATATGGTCTCCCCTACCCTTCTTCGATAATGGAGACAGTTACAAAGTGACTAACGGGTGTGTAGCATATGCAGCATGGATGTGCCGAAAAAAGGGATGATTCGCACCCTTGGAGGGATTGAGAGAAAGGGCTCGAGATTTCATCATGCTGCTCAGAATGGCGCACGATTTAAAACGCATTAATTGTTATATCTGGAATTTTCCAGCTAATCTTTTCAAACCGTGGTTGACTTTGGGTAACGGAAACCATAGAAAGTGAAACCGAAGATAAGGAGAGATAACTGTATTACTATCACTGTACTTGCCAATGGGCCCAGGTACTTGGCCTCTCATTCTCACTGCAGCTAATGGCCAAATTTCCAATTCAGTGCAACATACCAGCTATGCTGATTTCAAGCTGCTTATCTTGCAGGCCTGTCAGGATGGCTAATGTCCTTCTTAACCCAGTCCCGCAGAAACTCTGTTACCCACTTGATGTATCTCTCTCCCCATTCAAGACAAGAATCCCTCTTTCATTAAGAATCAATCATCACTACTTTGTCCATTGCGTGCTTATGAGCAGGGCAAGAAGACATTAATTCTCGATGCACTGACAGGTTATGTTCCAGGGCCTGAGCCAAGCTTTCAGAAAAGAGCTCTTTATTCTTTGTTTATTGTAGGATAAATGTCTTATGGAGGAGAAAGGCTCTCTCCTGCCTGGGGCCCTTGCCCTTGGAAGTCCCCTGGGCATCTTCACCTGGAAAGCTTGATGGAAATCCTTGCAGGAATCTGGAAGCCTTAACCCTATGACTCACAGTTCAAATGCACACAGCAGGTGCATCAGCTGGGAGAAAGCACTGCATGCAACCTGAGTGGAGTGATGCTTGACAGAGACCTTTGTGTCCTGTTTTAACAATGCCGGAACTGCTCTTCTCAATCCTCAAAATAATCGCCACAGATTATGACATTTCTGGCTTTCTCATTCAACATAGCTCCCCCCCCCAAAAAAAAAAAAAAATTTAAGATCTCTACTTACCAGAATAGGTCCACTTGGATCCTGCAAAGAACAAAACAAAGCAAGTAAATAAAACTGAGCTCGAACAATTTAGAGAAAACATTACCCATTTTATTTTGAAATGGATGAGATTGAAAAGGTAGTGGATGCCCAGAACTAAAAATTGCTCCAGAGTCTCTGTCAGAACAACTGCTTCTCAGAGCAACTGTGCTCACGAGGGAGGCTCAAGGCAGTGAGTTTGTGCAGGGTTTATGGATTAGGGAGGAGGTTCCCCAGACATCTTAGAGAAGCCAAATTTTATTATCTGAACAGGTAATTAATTTACAAGGCTTAAAAGCCAAAAGCTGCCAAAGCGTGTACCATGAAAGCTCTCCTCCAACTGGCTCTCCCTGCTTCCTTTAGACACAGCCAGTTTGACCAGACGATGGGAACATGACCGCAGCATGACCGCACACGTGGGGAGTTAGTTGTACTCATTCTCCTTTTTTTCCACACAAACGTTTGCACACTAGAAACACAGTTCTGCATCTTGCTTTTTCCCACTTAACATATACTAGAGAGCAGCTCACACCGGTACATAAAGAGGAGACAACTACACTCAAAAGGAATGTTTCTCTTTGGGGAAGCTGCCACCCTCATCTGAGTTAGAATTCCAGGGGTGGTAGGAATGAGTGGGAGAAGTTCTGCCAGGAATATAAGGAAAGTCATCTACTGCTTCCCACTCCACACCCTTCACACATAAAAGTCCTTCATTCGTACCTCAAACATAGTTTTTAAAAGTCAGTGCAGAGCTGTGTTCTCATTACCCAGCCTGACACCTCCCTCTTCACCTCCATAAGGAAACTGAGACCTTGAATTGAAATTTAGGGTATCTCAGGGGACACATCACAATGAGGGGACTATTCGACTCCTAAGTCACTCTCTCCTAGCTTCTCGTAATGCTTCTGTGTTCTTGGCCCACAGAATACAGCTGGAAACAGAAGCCTCCCACATCCCATTTCTCTCTTGAGAACTAATTTGCCATAAAACTTAACTGACCAGCGATCTTGCCGCTTATCACAAGTGGGCATTTCCTACTAAAGCCAATGGTCATTTTAAAAAACTTAAAAGAGGATTTTGTTTAAAAAAAAAAAAAAAAGCTGGTTTAATCTCATGTTTTTGTTATTCTAATTCATTTATTTGCCTCAGTGCTTTTAATTAATTTTGTTTTTAATTTTCAAAATTAGTAATTTTATCAAATTATAAGTGGTTTAAAAAGTCAGGTGCTTCTACAAGACTTTTTATTAAAACAAAAAAAAAATCAGTTCCCTGACACCCCTAGTCATTTTTCTACTTTCTAGGGCATTCACTTTGAATACTCTTTAAATAATTCTTTTGGTATTATCTCCATATCTCTATAAAACATATCTATATTGCTCCTTCATGATTTGTTTAGGTTTAAGCATTTATTGACACCCCACTCCTAAGTTCCCATGGACTTAGGGAATCTTAGAGTCCAATCTTTAAAGTAGTGGGTGTGTGTGTGTGGTGTATGTGTGTGGTAAATACCGTTTAGAATTTCTGATGAGAACTACAAACCTTTTCCTCATAAAAATACCCATAAGCTTAGACACACAAAAGTTCATATACAGTTAATTTCAGGAGGCCCACAGAACCCCTGAAACCTGCTACGGATCCCACAAGAGGTAACAGTCCCAAGATTAACCTCCCCTGAACTAGGTATTAGATGAAGACATTCAGAACCATGTGGAAACCAAACTTGCATGTGACCCCTAAGTTTACTCTAGCCCTTTCACTGAAACAACAGCAAGCAGGGATCAGATTCAGTGCTTTGATTATAAATAGCAGTGTCTGGAGAGGCTCAGGAGCTGGATTCTGGGGAGCAGAAGCAATGTAAAATAAAGAGAATGATCTGAGTCAGGAGGTTCATCAGTGAAGGTCAAGGCCCAGCACCTGGTGCACTGTCAGCTCAGAACTGACCTCAGAAAGGCTTTATAAAGATGGTGTGCATGTGCATGTGCAAGTGCATGTGCATGCACATGTGCATGTGCATGCGCATGCTCCCTGTGTCTTGTTCAGGGGCAGGAGTCGTAACAGGACTAAACTAACTCCACAAGGCAGGCCAGACCAAGGCTCAGCAGCTAAACTTTGGTAGCTTCCCGAGGGAGTAGGCGCTTTCAGGAGGGAGACTGTTTCCTTCCCAAGAAGGTCAGAAACTAGGGAGGCCAAGCTGGATGCTTGTTAGAACCTGCAGACCCAGTGTGTATGGGCAGGGAGAAAGCCCTGGGTGCTCACTGGGGAGGTGATATTTACAAAGATCCAGGTCAGGGGTTCAGGGCCCCACCTGCTTTCTGTCCTGCTTTCTTCCCTGAATTCTTGAGATTGCCCAGCTCTTCACACCAGGTTCAGGCAGAGCAGGCTCTGCAGAATTCATTGAAATGTTTCCCCCAACTAAGAACTGCAAGGTTTTCTCCAGAAAACACTTGACTTCACCTTATTTTGCTCCCTCCTTCCCCAACCCCAGACATTTTTTTTTTTTCTGACATTCACCAGTGCCAACTGCTGGAAGTTTAAAGACTCCAGGCAAAGGGCAAACCACACTTTGACCCCATTACCCAGCTTACCCCACTACTTCCAACCTTAGATTTAATACTGACACTCTACACCTTAGTGATTTTTCTGTTGACCCCAAGGCAGTTAAAAAGCCAAGAATCTCATGAGGAATAACAAAATAAAAACTGAGTACTTAGAATCTAGGGGTAGGCAGGCTGGCTACTCAGTGTGGGTTGAAAATGGATTTTTCACTGCAAGCTTCCCCTATCCTAATTTGGAGAATGGGGGTGAGGGGAGCAAAAGAGAAAAAGAGTAGGAAGTAGAAGGGCAAGGAGGAGAGGGGAGGGCAGTGAGGGAGGAAAGGGCATGGAGTATGAACCAGGCAGGGAAAGATCAAGAAGGGAGGAGGAGCTGCTGCTAGAGTGAGGGGAGTAATGGGCTTTCAGAAGAAATAGCCAATGAATGGCTGTTTCTTTTGTCTTAGAGCAGCTTGAAAGTAAAAGGGGGGAGATTTCTAGTGAAACATCAGGTCTCAGCGCAGCTTCCTCTAGAGGGGAATATATGTCAAAGTTTGCAGTTTTAAAAGTTAATTTCCACTTTTATGTAACTCCTTTCTCCTACCTACCTTCTATTTCTCCCCAAGGGGGATAATATCAAACACATCATGGAAACAGTGGATTGGAATTGAATTCCAAGTAATGCCAGAGCTGCTGACAGCCAGCTCCCCTGCTTCCCCTGCCCTGCCCCACGGGCACAACAACCTCCAAGAGAGAAGGGGGCTCTGAGCTTTCACTCTGCTGAGCAGGACAAATTTCCCACCACCAAGGCCAAGCCAGGGAGTAAAGATTTTCGGCCATTATGGTCACTTTGGCCCTTCTTTAAAGTCTTTCAACCTAACCTGAGTCCAGGAATTATAGCACCCACAAATGTCTCTACCACTTGGGGCAAACCCTGTCAAGGGCAGGAGCTACCATCAGTTATCCAGAAAGTTTCCAGAAATGTCACCATTTGCTCTCCCAGAAAACCACTCAACCAGCTATTGGAGAGGCAGGCAAAAGCCTGGCATCCTTCTCTTGTTACAAAGGATTGACTAACCTGACCTTGGCTACTCACCGCAACTCACGGTACAGACCTGAGCCTACATTTCAGGTCCCTCCACTTCCTCCTGCCACCTCACTCTGCACCCTCAGCCTCCAGCCCTTTCAGGGTTAAGGGCCCTAGTTAAACTCAGAAATAAGGTGTATACATTCATCGGAGTGCACACATGTGTACGTTCAGAATAGAAGAGCCCTTCCAAAGAAAAACAATCATTAAGGATGGTATGCATCATCCTTTTGACTTGCAAGTAAAACTTAATGGTAAGGAGCATCTCCTCCAAAGAAAAGCACCCACGCCTATCAGAGGGTTCTGCACTGGGGCGACTACAAATTCTTGCTGGCAATGACACTGCTCAGAATGCTACAGTTACTTCTCTACTGCCTGCTCGTGGATCTGGGTACAATGTTTTAAATCCCGGTTTCCTTTCTCCTCCACAGTTAGCAAGTTCCCAAGCAACCTTTCTAGAGCTGGGGATGCTCTGAGAATATGCAAACATATTTTAATACAAGGACAACGTGCTTCCCCCAACCACAGCAGATAATACATTCCAAAGAAAAACGGAGCATCCCTTATTTTTGATACTATACATGTCCTTTCCTGCTCCCCCCAAATAATTTTACTTTATCGTTAAAAAAAAAAAAAAAAAAAAAAAAACGAACAAAAAAACCCGCAGGAAATCCTTCCATCCAGGTGCGGCTGAGCACTCATGGCTATTAGGAAAGAGACAAAAACTTTACCGCTGAGTGAGGCTGTGCTGGAAGTCTGTTCCTTTAAGATCACGAGCAGGAGGACAGCCGCCGCGTGCAGGCTGCGGTGGGGCATCTTCGAGTGGCTTCTGTGGTGCAAGCTCAGGCTGCCTGGGGCACCAGCTCCTTCTCAATCCGGTCTAGGTGCTGAGGCCAGCAGGGCGCGCACCGGGACTACGTGCGCGCAGCCGGGTGCTGTAGGAGCACTTCTGTTCTTTAGACTCTTGGCTCTCCCGCGAGCTGCTTTTATAGAGCGCCTCAGCCTCAAACACATGATGTCATCATGGGGGAAAGGACGCCCTGCCTCCAGGAGATCTGGCGCCCCACTTCCAAGGTAAACTGTGGCCCAGACTTCAGCTGCGTTCCGTGGGGCAGTGGCTCTGAGCGCTCCGCCGGAATGGGGCTGACCTGGAAAGCCAGCTTTCCGTGAGAGCAGCGGCCAGGCGTGGGGGAGGCCTGCCTGTCTTGGCCGCATCAGGAACGGTGAGTCTAGGGACTCCCTTCAGTGGCAGTGGTCTTGGTCTGTTACTGCCCTTTTCAAGAAGCACCCAAAGTAAAATGCCATATGGACAAGAGCCTCCTTCAGGGCTGGAATGTGTGACTGCCCGAACTAGGCACTGGTTAGGGACTAAACAAGGTAGCAGGGAGGCTGCATTCAAATTCAGAATTTCTGTGGCTCGTACAGTACTTCATGATATCTTCGAAATTCAGATGCAAAGAAATTAAGAATAGGTCAATAGCACAACTAGGTACAAGTGAACAGCTTTACTAAGCAATTAGACTGTATCCTACTAACAAACAGGTAAGTATGCAAGGCTGAAGCTAGTTCATGATATCCATCAATTCTCTAGGAAATCGGGGAGAAGTCCCTTTCTCTGGGTAGCAGTGGAAGAAAGGGACTTACATTATTTATTGAGCACTTACTATATGTCAAGCATTGTACTAGGCATTTTGCATCTTGATCTAGATTGGTGTCTGAGTTCTGTTTCCAGCACATGTTATCATCACCTGTTGTTCATTTCTGCCTACTTTTCTCACATATTTGCATTCTTTTAAATATGTGTATACGTGCATTTAGTCATGTTACATGTGGTTCTGATCCCCTTTGTATGTAGTCCCTATTCAGTTAAGTCAAAAGTCTTATTAACCTGCTCTCCTCAATACTCCTTAAATCTTCCTATTGCTGTTCCTACCACTTGCTGTTCCCACGACCCTTGTTATTTGTATTTCTGGCTTCTCTGGGCCCTCTGAGTGTCCCTGCATTGCTTCTGGTGTTGGGCTTAGTTTCTTTCCCGCTCTGTGACCCTGCCTGCTCTCTTGGCTCCCTGCTGCCTACAGTCATTGCTCAGAGCACATGTCTGCTGGAGGGTGCCCATCCCAAGCCCTGGTTCATGACCCCTGGTTCTGTGGCCTGACCCATATTGCCCTCTCTCTTGGCCACAGCAGCCTGACTGGCCCTTACTTCTCCCAGGTCTGTGCGACCCTCAGCCTAAGTGGACTCTCAGGCTAGCCTCGGTGACTAGTGAAACCACTTGTCCATGGTGGTTTTAGAGGAATAGAGTAGCTTCTCTGCTGAGGACCATCAGGAAGTACATGCCACCCACATATCAAGGGATGTAACTATTCTGTCCCTATCAGTTCAACCTTTGTTTGGGTTAATAAAGGGCTTTGGAGTCTTGTTAAGGAAGTAGTTACAAAGACAGTCTTCTTACAGGTACTTCCAGGCCACAGTAGGCTTAAGAATGACCTTTTCTGCCTGAAACTCCTGATAAAGAGCTTTGAGTGAACTCCCAAGTGATGTGTGAGCACTTCACTTGTGGTTAAGGTGTTCATGTCTCTGATTTGTCATCAAGAGCTTTAGAAGATGAAATGTACTAGAGGAACACAAGCAGTTTAGATGGAGCCACTATAGTTCAGAGATGCACATACTGAACCCATGGAGGTGAAATCACTCTCCTCACGTCTCAAGGCAAGTTACAGGTAAACCAAGCCATGAACATGCATTTTGTTACTTGCATCCCAGGTGTTTTCCTGTTATGTCTGGCTAAACACTGATTCAGTTTCTCCTTAAACACGCACTTCTAAGTGTTCTCTAGGGATCCCCATTGACAGAGAGGTTTTTTAAAAAGTGGGGTGGAATTAGTAGAACGTAAAGCAAGATTGTGAACTAGGTTCGATGTAAAGAACGGGGAGGGTTGGGATGTTTACTGCGTGTCTAGATCAGAGACCTGGTTAATTAGAAAGAATGGGTAGCAATTAAAAGAGAATCGAAACTATAAACTGAGACCTATTGCCCTAAGTGCTTCGGGGATTTTTTTTTTTTTTTTTTTTTTTTGGATTATAGGGGATCAGAGGGAGGGGAAGCAAACAGAAATGGATGGAATGACCAAACGTCTAAAATATTGAAACCGAATGTTAAGAGCCACCCTCCACCCCAACAAACAGCACAAAGCTAATCAGGTCTGGGAAACTTCCCTGCCGGAAGCTTCCTGAAGCCTGTGTGGCTAAACATATACCAACTTGCTTTGTCACTATCAGATGGAGCTATTGCCAACCAATAAATAACCCGTTACTCAACAGGTTAGGGTGGAAATTGGACCTTCAGCAAGCAAAATGTGGCAGTTGGTCACCAAATGACATGCCCAGACAGAGGGCTCCAGGGGACAGGGCTCTGTTATCATCTGATTGGAAATTAATGCTGTTAAAATGTCTATACTATGCAAAGTAATCTACAGATTCATTGCATTCTCTATCAAAATTCTAATGACAGTTTTCACAGAAATAGAACAAACATCCTAAAATGTTTATGGAACCACAAAAGACCCCAAATAGCTAAAGCAATCTTAAAAAAGAAAAACAAAGGTGGGATCATCACACTCTCTGACTTCAAACTATATTACAAAGTTATAGTAATCAAAACAGTATTGTATTAGCATAAAAACAGACACATAGATCAATGGAACAGAATAGATATCATGAAAATAAACTTACATATATATAGTCAATTGATTTACAATAAAGAAGGCAAGAATATACAATGGGGAAAGGACAATCTCTTCAATGGTGTTGAGAAAACTGGACAGCCACATGCAAAAGAATGAAACTATATTATTATCTTATACTAAAAATTAACTCAAAATGGATTAAAGATTTGAATATAAAACTTGAATCCATAAAAGACACAGGCAATAAGCTCCTTGACATCAGTCTTGGAGATGATTTTTGGATTTGACTCCAAAAAACAAAAGCAAAAATAAGCAAATGGGACCACATCAAACTAAAAGCCTTCTGCACAGCAAAGGGAAACAAACATTTCAACAAAATGCAAAAGCAAACTACTGAATGGTAAAAAACATTTGCAAATTATATATCTGATAAGGGTTTAATATTTAAAATATATTAAGTACCCATATAATTTAATAGCAAAAACCAAAATAAAACAAAACAAAACAAAAACAAAAAACAAAAACAATTTAAAAATGGGCAGAGGATTAAAGTAGACATTTTTCCAAAGAAGACCTACAGATGGCCAACAGGCTCATGGAAAGATACTCAGCATTATTAATCATTAGATCAAAACCACAATGAGTGACCATCTCACACCTGTTAGAATGGTCATTATCAAAAAAGCAAGAAGTAAGAAATGTTGGCAAGGGAACCCTCATTGGAGAAAAAGGGACCTATATGCACTACTGGTAGGAAAGTAAATTAGAGCAGGCACTATGGAAAACAGTATGGAGGGTCCTCAAAAATTAAAAATAGAACTATAATATGATTTAGCAGTTCTACTACTAGATATTTATCTGAAGAAAATAAAAACAGTAATTGAAAGATATATGTACCCCTGTTCATTGCAGCATTATTTACAATAGCCGAGATATGGAAACAACTCAACTGTCCATCAATGGAAGAACAGATAAAGAAGATATGATATACACACATATACATACACACAAATGGAATACTAGTCAGCCATAAAAAAGAATGAATCTTGCCATTTGTAACACGGATGGATTTTAAGGAAATCATGCTAAGTGAAATAAGTCAGACAGAGAAAGATAAATACCATATGATCTCACTTACATGTGGAATCTAAAACAGAAAACAAGCAAACAAAATTCATAGATACAGAGAACAGAACAGTGGTTTCTAGAGGGGGGTTAGGTAGTGGGTAAAATGGATAAAGGGGGTTAAGAAGTACAAACTTCCAATTATAAAATAAGTCATGGGTATGTAATTTATAGCATAGTAACTATTGTCAATAATACTGTGGCGCATACTTGAAAGCTAACAGGAAATAAATCCTGCAAGTTTTCATCACAAGAAAAAAAATATTTTGTACTTCTGTATGGTGATTAATGGTAACTAGATTTATGATGGTGATCATTTTACAGCATATTCAAATGTTGAATCCTTGTGTTATATACCTGACACTAATATAATGTTATATATCATTTATACCTTAATTTTTAAAAAGTCACCATCTGAATTGACATGACAATGAGGTTGATGAGTCAAAGGGCAAAGGAACACACAGGCAAGAAATGTGGGATTTGGTGTCAGAAGGTGTGGGCTGAAGCACCTGCTCCACCACTTACTAGATGGCCTTGGCAGTGGTGCTATCGCTGAACTCCAGTTTTCTCATCTGTAAAATCCAGGCTCTAATTCTGGTCACTAACAGAAATGACATATGGCTGGAATGAGATAAGGCAAGTGGAAGCTTTTCTGTTCATTCATTCATTTACCCTCTATGTGCCAGGCACTGTGCTAGGCATAGTCTTTGTTCTTGGCGAGTATACAAACAGAAAACAAATAGTCTCATCAATAACTATATAATTATGATTATAATAAATGTGATAGAAGATAGACGTATAATCAGGAGGGACTCATTCTGTCCTGGGGCAGTGAGGGAAGACATCAGTGTAAGAATTAGATTCTGTGACTTCATAAAACTTTTGAAACATACAGCTAATACCACGCTCTTCTTTCTCAAAGCTGGTGCCATTGGGCAGCATTTGCCTTTTGCACAAGCCAATTACTGGCCTTCAGGCATAAGTGTTAGAGCACAGAAAATTTTATTTCTTAAGGTAAGAATTAGCTCTTTAAATAATGTCACTCAGTTGGGAATTCAGCCTTGTATGGGACTAAAGAAAGGACTTGTGGGAGGAGAGCTAACATTTATTGGTTACCTACTGTTTGCCTGACGCTGTACTTGGCACTTAATTCTTACAACAATCTGAGGAGATGGTGTTAGGTTTGTTTTTTTATAGATGAGGAATCTGAGGCTTAAAGCAGTTAAAACCTTTTCTCGCACAACTTCATGAGGCTTTTGAGTGGCACAGATTGAATTCTCAGCCAGATGATTCTGTCTCCAAGGCCCAGGCAGGCTCTTTCTAGAACTGTCCTAATTATTGCCTCAAATGGAGACATTTTGTTTCTGGATCCCTCTGCGATACGAATTCTCCAGTTTTCTAGAAGCTATGATTGGTTATTTGTTGATCAGGAGCACAATGTGCCAATTCTGGTAATTGCAATGCTCAGCACAGGAGATGGCTGTGTCCTCCTCCCCAAGCTCCATGGGGTTACTGACGGACCCTGTACTTCGATCAATGCTTAGAGCATCTGCCAAAATGTGATAAGAGGAACCTGAGCCACAGAGATTTGATTTAATACAGCTCTCCAATAAAGGAGAAGGAAAATATGAGCCCAACCACATAGTTTTGTGTTATGTTAATAACATGCTTTGACCAAGGAAAGGGGGTATGAATGGAAGGATGGAAGGAAGGATGGATGGAAGGAAGGAAGGAAGAAAGAAAGGAAGAAGAAATGAAGGGGGTCAGGGGAGGGAGAAGGAAAAGTCTGTTTTCTTTGACTAGGCAGTGGCTGAGAGAATCTGTAGGCCAAGACTTGCATGGACCAATTGATCCCAGTAAAAATGTCCAAATCTTTGAAAATACAGTCAGGTTTTTTTTTTAGGTGATGCATTTTTTTTATTAAGTTTATTGAGGTAACATTGGTTGACATGATTATATAATTTTCAGGTGTACACTATAATTTGACATCTATATATTCTATTGTGTGATTACCACCCAAAGTCCAGTTTCCTTCAGCTATCATATAGTTGATCCCCTTTACTCACTTCACCCTCCCCCTACCACCTATATTTGACCCCCTTTACTGCGTCTACCTCCCCCCTTTACCTCCCACTCCTTACCCTCTGGTAACCACTAGTCCATTGTCCATGTTCCTGAGTCCTGTTCGTTTGTTGCTTTTAGGTTTATATCCCACATGTAAGTGATATATGTGATTTTCAACTTTTTCAGTCTGGCTTATTTCACTTAGGATGATTACCTCAAGGTCCATCCATGTTGTCGCAAATAGCAATATTTCATCTCTTATGGCTGAGTAATATTCCATTGAAATACAGTCAATTTTGTAGCTTTATTCACAACTACTTTTGCAGCATGGCTTGGAGTCATAACCTCTGTGTGAACCCTAGCTACCCTGCTCAGTTTCAGGCAATATCATTTGAAAGGCAGAAAAGAATGCCAGACTCATGTCTCTGCCAGAAGCCAGTTCTGGACTCTTAGCAGATCTCTTGCCCAGTATATGCCTCAATTTTCTGATTTGTAAGTTGAAATAAAAATGTCTAACTTCACACAGGGTCGTAGGTATGGGACGAGATCATATGAGAGTGCTTCAGAAAACAAAATAAAAGCACTTGACATACGTGGGATATCCTAAGAGTGGGCTTGAAACAAGGCTTGGTTTACTAATGTAAGAAAATGAAAGCTGGATTCCAACAAGGGACTGAAATTTTTCATCTAGCCCCTGCCACCAATGACCATGGTAAATGTGACTCTGGTCCAATTACTTAGCCACTGAATCCTTCAGCTGCTGCTTCTATCAAGTGAGAAATAATGGCTCATCATTGGAACTTTTATAAAACACTCTGCATGATTAATAAAAATGAAAATAATTCAAAATTCTATACACAGGGAAAGTTATAAGTGAAAATAAACCTTATTGCAATGTTTTGCCTTTTTTCCAGGTAAATTATTCTGAAAACCTTAGTTAGCTGACACCAGATAGCTCAAGAGATATCATTAGAATATAATAGCTTAAAGGTTTCTCACAACCATCTCTCCTTTAATGTCTGCTGGTTGGGTCCACGTTGTCTAACCTCAGGGGTTTGATGCAGATCCTGTTCATCTTGTTCTTAGTCTGAAGCACTGTCTTCTCTCACCCCTGTCTTTTAAACCAAAATGCAGTCACAGACCACATTCCAGCAAGTTCATGGGTGCTAACCTAAAGTGAATAGTCCTAATATGAATTCTGACAACTTCTGTCCAAGGTAAGAGAGACCAAGTGGTATAGGGCAAAGAGCTTTGTCATCACATGAACCTGCGTTTTGAAACTTGGCTCCACACTCACTACCTATGTGAACTTTGTTCAGCAAGTCGCTTAACCTCTCTGAGTCTCAGTTTCCTACTTTTTAAAGAGATGAGCAACATCTCAAAGAGCAATAAGGAGGAATAAATATGATAAGCTAGACATGTAAAGAACTTAGCACAGTGGCACATAACACTATATAAATGATAATTCTCTGCTATGGCAAGGTCTTGACTGGTTGAGAGGGGATTGTTTTACCCATTGTTCCCAGTTTGGGTAACCCCGCCAAAATCCATGATGAATGAATGAAGATTTTCAGATATCTCTTTCCCACATAATTCTATACATTGGCCTCGTAAAGGTACAGTTTTTGTCTTTACAAACCAGTCTTCCTACTGAAGCAATGGTGCCTTTTAAACAAGTAGACTTAGGACTACTTTTCTACAGGAAATGCCTCCTTACTACAGAGCTGGAAGGTATTCCTGAGCTCAGAGATGCCACATACTATTGGAATAAGCTGGCAATTTCCTCTTGCTTGGGTACTCTAGTTCTCTACAATTGCAGGAATTTGTGAGCTGATCCCTCATTTCAATTATTTAGAAAAAAAAACTGGCAAGCAACCCCTACCTAGTTCATCTCCATTGGTTAGAGTACTGGGAACATGCAGTGTGACTCTTCTGCTTCTCAGCCAGGTGGAGTTTGCACTGTGAGCTGGGCCACCTTTTTCTAGTGGCTGAAAAAGCTCAGTAGTCTAGAAGCCTGGTTCAGTTAACATTGCTGGCTTCGTGGCATGGGCAAGTAAAGACCAGGGAACTTCTCAACAGACCATTCAAGTTGAGTTTCCTCTCTGGCCAGATGCCAGCCCTGGCTAGGATGCAGTTTCCTGTCAAGCCCTGAGAAAGGGCTCAGGTATGTCCGGTGGCAGCAAAGCAGGTAGGCAGCCAAGGCTTCACCGTTCTCTCACCCAAGACAATGCCAGAAAACCAGAGATACTTCCGTGAGGAGAGGCTGGATGGTGAGCTCACTGAGCCCAGTCAAGAAATCTTACCTATGGAGCTAACTTCATTATGCCCATCCCACTCCCCATCTTAAAATGAGTTTGGGCTCACTTTTTAGTAGAATAAATCATAACTAGATTACTTATGTCTATATCTCAGTTTTTTAATGCTGATAGGAAAACCTTATTTTTGATATTACCTATCCCTTTTTACTTGACAGGATTTTGTGAGTGACAAATGATGGCAAGATAGTGAGTCCTTAAAGGAAGCTCAAAGAACCAGAGGATTGGAACTCAGAAACTTGGGCTCTCTCATCAAATTGTATTTCCCCTGGGATACTAGGAAGGAAATACCTCCAATACCTCAGCTATTCCACTTTTATAATAGAGACTGTGCCACTTAATTCCAGTGAAAATTTGTAAAATTCTTTTCAGTAGTTTAGGAAGGGCACTGTAACCCATAATTACAAAGTATATTGATGCTTATAACCAGAGTTGTTTTTAGTGGAAACATTAGACCTGCCTCTGATAAGAAGGATCCTGGGCTCTTAACACTGAAAGAAAACACAAGTTAACACAGGCCCAGTTCATAGGAAAGAAATCAATTCAGAGGTAGTAAGAAAAATCTCATCAGAGCAAGTCTCATATAACCAGCTGTCAGCAGAAATGGTAAGAACTGAGAAAGAAGGCAGAGGAAAACTCTGAAAGGAACAGTGCTAATTTGTAGCCAGTGTCCAGAAAAAAAAGGGCGGTACAGGGAGGTGAAAGATAACTCCGTGGTCTCCCACTGGGGGCATGAGCAACATGGTGACTGTGAAGATTCAACAGAGTCTAGCGCGAGACAAAGCATGCCTGGACGAGACTGAAAACAGAACTTTAAACATCGAACTAGAACAGGGAAATATCTCAGCCAAGTGATTTTTATGTACAAAGTTACCTAGAGGGAATTCATAAAAGAAAAACAATTGCTCACTAATCCTGCTATTCCCCTGACAATAACTTTGTTCTTGAATGTTCCATTCTTGTTCTCGTCCATGTCAACAAAAAATATTTACAAAACGAGGCTACTATCAAGTGAACATTCCCTATTTTGTATACTACTTTCTTTAATACCTGACATTGGATCATAAGTGCTTCCCCACATCTCTACATAGTCTTAATAATTTTAACATAGATATCATAAGACAAGTTTCAAGAAGTCATAAAATTGGGGAAGATTAGCGATTTAAAACAGGGAGTCAAGTTTCTGGAGTGATTTGCTCAGGAAACTCCTAGAAGAGCAACAAAGATACAATTTGATGGATTCGGATAAATATGACAATGGGTAGATTGTCAGTAAGTAAGTGGCTTGGTGGCTTTGGGAACCACTAGAAGTGAGTGCATACCTAGTGCTGGCCACATGGGGGAAGTGAGCCCACTAGGATGAGTCCAAGTTCATAGCCAGAGTAGAAGCTGCCACAGTGCATGACAATGAATCTTCATTTTAAGTTTACATACTGAACAGTATTTTTCCAATAGGCCCTCTAAGAACTTTCTGCGACTCAGAGTTCCTAAAAGAGCCTGAGAGCCATTACCAAGAGCCAGAGACACTCAGTGAAGGGAAAGGTTTGGGGAGTCATCAGAGCTGAACATCTACAAAGGACATTTCATTCCTTGTCCCACTTCCAGGTGGCTGCCAGCCATCCTCCTCATACTCATTGAGGCTCTGCTTTTGTTTTCTTTCATTGACTCCTTCCCCCTTGAACTTTCTCTATCCTTCCTCCTGAAGAATCAATGAGCTGTGGTCTTCCGGTTCCCTAGAGTTACATGGTGTCTTGGGAAAACTAAGGCAGAGGTCTGGGAGGGATGAGCTCAGACCTGGTAGAGGGATTAGCTAGGGCCAGAGGAAGTAATTCTAAAGATAGTGTCCCAGGAAACGAGGTGACATTTTTGCTTGTTACACTTCTACGTTGTTTGGATTTTTTTTAAAGAGCAAATCTGTTGCAAATTTAAACAGTCATATGAGTTAATTTTTTTTTTTTAATTGGAAGAGGCAAATGGTTTCTTCTTTAAGAGGAAATAAAAAGAAGCAACAGACTACCTAAGGAGAAGAGAGCATCACCAGCCAACAAGAGCAGCAGAAAGATCACAAATGGTGTGTGTAGAGAAAAGGTCTTGGACAGGTATTCTTTGGTGCCTCCGAGAAATCTGGTTCTGCTAACAGAGTGAATGGAAACTAGAGTGAGTCGTGAAAAAGAATGCTGAGATGAGAGAAATGGTGACCGATGATAAGAGATGAGAGATGAGTCATTTAGGAACTTTAGCAGAAGGAGCCCCGAAGTTTTGGAAAACCTGAGGCAAGTGAAGAGAATAAGTAAACTGCCATTTCTAAAGCCAGAAGGGAATGTTGCAGATGGAGGAGAGGTGGAAAGGAAGAGACCAAGAGGAGTGAGGAGAGAGCAGTTAAGGGGCACTGTAGAGAAAATGGTTTGAGTTTTTGAAAACTTTTTATTATGGAAAAGTTTCAAACACATATAAAAGTAGAGAGTATGGTTATAATGAACCTCCAGGGACCCATCACCCAGCTTCAACAGTTATCAACTCATGACCAACCTCATCTTGTCTATACCCCCACCAACCCATTACCTCTTCTCTGGGTTATTTTGAAACAAATTCAACTCATCACTATTTCAGTGATTCTCAAACTTTAGTGTGCATCAGAATTTCCAGGAGGGCTTGTGAAAACACAGATTGCTGGGCCCCACTCTCAGAGTTTCCAGTTCAGCAGGTCTGGAATCAGGGTGAGAATCTGTATTTCTAACAATTTTCCAGGTGATACTGATGCTGCAGATCTGAGAACCACATGTTGAGAACCACTGCATTATTTCATCTGTACATATTTCTCTTTTAAAAGAACTCTTGTATTTAAAATATAATCACAATGTTACTACCACTCACAAAGCTCTTTAATAATGAGTCCTTAATATCATGTTTCCCCAATTGTCCTCTCAGTAGTTTTATTAACCATTTGTCTGAAATGAGCTCCAAACAAGGTCCATACCTTGCAATCGGTTAATATGTCTCTTTAGTCCTTTTTAATCTATAAGTAGAGTTTGAATTAGAGCACGAGGAATAGTTTGAGTCGTGTCATAGATGTGTAGATGTGTATGTTAAAAGAGCAGACTTTGGGTTTGAAGCCCACCCTACCACTTATTAGCTGAGAGATGTTGGGCCAGCTCTCCAAATGCTCTAAGCCTCACTTTTATTTGCAAAAATAAAAATAATAAGCCTACCTCATGGAATACTTGTGAGAATTATATGAAAATTAAGCCTGTGGCATAGTATCAGACACACAGTAGGGCCAAGGAATTAGAGGACATGGGTTCAAAGAAACTCTGTGACCTTGAGCACATATTTAACTTCTCTGAGCTTCAATTTTCTAATCAATAGAGTGGAGAAAATAATGGCACCTATTTTATAGGGTCATAAATGAGTATGGGTATAAACATCTTAAGCATAGTATCTAGTGTGAAATAAGCACTCAAATTTTTCATTGTTATGAAAATATAAATTATTATTAAAAACACAATACATACCATATCTCTTTCCCCCTGAGTAGGAATGCCTTCTTAGAATTTTGATTCTCAAAGTGATGCATTGGGACATCCCAAGCCATGAATTTATGTCTTTCCCACCTTATTTCTTTCTCAGTTTGGTTCATGGCACCATCATCCTCCTAGTTGCCCATGTTAGAAACTTTGGAGGTCAACTTGGACTCTACCCCACATTCAGTATATCACCCATTATAAATGTTTCCACCTTCGGGGAACTTCTAAGATCCATTCCCAACAGAAATGAAAGAACAGCTCCAGGAAAATAGTAAGTAGGCCCTTAGAAACACCAATATTTTTGTTTTTATTTCCATCACCTCTGCTCTACTTGTGATCACTCTCCTCTCTTACCTGTACCATCCCATCAACTCTCCCCTGGACCCTCCCACCCTAGCCTCTCATTCTTCCTCTTTGCTGCCAGGGTGATACACCTTCTGTCTGTTTCCTTCATCCTCTCTCTCTCTTTCCCTGTCTCTTTCTCACTGAAGTGTAGTGGGTGGAGTTTATGTCCCCTCATCTCTCTGTCTGAGCTGCTTTTGTTTTAATTTTCTCTCGTTTTTGATAATATGTTCTTAGATATGTATGTGAACTTATAAATACATGATGCTATTTCGTGTGGTTCCTGTTTTTGAATCTAGCTACCACCTTTATTTATCCATTTCCCCTAGCAAACATCATTAACTCCCTACTCAGTGCTACAGTAAGATGAATATCTTTGTTCATGATCCTTTAGGACCTGTGCAGGAGTTCTCTGAAGCATATGCCCAGGAGAGGAATTACTAGATCAAAATATCTAAGCAGATTGGCTTTTACAAAGCACTGCCAGGTTGTGCCTCCAACCTGCAGAACTCTGGGCATCAAGAGACTCCATCACTAAGAAGCCTGACCATATTCTACCATGACTTCTAGCAGCTTAAGGTCACATCTCTCAGGTGACCCCAGCCCCCCTCAAAGTGTCTGCCTGGAAGATTTACTATTTGTTTTAACCAAAACCTGCTGATAGGCAGGTAGGCCCCTGAACCTCCTCTTAGAGCAATTACTTTAGAATACTTGCAATTATAAATCCTTTCTCTGTTCTTTGAGAGGTCAATCAACCACTCCAAAATGTTTTCTGCAGGACCTGAGAGCCTTCTCTTTGAAATGTAAACATTAAGGAGGTAACTGTCCCAGTCCCTGCTGGAAGATAAGGACCTAACTGCTGGGTGCCTTGTTTCAATTTACAACACTGTCCTAAAGGAAATGTTTGTTTCTCCTCTGAATAAACACCAATTAACAAACCCCGGGGGTGGGGGTGGGGGGGGAGCCTAGTCACATAGACTAACCCCTCTTAATACTCCTCTGTGCCTTTCCCTAAGCATATCCTAACCTTTAAAATGTCTCCAGCCCTTTGTTTCGAGAAAGTTCAGTTCAGTTTGCTCTGCACTCATTGTTATAATAGTTACTGAATAAAACCTGTCCTCACTGCTTTAGTGTCCAGCTTCGTTTATTTTTATCAGGCCCTAGAATAGCTCTACCAGTTTACTTTACCACCATGCAAGCAGAAGAGTTTCTTCTTGCCAGAGTTTGGTATCATCCAATCTCCTAATTTTTGCCAACTTCATCAGTAAAAAGAGATATCTTATGATTGTTTTCATTTATCTAATAACTTGGGGGTTGAGCAAAACTAGTGGATTTTCTTGTGTGAGTCACACATTCATATTCTTTGCCCATTTTTCTATCTGGTTCTCTGCCTTTTTTCTCATCGATTTGTGGGAATTGCTTGTATGTTCTAGATAATAATCCCTTACTGGTCTTAAAAGTCTTAAATGTTTTTTCTCAGTCTATCACCTGTCAGTTAATTTTGATAACTATACCCATCATTATAATTAATTTTTATATAGTTAAATTCATCAAAAAAATGTTTTGGCCTATGCTTGGTTTTCTAGGTCTTTTTTTTTTTTTAAATCCTTTCCC
Source organism: Eidolon dupreanum (assembly GCA_028627145.1). Taxonomy (NCBI): domain Eukaryota; kingdom Metazoa; phylum Chordata; class Mammalia; order Chiroptera; family Pteropodidae; genus Eidolon; species Eidolon dupreanum. The sequence continues at coordinate 39,082,973 of CM053509.1, read as the reverse complement.
ATCTTTAAGATCATACATATGTATATTTATTTCTATTTATTTGTTTTGTAGGGTTGCCTTTTATATTCATATCTTTAATGCATCTAAAGTTCACCTTTGTTTATGGTGTAAGGGATCCAACTTAATTTTTCTCCATGGGTATGCCAGCTTTCCCTGCATTATCTCCTAAGAAACTCACCCTGTCCCCACTGACTGGTGGTATCTTCTTTCCATACACCAGGTACACTCACATCCAAATGCATGAACACACACAGATACATTTCTGAGTACTTTCTGACCCTTGGTCTATGTGCATGTTTCTGCATCAGTACCTCAGTGTTTTATTATACAGCATTGGATCATAGTGGGGCAAGTCCTTTCTCTTTGCTCTTTTTAAAAAATTGACTCAACTAATGTGGACTTTGGCTTTATTCTTTCACATACATTTATTCTGATTTTATTTACATAAAAATTGACATACAGTACTGTGTAAGTTATGGATAGAGCATAGGCTGTATATGGATACAGCATAATAACTTGACTTACACATGTTGTAAGATGATTACCATGATGTTTAAACAACATCCATCATCTCATATAGATACAAAAAAACAATAATTACTTTCCTTATGATGAAACTCTTAGGATCAACTCTCTTAACTTTCATGTATATCATCCAGCAGAGTTAACTACAGTTGTCATGTTGTATATCACATCCTTGGTACTTATATATCTTATAACCAGACATTTGTACTTTTTGACCACCTTTATCCAATTCTTCTTCCCTGACATTCTCCATATTTTTCATTCACTCAGAAAAATTGTTGGAAGTGTATTGAAATTGCCTTGAATTTTTAGGTTAGCTTTGGAAGAATATATAACTACATGTTAAGGAGTTTTGTCCACCAACGTGACATATCTCATTACTTATTAAAGTCTTACATTATGTTTTTTAATAGTTTTACATTATTCTCCAAAACTTTATTTTGAACTTTTGCTTAAGCTAATTTTTAGGTACTTTATAGTTTTGTTGTTCTTGTGAAAGTTATTTTATTTTCTATTATATTTTCTGTTGAATATTACTGATGTAGAAGAATGTTGGTTCTTATAAACAGATCTTGTTCCTGACATCCTTGTCAAGTATAAGTCATAATTCTAAAGGTTTTTCTATTATTTTCATAAGGTTCTCTATGTAGATAATCAGATCATCTGTAACTAATGACAGTTTTGTCACTTCCTTTCAAATCCTTATACCTGTTACTTATTTTTCCTGTCTTATCACATTGGCCGAGTACCTCAATGCTCTGTTCAATAGTAGCAGTTCTTGTTCTTGGAGAAAATGTGGCTATATCTGTACCTGTTACCCACTTCCTATCTCCAGGGGTTAAGCCTGCCCTGATGTAGCTACAAGCTCCATCTCTTGCTGGTATAAAACTGGTGATTCTGTTTTGTCTTGTAGTGAAGTTAGAGTAAACTGCAATCTATCCATGAAAACATAGGAGAGAAAAAGATCCCAAGATAAAAGTTTCCCTACCTGTGGCACCTTTCCTCTTCCCCTGTAGACTGCAGTCACATACACATATACCCGGGGACCCAACTATTTGCTGTACCTCTAGAGGCTTCTCACAGTTGTTACATTAGATACTCAGATTCACCAACTGCCTCATTTCTGAGGCACTCCAGGGCTGCATTGAGGGAGTAGCCAGTAGCCTAAAATGGATCACCATTTTGTCAGGATCCAGAGGACAGTGACATTTCTAAAATAATTACAATCATGAGAATGCTTTAATCATCGGCCATTGGAGGGCCTCATTGTAATCTTTTTAATAAGAACATTCTTGACAATCTACCCTCACTTCCTTTTCCACTCACCACAACATAGCCCACACTCAATCCACCCTGGGTGATAGCCTTTCCCTAAATATGTTGTGTACATTAAACCTTACCTATATACCATATAGTTCCCTCTCCATGGAATTCTCTCACACTTTCTCTACGTTGAGAAATCCTACTTATTCGTCAAGGCTCAGAACAAAAGTCATCATTCTTATAAAGCCTTCTCAAGTTCATCCCATTGATGTAAATCATTCCTTCCCTGTAGTACTGTTCTGTCAGGTTTGCCCTACAGTCTCTTGTTAGTTATTTAACTATCCCATTAGATAGTGACCTCCAGGAGGGCAAGAACTGTGTTTTAGTCATTTCTATCTCTGTAGCAGTTCTTCACACACGAGTAGATGCTCAATAAATGTTTACCAAATTAAATGATAGAAGTGTGGTTATCTTCAGTAATACTCAGCAACATGAAAATAGGAATGAGAACAGACACAGTAAACTCCTAGTCATTCTCTTTATGATTGGGTTCATTTTTCAAGTGCCGTAGTAACAGGTGTTCAACCCGCACTGTGCTGAGCAACTATTTAGAAAAAAACGTACCTGCAAAGTCTGACATATAGGGGCAATGGTGGAAGTTAGTATGTGGCCAGAAGTACCTGGGTTTTTGTTCCTGAATCATGCTCCTAGTTACACCATTAGGTGGGTATCCCTACCTGCAGCCCTCGAAATGTACCGATTTATAGGCAAAGATTATGAGACAAATGAAAATTTCTTTTGAAAATATTATCTTTATTCTCTATAGGAATTCCAATAAGTGAGATAGATTATTCATGTTGTAGAGGTGATATAAAAAAGGTAAATGAAGAAACTGATGTAAAATTAATGTTTGTAGTGTCCCTTTTCTTTGAATGATGTACAGAAGTTTCTTCTGCATGTTTATTCTTTTGCATCCCTGGACAATAGGTAAAAACTGAGATAAGGAGGAATTAAATTAAATTAATGTTCTTCAGTAGATTGTTGCAATAACGGCCCTCAATGTGTTTCTGCATCCACATCCTTGGGTGATACCTTTCACACTGACTCAGTCTTGGCCATGCAACTTGCTTTGGCCAATGAAACAAGAGCAAGTATGACACAAGCAGAAATTTAAAAGTGTTTGCATATTGCAGCTTGCCCTCTCTTACTGCTCTTTGGTAACCTGAGACCAGCATGTGAAGCCTGGGTTCGCCTGTTAGAGAATGAGAGATCACATGGAACAGAGACAAGCCACTGCAGCTGAGTCCCCTTGACCAACTAGCCTGTCAATCTCCAAGTATGTGAGTGAGGCCAGCCAACTCCGGATGAGCCACCTACAAACCTGAGGTCTGCCACACTAACTTAGATCAGAGGAACTGTCCAAATGACTCGCAAAATCATGAGAAATAATAAATGTTTGTTATTTTGAGCCACTGTTTTGAGGTGGTTTGTGACACAACAAAACCTAACTAGTACATTCCCCAAGAAAGCCTACTCTGGGGAGAGTCTAAAGGTCTTGATCCCTAGGTTCATGTTCAACTGCTACTACTCCTCTTCTAGTCAAGGTCAGGTTCAGATATGTAAAACTTAAAGATGCTGTTTTGTATCTCAAGTGTGATCAAGCCTCTTGAATTTCTCAAGAGCAAAGGCCATGACTTGATTTTCCCCACGGACTTTATACCTTGCTTCAATTATAAAATATGCTCATTGAAAAGGAACAAAGGTTTAGTTCGTATGAGGAAAGAAGGTAAAACGACATGTGGCATGTATTACTCTCAATATTTATACAGGGTACATATATTTCTAATTGCAAAGAAGGTTTTAGACTAACGATCTTTCCTAAAAGAGAAAACAGAGAGGAAGGACAAAGCAAGGACCATGTTTTTGTCCCATGGCCCAGGCCAGAATCTTGCAGAGCCACCAAACTGAACGACTTCAGGGAGCACCATTCACGTTAAGGCCTGCATAAGCAGTGCCCCTCTGGAATTGTTCAGGGTACAACTTACACAACTGTACATGAGGCCCCTGCCTGGCACATAGTAAATGTTTAATGAATGAGCAAGCAAGTGAGCAAGCATGTATGCTTGCATACACATCATATTTGTGGCATTTAGCAGAATTTTAACTGGAAAGAAAAATAAACCAAATGAGAATGAGTTTCCCTGTTTAGTGGACTCCCAGAGCACAAACCACTTTGCTTTTGGTGCAACAAAGTGAGAAAATAGCCCAATAAATTGTGTAGATTAAGTATAGATTCAAGGAAGAAACTTATACCAAATGCAAGTTAAAAAATAAAATAAAAAATAAAAACTCATTTTAGTTAATGGTGACACCTAGTGGTGTATCAAATCTGTGGGTTTTCCTTGGAGTCAACTATTTCATTTTACACATTAGGGTAGAGGAGTCCTTGGGATTGTGGATCCTTCAGATTAGGTAGTTAAGGCCCACAAGTCTCCCAAGGTCAGCATGGGTGGGATGTTGCTCCAGAACTTAGCTCTCCAGAGGCCTGTCCAGTGCTGCTGTCGCAAAGACCTCAGAACAAATGCCAGAGTGGTGGTGGGAAGCTCCTTTCCAGAGGTACAGGGTTGCTCGTTGTCTCTTAAGGCAGTTGTTTTCAGCTGTTTGTGCCATTCATTGTTTCTTTCTCTTTTCCCATTTCCTTCCCTTGCTTCTTTTAGTTGTCCATTTGTTCTATTCTCTTCCCTTCCCTTCCTCTGGCAAGGCCCCATGACTTCTCTTTCTTCTCATTCTTCATTTCTTTCCCTTCCTTCTTTCCTCTTCTGCTTTTACTTTCCCCTCCTTTATTCTCTCCCCAATATTTATTCTCCTCTCTCTGTGCTCACTGACGCTCCCTAAGACACTGTGAGTCCCAGAGCTTCACTGTCTAGTATGATAACCACTAAACCAGGTGGCTATTCCAATTCAAGTGAATTAAAACTAAATGGAATGAAAAACCTATCCATCTGTCACACTGGTCACATTTCAAGTGCTCAGTAGCACCAGTGGCTACCGTATAGAACAGTGCAGAGTGTGGTCATTTCCATCAGGGCAGAAATTCCTACAGAAAAGCATTGGACTGGAACTTAGTTCACCTATCTCTCTAGTCTTTCATCTCTTTTCCTTCTCAACACCTCTTTTCTGAGTAGATAGTCTGCTTTCTTCTCCTCCCCTTCTCTCCCTGCTCACTCCAGTTTTGTCCGTGGCTTCTGTTTTCTGTATATTATTATGTAAACTCATTAAGATGACCTTGCCAAGTGAACACAAAATATATAATCATACTGGACAGTTTATTTGAGACAGTCCATGATTCACGACATCTTGTTTTCCATGATTTGGAACACATAAAAATATTTTTAAACTCAACACATCAACACATCATTTAAAAGAATTATACCTCAGGCCTTTTTTTTCTTTTTTTAATCCATAGCTTTCTCCCTTTCTCCCTTGTCTTGAGTTACAGTAGCTTTAAAATTAAACAGTACATCTTTTTATTAATGCCTGAATATAAATCATATATATGTATAGAATTACATGTATGTAGTTGATGTATAGACTAGCTTTGAAACAACCCACAGGAAACTGGTTACGGATTAGTATTTGGCTTAGATGGAATGGACATTTACTTTTTGTTTAACACCCTTTTATAGTATTTAAGTTTTTACCAGATTTGTGTGTGTGTATGTCTATGTGTGTATAACTTTTTAAATTTAATTGAATTCTAAATTACTTTTAAAGTTAAAATAAATGTCACCACCCTGAGAGGACTAAACCAAAGGCAGTCCAGGAAAATGAGCTCTCAGAAAGAAGGTCATTTCTGAATTTCTGAGCCCACAAGGTTTGGGTGATAATATGTCTATTTCAACAGATAATGCAGTCGGATGTAGCACTGAATTAACTTTAGATTTATGTCCAGTGACAATTTGCCAAGAATCCAAATGCCCTGACTGTTGAAAGAGGTTTATATTTGAAAGAGCCTTCCTTTCCCTCCCCACCCATGATTAAAGAGCAATGACTGAGAGCTTGTCCCTTTGGTGCACACCTCAAAAGGGATGGAAAATGCTAGCAGCCAAGAGCAGATCCTTTCTTCCAGGGACACACTCACCCACCTCTCTTTCAATAAAGGTTTGATGAATAAAATAAAAGTTACCATTTCTTTTCCTTTTCCTCGAAGGCTGTCCCAGGCTAGTCGTGGCTGCATGTCCTCCACATTACCACTGGATTGTTGAGAAGGAAAGAGGATGGAGCCTGAGATCTCACCTGACTTCAAAGCTGGCTTCAGCCCAGCTTTGGATTTATGTTGCATTTACAGTAAAGGCTCAAGTTTCTTTAAAAAGGGATTTGGGGACCAGGATAGAACCATCATAGCATAAATAACAGTTATATTGCCAATTTGAGAAAAAGAGAAACTGAGGCAGGCAGGGCACAATACATTTGGTGTGAGCTGGGATTGGCAGTCAGTGCTCTTGACTTCCCATAAGACCACACGGCATGAAAACCATATAATCATATGCCCAGACTGAACTGCAGCATCTCTGTGTGCATTCATCTAAATAAAGCACCGCCTGGACCATGCCACCCAGGGGAGTTGGTTTGTGGTTCTTTCTGACTGTGGACATCTATGGTGCCAGCCTGGCCCAGGGTGGAATCATAGTTCTCCTAAAAGAGCAAAGGTTTATACTTTGGCTCTGTGGAACATGAAGGAGTCCATTTCTAATGAAAAGCTCTCGGGTGCTCTCTGTTGCAAAGACAAACAGCCATCCCATCCCTTCAGCAGAGGACCAGCCACTGTCCTTACTCCAAGGAAAACTGGCCATGGGAGATGGAAAGCTCAGGGTCATCGGGCTACAAGGACCCTTAAAATGATTCCAGTTCACCCTCGCATTTTATAGAGAGGGAATGATAGAGACATAATGATTCCACTGTTCTTTTGGGTGGTCCCGATTCTGCTGCTCAACTCTCATAGTAAGTATCTCACTTTTCTAAGAGTAGAGTCCAGTGTTTTTCCACCTGAGCCAATATGGATGAACCTTGGAAACATAACATTGAACTAAGAAAGCAAGGGGTAGGTGCATAGAGCTGGTTCACTTTACATAAAATTGTAAAACTGCAAAGCTATATATTAAATTTGGACATGTGTGGGAATGATAAACATCAATAGGAACAGTGATTACCTCTGTGGGGAGGGAGGGAAGAGAACGTGAATGGAGAGGGGCTGTCATTGCATCTACAGTGCTCTTTCTTTAGCTGAGTGGTGGCATGCAGCTGTTTGATACTTAAAACAGACGTATTTCATAATAATAGTACTTTAAGATGTATACTTTCACACGCTGATTAGGTACTAGAAGAGACGGCATATATTTTTGATGTATGTGTGTTTTACTTGCATGATATTGCTATTGCAAATGCCTAGCCTCTACTTTTTATCCCCTTAAAAAGCCCATTTCTAATCTGCACCCAGCATATGGGGGGACAAAAAGCAATTATTTTGAAGGCCTAAGCAACTGCTTTTCCTTTAAAATATACATGTGTGGATTTACAAAACCTGTCCTCAATATGGGAGACTGTATTCAGTTCAAGAAAATATGTCCTAGAAATGATTATACACTCAAGCATCAGGAAAAGTCACTGATAAAATTTTGCGAGTATGATTTTCTCAAGAAAATGACAGATGACCATGGTGATTCAAAGAGCATCGAGTAAAATCATGAGCTCAAGGAGTCAGACTGAAAACCAGGAAAAAAGCATATAAACCAGATGAAAATCTGAGTTGCAGGCTCTGTAAAAAGGCAATATCTGTACGTACAAAAATCTACCTGCTGCCTCCCCACCATCACCCTGGAAAAATGTTGACTGGCCTTCTGAAAATAAGGAAAAGGAAAAAGAGAAAAGAAAAAGGCAGATTCATCCTGGACAAATAGCCAAAATGGGGCTGTTTAGAGCGAGTTGCAAGCCATGCTGGGTAGGGTCCTGCTGTGGCTGCCTTGGGGTCCTGACTCACCCCTCGTTAACTATTTGACTTTGGGTAAATCATATAATAGCTCTGATCTTGAATTTTTTAGCTGTAAAATGGGAGCCTAACATGATGTGCATACCATGACTGGCACTCAGTAAAACTTGGGTACTTAAAAATAGTTCCTCGGCAAATTCCTGTTCTTCTCTTTGGGAGAGATAAGCTTCTGCCATTTTGTCACATTTCCTGTCCCCTCACCAACCCTTTAGGCTTATACAAGACAGACCCTGACTTAGGGCACAGCAGCTTTGGGGCTCCCAGTAGGCATGGTGAATAGTTTTCCCTCTGGCTGGGATCCACTTCGCCCCAAGGGGCAAACCTCAACATGGCTTCAATTTTTAAACATCTTATTGCCTTAAGAGGCAAAGGTGAATACTTCCCAAGAGCTCCAGTAGATTTTCAAGCGTTGCCTGCATTGGTACATCTATGTTTCACTCCAGATGTAAAATAACTTTTTACATGTGAATTCTCCTTCCCAGGAAGCCTTTAAAAATAATATAGATATCTATTTATTTGAGTGCTTCCCTGCCAAGAGACAAGAGAGTGGAGAGAGTGATATGTTGAGTTTTATTTTTAAACATAATATAATCTTTAGTGGTGGTTGAATTTGCTTAATAAATATTTATTGAACATTTACTACATGCCAGGCAAACACAAGTGCTCAGGCGAGACAAAGAAAAGTGAAACATAGCCTCTGTCCTTGAAGAATTTTATCATCTAAAGGGAGTTATAGTATGCTAGTGTAATTATTACATTCAAAGCATAATGTAATAAGGGCCACAAACCAGAAAGAAATAAGGTGAATCAGGGTTTTGAAGGAAAGGTAGCATTTTCATAGGAGATTTTTATTACATCAACTACATTCTAATAAAAATAATATTCTAATAAGTAGTGATTTTCCTTTCTCTGTGTTTCTTTACGCATCCTTATTCATACATTTATGTGATTTTATAGTCTAATCGCAATACAATTTCGTGCTCTCCTAAGCATTATGTTATAAACATTTCCTTTTGCTAAATGGTTTCTATCATAATTTCCATCTGTTAGTGAATGTAATTTCCTTTGCAGTCCCCTGTTGTGGAATAGTTGAGCTACTTCCAGTTTTTTCACAGTTAAAAATTATGGTGTAAGTGGTACTTTTCTGTATGTAGCTTTTTCCTTCTTTAATACCGTTTTCTTTAGTTTAGCTCTATGAAGTAAGATTGATGGGCATGAACATTTCTATCGCTCCTGAAATATATTGATCCATCGTTCCCTACAAAAGGTTGGACCCATTTACAGTGTCACCAGCAATAGATGTACCTGTTTGACCAAAACTGTGTCAGCACTGAGCGGTTTTGTAGTTTTTGGTTTTTTAATCTGCTTATTTCATAGTGATGTGTGATGCCTTGCTATTTTAATTTATATTTCTCTGATAAGTATGTTTCCCATATCCTTCCTGGTTGAACTTCTTATTTGACTTGCCTGTTCAGATCAGATGAGCAGGATTTTCATAGGCAGAGAGCCAGAGAATGGGCACTTTGTGGAGAGCAAATGGCTTAGTCATGCACAGAGGTAGGGGAGTCCAGTGTATGAAGGAACACAGACTTTCTGTCTGGGATATAAGGTATACAAAAAAAGAGAACTGGTGAAGGTGAAACTGGAAAGGAAAGTGGAGACCAGCATGTTCAAAGGTTTGTTTTGAATCCTATTCTATACGGTTTTTAGCTTAACTTATACAATATGCCTCACAGGAGTTGAGCAATCAGGATGGTCTATCTTTCTCTTGAAACTGGTGAACACGTGGACCTAGCAACCGGGACAGCCAGCTCCACTTTCCTGTCACCTGCAGCCAAACTCCTGCACCCCTTGCTTCTTTTCCACTTGGGGCCTGCTAACTCCCATGGCTCCTGCTCCACCTGGCTCCTTCTTAGTTGCCTCACCTTCTCATCCTCAGCTGCACCCTCCTGCACCTCTGGCCCCTTCTCTCTCAGATGCTATCTGACACTCACTCTCTGTGCATGGCGTGGTTCACTCGACTCCTACGTGCTCCATCCACCTGGCCCAGCCCAGGACCCAACAGCAGTCTCAGGCATTGGACCCCCTGTTCTGCATTCCCACGGGCGCACCCTGACCCCCTCAGAGATGTGTTCTCTCTGTCTTCTAAGAGGGTTAAAAACCACCAGGCCTGAGAGGGAACCATCAACCATGTTCTTCCTCTTCTACCAGGAAAAAGTGGGGCATCCTGAAACAGATCTACAGGGGAGAGAGGTGTGTTATCTTTTGAGAAAACATCTAGGCCTTGATTCCCTTGAGCTGCTAATCCCTAAGGGGTTGTTTCTGCCCCACAGAGCTGATAGATAGGATTTTCAAAGAATCATATTTCTTCTGGCATGTTCCCAACTGGAGCCCCATGTGCTGCTGAAAGAGCCAAGAGCTGACAAACAGCACAGGTCACTTTCCAGGCTGAGTTTTGGTGGCCACAAGAGAGGCCTCCAGAAAGTATGAAGGAGGCCCTGAACCAGGAGACTGTGTGAATGAGCGATGCCAACACGTGCAGTGCCTTTAGGGGCCTGGAACGCAGTGCATTTTGTGGAATCTTACATGATAGAGATTGCAAGTATGAGAACCCCGGGTGTGAAATAAGGCTCCCAGACAATCCCCTCGGAGCATCCTCTGACTCCAGGGTGTACTTCTGACTTTCTATCAGCATTCCTTGATTGAAAGCCATTAATCCCACCACTACCAGCTGGCGTCAGTTTCCTTATCTGTGAAAGGGGAATAATACAACCAATGCAAGGTGTCATAAGGATTAAATGAGATAATGTATACAGAGTACTTAGTGCCTAGAGTCAGACATTCTATAAATGGTAAGGGTGATAAACTGGGTTGATTTGGCAGGCTGCCCACCTTTGTACCTCCTCTGCACCAGCCTGAGCATCCTGATGAACTTGTTGAGCATCTGACCCCACACCCCGAGAGGTAGCACCCTTAGGACCATTCCCTCTGACCAGATCTGTAGACCAGAGCTCCCTTTCAGACATCTGTGGCTCAAAACGTGGGTCTCCTGGTGCCCAATCATGTTAGAAGCAACTGTTCCTTTGGGGCAAGCAGAGGACAGATAAAATCCCATATCCATGGGCACAAGCACAACCTCCCCCTTAGCTGAGGCTGTACCCAGGGGCCCTGGATGGGGGTTTCCCTGAAAGCATTGTGGCTTCCACAGTGGTTAGGTGCCTTGCAAAGGGTGGCACAGCAGAATCCCAGCGGCCACTGATAGGCTACTTACTGAGCACACAGTGCTCTGCCCAACCCCAAAGCCAATGTCATACTCTCCAAAAGCTCTCCAAATGGGAGTTTTAGGAATGCTGAGGGTTCTGTCTCTGGGAACTCTGTGGGGACAAGCACCGCCATCTCCATTGGAGGATGGCATGAAATCATGTCTATGGCAGCCCTGTGAAATCAACAAAGTGCTACACAGTGTGATTTCTGGAATGAGCCACATACCCTACAACTTCACTGGCCTTTGAAGGGTTCCTACAGGTAGTGCGTTTTGACATTTAAGCAGATTGTATGGCTCATCAGCATGGTTTTACAGCTTTCCTTTTTTTTTTCAGACAAGATAGATTAAATCGTATCTTCAACACACTGGATAGGTGCCCCAACCTGGGGTCTGTGTGAGCTGTGACAATGATATCACTCAGATTCTAAGCTTGACCCCACAGTTACCTGGTGTATACCCCTGAGGGAATTCTGGTAGCTTTGAAAAATAGAAAAACAACTGCTTTTGATCTGGACTACAGCTTGCTCTCGTATTGTGGAGAGCAAATCCTAACTTGTCTTAACTTGACATTTAAAAAACATCTTAGTATCTGTTTTTCATTAACTCTATCCCACCAGACAGTATGAGACAAATGAAGGAAAAGATAAAGCTTTGAACACTATCTTAGGAACCAGCTGGAGGAAAATAGAAAAATCATATTCGCATTTATTAACTACCTCCTTCCACTAGATACTTACTGCATTCTCATTTTATCCTCACAATAGCATGGGGACCTACTATTGCCATTTTAAAATGGATCTCAGTTATTGGAATAATCAATATTTTATCTGATTTTAAAAATAAAATATAAATTAGGCTTTAAGTCCAGGTTTATCAATGCAGTGCTTTGGGGATACTTATCTCCCTATAGTGAAACAGGAATTCTGGCAAATGTGTTAATTTCATGATTCTCATATTTCCTCTGGATGTTTCCCATCTGCTCTTCCTTGGCAGGCCTACTGCTAACATTTTCAGGGGCCAAGGCAAGAATTTAAATGACAGTGCCCTGGTCCACAACTTATGCTGCTTCTCTATGCACCCCCCCCCCATTCTGTTCCTTATTACAGAAGCCCTTGTATGCATGTGTGCAAACAACCCAAACTTCAGTTGCATGCACCACCAGAGCGCCCTTTGCCCACCTCGCTATACACATCAGACACACCACCCACCTTTGGGAGAGTAGATTTGGAGAAGATTTCATCAAAGGCCCTAGAAGAGGGCATTTCAACAGAGAATTTCAGGGCCTCAGAGCCTGATCTGGAAGGCCTTCCTTGTCCTTGGCTTCCCTTTGCTCCTTGTGTTCACTCCATGCAGAGGGTCCCAGCCAAAGGAAGGCCTGAGCAGACAGTCCTGGAAAGCAGAGGGTATAGGACCAAGGACCTTGATTGCCCTGATTTAAAGGCATACTGCCTTTAAAGACTGGGTGCCAGGGCTAACCTATGCCAGCTGGGGAACCAAAGGGAAAAGCTCTGGCTGTCTTGGACCCAGAGGACCAATTAGCACATCCCTGGACCCAGTGAGAGACCTCAAAGAGGAACTCAGAGAGATTGGATGACCTCTCCACCTAAAAATTCTTCCTGTGATGCCAAAACTTTGTATATGTTTTGTTTTCAAAATTGTTTTTTAAGTTTGAAATCCTCCGGTTCTTGATTGCCATTAACAAGGCAACATTTAATTGCAAAATCTCAAAACAACTAAGAACAATTTTACGAACAGACAAACCAGTAACCAAAAAGGCACTCTAAGTTCAGAGGTAGAGAAGAGGGGCAACTGGCCTTGATGCAAGATGTCCCTGTTTTTTAGCCTCTTCCTCTGATGACAAGGCCTCACTTTATGGAAAGGCAGAACAGTAATGGTGATGTGTAGGTACATGGTGAGCTCTGGGTCTAGAATAGCTAAGATCAGATCTTGGATTTATGAAGACCTGAATTTCCAAGCGAAAATCAGCCTTGCTTTAGAGAGAAATGCCATGTGTTTCCTTAGGCTTTTGCTCACTTGTTGGCACATTTATGAGTACCTTTAAAAAAGAACTGTAGCCCAGCTTAAAAAGCTGGGAATCACTGAGTCTCAGAATCAACAAAGGAAACAATCTCTCAAATAAAGAATTGATAACTAGTGAATTTAAAGGGGGGGGGGGTGCATTGCTTTAGTGGGTTTGCTAGAAACCATTAACTTCTGGTCTTTTCTTTTTCACTCCCTGCCCTTCCCTCCACCCAAATGTTACAAAGCCTTGAAATGTCTTCTACATCTACCCCTTTCGTTCTATTCCCCATCATTAGCCAGTTTCATGCCTTAGCACAGCTCATCCCTGGACCATTTCCATAGCCTCTAATCTTCTTCCTCTCCCTCCCACAATTGCCAAATTAATTTTCCTAAAATGGTGCTGTTGTTCCCTTCCTTCAATAGCTGCTCACTGCCTGCAACAAGAATTTCAAGCCTGTCAGGCATCAGAATGACATGTTAAAATTTAGATACTCAGACTGCCATAGAATCTGATTCTGTAGAATTGGCTTTGGACTCCATCCAGCCTATGTGTTTTTAAAAGCTTGGTCATAGTTGGTTCTGAGACACAGCCAAGGTTAACAACTACTGGTCTACACGATATGGTTCAAACTCCTTAACCTGACTCAACCCACTCCTCCCAACTTGTTCCCAGAATTTTTCTAATTAAGGATTAACCCCCTCCCTCCAGTAAAAGGGTCTATGACTGACACAGCTACCGTAGGAGGCTTTACCCAGAGTTCTCACTACAGAACACAGAACCAACAAAATAGAGTGACCAGAGACAAGATCAGCTCAAAGACAAGACAGAACAGACAAGAAACGGATGCCTGGCCCCCGCTTCTATTTCTGAGTATAATACCTGGAGAAAGGTATAGACCTAACATTCAGTAAGTGTACAGCGTCAGGACTACAAACTTAAGTCACTTCCACTTAAGTCATTTCAGTCCGAGCCTCAGTTTCTCCACTATAAAACAAAAATAATTATGATATCTCATTGCAAGGATATCATGAGGCTTACATGGGATCATGAGAATGAAAATGTTTTATGCTATAAAGTGCTCCACAAATGTTAAGGGAGCATTACCTGTTCATCACTTTTTAAAAATTGTTTTAATAAGGTATAATTTGTATATCATAAAATTCACCCATTTTAAGAGTACAGTTTAGTGGGCTTTTTTTGTAAATAAATAGTTGTGCAACCCTCACCACAATCCAGTTTTAGAATATTTCCATCACCCTGAAGACAGCCCGCATGCCCATTTGCCATAGATCCCTATTTCTACTCCAGCCTGAGGCAGCCACTACTCTGTCTTCTGTGTCATTAGATTTGCCCTTTCTGAACATTTCTTATGAATGGAGTCATACGATATGGAGCCTTTTACATTCACGTTACTTTTTACAACATTTTCTGTGTTGTCTTTTCCTTTTCCACTGTGCAGTTCCCAATTCACCAAACTTTTAGTCTAAAAGTTCATTTCTTGATTTGGTTTTTGAATCTCAATTATACTTTCCAACAGAAATAATGTTATAAGTCATGGTTAAGTGCCCAGGCCAACTCCCAATGCCCATTCAGCCCCAAATAAAGGTGAACTAGGGTATAAATAGTCCCAGCCTGAATTCTGGGTCATGCGAGGAGGAAGCCCTAGGTTACACGAGGGACAAGGTAGGAACAGGGTGTTTCCTCCTCTTTTTCCCTGTACAGGATACTCTTAGTAACAACGTTGAGATGGGCAAAGCTTCTGACTGCACCTCTCTGTAAGTCAAAGTGTGGTCCTTGGATTACCTGCATTAGAATTCATTCATTCATTCATTCATTCATTCAACAGAAATGTACTGAGAGCTCCTGTGGGCCATGCATCTGTTCTTGGCCCCTGTACCACATGTGGAAACAGAATCTCTGGGGGTAGGCCCCAGAAATCTATCATATTTAACAAGCTCTCCAAGAGATCAGGATGCATGAGGACATCTGTGACTTCTGTGCTGCACTGGCTTTCTCTGAATTTAGGATGCTCTAAGCCCTCCAGGCACAAAGTATCTATTATCCAACTCTCCTCCAGCCAACTAAATTCCCCTTCCTTCAGTGTAGCTTTTGTCTGCTAGATAATAAAACAAACATATACCGTCCTGTGCACTTCTCTATATTTTCCAAATTTTCTTATTTGACAGTTTAAAATTAAAAAGAGGGGAAATATAAACAGCACCTAGGCAAAGCTGAATTCTGTAACCCCCATACTTTCCTGCTTAGGACCCTATTATATCTGCACTTACTGGCTTTATTATTGTCTTTCTCCCTTTTGCTGGGCTACAAGCTCCCAGGGGGCAGTTGCTTTTATCTGCGATATTCCTAATGCCTGGCACATAGTAGGTGCTCAACAAGAATCTGCAGAAGATTGTAACATATAACAGAAATCTGATTGAACAACTCAGTATCTGGGGGTTAAATTTCCATATACTTGCAGGTAGTGAAATTGTTCAGAGATAGCCTCTAAGCCCCTGATGGATACCTGATGATTCCCTGCAGTTTCTGACAGAGAAATTAAGAGAATGTAAGAGTCCAGGCCATTTGAAGGAAGATGACTCAGGGCCCAGAGGTAATGGCCCTGGGAACAATCCCTCAACAGGCTCCTGCTTTTCACTTCCTAGTCTGTGGTCTATGAAAGCGCTAGGAAACCAACTAAACCAACGCAATACCTCACCTCATTTCCATTCTTCCCTCACTCTTCTGTGCCCTGGAATTGAATCCATCCAGGAAGTGTTAGTGCATAAGTTTTGCCTTAGGCTCTGTCGTCTAAGGCAGTTAAAAAGATTTTATACTTGTGGGTATATATAAATAAAGATATATTTATGTGTGCATTTATGTGATACATTTATATTTGTGTATGTATTTTTTTGTGTGTATATATATATATATATGCTAAAATTTGATCAGTGAGAGATAGGAGATGATTATAAATATTAAGTGATTATGGGAGATGGTATTATATATATCCATATATATGCACTCATAAGTGCATAAATTATTGTTCAAAAATATAAAAAAATGTAAAAATGTTGCCTCTAGAGAAAAGGAGTGCCTGAGGGACAAGGATGAGAGACAGAATTTTCTGTTTTCCTTTGTGTATTTTCTGTGTGTTGAATAATGTGACTTTTTTTTAAAGATAAATTTAAAATGTTTTAAAGATAGCATCCTAGGAAGGCCTGAGGCCCCATTGAGGACAAGAAGAATGTAGAGTGGCTTGTGTAGAACTGTCCCACGATCAGATAACAGTTGAGGGATAACAGATGCCAGCATATTCTGGAACAAAGTCTAGTCAAGATGAATCACATTTGCGGGAGTAAATAAGGGCAGTTGTCTTCCTCCACTGTGGTGACAACACTTAAGCTCCCAAGGATGAAGGAAAACAAATGTCCCAGAAGAGAGGAAAAAATACTGACTTGACAGCTTAAAATTGAAATGACCAAGAAACACCCTCAAATGTCTGAATTTGCCTGAGTTGACTATTTTCATGTTATCGTTGTTTGTTTGTATTTAACTGGGAGGCAAAATGAGAGCTCAGGATAGTGTTTAAAGTTAAATGACAGAAAAATAAAATTAGATATTCTTTTTTAGATACCTAAGGTTGTAGCCTGGAAAATATAATACCCACGAATATCTGCTTTAGTCCTCTCAACTGCCCCTACAAGGTTAGTATCATTCCCATTTTACAGATAGGAAAACTAAGACTTAGAGAAGTTAAATGACTTAATCAAGATTATACAAGTTCTAAGTGCTGGGATTTGAAACTAAACTCCAAAGCTGATGGTGTCTTCAGGATTCCAAATTCCCTTTTAAATGGGGTTTACTTTAGTATTTCTAAGAGAGGTTGGCACATCTGCCAACTGATTGGCTCTTAAGGATCAAATTATGCTCTTGTATGGAGGAAGGAGAGACAGAAACAGGGGAGAAATGGGGGAAATAGAGGAAAAGAAGTGACCCCATGCACACACTCCCACCCATCTTTGTTTCCCTTTTTGGAGAAGGGATTTTTATCTGACCGGCTCCCTCTCCCTTCAACACAATTTGATCTAGGTGTCTCCCATGCTATCCAATTCCTGATAACCCAGTGCTTTGGAGGCCTGATTGGAGAAGGCTTGAATTGACAGGATAGGTCATGGTTTCATGCAACAGGATATCTGTTTTTGCCAATGACTCCCAAGGGACAGTGATGATCTGGGTGCGCTTTGATGATAATTTCTTCTAAAGGCAAATGAAATATAAGGTCTCAGTTTCTCCTGAATAGGACCAAGGATCAGGGAACCACAAGGGAAGCTGTGTCCCCACTCCATGAACCAGGGTATTAGTGACTACTTAGCATATGAATGGGTGAATGGATGGATGCATATATAAATGAAGGATAAATGATAAAGGGTGGATAAATAGAGAGATGATGAATGGATGGATGAATGGATGGATGGATGGATGGATGGATGGATGGATGGATGGATAGAAAAAAGGAAGGAAGGAAGGAAGGAAGGAAGGAAGGAAGGAAGGAAGGAAGGAAGTTAGTTGAGTAGACAGATGAATTGTCTCCTCAGTAGCTCTGCCCATCCTTCACTATCTTCTAATTATGGTGGCTTATATCATTTCCTTGTTTGAGTCTTCTAAGCTTGGAGTCACTCAGAGTGCACCCAGGACTAGACTAAAAATCAGGTCTCCTTTCTGTCATAGACTGTCCCCTTAGTTTGACTTCATAAAATCAAAAGATTCTGCTATAGACCAGTTCTGTGTGATCAAAGAGCAACAATATTCCTGTGGCAAACCCTTATAGATTGTTTATACAAAAATAAGAAGGATGGCTGGGACTTTGGAAACTGGAAATCTTCTGACCTAATTATGGTTAGTAATCAGAGAGCTTCATGTTTACCAAACACCTTCTTTCCCTTGGCTCCAGAGTTACTGAGTTCATCTTTTCTGTTCTCATGTTTTGGCCTATTATCTGCCCTCTGGGAGTTTTCTCCTCATTTCTTTCCCGCATCTTCCATTCTGGTTGAACCAAACCACTTGGGTCTGATTTTTCTATTTACTTCTCCTATCAGTTATTGAGAAAGAAGTTTTAAAATCTCAAACAATAGTTATGGATTTGTCTATAACTCCTTGCAGTTATATCACTTTTTTCTTCATGTATTTTGGAACTCTATTATGAGATATACAAATGGTTAAGATTATTATGTCATCTTGATGAATTGTCATTATTAAATTGCCCTCTTTATTTCGGGTAATATTCTCTCTAAAATCTGCTTTGTCTGGTATTAATATAACCACTCCAGTTTTCTTTATCACTAGTGTTACCATGGTATATTTTTTCCATCTTTTTACTTTTAATCTATTTGTGTTTTTATATTTAAAGTGGATTTCCTATAGACAACATATAATTGAGTCTCGTTTTTTTACCTAATATAACAATCTGTTTTAATATGGATATTTAGCCCATTTACATTTATTGTGATTATTGATATGTTTGCCTTTATTTTACCACCTTGCTATATGTTTTCTACATTTCCCATCTATTTTTTTGTTCATTTTCCCTCTTGTTCTCCCTCTTTTTGGATTAATCAAATTTTTTTGTGTGATTCCATTTTTATCTCCTTTGTTAACTTATTAGCTATAACTCTTCATTGTGCCACTTTAGTGGCTGTTTTAGTGTTTATAGTATACATCTTTAACTTATCACAGTTCACTTTCAAGTGGTATTATACCATTTTATGTGTAATATAAGAACTTTATAACAGTATACCTTTTTCTCCCCTCTTTGCCTTAGAGTTATTGTTGTCATACAATTGCTTCTACATAATGGCATTGCTATCATTTTTGCTTTAAACAGTCAATTATCTGTTAAATTTAGCTAGGAAGAAAAAGGTCTTTAAATTACTTATGTAGTTATTATTTCTCCTGTTCTTTACTCCTTTATATAGATCCAGGTTTCTTGATATTGTTTTACCTCTGCTTATGACTTCCAATAACATTTCTTAGCATAAGTCTGCTAGTGATGAATCCTTTCAGCTTTTGTATATCTGAAAAAGAATTTCACCTATCCTTTTTTTTTTCTTTTATAATTATTTCTTTTAAGACTTTATTGTTTTAGTACAGTTTCAGATTCACAGCAAAATTGAGAGGAAAATACAAAAATTTCCCATACATTCCCTGCCTCCAAACATGTATTCAACCCCTCAGAGCCTCCCTCACTATCAACATTCTCTACCATAGTGGTACATTTGTTGCAATTGATGAACCTGCATTGACATATCATAATCATCCAAAGCACAGAGTTCACCTTAGGGTTCACTGTTGGTGTAGTACATTTTATGGGTCTGGAGAAATGTATAATGACACCTACGCACTGTTATAGTATTATACAGAGTATTCTCATTATCCTAAAATTCTCTGTGCTCTGTCTGTTCATCCTTCCCTCCTACCATAACCCCTGGCAACCAGCAATAATTTTATCATCCCCATAGATTTTCCTTTTCCAGACTGTTATATGGTTGGAATCATAGAATATGTAGCCTTTTCAGATTGACTTATTTACTTAGTAAATGCATGTCTTGTCATGGCTTGATAGCTCATTTCTTTTTAGCACTGAATAATATTCCATTGTGTGGATATACCAGTTTGTTTATTCATTCACCTACTAAAAGACATGTTGGTCACTTCTGAGTTCTGGCAATTAGGAATAAAGCTGCCATAAACATCCATGTGCAGGTTTTTGTCGACATAAGTTTCCAACTCCTTTGAGTAAATACCGAGGAGTATGATTTCTGGGTCATATGGTAAGAGTATATTTCATTTTATAAGAAACTGTCAAACTGTCTTCCAAAGTGGCGGTACCATTTGTCATTCCCACTAGCAATGAATGAGAGTTCCTGCTGTTCCATATC
Source organism: Eidolon dupreanum (assembly GCA_028627145.1). Taxonomy (NCBI): domain Eukaryota; kingdom Metazoa; phylum Chordata; class Mammalia; order Chiroptera; family Pteropodidae; genus Eidolon; species Eidolon dupreanum. The sequence goes on along the minus strand of CM053509.1, from coordinate 39,062,916 downwards.
CTCACCAGCATTTGATGTCGTCAATGTTCTAGATTTTGGCTATTCAGATTTTGGTATATAGTGGTATTTCACTGTCTTAATTTACATTTCCATGATGACATATAAGGTGAAGCATCTTTTCATATGTTTATTTGTCATCTGTATATCTTCTTTGGCGAGACATCAAAGTTTGGCTCATTTTTTGTTTGTCTTCTTATTGTTGAGTTTTAAGAGTTCTTGGTATATTTTGGATAATAGTCCTTTATCTTTTGCAAATATTTTCTCCAGGCCTATGGTTTGTCTTATTCTCTTGATCATCTTCATTTTTAAAAGATATTTTCATTAAGTATAGAATTTTAGTTTGATTGTTTTTTCTTTCTTTTTAGTACTTTTAAAATGTCATTTTACTGTCTACTGGTTTGCTTTGTTTCTGAGAGAAAATCTGTCATCTTTATTTTTGTTTCTCTGTAATAATGTGTCTTTTTCTTCTCAGCTGCTTTTGATTTTCTTTTTATCACTGACTTTAAGCAATTCGATTATGATGTACTTCCGTGTCGTTTTCTTCATGTTTTTGTTCTTGGGGATTATTTAGCTTCTGGGATCTGTGGGTTTATAGTTTCATCAAATTTAGAATATTTTGGCCATTATTTCCTCAAATGTTATTTTTGACCCCCTGACCCCTATTTTAGGGACTCGAATCTCTAACTTACACATATATTAGGCCACTTAAACTTACCCAATATTTCAAAGATGCTCTATTTTTTTTAAGTCTTTTTTCTAAGTTTCATTTTAGATAGTTTCTATTGCTTTGTTTTCAACTTCACTCTTCTTTTTTCTGCCCTGAATGATCTGCTATTAATCCTAGCTAGTGAATTTTTTCATCTTAGACATCATAGTTTTCCTCTCTAATAGTTCAATTTGGGTTTATTTTATATCTTTCATGTCTCTATTTATCATGTTGAGTCTTTCCTCTGGCTTTTTGAGATACAGAATATAGTCATAATAACTTTTTAGAAATGTTATTGTATATGAATTCTATTATTTGTATTCTTTCTGGGTCAGTTTGGACTAACTGATTTTTTTCTTCTCATCCTGGATTATATTTTTCTGCTTTTTTGCATGTCTGGTACTTTTTTTTAATTTTTATTTTTTAGCTAGAGTTGACATTCAGTATTATTTTATATTAGTCTCAAATGTACAGCATAATGGTTAGACATTTATATAATTTACAAAGTGATCTTCCAATTAATATAGTACCCTACCTGGCACTATACATAGTTATTACAATACTATTGACTATATTTCCTATGCTATACTTTACATCCTCATGACTATTTTGTAACTACCAATTTGTACTTCTTAATCCCTTCACCTTTTGCACCCAGCCTTCAGCCTCCTCCCATCTGGTAATCACCAGTTTGTTCTCTGTATCTATGAGTCTATTTTCGTTTTGTTTGTCCATTTATTTTGTTCTTTAGATTCCACATATAAGTGACATGGTATGTGTCTTTCTCCATCTGACTTATTTCACTTAACGTAATACTCTCTAGGTCCATTCATGTTATTGTAAATGGTAAAATTTTATTTGTTGTGGCTGAGTAATATTCCATTGTGTATATTTACCACAACTTCTTTATCCAATCATCTATCGATGGGCACTTACGTTGCTTCTATATGTTGGCCTTTGTAAATAGCACTGCAATAAACATGGGGTGCATATATCTTTTCAATTTAGTGTTTTAGTTTTCTATGCATAAATATCCAATAGTGTAATTGCTGGGTCATAAAGTAGTTCCATTTTTAACTTTTTCATGAATCCCCAAACAGAAATTTCCATAGAGACTACCAACTTGCAACCTCACCAACAATACATGAAGTTTCCCCTTTCTCCACATCCTCACCAACACTTGTTTCTTTGATTTATTAATGATAGCCATTCTAATAGGTATGAGGTGATATCTCTTTGTGGTTTTAATTTGCATTTTCTGATGATTAGTAACATCAAGCATCTTTTCGTATGTCTATTGGCCATTTGTATTTCCTCTTTGGAGAAATGCTTATTCAGGTCCTCTGCCCATTTTTTAATTGGATTGTTTGTTTGGCACTGAGTTGTATGAGTTATAAATTTTGGATATTAACCCGTATTGGATATATCATAGGCAAATATCTTCTCCCATTCAGTAAGTTGTCTTTTCATGTTGTTAATGGTTTTTTTCCTGTGCAAAAACTTTTTAGTTTGATGTAGTTCCATTTGTTTATTTTTTCTTTTATTTCCCGTGCCTGAAAAGATATATCAGAAAAAATTTACTAAGAGCAATGTCAGAGAGTTTACTGCCTATGTTTTCTTCTAGGAGTTTTATGGTTTTGGATCTTACATTTAAGTCTTTAATCCATTTTGCCTTTATTCTTATACATGGTGTAAGAAGGTGGTCTAGTTTCATTGAATAGACTGTTTTTACTCCATTGTATATTCTTGCCTCATTTGTCATAGATTAAATGACCATTTAGGCATGAATTTGTTTCTGGACTCTTTATTCTGTTCCATTGATCTATGTGTCTGTTTTTATACCAGTAACATGCTGTTTTGATTACTATAGCCATGTAGTAAAGTTTGATATCAGGTAGTGTGATACCTCCAACTTGGTTCTTCTTGCTCAAGATTGCCTTGGACATTCGAGGTCTTTTATGGTTCCATATAAATTTTTGGATTATTTGTTTTAGTTCTGTGAAAAATGACATTGGTATTTTGATAGGGATTGCACTGAATCTATAGATTGCTTTGGATAGTACAGACATTTTAGTGATGTTAATTCTTCCTAATTCATGAGCACAGTATATGCTTCCATTTATCTGTATCTTCTTCAATTTCTTTCTTCAATGACTTATAATTTTATGACTACAGGTCTTTTACCTCCTTGGTTAAATTTATTCCTAGAAATTTTTTGATGCAATTATAAATGGGATTGTTTTCTTAATTTCTCTTTCTCGTGATTCATTATTGGTGTATAGAAATATCTGAATATTAATTTTGTATCTTGCTACTTTTTTGAATTCATTTATCAGTTCTAACAGTTTTTTGGTGGAATCTTTAGAGTTCTCTCTATATAGTATCATGTTATCTGCAAATAATGACAGTTTTACTTCTTCTTTTCCTGTTTGAATGACTTTTATTTCTTTTTCTTCTCTGATTGTAGTGGCTAGGACTTCCAATACTATGTTGAATAAAAATGGTTAAAGTGGACATCCTTGTCTTGGTCCTGATCTTAAGGAAAAAGCTTTTAGCTTTTCCCCGTTGAATATGATGTTAGCTGTGGGTTTGTCATATATGGCCTTTATTGTGTTGAGGTATGTTTCCTCTAGTCCCACTTTGCTGAGAGTTTTAATCATAAAGGGATGCTGGATTTTGTCAAACGCTATTTCTGCATTTTTGATAGGATCATATGATTTTTTCTTTCAATTTGTTAATGTGGTGTATCATATTAATTGATTTGCAGGTATCGAACCACTTTTGCATCCCAGGAATAAATCCGACTTGGTCATGGTGTATGATCTTTTTAAAGTATTGCTGAATTCAGTTTGCTAATATTTTGTTGAGGATTTTACATCTATGATCATCAGAAATATCAGCCCATAATTTTTTTTGTAATGTCTTTGTTTGGTTTGGGAATCAGGGTAACGGTGGCATGCCAACCATTGTAAATTTTACCTTGTTGGATGTTGAATATTTTTTATATTTATATGAATGTTCTTGAGTTTTGCTCTAGAACGTGGTTAAATTACTTGGATATAGTTTGATCATTCATATTTATTTATTTATTTTAATTTTGTTAGGCCAGATCAGACCTGCATTTAATTAGGCTAAAATTTCCCCCCAAGGCAGGACCTACCTTGGTACACTAATCAGAGCCTCCTGAATTATGATGTGTTCTGCTCTGGCTATTGGAAACAAGCAGTATTTTGGCTCTATGTAAATTCTAAGTACCATTCCCTCAAGTCCTTTTTTAGTGGCTCTTTCTCCAGTCTCAGCAAGATTCTGCACATGCATGAGCTGACCAGTACTTATGTGAATACTCAAGGGGGAACTCTGCAGATCTTCAGAATTCTGTGATTGGCTCTCTCCTCTCTACTACTCGGCCCTATGAAATCTAACTGCCTTGACTTCTTTGGATCCCATCTCTGTTTACTCAACTAAGAGTCTCCTGGGCTCTGTCTGCCTAGGTTCCCCCTCCATACGCCACAGCCTTAAAGCTTCCTCTAGGCAGTGGGCTAAGTAATTACAGGGCTTACCTCATTTGTTTTCCTTCTCAGTTTACCACTATTTCAAATATTTTGTCCAGTGTTTCAGTTGTTTGGGGAGGATGAGTTCAATCTTTTGTACTCCATCTTGAATAGAAATGGAACTCTTCTTAACCAATGTTAAATGCCCCTCTGCATGTATGGGAATGAACAGAGAAGCCACCAATATGACTGGTCCATGGCTGTGAATCTTCAAAGCAGCCCAGCAGGTCTACTCCTTTAGGGACTCAAGTATAGACCCACCTGACCTAGGCAATGTTCAGAGAAAAATGTCACGGCACCCTCAAATTGGCAGCCAAATATGTATTTGGAACAATAATAAAAAAGAGGTGAAAAATCAGTGGATATTTAACAAGACAGACCTTTTTTCCGGCAAGACCAGTCTGCTCTATATCTTTCCCATGAAAAAGTAAGGAGTAACCTGGAATTGACACTATCCCCCAAATTTACCAGTGGTCCCTAGATACCTAGTAGCATAATACCCCACACCCTCTAGTATTTCAATGATTTTTAGCCCCTTAGGCTAAATGACTTGTGTTATAACTAAAAATAGCATTGAGAGCTTTTTAAATTTAAAAATTCATCCACAAAAAGGGCACAAAAATATAAAGGAACTGCCACTGAAGAATAGAACTACTTTCAACTTCACACCTTCTTTATCGTCTAAACTTCTTTTAACATGAGCAGAAACTGCTTTTTTAAAAAAAATAATAAAAGCACCTGTGATTCTACCAAACTAATACCACCAGTTTCATTTTTATTAATTCCTTTCCAGAACTTCCCCACACATGTGCATACTGAGCTTAGTTGTAATCATATTTCTCATGCATTTTATACTCTACTTTTTTCACTTAATCATATATGATATGTCCATAACCGTTTGTCTATTTTTATGTAGTCTAAGTAATCATCACTTTAATAACTACATAGTGTTCAGTCATGTTGATACATGCATAGTAGCTTACAACTAGTTCCTTATTTTGGACTTTTATACTGCTTCTAAATTTTAGATATTAAAATAACTTGATGACAAATATACTCATGGAGGTTTTTGTTTGTGTTAAATATAACCTTAGCAGAATCCCAGGGGTACAATTACTAAGTCAGGGGATGTGACTGTCCATGTGGCCTTTGCCATGTAACACATTGAGCTTTCCCTTTGACAATGGCTGTTTACTTAAAGCCCTGGGTCATCCCAAATGCCTAGGAATCTTCATTTTAGAAGTAATCTATTTGGGGCTTATTTTTGTTTTATGGATTGTGAGGTGGGCAAAGAAGACAGCTGGGAGGAGATGGGAAAACCTTAGTTTGCTCAAAGAAATGTCTATTTTCTAAGGGGCATGAAGAATTTTAGGAGCCAGCCAGGCCTGATTTCTAATTCTGACTGCTACTGGTGAACTGTGTGGCCTTAGGAATGTGACTGGCCCTCTCTAGGACTCTGTTTCCTTATCTCTGAGATAGAGATATCTACTGTACCTACCTCACAGGTCTCTTCTGAAGATGAAGTGAGAAAATGCACCCAAAATGCTAGCTGTAGTGTTTGGCCTATAGTAAGTACTCAGCAGATATGAGCTGATTCTAAGATCCACAAAAATGTTCCTACCACAGACCTGGACACCAAGGGTGGAACCCAGCCCTGCTGAGGGAAGGAGTAGTGAAAAAGTGGTGATAAAGTATATTCCTAGATGAGAGACTAATGCATGTCAATGACTCTTATGCTGATGAAAATTAAATGATTGAAGGAAGGAAAGAAGGAGAAATAAAAAATGAAAATAATCTTCTCTGGAATTGTGAGCCTGTATGATCTGTTTTAGCACAAAAATAAGAGGAAGGTGGGGTTCATCAAGCAACAATTATGCCTCAGGTGCTTCACATGCATGTCCCATGCCAGGCCTTCCTTCAATAATAAGGGGAACTGGAGTCATCTAGGTAATCTGTATTCAAATCTGAGACATCCACTAGCTAGGGACCTGCATTGATCTGTATGTAATGTTTACCCATGTGTAAAATCACAGTAGTTATGCTGAGAAGAAACCTTTTCTAGAAAGCACCTGGCACATTGCAGACACACGGTAGTGAATATAATAGGAAATTTGGGGGCCCAGTTTCCTTTCTCCAAAGCCCATATTCTTTCCGCCAAACAACATTTTATCTCCGTGTTAATACTATGATCTGTGTGATTTAAAATATTTGAGAAAGACTCTTAGGGTAATTCAAATACAGGATTCTCCTTGGTATTTTGTATTATGTTCAGAGTGTTCTATAATCATGAAATCTATATCTCCAGTCACTTCTGAAAGCTTCTCTTCTTATTCAAGAGCTTTAAAAGAATGGAGACCCTAAAACATAGAAAAATTTACTCCAGATCAGAGAAGCCAGGAACAGAAACCCCAATGCCTTTACCTGGAACTCTCCTCCCCTCTTCTGTGTGACAATTTTCCCAGAATTACTGGGCATTCGCACCAGAGAAAGCAAGTTCAGAGAAAAGTGAAACCTCATTTTAGAGCCTTGGGGATGTTCACAGATGTTCACTACACCTCGCTGAACCTGTTTAGTTAACAGATAAGAAAACCAAGTCCTAGTCAGTCATGTTGGTTACGACCACTCCACACGTTCATGTCTGAAAACAAAATTACTAACCACCCTTGATTTCTGGTAAATAGTGTTTGAGGTTTAGCATCAATGTGAGCAATAATATATGGAACGTCTCTGGCTGTGCAGTTAAATTACCACCTTTCTAAAGTGATCTCTGCCTGAAATACGTTGTGGCTGGAGCAGTCCAGCACGTGGGAAATGGCCATGGGCTCCATAGGCATGCAGAGGTCTGAATTAGAAGGATGTTCCACTTGTCAAGATGGAGGGAAATGCAGCCTGTAGACTAATGCCTCACAAATTCAAATCTCCAACTCCAGACTCTCTTCTAAACTCTAGATTCATATATACAACTAGGTACTGGAACTCTGCTCTCAACATCCAATAATCGACATGCCCCAAATGGAACTTTCCATTTCCTGTCCCCCTAAATCTGTTTTTCCCCACATCTGCCTCTCCTCTGTAACACCATCAATTTTCATCCACCTACTCAGGCCAAAGACCCCAGAGTCCTGATTCCCACTCCACACTTAATCCATCAGCTAGTTCTGTCAGCTCTACCTGCAAAATACATCCAGAACCTGATCATGTCTCACCATATACACTATTTCTAGTCCTGGCCACTTTTTTGCCAGGAATCTATGGATCCTTATATCAAAATAATGTTTCTAAACACATAAAATAAAATACTGAGGATTACAAAAGAAATCAATCATATTGAAATATAGTTTCAAAATATTTTAAATAACAAACTTATATTAATATATGTACTTCATTATTTCCACAATAAGTAGCCAGTCTAATAATAACTATCATAATTCCAGAGTGATGATGAATATAAACAATATTTCTAGATACCTGCAGGAACTGTATGTAATGTGATATAAAAACATCTATGATTTCTAGTGCTGACAAAGTCACAGGCACTACTCATATTAATGTGATTTGTTGCCTATGTTTAGCAGTGAAGGGAATGCTAAAATTTAGTTAGCAGTTAATGAAAAATATATATATATTCTGGTGCCCACCTCAATCTAAGTGCATGAACTCCTGGAATTCTAGATAAGAGTATCTGGCCGAGTTCACACTGCTGGCATCTCTCGCCTGGAATTTTGCAGGAGGCTCCAGGCTTCCAATCTGTCCTCCCTCCTCTCATTCTTTATGCAGCAATCCTGCTGTCCCCTTTCCTATATGTGTCATATTGTATTGTTGCCCTGTTTCAAACCTTTCAACAATATCCCATTACCAGAAATAAAATCTAAAGTTCTTACAACTGCCAATGAGGCCTGCCTGATCCAGGCCCTGGCTCCCTCCCCGTTCTTATTTCTACCATCCTCCCCTCACTTATTTCACTCCAGTTTGCTCTCAGGGCCTTTGCAGCAATGTTGCTCTCCCCAGTTCCTACCCACATGGCTTCTTCACTTCCTTGGGGTCTCTGCTCAAATGTCACCTCCTAAGAGAGGCCTTTCATGATCCCCTCCCCCTTCCCATACCATCTAAAACAGCACCCCCACCACCACCTTTGTAATCCTTGCAATCACTCTCTATCCCTGCTTTACGTTGCTTATAGCAAGGATATTCATACCTGAAATATATATATATATATATATATATATATATATATATATATATATATATATATATATATATCTGCTTGTTTCTTTCTTGTCTATCTTCCCCACTAGCATGTAAGGCCTTATTCTCCACCATTGTAGGAAAATAATGTCTGCCCTATTACAGAGGACTGAATGAATAAAGAAATACAAGGTCCAGACTTGTCAGCCATGAGAGTTCTGGAAAGGGGTAGGTCAGTCAGGGAAGCTTTTGGAGAAACTGGAGCATGAGCAGGACCCCTGCCAGTTCGAGCTGTCCTCTGCTTTAGTTCCTTACTCCATATGCTCCAGTCCCCACATCACTCACGTTGCTATTGGACTCCCCATCTCAGAACCAGCAGAGATCCCAGAGGAGAGCAGGGCACCAGGCAGAAGAAAGTCCCACAACAGCTGAGCTGACTGCCGCAGAAGGCTCTGCACGAACTCTGCTGTTACCAGCATGCCCCTGGGGTCTCAGCTCCCATCCCAAACTGAGGGCTCCTTCTCACACCTCACAGTGGCCTCCATGAGGAGGAGTGTTGAGAAACACATCTCCAGAGGGAACTCTCTTAGTTCATTTTGACTATTATAACAAGATATCAGACTGTTGGCTTAAAAACAACAGAATTTTATTTCTCACAGTTCTGAAGGTTAGAAGTTCAAGATCTAGTATAGACAGATTCTGGTAAGGTCCAACTCCTGGTTCATAGCTGGCACCATCTCACTGTGTGCTTGCATGGTAGAAGGAGCAATCAAGGTCTCTAGGGCCTCTTTTATGAGAGCACTAATCCCAATCATGGGGCTCTACCCTCATGATCTAATCACTTCCCAAAGGACCCTCCTCCTAACCCCATCACTTTGGTGATTAGGATCTCAACATATCAATTTCAAGTGGACACAAACATTCAGACTGCAGCAGGAACTACTGTCCTTTATTGACTAGTACTCAACTGATCCTCCTGGAAATGACTCTAGAATGGTTTTGCAGGCCTCACTTATAGTCTTGCTCTGGATCTGGGCTTTGCTCTCTCCTGGTCTGGCCCACTTGATTTCTTAGCTTCAGTTTCTGGCAGATCCCTAACTACCTTTACCTCCCTCCAATCATCATGCTACCTGAACCCCAAGATCTCTTGTAGAACTGCCTGAACAGCCAGCCTGTTGGCCACAGAAAAAAACCATCCCCCTCGCTGAGATGACCTCCCACATCTTGAAAAATAAAAAATAAAAAAAATAAAAAATAAAAAAAGAGCAATGACCTAGCTTAAGCCTCAGCCTGATTCACTAAGTTTGGTTCCCAATTGTTGAATTTTCCTTCTGAGGCCTCTCAGAAACCAGGGCTGGGCGAAATGGTTGGGTGGAACTGGCCCTTTGCCGTGTGACATGACACCACAAGGGAGCTACAAGTCAGGATCCGGGGTGAAGTTGGGGTGTTCCAATGGGTTGGGCTGATAGGCAGACACTAGGCCAGAGCAACAGGCTGCCCCAGCTCAGGCCACCTTAACATACAAAGGATAAGAGCACAAATGGAGGCCACTGACTATATGCTTCAGTAGTTTTCAATTATAATCAGGCTAACAAAACATGAAACAAAATATGCTCTATCCTCCTACCTTGACAAATATACCTTCATAACAAGATGGACTGCCAGGTTCAGGTTTAGAACTTTAAAACTCCTCAAAGTTCCAAGTCCAAATATGATACAAAAGGAGAGCCCCTGACCCCCAACGTGTAGGTCCCCCTGACTGTTTTTTCTTGTCATTCCCAGCTCTGTCTCACACCATGAAAGGCCTTAGATGAATGTACCTCTCAATACCCCAGCTCCCCATGCAAACCACATACACACACAAACAGTTGCCCTTGACCTCATCTTGGCTAAGAGTAAGCACAGCAATAGTACAATCTGAGGAAGATGTCATGCACACCCTGAAATTGGACTTGGAGACCCTTGGGTAGGGAATTTGGGAGTTCCTGATACCCTCAGGATGGTCTGGTAGAGAGGCACAGGTTCTCGGGGACACAGGCACTTGGCCCTATCCCATGAACTTCTCACTCCATGCTGAAGGGCAGGGCAAGGCTGAAGAAAGGCCAGAGCAGGCCCTAGAATTTGTAAGGCCCAGGACAGTGTCACCCTTTTACCTAGGTCTAAGGGTGGTACCTTCCCAGACCCTATCAGTGAGCAGACAGGCATGGGAAGTTATTGGGGAGAGAAGCTTACAAAGCTTGTCCAAGGCAGGGAAGGGAAAGTAAAAGTCTGTTTAGAGAGTGCCAAGGACAAAGCTGTTAAGCTTCAGAGGCATATCCAACTCATTTTTAACTCTTTCTAAAACTCTGCCCATATAGAAAAATTTTTATCTCATTGAGAATCTAAAAAAGAGTTCTCTGCAAATAGTTTCAAAACATTCTGTTGTGAAAATGTTAGTATGTTGGTGAAAAATAAGCTTTGTTTCTTGAAGGTTTCACCATTCATAAAATATTCTATCTATACAGTTTAAAAATCAGAACTGAGGATTTAAAATTTTTTCAATAAACACAGGTAAGAAGAATGAACTTTGAATTATTGTTTTTAACCTTTTTAAAAAAATTATGACCAAGTTAAGGGAGAAATACTAGAAGAAGTGGGAATAAAAAGGCAAAGAAATTTTAAAAAATAAATGAAGTGGGATAAATACAGGAAGAAACAGATGTATGCACAGACAATGAGAAAAAGAAGTATAAAAGATCTACCTACACAGATGAACATTCCCACACTGGTGCTTTTTAAGACACTCTTGCTAAAGATTTTAAAACCATGTTGCATTTTTACAACCATAGGTACCAACAGTGATATCATCTCTAAGCACTTGCCCTTTGAGTCGTATGAACTTGTTGTGTGACTGACTTCTGGTTTCTCAACCATTTCTAGAACTGTCTGGGCATGAACTTCCAGCCACAGATCATGGAGGTGATTCATCTTATTTCACAGTCACAGAAAAGCAAAAGCATAGAGGTCAGGCATCTGAAACAGTAGGACCCTTATTCGTCCTTATAGCAATCTGTCATCCATACTAACTAATTTTGAGATAGCACTGGAACTTTTTAATATGTGACTATTGTCTTTAGTGGTCTTCCCTGAGGCAGGTGCCCATCCTTGATATACAGATAAAGAAACTGAAGAAGAAAAAGGTTAAACTGCTTGCCTGGTGTCTAAGAGCGAGTTAGTTACTAGAAGAGCCAGGATAAGAGTTAGGAAGCACCCAGGACTCCTGCCTCCTGGTGCTGTGTGCTGTCGAATTTGCCTCATGTTTGCCCTTCCCTTCCCTCACCTTCCTCCGCCTATTGTCCATGGAGAAGAGCTTGGGCATCATACTCCTGACATCCACGTGACTTGGGCGTGGATGCCTGACAATGACAAGAGAGAATCATCCTGGGCTCTTTTAATGAGGGGACGTGGGTGTATTCAGCTGTATGTGGTAGGGGAGGACTCAAGAGACAGCCCTGGGAGGACCTGTTTCTAAGAAGCAGAGAAAAAACAGGTCCAATGGTGCCTTGAAATTAAACACATAGCATCAAGGTGGGCTGAATATGGAAACAAAATAATAGCTGTGCTTTGAGAAATCACCATCCTCACCACTTATGAGGACACTGGCCCAGATTAAAAGGGAAGGAGGGAGGGAAGGGGCATACTGAGGAGGCCACTCTGCTGCTTTGAGCCAGGTCTGCCCCCACCCCCGCCAAGGAGAGGCGCCAGGGCTACTGTTCTCAGCTGTGGCTAACTATGACCACTGGATGAGCCACAAGCAACTCTGAGGAAGTGGCCTTAAGAGTCAGAGCTGTGTTGGATGAAAAATGACTCCGTGGATGGACTGATGGATGGGTGGATGAATGGAAGGAAGGAATAGAATGAAGAAATCAGTGCTTTGTCACCACTGTTTCCAGGCAGAGGTTTGGGGCATTTGTTCCTCAGTATTTCTGGAATCATTTATCAGGTTGGAATATTGGATTCTGCCTTTAATTAAATATATATTTTTTTAACTTTTTAAAAATTAAGTTTATTGGGGTAACATTGGTTAATACAATTATATAATTTTCAGGTGTATATTATCATTTGACATCTGTATATTCTATTGTGTGTTTACCACCCAAAGTCCAGTTTCCTTCAGCTACCATATATTTGATCCTCTTTACCCACTTCACCCTACCCCTACCTCCCTATATTTGACCTTCTTTACCCCATATACCTTCCCTTTCCTCCTCCACCCTCTACTCTCTGGCAACCACTGGTCTATAGACCATGTCCACGAGTCTCTGTTTGTCCTGTTCATTTGTTACTTTTAGGTTTATATCCCACATATAAGTGATAGCATGTGATTTTCAATTTTTTCTGTCTGGCTTATTTCGCTTAGCATTATTATCTGAAGGTTCATTCATGTTATTGCAAATGGCAATATTTCATCTCTTCTTATGGCTGAGTAATATTCCATTGTATATATGCCATAGCTTCTTTATCCAATTATCTATCGTAGGACATTTTCGTTGCTTCCATGTCCTGGCCACTGTGAATAATGCTGCTATGAATATTGGTGTGCAAATATCTTTTTGAATATGGGGTTTCAAGTTTTTGGGGTAAATTTCCAGTAGAGGGATTGCTGGATCATATGGTAGATCAATCCTTTGTTTTTTGAGGAACCTCCATACTGTTTTCCATAGTGGCTGTACCAATTTGCATTCCCACCAGCAGTGTATGAGGGTTCCTTTTTCTCCAAATCCTCTCCAACATTTGTTATTACTAACCAAAGATTTTTATTTAAATGTTTTAATTGAAGTGGGAATTTACTAAGAGCAGTTGAAGTCTAGTGAAGAAACTCCCTCAGTACAGCTGGTTGAAAGAAATCACCTGACCTCTCATCTCTTCCTTCCTCCCCCTCTAATCCACCAGCAGCCCAGAAGGAACCCAGACAGTTTCCAAGGGTCATCTTTGGGGAAACTTTATCATCCCTCTGAGGTCATCCTTATAGAGCCTTTGTCACCTAGCGGGTCATATGTGACTTTGCAGCTCTGCAAAGTTGCAAATGTTGGGGTAGGGAACCCATTATTTAAAAGCCACATCTACCCCTTTGCTTAATTTTATCTCACCCTTGACAAAATTTTTCAAAAATATTGACCTTTGTCTTGACTATAAGGAACTTTTTTAATGGCCTTTTGTTGTTTAAAGAGTACTTTTGTCCATGTGGCAAAGAATAATAGAAAGAGCCCCCAATCTTAAAGTCAGAAAACCTGGGTTCTGTTCTCGAGCAAGACATTTCATCTGTTTGAATCCAAGTTTCCTTATTTGTAAAATGGATATCACTCTCTGCCTTTCATGGGATGTTTTAGGAATCAAATGCAAATTAGATGTTCCATCCGATCACTCCCTACTAATGTAAACTATTAGTGATGCCAATATTTATTTAATGCCTTAATCTAGCTGTAGAGCCCATGCTGCATGCAATACACACATGCTTCTGGACATCATTGCCATCATCACCACTCTACTATAAATTAGTCGAGTCTGTTCATGTTGGAATGGATGTTTGGGTGGTATTGGCATTGAAATTGTGACCAAAGGCTGATTTCATTATTGCTTGTATTTGTCTGAAGCCATTGATAGAAATGTTTCTATAGATTGGTGGCCTATGAGATTGTCCCAGAAAAGGAAACTGAGGTTTAAGAGGTAGAGAGACTTAGACTGTGGTCACCCAGCCAGGAAGCAGCATGGGTGGGATCTGAACTAAGTCCCCAGAACCCACACATCTGCCCTCACATCAGCCACCTCTTCTTGTCTGTGCATCTCACTTAAATCCTGAGACCAGGCAAGCTGGACACTGGGACAAAATGAGGAACATGTTTTCCTCCTGCCACTGGGAGTTCTACATGAATAAAAAGTGATAGTTTAATGAGATCAGTGTGGCAAGGTAAGGAGGTTGTTTTGGAGCATAAGGTACTATCTGGAAAAGGAGGAGATGGACAGAACTCAACAGTGGGACAGGGGCAGGGAGTGTGCAGTGATCAGAGGGCAGCACAGGACACCAAAGGCAAATTTGCCCTATTCCGCAATCTTCCTTCAGGTCAGCCTGGTGTTGAGAAGAGGTTTGTAATGAATGCATTTACCCACCACGGCCCTGCCACATGGCTCCTTTCCCCAAGAGAGAATGTCCCTGGTGCACGTAGCATGTGTGGTTCCCCAGGTGGGATCTGGTCACCTTTGTATGTCTACAAGTTCTGTATCTTCTGCTTTGGAAGGCTAGAAACACTTTCTTCAAATGGACAAGTTGACCTCCCACCCATGCTATTTAAAAATGAGAGTGGGCAGAAACATCAAGCTTGGCTCCCAAACACCAGTGTTTTTCATCTTGACCCCAAAATCCAGGGAGATGATTTCCAAAAGCTCTTTCAGTTGCCTAATCATGGCGTCCACCTCACATCATCTAAAGAAATTCAGAATAGCCCCAGACAGGAGCCCAAAGCATTTGAGTGACTTACGAGCTCAACTGAGTCACAGCTTTGACTTTTTTTTAGGACCAAACTATTCATCTAAATAAGGCACAACAGAAGCTGTAGTTTTAAGCCATTGGGACAAGATGAAAATAGCTCCCTGCCTCCCTCTCCCTTGCTTTTCCACTTCCAACACCTAACACAGAAGTCACCAGGCCTGTGGCCAAGGATCTGAAACCCAAACTGTGGTAAAGGGAACATTCACCAAAGAGGCTCCTCTGTTAGCTTTGGATAGACAAGTGAGGACAGGCCTCTGACCACCGGGCTCCAAATTGGCCCCAGAGACCCCAAATGTCTGAGACATGAAAGACGACATGTGTGGGGCTCTGATCACTGGCTGTACGAGGGCACCAGCTGACCAAAGTGAGTGAGGTGCCAGAAGCTGTGGGCTTGGAGGAGACCGGTGTCTGGCTGATGAGCAAAAGGAGTTGCCTTTTCTGGAGTGCGTGTCTGGAAGAGGTTTACTTTAAAGTTCCATTGCTAAGGTTGGGTCGGAAGGAGCAACCACCCCGAGCAGAGGAGCAAACTGAAGATGGAGAGTGACTCTCCGTGTCAAACTCCATTAAACTAGGCTCCGTGAGCACAGCACCACATCTGTCCCATTCACTGTCCTTTCTAACACTCAAACAGTGCCTGGCTCGTACAGTAAATAGAAACTGTAAATATTAAATAGTTACTGAGCAGACTCAATCTCTCTTCTTGTGGCTACTGGAATTAGTGTGCTTTCTTGGAAATATCAGACATTTCAGCCCCAGTTCTGCTGAGTAACTTTAGTCCACAGTTTATCTGTAAAGTGGGTGGAAGGCTCCCCTGCCTTCCTCTCAAGGCTACTGCACCGAATGTGGGGAAATGCTTTGAAAACCTAAAGCATCTGATAAACGTAAGGGCTTATGACTTGCTGATGGGGATCTCTTCCCCTCAGAAGCAGTCAAAACTGGAAGTATGTCGAAAATGAGTTCTCTTTCAGTCACAAAAGATGGTATCTTAAAGGACTTTCACACATTCTGCTTTCTGTTATGGCACTGAAATGTGCCCCCTCCCCCAAATGGTAATGTTGGATCAACATCCACCAGAGGGACGCTAACTGTCATAAGTGGCTGTGAACTCACTATTCACATTTGAGCAATTAAAAGGGAAAAAGTAGAAATTCTCCCCCTCTCCTATGTGTATTCAAATGAACGGACTGCTAAAGGGCCTGGCAAATCAGGGAATACAAACATTAGCAGCTATTCAGTGAGTGCCTTTCCCAGGGGCAAGTACTGGGTCAGTGTTCCATCAACATAATTTCATTTACTCCTTTCTTCAATGCTATGAAGTCAATATTATTCTCATTTTACAGATGAAGAAATCAAAGCTCAGAGACATTAAGTAACTTTCCCAAGATCACCAGCAGACACCAAAGCAAAGATGAAATGCAAAGATGAAGAGGCAAAGCTTGAGACCAACCAATGGGATGGCAGCAAAACCCTGCTGTTTATGTTACAGACCATTTCTTTCCTCCTTTTCCACCTAAAGGCATGGAACAGGCTGGAGCCCTCTATAAACAACCATCTAGGATGTTTCACTACAGTGCAGGTTCTGGCTGCACCTGAATCAAATCAGAGCAAAGGAATGGACCCAGGGGTGCCCTACTGCCAGGAGTAAAATGGAATGACAAGGTGGTTAAGAATAGTTTGGAGCAATCACATGGTAACTTAGCTCTTCAAACCATTGCTGCCCTGTTCAAAGTCAGCAGCCTGGGAGACTCCCTTATTCCACCAGGGGTCTCAACCTGGTACACGAACCGTGGGATGGGGTGGGGGCTTGAAGGTAGTGACGCTGGGTTGGAACTCCTGAGATTTTCATTGAATTAGGCCAAGGCATGGGGAGTTTTCAAATCTTACCAGGTGGTTCTAACAAGCAGAGGGTTGAGAATCATTCCTCCAAGGCTTTTGGGAACTCTTCCTGTAGAAACGCCTTCATAGTCTACAGTACTACCCTTTGAATCTTGTCAACAGTAACCAAAAGTAAATTGAATCTTTGAAAAACAGCTAAAGTCATTCAGAACTGAATCTACAGAATAAGAGATATTGCTCTTTGTCCCAAACAGGATGAGACACCTAGAAAACACATCTGGCTCCTTCATGTGGCTCTCCAGGTGGTTTCAGAAGCAATAATTCACGGAGCACCTGTCACACACCAGGGGCTAGGCTTGAGCCACACTCTCAAAGAGCTCAGAGCTGGTACTTTGTGTGATTAGGGACCAGGACCCAGGCCTGAATTCCCCTGCCACTGGGGCTTCATCAGAATGACATCCATTTGAGGGACTTTGCCAGAGGCCCTGTCTCTCTCCTGCCACATGGAGTTGTGGCCTCAAAAACTTTTCTGGTTTCTGAAGCAAAGATACTCTGTGACCAGCACCTCCCCAGGCTGCATTTGAATGCAAACTGTGGCCTAGGGTTGAGGGTGAATGACCTCCTGTCCCCTCTGCCATACCCACCTACAGATGCCACAGGTCCTGCCCACCTTGCCTCATCTCTTGATGGAGGGTTCCCAGAAGTAGTTTCTAGAGAAAGAATCAAAGTGTCAGAAGTGAATGAAACTCTGGGATAGACAGACAAGGGGAAGGGGAGCTCGTGACTTAGTCTTTTATAGTTAATATTGTGTTTTGACTACTAATTAATTCATAGTGTTACCTTAGCAGGTATCTAAACAACTCTAGACCTCAGTTTCCCCAACTGTAAATAAAGGAGATTTAAATGGGTAATCTTTAGGATCCTTTCCAGTTTTAATGTTGTGAGTGCAATTCTATAGACACGAATTTTAAAAAATCATGACTGGATGTTAAGATCAATTCATTATAATTCTGGTCTCTGCTGTGCAGGAGGACTAGCAATGGATAGGCACAAACGCAGAGAGGCCACACTGAGAGTGAAAACCAGAAACATGTCTTGACGGCCTTTGTTGCGTTCTAGATGTATCCACGCAATGAACTTTTCAGAAAAGGCTGGCAACAGTTCCCTGAAGTCCAAATAAAAGAAATGCCTTTCCTTGCTGCCTATTATCTAACTATTGGTCACATTTGCATGGTGGTGATTATAGAGATAAAAGGAAATCATTCTGGAAGGACAGTAGGACTTCTGCAAGTACTCCCTCTCAGTTTGATTGTTTTGTGGAAAGGCAAGACTTGCTCATGGATTCTCGTGTTTCTGTAAGCCAGAAGAGGAGGTACTGCTATCGTGGGCCCCATGGAATAGTGTGGCTTAGCATTGAGAGTGGAGTCTGTCAGGCAGCCCTAAGTGCCAGTCTTAGTCTTGTCACTTACTAGCTGTGTAACTTTGAGCAACTTAGTTCACCTCTCTAGGCCCTGATTTTATCACTGGAAAATAAGTGGGAGTGTGGGGCTGATTAGATACAACAATGCACATAAGGCACCTGGCACATACTAGGCAGTCAATACACACAGTAGCTGAAAGAATGCCAAATCCTCCAGGTGTCCTGCCACCTAGACAAATTGAGAACTACCTGCACTATTTATTGCATGATCTACTTAGCAGGCCCCACTGTGGATGGAACCAGGCATTTACCTGGGAAAGGGAAAAATCTCCAGGAAGCAAACACATCTGCTCCAGGGGAAGAAGGGTATCTTAGGACCCAAGACCCCTGGGTCTTCCTCTGAGTCTTTCTGCCACCCCTTTGACAATGAAAGGGATACTGCCTCCCATTTTTTGGGGTGAGGCATTAAATTGGAGACACTCCAAAAACATACTAGAAGAACATAATATAGACACAAAGCTTCATCATAATTCCTTACCTCAAATCACTCAAATATGGGCCAGGGACCAGCCCAGCCTGGGAGGGCCTGGCTGGAGGGCACCCATATATTCTCCTGGAAGCCTCTCTCTGACAGCACAACATGTGGTCAAGATGACAATTCTCCGTCTAACACCAGGTTAGATGCATTATGTGCTTATTATACATTTAAGTATATTGTCGATGTTTTGAGCAGGCAGCTTCAACAACATCTTAGTATATAACTGTCATTAAGGAGACTTTTAAAAATAAGATCCTAGGTACTTGGGGAAGGGGTGGTGATATGTTGCAATCTGAACTTTTTAGCTTTCAAATGATGTCACTTCACAACCTCAACCTGACTGTACTTAGGCAACAGACAGACCCAATGCACAGCAGCTTATGTGAAAGGCTTGCCCATCCTGAAATGCCTTCCGTACCACCTTGCCCCCCGGCCTAGGGTACCTACCATTAGCTACCTTTTGGGTCATTGTCCCAAAGAAAGAGAAGGAAAGGCAGAAGTTAGGTTTATGGGCTCACTTAACATTCAAATCACCTGGGGAGCTTTAAAAACTGCTGATGCCTACTCATACCCCCCAGAGATTCTAATATAATTGACCTGGGGTACAGCCTGGGCATCAAGATTTTTAAAAAGCTCCCCATGTAATTCTAATATACAGCTAAGATTGAGAATCACTACCCCATGCCTTCTCACTGGAAGCTCAATTCTCACCTCCCGCTCTCCTCCCACTGCCCCCCGCCCCCACCGTCAGACCAGTACATCCTGTCACTCAGCACACACCCAATAACAAACAACAAGGTATGTATTATGATCCCTTTTTACAGTTGAAGAAATTGAGACCCAGAGAGGTTAAATGACTTTGCCCAAAGTCACACAAGTAATTAATGGCAGACTGAATCTCTCTGGCTTCCAAGTGATTCCCAGCTCCTCAGGCTGCCCTGGCAACTTGGGAGTGTTAACAAACTCAGCTATTAATACATTGGAAGATTTAGTTTACAGTAATAATGGCCCCTTTCATTTTTATAGAGGTGTCATGGTTCACAAAGCACTTTCATGTTCATTTATTTTATGATTTTAAAGATTATTCCTCCGTTTAAAGATGAGGAAATTGGGTCCCAGAAACATTAGCTGGCTCATGGTCACACAGGTAGAGAAACCAGAGTTTGAGTCCAAATCTTCTTATTCTTATTTCCAAAGAATGGAGCACATTGGAAAATGTTTTTTTAGGGGGATAAATTTTTTGGATGTAGAGAAGGTTGGAAAGTTTTAGAGAATGACAAGCTCTTAGGCTCACCAAAGGTGGAACCCAAGGGACTTTAAGACCCAGGAGGCAGCAAAGGAGAGCAGGAGGCCACAAAGAATGGTTCCACCATTTCTGCAGTTGGGTCTCTTTCAGACAGTCCACCTCAGGGAAGCAAACGTGGGTGAGTGAAAGGCCACTGAAGCCCAAGTACACTACCCAGTGAAGCCAAGAAGAGAGGGAAAAGCCTGCTTGTCTGGCTTCCTGTACAACTGCCCCCACATGGCCTGCTGAGTTTTATTTTATTTTTCTAAAATACATTCTCTTCCACACCCAGCACCCAAATCCTGGTTTCTAAAAACCATTCTCCACTAAAAGGAACAAGGGCTCTTTGGAGAAATGATCAGTTCCAGGACTAGGGCAGGAAAATACAAGGTGAGCCTGGAACATCTTATGGAGCCAGAAACTGAGGGAATGCTAAAAAATTCATAGAAAATATCTCAATTAATTTTTTAAAAAACCGATAGGGACATTAAAAATTAAAAAAAACACACACACACACAGAGGCCACCATGAAGGAGTTACTACTAAACAAATCAGAAACAATTTAGGCATCAAAATAAATAACAGTAAAAGATTATTACAAATTATCAAAAGAATCTATTCACTCATGCTGATGCTTATAAATACAAATATATATACACATAGATAAATAAGTAAAGAATAGAAAATAGTAAGGGAAAGGAAAGTTCTTTTTCATTTTAGATAATAAATGTAGAATATATAATAGGTAAGAAAATCTCCATTTGGTAACTATTATACTACTAAATGATTTGGGGTGAATACTAAACCACTGGGTGTTAATTTTTTGGGGAAACATAATATTTACGAAGTCTCAAGTCTTTCCGCACAAATTATTTATTAATTACAAAGGAGAAAGTGTTCCTTCAGGATTGAGAGATCTCAAAATGCAACCTTAACAAAATGATCAAAGTTAACCACCATGGAGACAACTGACATCATGTGCCTCCGTGTGTGATGGATTGAGAAAAAAAAACTTGCTTTAAAGATTATTGTTGGACTAATTGGTGAACTTCAATTAAAGAATGTGCATTATTGTACTATATTAATGTTGAATTTTCTGAATTTGATCATTGTATTGTGGTTATATAAAAGAATATCTTTGTTCTTACAAGTTACATGCTGAAATATTTAGGAATGAAGAGCTGTATCTACAACTTACTCTCAAATGGTTCAGAAGAAAAAATTATGTGTGTGTCTATATATATATATGTATGTGTATGTACCTATATCTATATGTAGAGAGAGAATGTATTAAAATATTTAGTGAATCTCATTGAAGGGTATACAGGTGTTTGTTGTATTATCTTTGTAACATTTCTGTAGATCAGAATTTTTTAACAAAAAGTAAAAAGAAGAAAAGAGAGGAGGTAACAATAGTTTCAGAAATAGTCAAGTAATAGCCAAGGTGAGCTGTGAAGAACCAGGGAAAATATTTTTATTCTGAAACTTGGCTACTGTTTCTAAAAGTATAGAAGTTACTAGGTTGTTTGTCTATGTAACTGCAGAGGTGGAAAAATACTGTATACCCAGTAAGCACAGGTGCATGACTATAGTTATTGGATGAGTCTGTTCAAAGAAAAGTTATTTTTAATTGAAAATGCAAATAAAAATAGAACAACATTTCTTCTATACATTTGGCAGATTTGCTCAGCCTTCATGATTATTTAGCAGGGTTTATAATTCAAAAGTAATGAAAAATATATACTACAATACTGTATTAAAATAGCTAAACTTAGAATGTATCAATTTTTAATTATTCATTATATAAATAAAATCCCATGAGAATTGTTCTGAGATGTTGAGGTACACCCTATAACTTTAAAAATATGTTAGAAGTAGAAGTTTTTAAAATATATAGTTCATTGTAATAGTGTTTATCATAATGAGACAATGTACCAAAAAAAAAGTTAAAATAAAACACATCCTATGATATTACTCTGCTACTTAAAGACTCTCAGAGCATCCCATTAAGCCCACAGAAGCCCATCCCCCTTACTTGGGGACTCAGAGCCCTTACATCTGGCTGCAACTCACTTTCCAGAATCATCTCCCTCCCTGCCCCGGGTACCCCACAGGCTGCCAGGCAGGGACTCCTGACTCTTCCCTTAACAGGCCCTGTCCCCTCATGCCAGAGCTTTGCAAACATTCTTCCCCGGGCTGGAAGGCTCCTCCCCTCTCTCTAGCAGGTGCCTTCCTTCTTCAAGTCTCAGCCCAACCTCACCCCTACCCCTGCCAAGAAGAGGTGGCCCTGCCCCGCTTCCTGCTGTAAATGGTCCTCGTGCAGCACTTGCCTCGCTGTATTTTAACAACATATCATGATAGTAGGATCTTTCCTCCTTTTCAGAATTGCACATGAGAGTCCACAGCTGAAAACTTTTAACATTTTTAGAGCAATTCCACTTGTGGGGCCAACTACCCCCTATAAAAACTTTCTGAAAGACAAAACATCATTTCTGCAGAACTAGCACCTCATTTCTCTCACCTGAACCTCATCATTCCACCTCCAGTCTCTACGAGATGCATTGGGGTGGGGTTGATGATAAAGTTTGAGGGAAGTGCAGTTTATGTGAAGTGAGATCATTTTTTGCCATCTCCTTCCATTAAGAGGGGGTCACTTGATTGGTTTCATGCCTTAAAGCCTTGAAGATAATGACCTGAAGACAGTCTTTTGCAGAGCTGAGAGCCTGCTGGCCCGACCAGAGCTGCAGGGACCTGTTCAGGGGAGAATCAGGAGTGCCTGCCTGGCTGGCCTGGGCGGTGTCTGGGGCAGGGAGGGAGATGATGCTGGAAAGTAGGTTGCAGCCAGGTAGAATAAAATACAGTGCAGTCGACCGACTTAAAAGATGGGTTGTAGACCCAACTCCTGCCCCTAATCAACATTTACTGAGCACCTGACACATGCCAGGCACTGCACTAAGCACTGGACATGCATTATCTCCTTGCACCCCCCTCAGAGTAAGCACTAAGGTGGGGCCAATGAGGTGCCTAGGTTGCAAGACTTAAAGAGATACTCGTAGTCAGGGTCATGCAAGTGTGTCCTCTTCCCAGCTCTGTATTCCTTCAACAACCCGCAGCCCCATTTCACAGATAAGAAAACTGAGGCTTAGGAAGGCCAAGCAGTGTGTCCAGAGTCACCAAGTTACTTAGTAGTGGAGCCAGGATGCAAGCCCATAATCCCCTCCAGGTACTACCTTTCTGATAGCAAGTGATAGCTCCAAGAAATGAACCAGCCTCCCTTCAGGATCACATTTCAGACCCACAACTTGATGTGTGTGGAATGGAATTCACATGAAATTTTTAATTCAGGGTGAACAAAGCCTCCATACATAAGACAGAGGATAGAAGTAAACTGCCTTTCGGGGATAGAGTAGGAGGATCTATTCAAATCCTTGACTTAGTCTGGCAATTTGCAACCCTGGCTATCCATTTAAATGCCTGGAAAACTTTAAAAAAACAAAACAAAAAAAAAAAAAAAACAGCCCCACCACAGATCTTTGGGGTAGGGCCAGCCACAACATCAACACTTGGAGACTTCAGGCTGAAACCTCAAGGTTGAAAGACTCATGAATGCCTAACTGATGAATTAACACACACAAGCAAGCTCCAACTCTGAAGAGAGATTTTTTTTGCCTTCCCTCCCTCCACACCTCCCCTTTTAAAGGCCTGAGAGTTTTCAGGGGCCAAATCAGATAGGCCAGGGCACTCTGTATGAAAGGGAGGTGACCTTCTGCCTTCCTGCTGTCCTATAAACAACAACGGCAAGAAGATAGCAAGATGGGTGTTTGCATACCAAACATACTTGTTTTAGTGTAGGCAAGACTGACATTTTTCAATCCTGAATTGTGCGGTGGGGTCATGGAGAAGGGTAGAAATATTACTAGCTCTATTATCTTGCACCTCCAAAGATGCCCTTTGCTAAAGGTTCTCTGGTCTCCTTATCCCTGAAGCTCCCTTGTTTGTACACCCAGGACCAGAGAGAAGATCTAAGGTTGCATAGACTCCTGTGTCATGTCATGATAAGAGGGAGCACACATGCCCCAGGTGCAAGGAGGAGCCAAGGACAATCCTAGTGACCTTAACAGATCACTTAAGCTGCCTGAGCCTCAGTTTTGTCATCTATGAAATGAGGACAATTATTCCTGTTCTGCCTACCTCTTAGACTTGGTCTAAACAGATTAAAGGAGACACTAGATAGATACAAGCTATGCTTGAAAAATGTCGGCACTCTTTGCAACTATTAATTTTTATGGTACAAATTAGAATTTCATATGTTGACTCTGGATCCTCATGGAAGGGTATAAATATTTCTGCAAATACCTGAAAAGACTTTAAAAATTTTTTATAGTATCTCACACTCTATCTCTGTAATTATTTTATTTATGAAATCCATATTAATTTATTTTATCTCTATCTATCTTACCTAGATATTCAAAGTTTGCTACTTGAGGAAGGTTCTCTAAATCATCCTCGCTTAATATTTCCAGTGACTTAGTACCATGCAATGCAGGTCTTTGCAAGGACCAGAAAGAACAGCATCATCTGGAAAATTTTTACAAATGCAGAATCTCAGGCTCCACTCCAGACCTATGACTCAGAGGCTCAGAATCTACATTTTTAACAAGATCCCCATGTGATTCGACATACATTATAGTGTGAAAAGCCTTGTCCTAGTCACTAACCTACAGAGTTTGAGAACAGCTAAGGGAAAGAAATGATTCCTAAGCATGTTACAGTTTGGGAAGCACACACTTAGAAAAGCTTCCAGGCACTGGTGTCAAAATAGCTTCTTGCACTTGCTAGGGAGTACCAGAGCCCCCAGTATTGCACAAGTGACTCCTGAGATTACAGAAGAGATGAGAAAGGGAAACCAGAGGCAACTAAATGTGAAGTGTGAGGCACTGGTCATGCAATTACCTGTAAGATAGGCTTTATTATCCCATTCAATAGATGAGGTCTTGTGTCTGGTTAGTGAAGGAGCTGGGATTCCAATCAGTTATTAGGTAGGACCTGTTCTACCACTCCACTCTATTTTTCAGTGTAGAAGGGCTGCTCTTAAATGCTCTTTTAGGTTCGAGCATCTAGCTTAAACATAGGTCTTTATATTACAATACTTTTCTCTTTGTGGCTTTCTACAAATATCTAATTCCAGAACATTTTCATCACTCAATAAAGAAACTCCCAATCCATTAGTAGTCACTTCCCATTTTTCCACCCCCTAAGCCTCTGGAAACCACTAAGCTACTTTCTGTCTCTATGGATTTACCTATTCTGGGTTTTTCATGTAAGTGGAATCATACAACATGTGGTCTTTAGTAGCTGGCTTCTTTCACTTAGAAAAGGTTTTCAAACTTTATTCATATTTTTAAATGTATCGGTATTTTATTTCTTTTTATTGCCAAATAACATCCTGTTGTGTGGACATAGTCCATTTTGTTCATCCATTCATCAGTTGATGGGCATTTAGGTTGTTTCCGCTTTTTGGCTATTATGAATAATGCTGCTATGAACATTGGTGTACAAGTTTTGTGTGGACATATGCTTTTAATTTTCTTGGGCATATGCCTAGGAGTAGAATGTGTGAGGTCACATTCTCTATGTTTAACTTTTTGAGCAACTGCCAGATTGTTTTCAGAGAATATTTTCACCATTTGATACCATGTTGGATTCAAACAAAATCAAATTTTAGTCAAAGAGATCCAGGGAGCCACAAAACTGAATAAACAAGAAATAGAGCCCAGGAAAGCCATTACAGGACCTTGGAGACCTGGGCCCAAGTTCCTACTTGTCACTAACTCACTGCGTGACTGGACAAGAGCCATCCTCTTTCAGGCCTGTTTTCTCATCTACAAAACGAGGCATTACATACACCTAAATGTGCTCTCAGTGCCTATAGTGCTATGTCAATCTTTGCCATTCTCACATCTCTGGAGCTCATGCTCATGGTGGTCATGTACTTTTCTGGGATAGATATTCATTCTGAGGCCCCAGAAGCCTTAGAGAATTGCTGAATTACAGGTGCTCCGAGGACCTTTCAGGAATAATGACAAGTGAGGAGGGAGCCATGTGCTCTGTGGCAGGCAAAGTCTGATCTCACAGGGATAGATGGTACTTATCCACTGTGAACTGAATCGCACGAGTGCTCAGTCCCTGGATACTGTGAAAATGGCAATGGAATTCACCTGCACAGAAAGATTAAAACACATTGCTCCAAACTCCACATTTAAACTTTGCTTTGGAAAAATACTCTTTATTATATTTTATTCATTATAAAAGTAATATGAACTTGTTATAAAAAAAGTGAAAACAGAAAAACTTAAAGATGAAAAGAAAAATCAAGTATAATACTACCATCCCAAAATAACCACAACTTACAGTTTGACATTTGTTCTTCTAGTCTTCATATCATTATATTTTTCTATTACTAAATTGGTATTATACTCTATGTACAGTTTTCTATTTTTTTCACTTACCCTATGTCATTAAAGAGTCACAGAAACTTGATTTTAATTATTATAGACTATTCCATTATATAACTACACTATTGTTTATTTAATCATTTATTTATTATTAGATATTTATTGTGGGGAGGGGGTGGGTTCCCTAAGCTTTGTCTCTGGAAAAAATAATAACGTTCATCTTTGTTAAATTGCTAGGAAGACATTGCTAACTGCTGTCCCTCACCTTAGTGTCCCACCTCCACCCAGTCCCTCCCCAGGAACCTCCCCCCAAACACAAAAACTGAGACTCTCCCGGCAATTAATCATTAGGACTAGTTAGTGCCTGCATTTGACCAGTGTTAACCTTGGACTTTTTCACCCTCTCTAGGAGGTAACCCCTTTGTTTATGCTGCTTCCTCCACCTGGAAAATAGTTCTCGCTCCTCTGCCTCTGGCTAACTCTTGCCAATCATTCAAAATCTGATTCAAGTCCTACTTTCTCCATCAAACTTCCTCCAACTACTCCAGCCCAGCCTGATCTCTTGGTCCTAGGAACTCTTATGTCTTTTAATTGTTAATTTTTTGTTACTGATATCATCAGAATACTGTTGACATAACACCTGCAATTGAACTTTGTTTTTCATACATGCTTATCTTTCTTCTCAGCTAGATCCTAAGGTCTTCTGAAACAGGAGTATGTCTTACACATCTCTTTATTCTGTGGTACAGACTGTGCTGTGTTTTACCAACACTGTCGCCTCTTCCCAGACACACAGAAAAATGACTTTTCCTCATCTCTCTTGCTGTTAAGTTGGAACCATTTGAGTTCTAACCAAGAAAATGTACAGTAGTGACGTGGCCCCAAAAAGGGCTCCTGCAAGTTTCCAACCCTCTCTTCTTCTTTCACAGTAACCAAAATGACATAGGTAGCAGCCTCACAAGATAGAGGTGGCCTGGATCTCTGAATCACCACATAGCGGACTGTTGCTCAGGAGAGCCACTGATCTGCGCTGGATGATGGTGAGCAAGAATTAACCTTTATCCTGTTAAGCCACTTAGATTAGGAGTTTGTTAGTGCTGCATAAACTAAACCACAGTGCCCTCCAACCTGTTTTTGTATGGTCTACAAGCTAAGAAAGGTTTTTACATTTTTAAAGGAGTATAAACAAATAAACAAATGCAACAGAGATATATGTATGTGGCCTGCAAAGCCTAAAATATTTACTCTCTAGCCCTTTACAGAAAATTTTTTGCTGGCCCTGGACTAACGTATAACTCTAATATAACTCCCCACAGCATCCAGCACAGTACAAAACCTACTCACACCACATCCTTTCCAAATGCGATATTTGCACATTGCATGAAAATGTGCACTCCATGCGTGCTTCATTCATCTCTATACCCTTATTGGCATTCTGCAAATAACTGTTGAATGAATTAATGAATACAAACATACCTATATCTACTGATATAGCTCAATGCTAGCTGTCCTGAGAAGCAGAGCTCACGGAAACAGGAGAAAAGCGATAGATGTACCAGGCCCAGTTTATGCACCTCTCTAGATCACGTACTAGCCTTCCCTGTCCTAGGCCACAACTTCTCACACTGCTTCTTGGCCTGACTGGTTCTGGCATAGCTCACCCTGTTCTGCAGCTCATAAATAAGCCCTAGTAGCCACCACCATCATTCTCTCTCCTAGTGTCACTGGTTGCCTCAGCCTCTCCTAATGACAAAGGACAGAGCGAAGCATATTTCCATTCCACTCACTGTAGCAAGAGCCACAGCAGCTCAGATGTCCAGGCCCATGCCAATCTGACTCACAGAGGTCTTGGCTTCTCCAGAGGCTGCCTCAATGTGGTCACAGCTCAGATGTATAGGGAGCTCAACACCCCATAGGGCAAGCTTTGACAAATAAGATATAGGAGGTGAAAAGGTCCTGGCAGGTAAGGTGCTCTCTTCTCCAGGAGTTCCTGCATGACCTTGAAACTAGCTATGGCCAGCTCAGCACTATCCAATATTTGCTCTTACTTTCTCCCTGCCTCACTTACCTTTTCCCCTCACACTTGCTTTATTGGATGAAGCCAGCCAATACAGCATTAGTGCATAAGCTTGGCCATAGGCTGTTTTCTGGGGAACTCAAGCTAAGACAAAGGCAAACTAATATTTGTGGATTCCTTTTATGTACCAGGCACAGTGGAACTTACCTATGTTATCACATTTCATCATTACAAAAATCATAGGACAGTGATTATTAACTCAGTCTTACAGATAAGAAAACAGGGGTAAGGGGAAACAAACCAGCTATTAATTGATGGAGACAAAAAGGTAAGGCAAAATTGAATATTCAGATAAACAAAGGGTACTATGCCTCAACCTTACATTTTACATCTTTTGTGGCCCCTAAATGTTTCAATCCTTTTGAGGAGCCTGTAGTTACATCCATTACATGCTTCAGTAGTTTGGGGTAGGCTTAAACCATGGCAGCATCTGACCTAATAAAAAAATCTTTGCTCAGTTGTCCCCCAAAAGATAATATGGAATCAGGAAGATTTCATGAATGGAGACAGAACAATGTGAGAGGACAGGTTTGAAAATAAGATCGCCTAGGAAGCTTTCATGTGGTTCCTTCGAGAAGAAGAAGAGAGAGACCTTGGCCCCAGCAGCTCGGGTGCAGGGTGAAGCTGGGTGAGGGCAGGAGGATATCGGTAGATGCAGAGGTGCTGCCCCTGCAGCCTGCAGGGAGGTAAGGGAGCCCCAGCCAGGAGCTGAGAACAGAGGAGCCACTCACGGCTTGCGCTCCACCTCTGAACTTGGCGTCTGATGTGAAGGCGCCCTCTAGGGGCCTGAGGCCCTTGGTGAGTGCAAGACACACTGGGCTTTTGACAGCTGGGCCTGCAGCACTCACTCCGTGAATGGAGTCTTTCTCTTGGCACTTGTCAGAACTCAAAGTCCTCTGTGTTGTGAGGAGACCCACTGGAATAGAAATAACCTCAGGCTTCCAGAAACATGTTATGGAAATATTCAGGAGCTCAGGAAACAGAAGAGTCCTAAGAAAGACATTTGGAATTTTTAAACTTACAGAAGACAGTACAGGCAATTATCTTTCTGACCTTAGGTAAAAATAAATTTCTTAAACAAGACACCAAAAGTGAAAGGAAGAGATGAAAGAAAACACTGAGGTTGACTGCACTAAAATTAAAAACTTCTGTTCATCAAAGAAACCCATCATACACAGAGTGTGAAGACCCGCTGGAGACTGGGAAAAGATAATTATAACGTACAACTGGTGGAGAATTCCTGTCCAGAATCTATAAAGAGCTACTACAAATCAATCAGGCAAGAGTAGACAACTTGATTTTTTAAATGGGCTAAAAACATGAACAGGTATTTCAGAGATAAAGAAATACAAAAAGACCACAAGCATGTGAAAAGATGCTCAACCTCCTTAGTAATAAGGGAAATACAAACTAAAAGCAAAATGAGATACAATTCCACAGCCACCAGGTTGGCAGAAATTCAAAAGACAAACAATATCAAGCAGGGGCAAGGATGTAGAATAATAAGAATTCTCATATGTTGTCGGTGGGAGTGTTAGTTGGTACAAACAATCACTTGGAATAGTTTGGTCTTATCTTACAAAATTGAAGGCATACATACCAAATGACCCATCACTTCCATTCTATATATATAATCTTATACATATGCAACAGGAGGCATATATAAGTGTTGTTTATAATACTCCCAAACTGGAAACAACCGGAGTGTTCATTTTGCTGTAGGATGGAAAAGTAAATTATAGTACATTCCCTCAGTGGCATACTATACAGCAGTGAAAATGAATTAACTACAGTTTTACAGCTGCATCTATCAACACAGGAAGATCACCGATGTAAAAAGCAAGTTATAGAAGAATATTCATAATATGATCATCTGTGGGGTGGGACCCTGGCACACAAATCCTGCAGTCGATGCAGTAGGGTGCAGTTGTTCTCAATAAGAAACATACGCAAACAGTTTGAAGAGCTCCCAGGTGATTCTGATTGGCTATTTAGGTCCCTCCCCACCTCCAACCGAGGATCAGTGAGATAGTGACATCTTGGCTGTGGGAGCTGATCAAGTTATTCAACCTCTCTGAGCCTCCATTTCAAAATCTGTTACTGTACAGGTTTTTAAGAAATTAAAAAAGATATACCTACTATATAATATGTGTTAATCAAATGCTGGTTCCCTTCTTTAATCATTCCAGAAAATAGAAGTGAGGTATGAAACCAAAAAGTCTCGCTGACAGAGTCAAAATGGCTCACCCTCATACAGATCTAGTTTTTATCTAACATTCATAGTCTTCTTTCAGGAGAAGGACTCGTACTCTGGCAAAGTAGCTGAGCTCCTGCTCAGAACCCTACGTGGTGCAGTACTTTAAATTCCCAGAGAGAAAAGGCCCAGAGTTCTTTTGGAGGCAATGTGAGAAAAGGAAACCAACTCCCAACACAGAAAGTGCTTCCAGAGCTATGTTCTGGAAATTATCCAGGCTAAGAAGTAGACAATCCCAGTGCAGGGGGTGGAATGGAGCCTGGAGGGAGAGAATAGCAGGTTTACTTACATTCACATTCAGGATACACAAAATGGGATCAGGAGTTAGGGGTTCTAGCTTACTGTGTAATTTTGGGCAAGGTGCTTCACTTCTCTGGGCCAGGAGTTTGGACCATATTGGAAGGACCCCTCCAAATAAAACAATCAAGGATACTCTGTATTCTTTGGAGTCACTAGGAAACAAATTAACTCTCCAATCACATAATTTTCATTTGCATTATTGTAACCTAGGCTGGTGTCCAACTCTTTCATAAACAGTGGGAAATTATGTCATTTCCACTACTGAGTCAAACTCAGCCAAGGGTGTTAAGGAATCACTTTTCTCACTTAGTAGTTCTGGGCAGCAGAAGAGAGTTGCACTTTAGATTCTGGAACAGCTGAGCTTTCTCGGGAAGATTCCAAAAGGAGTCATTAACCCAATGAATAACGCAATAAGTACCATTCTGACACCCTGGACTGCAATGTTGCAATCTTCTATTGCTTTGCTCTCTCCTAAGAAAAGACATCAAACAAGAAACTCATTCAAAATTTAACCACAATACGAATAGACATTTCACACAATAGCAATTATAAATAGTACACATGCAAAAAAAAAAAAAAGAATCTGCCTAGGATATCCAAAGAAATACAGATTAAAGCAAATTTGGGATCCCACTTTAAAAATGTTAATTCTTGAAAATGTATAAAAGCAACAATATTCAATGCACCTGATGTTACAGCAAAATTGACTCACTGATATAATGCTGGTGACATTGTAAATTAGTAATAGCTCTTTGGGGAAGCAATGCAGCAACATGGGATGAACCATATTCATGAATATTAAGAAGCAATGCAATGAAAATCTGCATGAAGAAGTTAACATCAGCAATATCTATCATAGTAAAAAACAAATCTATGTATCTAAGTTTATGGGAACTCCTAGATTTTGATATAGCAACAGAATGGCCTCTTATAGAGCTATAAGGATAATTATAAAGATTAAGTAGCAACATAAAGAAGTTTTTCTTATAACTAAAATATAACAAACCTCAGTTTTATGTATTATGCTTATAGCTCTGTAAAAATGCACATACAAGTGTACAAGGTCTGGAAGATATTGAAATGAAAGTAGCTATAGTGTTTAGGAGGTGAAATATTGTGTTTTAAATTTTCTCCTTGGATGTCACTTTCTCTCCAATTAAATAAATAAAAGAAAGTATATTAATTTAATCTTATCCCCTAACTTCTCTACCAGACAAGGAAAGCAGAAACCCTGCCTATCTTATTCAGCATTGTTGGCCAAAGCACTTGTCTGGTATATGATAGGTGTTCTGTAAATATTTGTGGACTGATTGACCACTGCTGTCAGCCTCTCTAAAAAGGGTTTAATAGACCACTGACAAAGACCTCCTGCTTTCGCAAAGGTGCCTTTGCCAGCACCTTCACAGTCTCTAAAACCCAAAACACCATCATTTATAGGAAGCTTTTCAAAACTCAGCATCTTTCTCTCAGAGTTTCACTAGCAGAAGGTAGACATCACCTTAAAGCCACCACAGATACCAGGGCCCGTCTTAGTGGCCCCTCCCTTCTCCTGCAGTTTTTCACCCTTGGGGCAGGATTCCCACAGGGACACTAGGCGGAGCAGCTTGGTCCTCAAAATCATCTGGACACTAACTCTTTACACCAGAAGGTGGCAGTCTACACGCTCACTTATGGTGCAAAACCAGCACCTTCCAGACACTTTGATAGTTAATCACTCAAAGATGGGTGATGGTAAGAGTGTGACAAGGGTGGCCAGGGCCCCAGGCCAAGGTCAGAAACAGATGGAGGCAATCCATGCTTACTGTGCCTGGAGTTGTGAGAGATGGCATCTCTCCTGGTTTACAATTGGGGAAATCAAGCTTCAGAGGGGCTGAGACCACCAGGTTCCCAACCCCTACTAAAAAGTACCATGGTTCAAACTGAGTCTAGCTCTCTTTACTGCAATGCCCACCCTACACCACGTGACTCCCAGATCTCTAGCAACAGGGGTCTATGAAAAAGTACTCAAGGATGTTTCTAAACCATTGGTTAATGCTTTTTAAATCACTGTGTCAAGTTATAAAGTTGATCATACCCTTTGGCCTTGGAGCACCACTTAGAGAAATGTGTTTCATGGAAACAAATAAATAAAAATATATGTATTTTAAATACATATATATCATATAAATATATACATTTTATATATTATAAAATATTTAAAAATATAACAAAGGTACACACAGAGATACCTAAAATTGAGATTAATGTTACAGTTAAAACTATAGGCAGCCCAAATGCCTGACCATAGGGCAGCAGCAGGGAAGATCATGCTGTAGAGATGTCATTGGGAATGGTCGAGTGAAAATTGGAGCTGAAGTTCAGTTTGTCACATGGATACTGTCATACTGGTGGTTAAAATGTTAAAACAAATATTTTAATACCAGTTGATGCACATAGTAGGGCCTGAGTGTCCCCTCCCCCACCCCCATCTCCCTGTATCTCTGCATCTGGCAACTAAATGGTGATTGCCTGGCTTGGCAGAACTCTCCAGGCCCCTACCCCGTGCAGTGGTACAACTAGTTATTAAATCTTTTTTAAACCTCCCCTGGCTAAGATTCTGTACAGTCACAAAATGGAGATTTTATTTTGTAATGAGACAAGAGATACAGAGATAGATATAGAGAGGGATGTTATGTAACTTAGTAAATAAAAAGTAAAAGAATTTAAATGAATATACAGAATAGCAATGAGGTGAATTTATATTTGTATGAACAGGAATTTCTAAGAAGCCACAGAGTTTGTAAATATTTGGTAAATTAGTGAATAGGAGAGTTAACAAATATTCTTAGTTTCCTACTCAACAGCCTTTCCCCTTGTTTTCTTCTTAAAAGAAAATTGCAATTTTGTTCATTCTCCTCCTACTCTTCTGACAGCCAAGTGCTCTGGAGCAGGTTAAGCCTGGAGTAGTCTGGGTGATGGGAGGCATGGCACCGCATTCCTCTTGCCAAGTGATGGATTTAGGCATGGTCTGGTGATCTCCTTTGGCCAATAAGGTGGGAGGGAAGTCAGTTCAGAGGATTCCAGCAAGACTTTCTTTTTTCATATAAAGGGACCATGACAGGAATGTCCCTTTTGTTTCCTTTGAGGATATCTTGCTTGAAAGTAAGGCAAACATCTTGTATCCCCAAGAGGAAAGCTAAGAGGATTCCAGAGAGCACAAATCTTACCCATGATATCTTTGAGCTGCTCAATTAATCAACCAGTTTGCTCTGCAGTTGGCCTTCTAGTTACTGTTCAAGTCACTTTAGTTGGATTTGCTGGTATTTGCAGTCCTACTAAATGTAAGCTATTTG
Organism: Eidolon dupreanum; assembly: GCA_028627145.1. NCBI lineage: Eukaryota > Metazoa > Chordata > Mammalia > Chiroptera > Pteropodidae > Eidolon > Eidolon dupreanum. The sequence goes on along the minus strand of CM053509.1, from coordinate 39,028,451 downwards.
TTCACTACTATATCCCTACTATCTATAATGCTGCCTGGTACATAGTAGACCCATTTGTTGAAGGGATAAATGAATAAAAACTACCTCATTGATATAGGAGGGTGTTAAGTTTTTTGATGGTCTTGGTGTTAGATTTTTCTTTTAGAAATTATTTTAAACATCCATTCAAAGCAGTGAATGTTGTTGGCTGTCTATTGTCTCCAGGCCATTAGTGTTATGGGAAGTGGCAAACAGACCTGGATTTGAATCTGGATCTGCAACTTACCAGTCAAGTGCCCTTAGGCAAATTACTCATCTTCCATGAGCACACCTTTAAAATGAGCATAACAACCACTAAATTATAGGGTTGCTGTGAGGCTTAGCTGAGAAGCAGCCACAGAGCCAGGCACATGGGAGGGGCTCAGTCGGTGTTTATTCTTCATCTCTCTGCATCTCTACATTCTCAGGTACCAGGTGCTAGGATGAATCAGGCTGAGTCCCTCTTTTACCTTGAGAAGGAATTCATGGGCCAGGGGAGGAGTCAGACATATCAACAAATCAACCAAGTGATCAATGTTAACATCACCAGAAATGGGACAAAGCAATGTCATATGCCTCCTACTATGACACAAAAATGAATAGAGCATCACCTCTGGCATAACCTGACCAAATCTATACAACATGAATTCATCATGAGGAAAGATCAGACAAACTCAAAATGAGGTACTTTCCATAAAATAACTGCCTACACACTTTATAGATGTCAATTATTATGAAATACGAAACAAAAAAAAAAAAAAAACAACGAACTATTCTAGGTTAAAGACACTAAAAAGAGGTGACAACTAAATGCAGTTCAAAGGGACTTTCCTTTGCTATAAAGAACTTTATTGGGTTAATTTGTGAAATCTGAGTAAGATCTGTTTATTAGGTAATAGTTCATATCAAAGCTAATTTTCTAATTTTGATAATTGTTCTGTAATTATGTAAGCGAATGCCCTTGGTTTTAGACAACACACACATTGAAGGAGTAGAGAAGTGTAATGTCTGCAAATAACTCATTGTTTTGAAGAAAATATACTTATATATCAGATAAATAGATGGTTGATAGATGATAGATAGATAGATAGATAGATAGATAGATAGATAGATAAGATTAAGGATAATGTGGCAAAACCTTGATATTTTGGCAATCTGAGTGAAAGATATATAAGAATTCTTCATAGCATCCTTGCAATTTCCCTTTAAGTCTGAAATTATGTTAAGAAATCTTTTTTATTATTATTATTTTAAAGTAATAGTAGAGCCAAGTCCTGAAGACTAGGAATTTGTATGTCAGAAAAGGAGGAAAAGGGAATGCCAGGCCAAGTAAAGACTTTGGAAAGCATGCAGGAAGCTGCTGGGTGTTGGCAGGACCAATTCACAGAAAGCTGCATTTGAGCAGGTTCTGGAAAGAGGTGTCAAGATTCTCCAGGCAGACAACAGGAGGAAAGGCCTTTCAGTCAGTGGCCAGGAAGTATGAAAGAGCAGGGCTCTAGCAGGCAGGAGTTAGCTATGGCCAAGACACTGGCTGTAGGTTGTAAAGCTGGATGTGTAGGTTGGGGCCAAATTGCAAAGATCTTGAATGCCTTGCCAAGGCACTGAGACTTCATCCTGTAAGTAGCAAGTGGACAGTGAATG
>CM053509.1:38926336-39026292 GCA_028627145.1 Eidolon dupreanum | reverse complement strand
AGCACATCTGTCAGGTGCCTACTTTTGCACCCAGCATTGTGTAAGGTGTTGGGGCTACACTTTTAAAAAAAAATAAAAAAGCATCCTTGTCATCAAAGAGCTCACAGTTCAAGAATAGGTATAAGCAACTAACTAAATCCAGACAGATAAATATTATTTTTAATATGGTGCTTTGTAGCTTAGAGTGCCTGTTCGCACAATGTCCAGTGACCCTCGCAGGGGAGAGAGAGGAAGGGTGCCATGCAAAGCATTTTGTCTTTCCACACCTGACATTTCATGGGCCCCTGGCACACCCTACGGGGCACATTGAGGAGGGGGTGCTAACTAACTGTCCCTCAGGAAGTGGGTGAGGCTTCCCCAAAATACAGCCCTCGAGCTGACCTTGGAAGGATAGGTAGGAGTTCCTCACACAGAGAAGAATAAAAGGAGGTTACTGCAGGTAGAGAAAACAGTCATTGTTTATACATACTGTGATTTTGGTGTTGTTAGCATGTTTAGCTTTAGCTGGGCAAGAGAGGCCTGGGACAGGCCTCTAGAACTCTTCCATTCCAACCTGAAAAGCCCTTTTTTATGTCTGTCTTCGGTGACATCTCCCTTTAGAGGAGCCACAATGTCTAAAGTGCTGGCAAGCAAGCTTCTCAGAGGCTGATAGGTATGTGTTCAGCTGACAAGGGCTGGCATGGGGACAAAAGTTAAGAATATCTATTTTTCTCTCTCTACTATCCCTTTTTCCTCAATGGTTAGTTTTCTAGAATCTATCACGTAATGACCGTGACAGGTTGGGGACAAATGGAGGAGGAGCCATAAACCACATGCATTATCTGTCCATGTTGAGTCACTAAAAGAATATGTTAGCCTGGAATCAATGAAATATTGAGCATGAAGTCAGAGGGGGAGGAGATTTAAACATGTCTTGTAACTAGTGGAGTGAGAAAGCAAGCTGTGGATTGGAATTCAACAGAATGGCTTCACCCCAGGCAGCTAGGGGACCAGGAACTGGGAGGACATGGGAAGGAATTTTCAAAGTGAAGCTAGACATTAGTTGGGTGGTGGGGGAGGGGGAGTAGAGAACCTTCAGGCTGCCTGAGTAGTCAGTGACCCAGCTGAGCTAGCACCAAGAGGAGCTTAGGAATGAGGATACAATCAGACCCTGACCCCAGACATGGCTGCTCCTCTGGGGTCCTCCATGGTGGCACTTGGTTGAATGTTGCCCGGGGAACCTTGTACAGCACCCACATTGAGGGTTTCTCTTCAGTGGACCCCTAATTGGAGCAAGGGAAGATTGTGGTCCTCTCATCCCAGCAGCACCTGGTTGAGGCTGTGGGCAGGAGCCAGATGGTGAAGGCTCAGGCAAGGGAAGCCCCAGAAAAGTTACTGTGAACAGTTATGAGATTTCTCACTGTCACCAATAGGCCATCACACGTCTCCTCTCAACCCACTCCCTCATCACCTATACCCTATGCAGCCAGGCCCACTCTGCAGAAGCAGCAGGACCAGGAGGAGGGAGGACACAGGAACACCTTGTTTTACTGTGCTTCGCTTTACTGCACTTCACAGATGTTGCATTTTTTACAAACTGAAGACAAGACACTCCACCAGCAAAAAGATTATGACTCCATGTATTACAATACTAGCTTTGCTGCAGGGGTCTGGAACCAAATCCACAAAATCTCCAAGGTGTGCCTGTACTGAAATTAGAAACTGCATAGTGACTGAGGTTGTCATAACCAGATTGAACTACAAGTCTGGAAAACCTTAAAGAGACATAAATAAGTTACTTGCTCTAAGCCTACGGAGGGATCCAGGCCAAGAAGAGTCAATGCAATTTTGGGAATAAAGGTGGTTTCAGGTTTGCCCACTCAAGTGTGACCATAAAAACATATCCACCAGACTCACTTAACCCTCACAACAACAACCCTGGGGGTTATTTTGTTTTTGTTTTTCAATTGAGGTGAAATTCACATAACACAGAATTAACTCTTCCAATATGTACAATTCAGTGGCACTTGGTACTGTTCACAGTGTTGTGCAACCGCCACCTTTAGCAAGTTCCAAAGTGTTTTCATCACCCCTTGGGGTTGGTTTTATGCCCTGTTACCCATGAGAGGGTAAAGTTTAGGAAAGTGATTGATGGTAGAGGTTAGACTTGAACCCAGATCCTCTAACTCCTCTGGAAGGAAGGAACATTTGTCTTCAGACTTCAATAACAGCCTCTGAACTGCCTTTCTGTACTCTTGTCTCCCCTCCCTCCATTGTCTTACACACAATTAGCAGATTCATCTCCTACAGCAAGGCTCTGACAGCTTCATTCCCCTCCTTGGCCTCCCAAAGGGTCCTCATTAGCATGGAAATAAAGTCTGAGCTTCTTTACCCACTGTAACCTTTATGTTAATGTAATCACCAAGCAAATTGTTTCTGGTTCAGTCCACAGGAAATGGTCACACATCCTCAACCCAACAACCCTGGGAGTACAGGCTGATCCTAACGCAGCCCCTCTCCTTTATCTTGTCCGTCAGCTACCAGCCAGCCTGCATTTGCCCTTTAGATTAGGAGTCCCCAACCCTGAGGCCCCGGACCATTACAGGTCTGTAGACTGTTAGGAAACTCCCCCACCCCCCACCACTCCCCACCCTTGGCCATACAGCAGGAGGTGAGCAGTGGGCGGGGGAGCAAGTGAGCAAAGCTTCATCTGTATTTGCAGCCACTCCCCAGAGCTAGCATCACCGCCTCAGCTTCACCTCAGGTCATCAGGCATTAGATTCTCCTAGGAGCACTGGTCCCTGGTACCAAAAAGTTTAGGGACCTCTGCAGATTTCTTAGGCAGGATCTGACACCAATGCTGGCTCTGAAAACTGTAGAAATATGTATCAGGGTCTCTGCACATCACCACTGGAGCTCCATCACCTGGCTTGAGGGAATAGACAGGAACCCCCTGTCTCTCCACCTTGGTTAGCTAAGTTATTTTAAAACCAAATAATGAATGCAATACAGATATTAAATACGTTGATGCCAACATATGTTATTTGAAAAGCTGTTCATGGAGAGTTGTGAGATGCCAAAAGGTAAAATCCAATATGCAATAGAATCGTTTCAGAAAAAAATATATCTACATAGAGAGAGCACATATGTGACTTGAACTAATGCATATATTTGCATAAGATAAAAGTCTGAAAATGATATATTCCAAAATGTTAATGGTGCTACTCTCTGGGTGGGATATATAGAGGTGATTTTAATTTTTTTTCCTTTTGTTTATTTTCATATTTGCTAAGTTTTTTTTTTCTATAAAGACATGAACTATATAAGAAAAAGAATACTGGAGAGAAAAAGAGTTCCTCATAGTCCTTTGTTTACCCACCTTAATGTGGCTTATATCGCAACTAATCATGTATATGAATCTGCTTTCCCCTCCCCCTGGGAACATGGGTCTCGTCTCATTCATTTTGTCTTCTCTATGACATCTCCATGACATGCTCAAGAATTCGCTAGCTAATGAATGGGCTCAGGCTCTCAAACTCCACTTGAGTGATAGGGCTGGTATAAGTCTCTGATCCAAGCCCCTCAGGTGGGCCTTCAAGAGGTTAAGCTCCTGACACTTCAAGTCCTGGGTTCCTGAAGTATCCTGCCAGGCCGGTGCCTGCGAGTAAAAGAGGCAGCCACAGGCATTCGCAACTACCTTATCTGTCTCCTACTTTCATTCGGTCAAAATAGAAGGGATAAACAGCAAGTGTAGAACCACAAACTCTTTTGTGCTTGTGGATTTCTTCTCAATCTGATTTCATTACTGCAAGGCACGCTTTTCATTGCCAGGGCAACCAAGAGGGGAATATGCACAGATCAGCCTACATCTCAACCTTAACTCTACTTTGTTGAACACCCACTGGGTTCTGAGCTCACTTCAATTTGTGGTTGCACGAATGTAAACGTTCTTCAGTTCTGCTGGAATTTTTTCTTCATCTTCTTTGTCTCTCTTTGTAAGGTCCTGCTGACATGCATAGTTTCTCCTGCAATTGACTAGCTTAACTCATTTTATTTTTATCAGCTACCCTTGATATATATCACTCTTCCCATACAGTCTTGTGATCAATATGTCTTGCTCAAAATACATAAAGATATATTTTCAAAGTATTAAAAACTAACCAAGATGTCAGAATTGGAAATTGCCAGTTGAGAGAATGCTGAGAGGAACAGCTTTAACTATGTTTTTCCTCTTTGATTTGCATTTTTTCCCTTGGTTTTCCTTTTCCAGCTGCAGAGAGACACAAACACACGTTTCTAAACTACAGTGGAGAAGCAGTTCTGTGTGGTATGGACGGTTTGGGGTGAGACATGAATTAATTCTCCCTCTCCCTGATGAAGCTCAGAGGTCTCAGCACGACAGGCAGAGAACTAGACTCCTCAATAATAGTAAAACTCAGCCTCCAAGTCCCTCTCATTCCACCCCTTGTCCCAGTTAAAATATCTGCGAATTAGACTCCATTTTTGCAATTATATCCTTAACAAGTTGTTTTCTGGGGATCTGAGCTTGAGCAATCTAACCACACTAGCCTTGCCCAGCACCTGCCACTTAACTGTTGAAAGGAATTAAATCTAATTAAATAGACTCAAACCAAAATGAACTGTAAACTAGCCTTGAAAATAAGGTCCATTGGCCCCTTAAAAGCAGCCCTGTTGAAGCCACAGTATTTTGAAGAAGGCAGGCACAGCTGGGGCCCATTCTGGTAGTTTGGAAGGTTTCTCAGCTCTTTGCTCTGTGGGTCCACTCTGGTTTCTTAATCACTCTCCGTGGTAAACGACTGGCTTTCAAGTCAAGAGTGTGAGAGAGAGCCTGGATATGAGCTCAGCCTGGGTGTGAATGAGCATAGACCCAGAGTGGGAATAACCCTACAGTACATACAGGGAAAAATGTAACTATCAGAAACATGAGAGAATTAATTATGTCAAATGATCAGTGTAACTCATGATCCTGCCCTCTATCCAAATCAATGCACACAGGCAACCTCAGGGTGCCGCTGACCTCGCATCTTGGACTTGAGGGGAAATCAACCACTGTACTACGTTTAAATTAGTTTTCATAACAAATCTGGCCCATAGATATTGTCTCCATTTTACAGTAGGGGAAGCTGAGGCTCAGAAGAGTTAAGCAGTATAACGGAAAGGGTAGCACTTTTACAGGCAGACAGAACTGGGCTCTAGTAGCACAAGCACCATCCCCTACCACCTGCATGATTTTGAATAACTACTTGGCCTCCCTGATCCTCAAAGTCCTTATTTGCAAATGGGAGCAAAAAGAGTCACATTCAATGTGTCAGGGTCTTGTTTCCTGTGCATCATTTTCTTTAATAGTATTTAATCCTCATAACAACTCTGTGAGATAGGCATTAATATCTTGCTTCTGCTCAAAATCAAGCAGCTGGCAAGCCACCAGGTCTCCTGTCTCTGGTGGGGGTGAGATGGGGACCCCGTGTCAGAGCAAGATTTCCGTGCCTCCTCAGGTCTCCCTGTCCCTGCCCAAGAATCAGCAGCTGGAAGGATTCTCTCCTACCTGGGGAGAAGAAGGAAGGGAGTTCTCCATGTTCCTAGACAGCTCCACCCCCCTCACACACACTCTACTCCCCCACCCCATACCTTCACTCGCCCAGACTAATACCCGCTCTATTGCGCTTGCTTTCAGGTGACACACCCTTAGCACGCAAAGAAGAGCCAGTTCTGTCCTATGACGCTCACAGAAGCCCCAACTCAGACCTCAGCCCCCTGAGTGATTTTGTTACTTTAACTTTTGGGTTAATTTTCACCATTTCTCCCCTACTGGCTCAGATCTCAGTCATCTGAGATGGCAGTATGTTTGTGGCCTTCTCCAGGAAGCCTTCCATCGCACTGTTAGCTGTGAACAACTCTGCCTTAGACTGCTTACTTGCTCTTGGCCCTCTTATAGCATTTGTCACCTCCTGCTCTGTATCCCAATAGTTTGGGCGTGCCTCTTTTAGGAGGCTTCCACTCCACTCCCTCCCTCCTTTTCCCATCAGTGTTTTCTCTCCTGCCTCTTTCTCCATCAGGTAAGCCCTGTCACTTGCGAGAGAGGTCAGCAGGGAACCTTGGGTTTGCTTCTGACCACCTGGATCAGATGAGAAAGTAGGAGAAAACCATATGGCCTCCACTTTCTCAAATCCAACTTTGCCAACAATAAAGCTGATACTTTTAGCCCTGAATCTATTTCTCAATTGGTTGAAAGCCAGAGGGAAGAGGAGTGTGATTTTCCATTCTTTCCTCAGCAGCAGACGGGGAACCCCTGAGGGCAGAAACAGCTTTTTTCTTATTTTTAGTAAATAAAAGATTACAGAATACTTAATACACATAAAAGAAAAATGTAGCATATCTATAAATTATAAAGCATAATAATAAACCGTAGTTCAGAACAAGTTATGCCAAGATGTGCCTCTGTGGTATGAAGATTACTTTGAGCTAAAGGCAACTGAGACCCTGGGGGCTCACCTCACAAGAAACTCTTACCTCTCCCTTAAAAGAATTTATATTAGGGGCCTTGCCCACTTGCCCGTAAGAGTTATCACCAGAAGTAACTTTTTTCTGACCTACCTATATGGCAGAGCAAACTACTAATTACTAAACATTTACTCTTCTTATCATCCTACAGTGATTCATGGAAGCCCCGAGGCACTTTAACTCATCCCTAGCTCAGGAAGTCATATATACCTCATTTTAACTTTCTAACTCTGAACTTCACATGTATATGGGGTTCTCATGCATACATATGTAATTAAATTTGTCTTTTTTCACATTAATCTGTCTCATATCTATTATTAGACTAGCTAAAAGAACATTAAAGAGTAAAGTTTCCTCCTCCCACTACAAAACACTCTACCTAAGAACTAATCCAATCTGTCTCCTGCCTTCTATGCCTGTGCCTCCTCACAAAAGGGAAATATTCTGCATTTTGAGCTTAATATTGCCTTCGATTTTTTGTTTTCAGTTTTAGCAAATATGTATGCATTTCTGAGCTATATATACTTTAATGATTCCGGGGTTTTTTTGGGTGGAGTTTTATATAAATCATAGCTGAATTTAACTCTCAGTGGTTATGAGATTTACCATTTAAAGATAAATATGTACCTAAAGGGCTTTGGAGACCCACACAGGTCCTTAGATCACACTTTGAGAACTGTCACCTCAGTGAAACTTGCACATGGGCACCAGGAGGGATGTGTTAGATTGTTTATTGCAGTATCATTTGTAATAGAAAAAAATGGAAACAACTCCAATATCATCCATCAGCAGGAGAATGAATAAATGAATTGTGGTTCATTCGCACAATGGAATATTTCATAGGAGTGAAAATAAAGCCTCTTTTCCTCATCTTTGTACATGGGAAGTCTATGGCTTATAAGAGTTCTTGCCTTTTGACTGAGTAGATCATTTGATGGGTATAGACTAGAGAGTGAAATGAGGCCATGCACAAAGTAGGTATTTAGGGATAGACAAATGAATGAATACGCCAGAGGCTATGAATAGAGAGGCAAAACCAGAGTCACCTAACTTCCTGCTGTAACTTTAAATTCTCAGGCTGAGGCCTTTTTATTTTCTGAAGCACTTAATTTCAGACTAACGATTAAAAGCTAACTTCCTGTTTTAAAATAATGTTTATGTCACCAGCTAAATACTTTGCAAACAGAGGCCTTTAATAAACACAAGTTCACAGAGAATTCAGTAAATTTATGAAAGATCTTCCCTTTGGAAGTTTGAGATTAGAGAGCTAAAACAAGTACATTTTGTGTTTAAAACTGAGCCTTCTTGCTAGATTAAAAACATTTCAAAGCAAAATCTTCCCACATATCTAATTCCCTGTTAAAAAGGAAGAAGGCACAATTGAGAGCTTTATAGAGGCCAAACAAACCACCAAAATGATCCTCGTCAGCACAAAATCCTAAAAGTTGTAGGGAAGTAGACCCAGGATTCCTGTGAACAGAATTGTTTCCCAAAGGGCTCCCCTGTCCACCACACCACCACCACCTCCAAGACACATACATGGGTTCTGTACAGTATACCTTTCAGAGTATAGGCATAAGTGGTAGCTTTACAATGGCCAGAGATGGCTGAGCTGAGAAGGGTGTGTAGTGAAGGATATATGCTACACCTGTACTTCAAACACATTTATATCAACAGTTACTCATACAGTGATACCTCAAAAGGCCTTACCCAAGAAACTTATTGGTCTTGAACATAGATTTTCCACATAGTGCTTTAATATTTTTTTGAGATACCAAATATAAATTTTTTTCCAAAATTTTTCCCCATTTTGTAGTGTCACCATTTGCCAGTGCCACCTCCCTAATCTCTTTCCTAGCTTAACTCCCAAGGAGCAGGCAGCCAGATAATGTACCAACTAGGCAGGAGACTGGAGGTTTCTTCTCAGGAAAAACTTGCCCAAGAAAACAGCCTTGAGAGATTGAGAGTTGAAGTTTATCTAAATAAACAGTGGAGTCTCTGCCTAGTTATCCTGCCTGAAGCCTTTTAATCAATAACCTTATTTAATGAATAAAAAAAAATGCCCAAATGTATCAATCAAGATCTGGTCAGGAAAACAGAAACATAAACCATGCTAGATAATTCAGACATGGAAAATTAATGCATCTGGTTATGCAGTTGTTGGGGGGGGGGACACCAAAAGACAGTTGGATAATACATTTGGAATTCATACTATAGAGAGCTAAGAACGTTAATTTATAAAGACCACCTACAAATGAAAAAGAAAAACACCAACAACCCCACATAAAAATAGGCAAAGTATATGAAAAAGAAAATTCACAGATAAGAAAATACAAATGGGTCTTAATACATAAAATGATGCTCAATATCATTCATAAGAAAATAAATAAAAATTAAAACTATAATGCAATGATAATATTGTTCACTTATCATTTTGGAAAGATCAAAAGCCATTAAAAAGACCACATACTGACTTAGAACCATCCAAAACCATTTAAATGGAAAAAGTAAGTTGCAGAATGATGTCACCATCTGTGTCCAAAAAAAAAGGGAAAGAATATTTATTTTCATATATATGCATATATATACCATATATAATATAAGCACATATATAATAATATAAACACTATATACGTACATACGCATATGTACACACAATAATACTCTTTGAAAGGATAGAGAAGAAAGCTAATAGTTGTTTTTGTCTTCAGAAAGGGGACCTGGAGAAAGGGGTACTTACTTTTTACTGAATATATTGTATTTACTTACTCGTATAATGGTAAAATACACATAGCATAAAATTGACCATTTTAACTATTTTAAAGTGTACAATTCAGTGACATTTAGTACATTCACAATGTTGCACAGCCATCACCACTATCTAGTTCCAGACATTTCATGGCCCCAAAAGAAAACCCCATACTCATTAACAGTCATTTCCCATTACCCGCCTTCTCCCAGACCCTGGAAATCACCAACCTGCAGATAAGAAAATCTCTATGGATTTGCATCTTCTGGATATTTCATATAAATGGAATAATATAATATGTGGCCTTTTACGCCTAGCATCTTTCGGTTAACATAATGTTTTCAAGGTCCAACCAAGTAAGTAATAGCATGTATGAGAATTTCATTTTTTTATAGCTGAGTAATATTCCATTGTAGGTAAACCACATTTCATTTATCTTATTGTCAGTTGATGACATTTGGGTTGTTTCTACTTTGGGGCTATTGTGAATAGTGCTGTTATAAAAATGCATGTTATGAATGCTTGTTTTCAGTTTTTGAGGGGTATATGCCCAGGAGAAGAATTGCTGAATCATATGATAATTACTGAAAACTAGTGATTTTTGAATTTTGTACCATGTACATATATTACCTGACCAAATATTGACTAATGTGATAAAAATAAGTAAAGATAAATATATTGTTCTATAATCACATTTCAGCATCCCTGCATAATCAGCATTGGCTCAATAAATGGCTTCATAAGGCTTAAAAGAAACTGAGGTACAGGAAGTAAAATATAATTCAATTTTAAAATGATTCAGAACCAGTAGTTCCTCAGGCTACAAATGCTCTCCATCATTAAATGTTCCAGTAGCCTTGCTCTGCTGAGTGTGGGAAGGGCTGTGAGAATGTTTTCTAACTCTATTTTTTTTTTTTTTTTAAGGTAAAGAGGTAATTGAAGTTGGCTTGGGCCGTGTCATTATGTTGTTTTGTCTGTTAGTTGCGTGTACTCTCACCCGGAGCCCGGACTCCCGCAGCACCACTAATGTCCTCTAGGGGGCGATCCTAGGGGAGACCGGAGTCCTGGTGTTCTGCTTGGGTGGCCAGGAGGAATTGTCCAGCAAAGCTTTTAAAAAGGCAATAGGAAACACTGTGATAAAGAACCTAGCACTGTAAAGACATTTGAAAAACATTCCTTAAGCCCTTTAATTGTATAAACAAGGAGACTGAGACCCAGAATTGATCTTGATGGTTACATAGACTTTAAACGCCAAGTCTGGAAATCTCTGCTTTGTTGCAGCGTGAAGTGGCAGCACCAAGTGTGGGATTTCCAAGTCTGATAGAGCTGAGTTTGGCTTCTCCTACCTCCCTTCCTTTCCACTTTCCCCCTCCACCCAATTCCCACCATTTACTTAAATGTGTGACCTAGAGCCAGTTCCTTAACCTTTCTGAGCCTGTTTCATTATCTATATAATGGGGATAATAACATCTACAAAATGCTGATAAAAGGAAGAAATAATATGTACGTATATTTCCTGGCATGCTGTAGGTTCTCAGTAAGTATTTGTAGTGTGAATAAATATGTCCCTCTAGCCTTCTAAAAGGCAGTGGTCCCGGTGCTCAAATAAATTTTTATTGATGACATTATAGGCAGTATCCTTATGGGCTTTCTCATACCTAGAAGGCTGACCCTGGGAGGGGAAAGAAAAGAGAGTTTGGGGTTGGAGTGCCACTCCTGTTAGGGTGAAAAGCTCCTTTGTGAAGCCGGAGCAGCCCTACTTATTGCCCTGCTCTGCTGCCAATAGTTGGAGGGCTACACATCTGTCAAACCAAGGTTCTCAGAGCTCCTAGGTCCTGACATTCTCTGCCAGAAAAGTAGTCTCTAGTGAGGCCAACAGAGTCATCTCCCTTTGGATCAGTTCCCACCTCCTCTCCCCCAAACACTCTGACAAAAGGCCCAGTTAGGCTGTTTCAAGTAATACTAATCAAAGTGTTTTATGAGAACTCTTGTTTATACCAGGCTACAGTGATCATGCCTTATCATCAAACACATCAGAATAATACAGTCATAAGTTTTGTTTGGTTGCATTATGAAACTTAGGTCCTGTTTTCTCAATCGTTATAATTTATGCGGCATAATATTAGGTAGTAAGTTGTAATTCTCACAAATTTTTTTTGGGGGGGAAGCGAGGCAGGGATGGGCTAAAATATACTTTTTTCATTATAAAAAAATGTTGCTATAGTACACAAAATGGGGAAAATAGAGAAAAGAAAATCTCCCATAATTCCATCATTCAATCACTGTTATTTTTTTTTTTTACAATGGGTTTTTAAAACATTTTTAAATGAATTTTTTACGAAGTTATCATGATAACATTTTTTATTTTAAAAATTTGGTCTCCTCGGTGCCTAGCACTGCTATTTATTCATTCACCAAACATCTCCTAAATGCCTACTAAGTGCTTGGCATTGAGGTACAAAGATGAATTAGACAGGGTCATCACTAGAATATTATTTATTCTCCTGTAACAGCATTTTCAGCTTGTTTATATATCTACTAAATGGTGCTTTTCATTGAGGGGAGCCCTCAAAAGGAGAAGACACTGATATATCAAAGTCAGGGTTGGGGAGTGTATCTGGTGGAGGCAAGGAACAGCAAAGAGCCTGCTGTAGCCAGAGAATTAGGAGGTGCTCAGTCAAGTACTTGCTGAGTGAATGAATTATCCCAGCATGCAGTGCAAACACTTTGGTTTGGTCTTTAGAGTGCTATAGTGGGTCTCAAATTGCATCTCCTTCTGGCTCCTTTCTTCCAGGTTTAAAAAAATGTTATCTGTGCAGATGTAATCTTCTTGAAGTCTCTGACGAATTTTTTAAGACCCCATTCCTCCCACTGTCCATTTAACTGAGAATCTGTCCATGACTTTGAGTTTTCCTTTCTGGATCATTTGCAAGGGTCTCTGTACCCTTCTTGGTCTGATTATCTCAGTGCCTAGAACTTTACCTGATTTAATTAAGTGTTCAATTAAAGATCTCTTTAGTGAATTAATTTCCTCTTGTGAGTTTCATCAGTCTTTTTACTATCCCCTTTCCTTTAGTCTTTTAATTGGTCATACTCATGCTAGCTTCATGCATTTATGCTTTTTTTTTTGAACCCACATGAGTTACTGTCAGTTTTTCACTCAGTCTGTTCCTGTTCCAGGGAGAGGTGCCAGGTGCTACCTCCCAGGGGTGTTGCATTGCACACCAGCCTTCTTTGGGCTTAAAGAGGCTAGAGAACTTTTAGGGAAGGCGAGAATGCCTGCTCACTCAGTACCTAAAAGAACATACTAATCAAGACAAACTCTCACACCTTGGACTTTCCCCAACCCCACTCAAAGATGTTGTCAGAGTGTGAATCCAGACACTGTGTGCACAAGTGTCCCCTCCCTCCGACCACCCATGGGAATGAGAAACTACGAGTCAGGCAAAGAGTAAGTTAGGGCTCCAATTTAAGATTAGAACAAGTAAGATTCACACCGTTTAGTCACACTTTCAGCCATGTGGTGACACCTACATCATACCACACCGAAACGTCTTTATGGGGCTATCGTAGAGAAACAAGATAAAAACCCTAGACCAGGGATGGGATGAGGAAACCTGAATTTTCCTTCTGGTCTCTTTTTTATTAATTTTTATTTATTTTTTCAGCTTTATTGAGGTATAATTGACAAAAGTATGAGATATTTAAAGTGTACACGGTGGTGATTTGATATATGCATACATTATGAACTGGTTTGGCCTCGTTAGGTCTCTTAGGTCTCGGTTTCCTTATCTGTAAAAGGGTGGATTGGATTAGATGATCACCAAAAGTCATTCACATGCCAAGATCCTAGTCCAGGATCCTGTCTCCAGGGGAAAGTTTGCCACATGGCATTTGAATCTTCCCACAATGACTACTCTGCAAATTAGTATCACCACCACCTCCAATCCCACAACACTGACTAATCACAGGGACCTAAGCTGTTTGGGATGGTGTACAGAAGAAAGTAGATCAGCTTATTCTAGGGAGCTCGGCCCTGAGAAGAGCTGATGGCTCTGCCCAAATTCTCAGGAGACTGAGATGTATCAAAACGCCCATTTAATCATATGCACTGAGAACCAGACCTGCCAAAAAGAGGATATTGCTCTGTTTCCACCCACCCTTCTCCACCCCACATTATACCTTGTCCTCTATCATCCCTTTCTAGGATGGCTGGAAACCAGGGTAAGATCAGAAAGCTGCCTGGCGTGTGTGTCTCCATAATAGAAGGGACACCCTTGGCCACCAGAATGATGCCCTCCTGAGCCTCTGTTCCCCTCACTCCCAGTGCCACAGAGACACACTGGCCAATTCCTTTGAAAAATGTTCTTTCTCTTCATCTCTTCATTCCAAGCTGCCTTTCCTATTCTCCTATTACTGAGGCTCACATTAATGTGTGGAGATGACTTTGGGGAAGGTCTCTAGTAGGTGCTCATGTATCAAAAAGGAGATTGGAAAACTGTTTTCCTGGGCAGTGTCTGACAATTTTAGTTGGAAAGAGTGTGGGCCACCTCCTATAGGGCCTGAGGCTGCCAGCTTGGTGCCACCCCCCTTTCCTCAGAATCCTTTCAGTCTTTGCCATATCTTTGTAACCAGGCCCATTTGAAAGGAGGTCATCTTAGTATCCCAGTACAAATATTCTAGTACTCTTTTCCCAGATATCTAGTCGAGGGAGTCCAGGACAAAAGTAAGAGCTCCAAAAGTATGCATAGGAAGAAGCTGGTACCTCGTATTTATTAGGAACCTACTTTATGAGTGGCAAGAGTTACATCTTTTACACACATTATTCAATCATTCCTAATCACTTAACAGAGTAGGTACTAGTACTATTATAACCCATAGTTTATAAGTTTTGTACCTAAGAAGTTCAGAGAGAGTAGGTCACTTGTCCAAAGGCACACAATTATTGAGAGGTAGAGGGGCACTCAAATTCAGTTTGTCCATTGCCAAAGCCAAGACTCTGTCCATCAAGTCACTGTACTCGAGGGCCAAACATTTACTGAGAACCTACTATGTACAAAACCCTGGGGCCACCACCATGATAAATGTGCAGATGAATGAGGAATGGGTAGCTCTTGCATTCCAGAGACACAGTTTCTCACTGGGAGGTGATGCAAACATGATGAATTCTATTCCAAAGCAGACTGAAGTAAATGCTGTCTCTAAGGTATGAGGCCCATGAGAACATAGATGAAGGAAGGAGATCAATTCACACTGTGTATGACAGAGAGGGAGGGGACATAGGGGGAAAGAAGAGAGAGAGAAGAGAAAATATGAATGAGATGGGTGCTGGGAAGAATTTTTCTAGAAGATAGGCTTTGTGTTGTGCCTTAGTAGATGGTAAGACTTCCACAGATTAGCGTCAACTGGATAGAGGAAGCAACTTGAGAAAGAAGCCAGGGTGACAGCACTCAGGATTTGCTCAGCAATCAGGCCTGTGTGGGGTGTGGAGAGAACCATTGCTTGGAGGTTGGTAAAGACCAAATGTAGAGGAGTCTTGATGCAGGGGAAAGGTCTAGGCTTGCTGAAAGCTTCTGATAGAGCACAGGCAGGAAGACATGATGCAAGTTTGCAGTGAGAACAGGTGGTGGGAGATAGGGATGAGGCCTTTGTGTGGTTCCTCTCTTCTTCAGCCAATCCCCACTGCCAGACTGACCACTCAGGGGGACATGAAGGGGAGGACTGGTTCCAGTGGTGGGAACTTCCTGTCTTAGCACAGGCTGAGTATAAGGCCCCTCAAGGCCTGTGGGAGGGGCTCAGAGGAGGGAGTGGCCTGATTGTTTGGGAAGCAGGTAGGGTGCTGTCGGAAACAGTGAAGGTCATTGGGTGGGAGTAGATGGTAGGCATGGGCAGGAGAAATAGAAAGGAAATACATTCTGAGACATGATGAAGAAGGCTTTTCAACTTAGCCAAAGCACAACATGGGCCCTCCTTATAAGTTCAGGCTCATTTCTGACTTTGAAAATCTTTTTTTAAGAAAGTACAGATGAATTGTTCTTCCAAGTGCAATAAAAACTCAATGAATTTGAAAACCCAACTGCCCGGGTGTTCGATTTCCTGGAATTGTTTTTTGTTTTTTGTTATTGTTTGTTTGTTTTTATTGAATTAGAAGAAAAAGAGGTAAATGACCATAAAAAAGTTAAAATCAGAAGTCAACCATAAAAACACCTACTATTGAATACCACAAGTAGAATTAACAAAGTAGATGACTCAGCCTAGGACCCATGGGAGGTGTGTAGATAAAGCAACCCTGCCTTTAAGTTTGCTCCACCTTACTAATGTTCTCAGAGGCCCTAAGTCCTAAAGAACTCATAGTATCTTCCTCCAACATATAATTCAATTTTTTTTTAAATAATAGAAATAAAGTATAAAACAAAAAAATGCATATACTACAATTCAACTACATTCTCTGATTGCAAAATTCTTAACTTTATTAGAACTGATACCTCTCTCTTTCTCTCTCTTTTCTCTTCTCTCTTTTCTCCCTCTACCTGCTTTTGCTTTGCTGATTCCTTAACTAGCACTGCTCTCACTAGCCTCTCAGCCCAACATTATAAAGACATTTGGGGAGGTCTTGAAATTGTTTGTGTTTTTAAGAATTCTCTGGCGAAAAGAAGATGCTAACATTTTAAGGCAGCAGAGTGGAGGTGGAAAGAACCAGGCTCAGGAGGTGGCCTTCCTGGCTGTGAATCTCTAAGCAAGTTCCTTAGTCTCTCTCGGCCTCAGTTTCCTCATCTGTAAAATGGGAAGGAGGAAAAGAATAGTAGCCTTCTTATAGGGTTGTCCTGAGGATAAAATGAGTCAATACACAGAAAGTGTTCAGAAGAGTGCCTGACACATGGTGAGTCTCTCTAAGTGTTGATACATTATGACATTTCACCTTCACAACAATTCAATGGAGATGATTGTCCCCATTGTAGATACTATAAGGCTCAGAGAAGGCAGGTAACTTGTTTTTGGACACATAGCTAGGCAGTAGCAGGATTAGCTGGGAGTCAGTGGTTTGACTCTAAAGACCCAGCTTTCTCCTTCCTCCTGCAGTACACATTTCCCTGAGTGGGAAGTCACATTAGGCTTACATTTTTCTCTTTATGTATAAATTACTTTTTTTGATAACCCATGGTACCAAACTCAAAAGGAACAAAAGGGTGCACACTGAAATGTAAATTTCCCTCCCTCTCTTCTCCCACTCAGCCTCTCTCTCCAGAGGCAGCAGCTGTCGTTACCAGTTTCTTGTATGTTCTTTCAAAGTAAGCTTTTGACTGAGTTTTCCACTGCTTAAAACACATTTATTTACCAGAATAATGTAACTCCCTGAGTACTTCATACGTACCAGGCACTCTATGCTGTGGCTACTGCCACCTTCAGAGGGTTCAGCTCACTGGCTTGAGTTGGCAGGTTTTATATTATGGTGGGACCTGTTATATTAATTGCTGCAGTCAATGCTTTTCCCTCTATGGCCATCTCTTTCCCCAATAAAACCAGCTTATACACCCTGAGCAAAGGAAAGTCCAAATGAGTTGCATGAGAAAACTCTTCTCTGACTTGGCTTCACATAGACTCTGGCGAGCAAGGAGCACTAAGGTGTCAGGAGCTAACCAGAGAGCTCTGGGGTAGTGCCGGACAAACACATCACCTTTCTGTGACTAGTGTTCTCCTCTGTGAAACTCCTGACCTGTCTACTTCTCTAACCATTCTGCCCTAAGGGCTCTTAAGAAGGGTAATTCCATGAAACCTTGCTGCCTCTGGCCTCCACTTCCAGCCCTGGAAGCACCAGTCATTCCACAGGTAATAAAAGGCCAAAAGGGCTCTAAGGACCTTTTCCTACTTTCCTACCATTGTTCTTTGGATGATAATAATGCTAAAAACCTTCCCCCCCACACCCCTCCCCCATACTGCTGCCAATATATAACCAGGTCAGGTACAGCAGAGCTTTCTAGATGATGTAATTATAAAATATGCTTAGAAACTTTGGTGTGATTACATAAATGCATAAATCATGGTTTCTGGTGACTTCATAAAAAGGGTTCTGATCATAACACATGAATCCCTGTTTTCTCTTTCCAAACATACGTATTTGGCTAAGGGAGACAGAGCAGGGAAGTTACCATTTTGAAAGGAGCTATTATTCTTCCCATTTCATAGATGAGGCTCAGGAGAGGTCAAGCTGCTGGCCTAAGGTCACATAGCAAACCAGTGGCAGAAACAGGACCCCATCCGGATAACATCCAAAGCCCTGATTCTTTCTAATGCATCAGGCACCTCACAGAAGGATCTGGGACTATAACAATCTATATTCTGGATGTTTGAGAAATTCATTTTCTGGTTAGCTGAATATTCCAGATAGCCGAATTGTCAGGTCAGATTAAGGTTGGGAAAGAAGAGGGAAATTTGGAGATGGAGGTTCTCCGAGCCTAGGATTCTTTTCCTTAATTAAAATTCTACATCTTAAAGTATATGACAAGTATCTCTCTCTCAGTGGGTTGTAAGCTCCTCAAGGGTACAGTCTCAAGAGTCTGGTCATGATTAAGGCGGGAGAGGCAGATCTGCATTCTAATTACTATTTGTTTTTCGTAGGTGGGCACCATGGTTTTAATCTGCATTGTTCAGATGACTAATGCTGTCAAACATCTTATAAATGTTTAATAATGGTTTGGTGCTTTTCTTTGTCTTATCTCTTAAACTTTCTGTATCTTTGCACCCTTATATCCTCTCCCAGGACCTGGCAAAGTGCAACCCTGAAAGATGCCAGAGTCCTGGGGACCAGATTTCTCTGTGTTGGCAGTTCTCTGTTACACAGTCAACAGCCCTTCACTGTCTCTCTCTTATGCTTATCTTGTCAACCTCACGTCTAAGCTTTTCATCTCCTTGCACATGGCTCTCTAGCCAGACTGGCAATCTCAGATCCTCTCCAAAGCTCTGAGCCTTTGCAGAAACAGTTCCCTCTACTTAGGATACTGTTCCCCGCCCCCCATCCCACTTTACCTGACTAACTCTTAGGTATCAATCAAATCTCTGGTCATATGTCATTTCCTCCAGGAAGCCCAGCCTGATGATTCCCCCACCCCCACCCACCAGCCTGGGTTAGTTGCCCCTTGTTTGTGGCTAAGCAACATCCTGTACTTCCCCTCCTAGCACTTATCACACTGTGTTGCAATTGCCTATTTGCTGATCTGTTTCTCTTGCTCTTTCCTCATCCTTTTGATGATGAGACTTTGTGTTGCTCATTTTTATAATCCATAAGTCCTGAGCATCAGTGATATTTGTTGAATAAATTATCGGCTCACATCCCTTTAAAGGGACAAAATTTTAATCCTCTGTGCCAGCTATACTAGTGTCAATGATTTCAGGCCATCATCCTCCATCTCCCACATCAATCCTATTTGACAAGTTCTCAAGAAAACGAACATTATTCGAGGGTCAACTGTATGCCAAGCACCAAGATAGGCCTTTTACATGTGACACTGTTTTTACAATGAAAAAGCTTAAAGCCCCACTTCTAGACAGCAGTTTGAAATTCAGAGGCTCTGATGTCCAATCAGGCAACAAACAAGCAAAGGGAAAGGAGTGATATCACAATGCTTTCCATCTCAACAGCGGCAAAGAGACGTCAATAGAGGAGGAACCCACATAACACCAAGCTCTAAGTCCCTATGTCTTCAGTGCCTGGCGCATGTCAAGAACACAGACAAGACTGGTTGAATAAGCGAACAAATCGTTGAAGAGAGAACACAGAAAGGGCAAACTGAAAGCCTAGAAAACCCATATTTCTTTCTGGACCTGACCTAATATATTTCCCCCATTTCCTCCATGTATTGATAAACAAAACTGGACACTGAAGTATTTTGTCTTGGGCAGCTGCACAGTGCCAGCCAAGGCTGATCCTTGTGATTTCTGTTCAGACTGCATAGACTAAAACTGGCTCCACCTAGCTACAAGGAAGATGAGAAATTTCTAGTGAACCCAGAAGGAAAAGGAAGCAAATTTGGGGTGAAGTTAGCAGTCTCTGCTACATGATATAAGAGCCTTCTTGCTTTTGCCAGTGACACTGGGTGGCCACGAGCTATCATAGGATCACTGAATGCTCACTCTAGAAAGGCCTGTAGGGATTACTTAGTTCAACCCCCTGATTTTATAAATGGGAACCTGGGGCCCAGTGAAAGAAGTCACTCCTTTACTGTCAGAGTTGTTTGGTGCTAGAGCCATAGTGTTTTGCTTAATTGGTCAGTGCTTAATCTGCAAAGTGAGTCTTTAAACAAGAGAACCTCCTCATCTCCTTCATAAAAGTGCTGTGAAGTTCATGTTTCAATGATAAAGAAATATTAAAACAAATACAAATTAAGATGCTGATGATATGATTGTTACAATGGTATGAGACCTAAATGATTCTTCAGTTACTCAAAAGCTCTTCTGTGTCCTGTGGTTCCTAAGAATATTCATTATTAGGAATTTCAGCTACTCCCATATAATACTGCCAAATCATTTAGCTGACCATGTGTTTGAGGGGTGAAAATCTATCACCTTTAATGAAAAAACAAGTACTAATTGTGTATATTTGTGCAATTATCTAACCTTTTTTGAGCTTTAGTTCTTTTCATCAGTAAAATGAAGATGATAATACTCATATCTCAGGTTTGTTTGTGGGCATTAGTGAAGAAATGAAAACCGCTTGTTAAAGTATCTGGCACCTAGTTGGGACCCAATAAATGTAAGTTTCCATTCCTACTCTTACATAGTTGAGGTCCTTTCTGGGAATACCTAGGAGACCATTACACTTAACGATTGATGTAATCACCCAAAAGGGAGCACTTCCAACATTTGATCAACAAATATAATCTTTTTAAAATATCCGTAATTGCTGAACTAGGTGCCAAAGATCCACAGATACAAACAAAAGCCTCTGTTTCCCAAGGGAGATTGAAAGGTAAACAGAAAATAACAGCACCATGTGACAAGCTGCAAGGACAAAATGGGGTGTGGGGAGGAGAAGGCTTAGATGTCTACTTGGGTGAATGATGGAAGGCTTCTCTAAGGAGGCTATAAACTTCATCGGGGAGGAGTAGAAGCTGGCTTGGTAGAAGGGAAAAAGAGGTGGGGGAAGACACAGGTGTGAGAAAGCACTTTTTCTGTAATAGGAGAAGTATTTTAGGTACTGCTGAAACAGTTAAAAAAAAAAAAGAGCTTTAGCAAAAGAGAAGGGTGACTGTGATGGCAGTGGAGTTCTGACTTTTATCTTTTATCTTTCCAGAGGTGAGGAGCCACTGAAGAATTTTTGGCAGAAAGATAATGTGAAAGGGATGAATGAAAAGAAGTGGGAAAATGACATCTCCGTATTACTGAGTGCAGAAGTAGGGGCTGGCTGGCCGAAGCCCACATCCATCCCCTTCATTCATTTAGTCATTCAACAAATAGTTACTGAGGGCCTGCCATGTTCCAGGCTGAATTCCAGGAGTTGGAAATCAGGCAATAAACAGGACTGGCAAGGTTTCTGTTCTGATGGAGGAGACTGACAATAGATAAACAAGTAAACAGGCAAGGGACTATCAGATAAGTGCTGCTTGGAAAATTAAACGAGGTGATAAAAGAGTCCCTGGGAGGCTACTCCTCACTCCCACCCCTTTTTTCTGAATACTCACCAAGCCTCCTCTTGATCTAACTTTGATTTCCCTAGGAGGCTTTGCTCTTAGAAAAATCTCTAAGGTAAATAATTAACTTAGCTCTCTGGGTGCTTCCAATAAGTCTTGACTGAGTAGAGAGTCAGAACTAGTATTCCCTAGCGCCTGATCAGCTTGTACATCCTTGCTTCAGGACCACCATTCTGCCAGAAGTCTTAAGTCTAACCCTAGAGGAAGGTCACAGCAACCTTGAGACCTTTCCTGATCAAGGTTCGTTCCCATGCAATGTATGCCCCCCTTCCCGCATCAGCGCCCTCCCCCCCATCTATATATCTCCTTTAGAAGAGAAACATTTGATGGTGTGGTTGACATTGTGCATTTTTCTCCTCTGAAAAATACAAACTTAAAGCTCATCCACCGCTGCTGGCAGGAGCCTGCTGCACCCCACCCGCTACCCCTGCGCTCCTGGGCTCCTGAGGACTGGCTGGGGAACCCCCGAGGCCGCATGTTCCCGAGCTCCTGAGCAGAAGGCTGGCTCATCAGCACCAGGGCTCACTGGTATGTATGTCATAGCTCCTCAGTGCCAAAGCGATGTGGGCCAAGAACAAAAAAGTGAACGTTATATTAAATGTAGCTAAAGAAACGAAAAACTGAAAAAGCAGATTTCCCAATGTGCCCGTGGTCTTCTTCCATTTAACACATTTACTCACCGCGAGATTCCCCGCCCCACCCCCCATATATTTTTTTATTATGAAAACTTTCAAAGACACAGGAAAGTTCCCTGTGTCTTAGGAAAATCTAGCTAAAGCCCCAGGAAGTCCTCTTTAATTTTGCCCAGCTTCTTTGGATTGCTTGGTAATCATAGTTTGCCCTCTGGGGACCATAGTAGTCAAGGATGACTAAATTAGGGTCGCTGCTCAGAGAGGTTTTTATTCTAGCTGCAGAGAACAGATTCTAATAAAAACCTTTCTTCTTTTCTTTAGTTTTTTCTATTTTTATTTTTAGCAGTTTACACCTTACACATTCCTGACGCCATCAAAATCATAAAATCAGAGCTGAAGGAAATTTAGAGATCGCTTTTGAGGGGGGTGGCAAATGTCTGGCATATATTGATTGGTCCACCTCCTAAACTCCTGCCAATGGTAGACATTGCTGCTAATCGATCACTCATTCATTATTGAACACATTATTTATTGAACATCCTCCATGTTCCACATGTTATGTTAGAAACACAGCAGGAAACCAGACGGACTTGTTTGCTATCTTTATGGACCTCCAAGGGGAAGACAGACATTAAACAAATAATTACACGCATGAAAAGTGTTTAAAAAAGGCAGAGTGAGGGGGCAGACAAGGGCATCACACACCTGAAGGTAACCTGGTGTTGGGGCAGGGTCGGGAAAGGCCTCCCTGAAGAAGTGATGTTTAAGCTGAGGTAGATAGAGAATAAGGAACTGAGTCTCTGAGAGGGTGGAAAAAAAACACATTACATGCCAGTATGAAAGACTACATGAGTCAGGGCAAGCTTCAGGGATAAGTGGGGGTTATGGGTACTAAGGAGGGGTAGGTGTCCAGAGGAATACAGAAGTTGGTCCAGCTAAGACTTGAATAAAGATTGGTTGATAGGAGAGGGCTGCAAGAGCTTGAGCAAAGGTCAGATTTTATTGTTTATCTTCCCTTTTCCTAGGATTTATTCCCTTAACTGCTGTGATTTTTAAAAAGCTATAAATTATTAGCTATCTGCGCCATGGTGGCAATTTGAACAAATTCTCACTTCTTCCTTGTGAGACCAATATTATTTCCCTAGCTTTACACATGAGAGAAAAAAAAAGAAAAAGGCGTGGGAGGACTATAGCTGCACTTTTCCACAACTCCTTACTGCCATAAAATCCCAAGACCGAGGCTTGCTCTAACAGCAGTCAATAAAACTTGGAAAGCGACGGAGAGCGTTGACTGAGGAATCGGAAATACTACTGCAGTACAGGGGCGGCACAGATACCCCAGGTGATTAGACACCGTTAGGCAGAAATCGAGTGGTGCAGGAGGTGGGAGGGCGGAGGGGTGTTAGCGGGATGGCGAGGCGTGAGAAGTGACTGAGAGGGCATCCCTGAGCTGCCCCAGGACTGCACTGTGGGGAGGTGCCCTGCTCTAACCACTACTTGGCCCGGCCTGGCCCGGCCCGGTTAATCATTTCCTGACCTTCCTTCCTCCTCTTGCCCTGCCCGCAGGATTGCCACATCCTCCTCCTCCCGCTGCTCGCCTCCTGGCCTTGCTGCTCCTTCGCCGGGTTTTACAAGGAGCCCCAACTTTGAGACAATATTTGTAATAGCCCAGGACGTCCTCAAGGCCGTGCACTAGAGAGATCGCAGGCTCGCTCGGGTGTAACGCCTGCTCAAACTGCCCCTTGAGGCTTGCCCAATCCACTTTCTACAGAGAGATCAGAGTCGGGGATCCTATCCCCGCACGCATTAACCAATCGCAGACTCGGTTTCCCCCTTGGTAAAAAAGGGGATTATAACAGCATCTGGCAGAGTGGTGCGGGTTAAATGAGGTATTGTGTGTAAAGTGCCTGGCTAGGAGACAGTAGTACGTGTTTAACAAATATTAGATCCCTTCCCTTTTTATTACCTGGTAACCTGGACCACGTGCTCAGCAAACTCAAGTTAGGGCTATCTCACTTAAACTTCCTGTGAAGGGTGAGGTATGAAAGTCCGACCACGTGCTCGAGGTAATGCAGATGGTGAGTCACAGTGACAGGGTTTTAACTCAGGGTCATGGGCACCCCGGCGGGCCCAGCCACGCAGTACCCAGGTGGCTGGCTAAGACCACGTGTTCAGAACCTAGAACCTGGTCAGTATTGCATCTGGGGCAGAGAGAAAGAACACTAGGATCAGCATTGTTCTGAGACTATGAAGCTCTCTGTGCCACCGGGACCAGGCCCTTAACCTCTGAGCTTGTGTGTAAAATCGGGGCTCTAGTACCTGTCTGCCCGAGTGGTTTTTGTTTTCTTCTTCACATTTTGTGTGGCCAGATTTTCTACCACGCTATAGTCAGACCACCACACACGCCAGGCAGGTGAATCAGTCTTCTCTGGGAGAGGTGGCCAGGCCGCGTAAACGCAACGGACCGTACTGTCGTGTCCTGGCCTGGCTCCCCACCCCTCCCTGGATCCGAGGAAGCCGCGGCCGTTTGGGGCGGCAAAGTTAGGAAAGTCATTTAGGAGCGCAGCCTTACCCTGGGTCACCCTCCTGCGAGCGCCAGGACCCCAAACCGTGGGAGTAGACGAGGGCGGAGCTACGCCTGGGGGCGTGGCCTGCCCAGGGGTGGGGCCGGCCTGGGAAGACGGAAACCCCAGCCTAGGGGTGGCGGCAGAACCCGGATTCCGGAATTACACGTTATCCGGAGCGGGGCTTCTGGAGACGGCGGGCGAGAAAACCCGGCGCCCGGAAGCTTTTGCTTTCTTTGACGCAAGGGCTCGGGACGCAGCCGCCGTCGGCCGAGCGCCCGGCGAAGAGCGACCTCAGACGGAGCCTTGGAAGTCCCTCTGCCCCGACTTCGCCCGGTGCCCGAGCCTCGGTCCTCCTCGCCGCTGTCCTCGTGGCCATGGAGTGTCCGCACCTCAGCTCCAACGTCTGCATCGCTCCAGACTCAGCCAAGTTCCCCAACGGCTCCCCGTCGTCCTGGTGCTGCAGCGGTGAGTGCGGCCCCAAGCGGCCCTGCCGCGCACCCGAGGCCCCGGTTGCGCTGGGCCTGCCGTCTAGGGGTCGCGGGCGGCCGGCGCGCGGACTCGGTTGAGGAGTGAGGGCGGCCGGCTCGGCGGCTAGGGAGGGGTACGCGGAGACACTGGCGCGGGCGGGCGCGGCGGGCGGAGCGGCGGCGGCGGCTCCTTTGTTTTCCGCGGCCCGACGGTCCGGCCGGTGAAGGAGAGGGCCGCGCAGGGCGGGAGCCCGCCGGGGCCACGAGTGCGTGGGGGCAACGGCGGGCCGGGACACTGGCCCGCGGCTCGCGCCCCCGCCTTGCGGTGCCCAGGGGTTATCCTCGCCTGTGTCGCGAAGTCGGAAGCTGTGGGGGCGGTCGCACGTGTGTGTGTGTGTGTGTGTGTGTGTGTGCGCGCGCGCGCGTGTGTGCGGGGGGGGGGGGGCGAGGTTGCGTTCCGTCCTCGGCCGGACGGGAAGAACGCCGCTCTACGGGTGCAGCTTTGTCTGGGCTGCGGAGCGCGCTAGGGCCCTTCGCTGTCTGCTTCGGCCCGGTTTCCTTTCGCTTGTCCTCAGGCTCCGGCAACCCTGTCTACGCCGGGTGGGATCCCCGAGCCCGGAGAAGTGCTCGGAACTCCGGCGGCCGATGTCGGAGTCTTTCATCAGCCAGGGAGGGTGAAGTTTGGAAACAAGCTGCAGGCTAAAAACTGAGGAGGCGGATCCAGCAGCTGCTTTGGAGAGACAGCTCGATTGCCTTTCGGATGTTTGGAGTTGACCGAAATTGCGTTGGGATTCCTAAATTCATGTGCTGTGGAACAGTTGTTAGGTTTATGTAATGCTTTTGCATTGCTTAAGCAAATGAACTCCTTCTGCCGGGCCCCTTGGAATCCCCGGTGCCTTATTGTCTGCTCTAGCGACTTAGGATCGCACCAGCCACACTGCTTTGATTACTTCCTGGTAGGGCCCTGGTGCCTTTGTTTATTAGCTTTGAGATGATCAAATGGTAGCTTGGGTTGTAGTGTAAAATTTGAATGATGCACTTCAAAAATCTTAAGTTCATTTGAAGAAACATAGGGAAACAGCAGTGGTACGATTTAGCTGTGTGACATTTCTCGTTATGGGCTGGAGCTGGGATGATAGTTTAGAGAATGCCTTAACACTTTCGACAGGTTACTTCTTGAATGTTGATTATGTCCTTGGAGAAAAACATGAGTAACGCCACAAAGAAAAATGTACTCCAGGATAAGGAATAGAAATAACTGCGGTTTCCTGGAGTTCTCAGAGGTTTGACGCTTTGTTTGCCTTTGTAAAGTAATTTTTTCAGCATGAAGCCTTTAAAGATTAACCGGTTAATTGGTTTTACAGTGCAGTATTGCAGTTCGTTTATGAGGATGCAGAAACTTAAATTAGCTATTACCTAAGAATGTATCTTTCACAGTAAATGTTGAGTATGGAACGACAAATAAGGTGTGTCAAATTGCTTTACAAATTGCTTGGTGGTGCATTACCTATAACTGTAGCTATAGCTGTGATGCAATAGCTGTAACTTTTAATTTTTTTTTTTCCAAACAAGATTTGGGGGAAAAAAATGACCAAAGTAAACACAAGGAAAAGCAGACCTCCTGAGGAATGATGAAATTACTCTTGTTCATCTGTAGTAAACTACAGGGATAAAAGCGGATGATGAGCACACTTCTGGTTTTCTTCTGGTAAAATCACATCAAATTTTAAAATAGACTCACTACTAGGCACATGCATCTGAAAAAAGGAAGAGTTTATTCCAGTGGCAGGTACCCTGTTGTGAATCAGTCTTGCAGTCAGGGAGTCCACTTAACTGAGGAAAAGAGGTGCAGAAAATTGAGAATATCTTGAGGAACTTAAAATGAGGCATAATGAAGAGACTTATGCTGATAACAAGAACAAACTAGTATGTCTAGCCCCAAGGGAGGGATGATTTCTGTCCAGGGGTAGGTTGGCGTCTTTGCATCTTGCAACAGTTTGTCTCTGACTTTTCTTTGCCAGGGTGATTCTAGTTATGAGCTTGGATTTGTAGAACCAATAAAGCTAGTTTCACAACTTTACGTGTTTTTTTTCTTCTGTCCATGTTCTGTGATTTGAACCCTCTTTATGTGGGCCTCCCATTTTAACCTGTTGGCATCCATTCATTGATATAATCTGGTGTTATTGTATTGAACTTGATCTTGTCCTTGCCTGCCTGTTGTTCCAGTGATTAAATGATTAGTAAATCTGTGAATCCTTAACGAATTCATCATCTCTGAGCACTATAGCATTATGTATCCTGGTATTTATTCTCCAATACTCTTGAATTTCTTTTCTTCCTGTCTCTTCCCCCCCCTCCCCTCTCCCTGCTCTGTAGGGAACCAAAAGAGTAGCCAATGTGTTGAATAATGCTGTGACTGGTTATTGAGTCTGATTATGGTCTTATTAAGGAGCTAAAAATTCCTGTTTTGGCATTGGGACAATAAAAGTCATGCTGTTGTCCTGTTTTCTTTGCAGTTACACCACAGTGAAACAGCCTTAAGGGAGTCAAGCAAATTACAAAAGACAAACACAGTAGGTTCTACTAGCAAGCAATACATCTTTGAACAAGTAGTTCTGTTCCTTTAAGCATCAGTTGCATTATGTCATCTGTAAAAAGGAATAATACTTTACATTTACTTCACAGGTTGCTGATAGGATGTACAAGGTAATTTTTGTGAAAAACGTTGAGAAACTCATATACATACTTCAAGTAATAGGAGGTGTTACAGGTCAGAATGTCTTTATAAAGAGAACTCTGAATACTTAAATACCTAAAGCCCCTTAAATAGGGCCTAGGACAGAATGGCTTTATGCTGAATTATGCTTTACAAGGGGATATATTACTCAACAAGATTAGGGGTTGTAAGAAGTAATTATACTTCAGAATTAACTTGAGCTTCTTATATATGGAAGGCACTGTATGTTGGGTTATGTAATTGTATACTACAGTGGTTGTCAGACTTTTTGTTCTCAGGACCCTTTTACACTTAAAAATTATTGAGACACCAAAGAGTCTTTGTTTGTATGGATTTTATCTATTAATACCTGCTGTACCAGACATTAAAATGGAAAAAATTTATGTATTAAAACAAATAACAATAATAAATGCATTACCAGTTAACATGTATAATAGTTTATGTAAAATAACTATCTTTTTGAAACAAAATTTAGTGAGAAGAGTGGTATTATTTTATATTTTTACAACTCTGGCTTAGTAGAAGACAGCTGGATTATCATATCTGCTTTTGCATTCAGTCTCTTGATATATCACATATCATGAAGCCTCTGGAAAATTCCACTGCAAGCTTGTGAGAGAATGAGGATATAAAATAAAAGTAATGTATTATTTATGAAAATAGTTTGATCTCACATACCCCCTGAAAGGGTCTTGGAAACTCTCAGAGGTCCAGGCCCACACTTTAAGAACCCACTGGTATATAACTATAGTAACAGTTAAAGACACCTGTTCTTATCAAAACAGCTTTAAAGTATTAGAGAAATCCTTAAGGCTAGCAACATTTAAGTCTTTGTGGAGGCTTACAGAGATTTTGAAATATATTAGCTGGGCGACAGATCATGGGATCCAGTAGTCCTTTGCTTTAAAAAAAAAAAAAAAACTAATCTAGTTGGGGAGAGACAGGAAGCTAACTGGTTAGAAGATAAATCCATGTTGTGGTTTAAGGTAGATGTTGAAAATAACAATCTCCTAATAAGGTAAAAGCTGATTTATGTCTAATCTTTGCTAAAGGCATTCTCATTTTAAATGAAAAAGTTTTAAATAAAAACTAGGACATTCTCCCAAGCTTGTTGTTATGTGCACATACCAGATGTTATTTTCAGAAGCTGGAGACTTGGGCATTTCTCATTTCTGTGGGTAAAAGAGTTGAACCAGTGGCAAAATACCGGGGGGGTGGGGGGGGGGAGGCGGGTGTAAGGGGAAGACCAAATTGTTCAAAAAGATGCCCTAAACACAACTGTTTTAATCACTAAGGAAGGCATTTAATAGCTAAGAAAGACTAAGCATTTGGACATCAGGGGTTTGGGTTAAATAGCCAGTTAAATTGAAAATATTTTAATAGCACAGGCATGAGAAATTTCCGATTAATTCTTCAAAGAGTCGAGCATGCCTCTTTAAGTTTCCAGTACACACACATTACTCCCAAGAAAAGTAAGTGTAGATCAAGTAAATGTTCTGCGATTTTGGATGGATATTGGAGTTGAAACCCGCTCCCCTTTTTTTTAATGATCCATTTAGTAGGATGAGGTACTGATTATTGAGTTCCCATCAGTGGTAATAAATTTGTAGTTTGCAAGAAGGTGAGAAATAGCCTGGAAGGAGTGATGTTATTATTTTGTATCATATTTTTCTCACAACCTACATCTAAAGAGGACTTTTGTATGCTTGGTAGACTAAATTTTCTAGATAGGATCAGTCATTTTTCATTAAGTCATATGCATTTACTGCTTTTTAGTAATACTCTATGAAGTATTCACTAAGTGCCTAACACATAATAAGATGCCCAGTAAATATTTGCTTAATGAATGAAGAAACTTTCTCCATTTAGATTGAGGCTGGAATAGTCTTTAACTTTATGCTGAAAATAAATGCAAAGTAAGTGAACTTCCTCCCAGAATTCTTTCACCGGTCCTCATTCTCAGTATTTTAGTCTATAAACTTTGTATTATGAGCACGTGACCATCTACAGTGTTATTAGCATAATGAATTTGTATTCTTTTGACATTCTGTGTTTACAAATGGGCGGGTAGACATTGTAGTAAATGTGGATGAGGCAGTTAAAAATCAGTAGACAGGTGATACTCTTTTCACATTAATTCTGAAGACTAATATTTTAATTTTATACACTTTTCTGAAGAATTTAAACCTTTGGTGTAATATGAGCTTGAGTCAAATGTAACTGTCTTTCTAGTTTTTCTGGCAGTATTCTGCCTACTCCACCCCCCATAACCTTAAAGCAACCTTGCCATATTTCCACAGTCTCAATATAATTGGAGGATGTGAAAGAGATGGAATTTAGAATGTGCTCCATGTGTTTGAAGATGCTGCGGTCTAGGGATTGAGTTTAATATTTTGCTGTTGTAGAAAAGTTTTGACATGTTGGCTAGAAGTTATTTTCTAAATAGTATTCTTAGTATACACAGACTATCCTTCATGGCCTAAACATAAGAAAGGATGGAGTTGAGGGAAGAATTTGAACTCTTTGTTCAGTTTCCCGTCATTCATTTATTCTCAAACTAATTCCTTCTCATCATTCTTTGCTTCTACAGCATTAGCCTTAGGCTCTTATAACATCCTACTTTTTCCTTGTTGAAATATATGCAATTTCCTTCTTTATTGGCATATAATAGATTAATTTTGAATCTTTCAAATTAGATTTAGAGATAGTTACGTTTTTATAGTATTTGTAGCTCAGTAAGCAGAACAGTGAGTAATTTAGTTTAGCTCAGTGAGTAATTTAAATTCCTGTTTTAAAATTTAATTGAGTCTTCCATCGGGGGAGTCATTTACATGAACATTTCCTCCTAACCTGTTTTGTTTTTTTCTTTTTAAGCTTTTCTCCCTTCTTATGCTATTTTATATTTTTTTCTTTGTTTGAAAAAAACACATTGGTCTCCTTTGATTAAGCTGCAGTTTCTGACTTACCTGTCTATGGGTTTTGTGTTCAACCTGGGCATCGGAAGAGTCTTGGGTAGGTATTTTATCAGTGTTCAAAGTGGAAAAATGTTTAGGGTTTAATGTATTTTAGTGTTTTATGTTTATTCATAGCTCCTTTGGATGTGAGGGCAACTCCATTCTAGGGGTTGTAATAGGGCTTTCCTGGACAGATGGCTTAAAAGGAAGTACTTAGAAGCTCAGCAGGGACTAGTACTTTTTGGATGGTGTATTTGAGATGAAGCTTACCTTGATTGACAGTTTAGAATGCTGAAAATAGCATAAACAACATAACAGCTTGTTCATCTTACCTAGAATTGTTTTGTGCCAAGTCCTCTCAAGATGCTCTGCGAGTTGTAATAGTCTGATTTGAGAATGTAGGTAAGAGTAGGTACCTTTCAGATTGAAAGGAAATTTACCTAAAAATTGTTCTTTGCAATTGTATCCTGAAATCTTTTGGGGTTGTTGAATGAACTCTAGCTTAGAAGCTTATAAATAGAGATAATCTTTTAACTGCTGTGAGTCTGCAGATGTTAGTATCTATAGTAATTCCAGATGTTTTCTCATCTATTAGTTTTACTGAGTAGGAGGAGAACTGAGAACAACATAAAGTAACTTCAAAGCAGTTTGCTAACATTTAACCCTGACTAATTTAATTAACTACCCATCCTTGTAGTTTTTCCTGTTTTATAGATTGTGAAACTGAGACAGATTAAAAGTTGCTTAAGATGCTTGGTGGGGGAGGAGGGCAGGGTAGAGAGAACCCAAAGCTTAAATTCAAATGCCATTCAAACCATACTTTTAAATTGTCTTTTTAAGAGCAGGGTCTTTATTTTGTCATCCAGTAACTTAATGCTTGATCATTTAAGTGTCTGGAAACATACTTGAAATCATCCCTTTGAAGATTCTTGATGTGAAAATACATTTTAAATTTCACATTTGAAAATAATTTATTTTAAAATTCTGTATTTGACTAGCTCTTCTTTCTCCTGTTTATTGATTAAAGTGCAGGCAAATTGGGAAAAGATTGGTAATACAATTAAAAGAAAACTGCTGTTTTTGAATGTCTTCATTACATTTCAGATCTAACATTCTTTTGTAGGCTATTCACATTACTTTAGGTACAATAAACTAGCCTTCTCAATATAGCTGTGGGTAAAAATGCTATTAGCTTTTGGCTATTTTAAAAATGTGTTTCTGTTCATGAAGTTGCCTGTTCCTATTTTTCCATTTTCTTTGTTGTAGAGGAGATTTTTCTTGGAGGTGGCCTGTTGTGTGTGTGGTGGGGGGCTGGGGGATTGGGGAGTGGGAGGGATTTCTAAGATACCGAAATTAGCTTTTGCCTCTGGTAGTTCAGAGGTTATTGGAATCTTTGCTTTTAGGCAATGTACTTCGTTGGTTCCATTTAGTTATAGTCTAAGATTTTCCAGTTGTATTTCTTGTAGAAGTTAATTATAGTCTTTAGACTTCAGAGTTTAAAATACATTTCTTTCTTAAGATACACTGAAAAGTAGGTATATGTGTGCTATTTACAGATATATATAATGTAGATGAGCTTAGAAAGGCAATTTCAGATTTTGAAAACTATCGTAATTAAACTTGGACATTGAAAAATGAAGTTTATAGGTGTATTGGTGTTTATGTTAGCTAAATGCTTCACAATTAATAAATGCTAGCTAATTAAGTTCTGAGACCTTTTTGAGGAGGGAATTGAGAGTTTATTTTTAAGATGAGCCTGCTTGTACCTTTGAAAAGATATAACTAGGTGGATTTTATCTGGAGACTTTGTACTCTGCTTTAGGATTAAAGAGCTCTATCACTGGGGTGTTTTCCATTTTGAATAGATGTTCTGTCCTGATATTTTTCTTTGTTCGAGCTGGGTTTAAGACAGCCTTATAGAAATCTGCTTGCCTGTTTTATCCTTGACCCACCAAGAAGTCTCTTAATTTTATGGACTGTTCTTGTACTGTCTGTCTAATCACTAGGAAGAGCAGGCTAGTGATTAACTGCTCTTCCTTCAGGTTTAATTTAACTGATTATGAGGTAGTACACTTATCATTTTAGCTGCTTTAAATCTTTGTCCTTACTGACCATGCTCAGGTTTTCTTTTTTAAATAATAGCTTATTGTCCATTTCTTTGTTTTGTCTTGATCAGAGTTTTGAAAATCATGCTGAAATTTCTAGGAAACAAATTTTTGTGACAGAATGTTTCCCTGGAATAATTGATAGATAACATGTTAGAGAAATGATCTGATATAGTATTTTTAAATAAGAACTTATATATAATTTAGAAACACTGGCCAACACATATTATTGATTCATGTATATGCACATACATGTTTTAGTGTCATACAGTAAAATTTCCTTTGGCTTCATGAACGCTAGTTTCCACCTGAATTATTTTGAATGTTAATAGATGTGTTAACATTGAGAAATTGCTCTGTAGCAACTAAGGACTCAAGCTTCATCTTTTGTGTATGAAGTAGGTGCCAGAGCTCAACATTTCATGCTATGAGAATTTAATTCTGAAAGCTTAACTGCATCAGTTTCATTTCAGTTATTTCAAGTGTTTTGTTTGTGTATAGTGTTTTTAGAGTCTCATTTAAAAATATTTTTTCAGGCTTTTTTTTTTTCTTTGAATAATTAATGGAGATTCTTGAGAAAATGTGGGTCAGATTTTAAAATTGAGCCTATTAGTTATAAAAAAAATATGCCAACTCTTGGTTTTGGAGTTTGCAGGTGCCTGTTTTCTATACTATTGGATATCTAACCCTTTAAGCAGAGTGTAAGTCTGTCCAGTTTACATATATATTTTTTCAACTTCTTCATAAATAGTCCCATTGATTTTAAAAGAATAGTTTCCCAGAACACCAGTACAAACACATGTGGTAAATTTTCCCCCACTTTGCACTTGAACACTAACCTTTATTATATAACCATAAAAAACTAGGAAGAGAATTGTACAATGCAGATATTAAACCTGTTTTTCCCTTAATAAAGTCTTTGATAATAAGTCCCTAAATCTCTTAATTATTTTATTTTTTTATAGGCGGGGGTACTTCCAACAAAAGATATATGTATATATAAGACTCTTATAATGTGTACACTTGCTGTTGTTTTGAAATAATAGTTGTATGGTGTTTATGTTTATGACTTGATTCATTTCTTTTGAAGATCTCACTATTGTTTAACCATGGATTTGCTTACTCAGGTTGTTGGCAAAATCATGGAATTGCATCAGATCTTGCTATGTTAAATAATTGGAAGTATTGGATGCCGGAATTTTTGTTAAGTGATTCATGGCTTTTGTGTTCATTTTTCATATAATCAGCTTCAAAGAGGAAGTTATTTTTGAAACAGTACAAAGTCCTGGTAATTTTTCTGTAGTTATTTGTGTCTGGTTGTCCAAAGGCAAAAGCAGCCCATTTTTACTCCCATTTAGTAATCTGCTTTGGCTTTGGTAATTTTAATCCTTTTCCCCAATACCCTTTCCCTTCATTTGGAGAGAGGGGCACAGTTCCAGAATTTAGCTGAAAACTGGTAGAATAGATACAGCATAATAGCTTCATTAGGTATTTTTCACCAAACTAGGTCTAAACAAGTCTGAATTTGTGATAGAATGAATAACAACAAATTTGTTTAGTGCATTACAGTTTTTGAGAATATGTAGTTTCACATATGTTTTCATTCGACGTTGAAAACTGATTTCAGAAATCTGTTTCAAAACAGAGTAAAAAGCTTCAGCCAATGAGGAGACTAGTCTTATGGATTAGAATTTGCCTCTGTGTGGGAAGTCAGCAGGACCAGATGCCCTCTTTTTTCTGGCTCTGTAGGTATCTGGATCTGTTAACATATAGATGACAAATTTTGAAATTACATTTTCTGGTAGAGGATATTTACTATTAACTCTGCAAATTAGCCATGCCGTATGTAGGGAATTCAGTGGGTACCTGGCCCCAAATGATAAACTGCTATTGTAATTTTTATGCTGTGTAATAGATTTTAGACATACTTTTTTAAAGAAAAAAAAATAGTTTGGGAAATTTCATGAATTGAAATGATTATTAAATCAGTTTACCTTTTAAAGGTTAATTCATGCTTCCAAAAAATAATACATAATACACAGTTGTCATAGTATCAAAGGTTTAAAATAGAACAGCAATCTCCCTTCTACCCTAAGTCCTACTGTCCACAGACAACTTTAAGCCCTATTTAGCTTTCTCTCTCATGTTTACCTGCATACTTCTGAGTAATGCACTGTTATTTCTTAATTTATCAATTTTAGACATTATCTCTTGAGATCTTGCTGTGGTAAATGAGGACATTCATGTTTGCACCTCCTTTATCTGCCCCTCTCTCCATTTCTCAATATAATTAAATTACAAGTTTTGGTTGATATCATGATTACTTTTTCTTGTCCACATTTTACTTTCTTTGAGTAAATAATCACCTTTAAAAAATTTTGCTTAGTTTACCTTCTACACATTTTCTCCCAAGTATAGCTGTAAATCTGTCAAATGTCTTATGAATATCATTTTCCAAGCACTTAAGCAGTTAAATAATCTCTCAGCACTGTTTTTCGTTTTTTTTGTTTTTGTTTTTGTTTTTGTTTTTGTTTTTGTTTTTGTTTTTTCTGATAACCATCCCAAGAACCCTCTTGCTCTCATTTGAACTAATTGTTCTCTAGGCCTACTGGACTGTTTTTATCCTTTGATTTTCTTGCTGTTCCCTTGTATTAGATCTCCCATGTCCTGGATCTCATGTCTTTCTCTTTCTTGGTTTATTAAACTGTTTTGCTGGAGTATATCATCTAGCTCCCTTCTCATGGGAGGCAAATTTTTGACCCCATGCAAGTCTGACACTTTTATTCTACCTTTGTACTTGATTGATTGACTGACTATAGACAATTAGAGAAGATTTTTTTCTTGGAGTTATGAAAGCATTGTTCTTTTGTTTTTAGGCTAACAGTGTTGCTGTTGAGAAACCTGAAACCTTTTTGATTACTGTTCTTCCTGGAAGTTTGTAATATATTCTTTTTATTTGTGGTGTTCCGAAATTTCAAAATGACGTGTCTTGGCATGAGTAGTTTCTCCTTTATTGTGATAGGTACTCAAGGGACCTTTCAACCCATACATTTGATTAGCACACTCATCCTCTCATACTTAAATCTCCTAATGTGTACCTTTTTTTTTTTTTTCTGGAATGCCTGTAAATTGAATGTTGGGTGTCCTGGGTAGAACCTATAATTTTCTTTTTATTTCCTTACCTTTTGGTTTTAGTACCAGAGCTAGTTCCTTTTTTTTTCTTCCACTTTTCTTTTGAATTTTGATAATCATATTCTAAATTTTCAAGAGCTCTTTCTCATTTTTCTAAGCATTGCTTTTTAATACATTCTGTTGCTGTCGTTTCACAGTATCTTCTCTTATTACTCCAGGGTTTTTTAGTTTTGAAGTTTTTCTGTGCTCCTTGCATTACTTCTGTTTCTACAGCAGACTTCACTGTTAGGTGGGGGAGCAAGCCACCTTGGAGAAAGATACTGAAGATGTCTGTATGGAGACTATTTCTAGCACCATTTAGTTTTTCAGTCTTTCCTCTGGCCACTGATATTCTGACATCAGGGTGCAGGAAGTTCCATGATTAGTTGTTTCTTACAGCCCTTAGACCCCTTATTTTAAGTCTAATTCCTACCCTTGTTGTCTGCTGTGCCAGATGTCCCAGAGCCCAGAGCCACCTCCCTTGTGCAATCTTCTCTGCTGGCCCTTAGGTTATAGTTTCCTTTGCACTACTAAGATTGTTACTGCTCTTATAACTTCTTCCTGACTTCCAAAAACATGAAATCTTTTGTCTGCTTCGGTTGCCTCACATATTATCTTTATCCTTGTGAATTAATATCTATTTAATTCCTTTATCGTTATTTTAGTGGAATGTTAGGAGGGAAAGATAAGAGAAGTTGGTCTGCCATGTTCAATTCGGTGTCTGTTTTTAAATGAAATATTTTCAGTCCAGTTTTTAGAGCAAACTGCTTGACCTATCAGAAATGGATCTTATTAGTTGTCATTCAGAAAGTTAAGTCACTGAAACTGAAATTTTGCATTACTCTATTTAAGTAAAGTTTAAACTCAGATTTACCTTCTCTGATGAACAGAGCAAAATATTGTTGCTGTTATCAGAGTCAGTACAAACAGTAGGCAAGCCAGAGGGTTTGGCTCTGCCTGGGAAGCCAAATCACAAGCCAGACTTGGATATATAAAAGAAACATAGTTATAAATTCATTTGGACTACTGTAGTTAATCTCTTGTAATATTTTTACTGGATTGGTTCATTATCCATCAATAGAGGGAAATTAATGCCAGTTTTATAGGACTCTGGCTCTGCACATTGGTAATTTAAACTTCCCCCTTGTGTTTTAGTAAAAAAATTAAAAATTATGTTCTTAATTAGAAGTAAACAGTAAAATTTTTAAATCTCAAAATACCTTTTTATTTTGCTATAGTAATTTCATACTTAAAGAAATCTTGCTAAGAATAGTACAAAGAACTCTGCTCTTTATGTAGATTCACCAGTGGTTAACATTTTCCTCCATTTGTGTTATCATTTATATATGCACCTTCTGTTTATATATCTTCCCCCACCTGAGTAATTTGCAGATATAATGCTTCTTTATCCATAAATACTTTTTTCCCCAAGAACAAGGACTTTCTTTTCAATAAGCACAGGATATTGGTCAAAATCAGAACATTTAATACTGATCCATTAGTATTATCTAGAGCATATTTCATATTCAGATTTCTCCAGTTGTCCCAATAATATTTTTTATGTAATGTCCTTTATAGCCATTTCACTTTTCTGTCCTGTCTTCGATCTCCCCTAGATCTAATCCAGGATCATACATTTCATTTTGTTGTCATAAGTCTTCAGTCTCCTTTAATCTGGAACAGTTCCTTAGCCTTTCATTGTCTTTCACATCTTGGTATTTTTGAAGAATACAGGCTAATTATTTTATAGAATGTATCCCAATTTGAGTTTTCCTGATATTTTCAAATGATTATATTCAGGTTATGCCTTTTTTTGGTAGGCACACTACAGAAATAATGTGTCTTCTCAGCGCATCCTATCAAGAGATATATGATGTTGATATTTGTCATTTTTAGTGATGTTTACTTTGATAACTTTATTAAGGTAATATTTGCAAGTAACTTTCCATCATAAAGTTACTATTTTTATTTGTTATTAATAAGTAATTTGAGGGAGCTGCTTTATACTTTTATGTACATATGTATACACACACACACACACCCCTTGTTCCTCTCCAAACTTCCACATTTAGCATCCATTGATGATTCTTGACTCAATCAATTATTATTATTATTAGGATGGTTGCAAGATGTTGCTAACTCATATTTTTTTTTCTAAATACATTATTGGTATATATAAAGAAGAACTTTCCATTCTTCCCCACTTGTTTATTCATTTATTTTGTTAGTATGGACTCATAGATTTTAATTTTATTCTGTGATATTTTGTTATCTATTTTTAGGCTCAAATTGTCTCAGATTTGGCTAGTGAGAACCCCCTTAAACTGTAATTTTGACATATCCCTATTGTTCATTGAGTCCTTTCTTTCTGGCATACCAAGATAACTCCAGGCTCATCTTATACTCAGCCTGTCCCAGCCTTGCTATAGCCCTTATTCCCTTTAGTCAGGAATAATGTTTATAAACTCAGGTCTCTTAGCAGATAACAGCTAAGAAATGTAAATATAAATAGACATATATATATCTGTTTGTATGTGTTTGTGTACATAAAACCAGTAGTTCACGTTGATGCCTATAATTCCAATTCAACACCACAGGTTTAGTCTTGCCCCTTTCCTTAAGTGTAATGCCCTTCTAACAGTGAGAATCTGGTTCCCATTATTCTAAACACATGTACTCATTTGCTCAATGCCATAATCAGAGGAAATAGTTCCAGTACTGCTAATGCGTACCAAAGAAAACCTCTTATAACTATAGTTCAATATTTGTTTATAGTTCTTTTTGTATACTGACAAAATGTAAAATATTATGTTCAAAAGTTATTTTGGTTAGTTTCCCTCTCTCAGTATACTTATTTATTTAACGTCAGTAAGGTTCATTTGTTTGTGTTTGATTTCCATTTTGGATTTTTTCACCTCATCCTTGTTGATTTTAATTTACTTTTTGAGTATATAAAATATGAGCATGGTTCCAAAAACTGAAACAATACCTAGAAATGTTACTCTGTGATCCTTCCACTCATACCTACCCACCTTCTGTAGATAACAAATCTGATTTATCTTTCCTGTTTCTTTTTGTAAAAAAAAAAAAAAAAAAAAAAAAAATCAGACACATGTGTCTTATTTTCGCTCATAAAAAGTAGCAAATTAAATATACAATTTTGGACTTACATACCTTCATTTAGCAGTATATCCTGGATATCGCTTCATGTTTGTAGAAATTTTCCTTATTTTTAGTAGTTCATAGTACTCCATTTGTGGATGTGTCACAGTGAATTCAACCTTTCACCTGTGTTTGGGCATTTAGGTTGTTTCCAGTAGTTTGTGGTTACAAATAATGCTATAACTAATAGCCTTGTACAAGTATATTTTTATATTATTGGGACTCTTCAAAGAAGATGGAAATTTTTAACTTTTTAATTGTGTGAACAGTGATATGTAAGTAATTTTATAGTAGTACTTCAAGATATTTGTCTGCCTTCTATCTTCCCATTTACTGTGATCTTAAGTGTATTCAAGTCTGTTGAAATGAAATACTTTATTTTTTTTTTTTCTCTCTGAGGAAATCTTGAAATCAGAGAGCTAAAAGTGGCCATGGAAACATTTTTAGTCAATGGTAGCTAATCATATGCGCTGGGTCCAGGTTCATTTTAAGTAGTTGATTGTTGCTTGTACATACTCATCAATGCTTTTTTACCACCTGAGTACTCAGACCCAGCTATTTCTGGTACTTATCTCTTACAATTTAATTCATGTTAGGGTCCTTCATGTCATATTGTTGACTGGCTGTTCCATGGGGTTATAGAATGACAGTAGAATAAGACAGTTAGTTATACATAGGCTAGAAATA
This sequence comes from Eidolon dupreanum, assembly GCA_028627145.1. Taxonomy (NCBI): domain Eukaryota; kingdom Metazoa; phylum Chordata; class Mammalia; order Chiroptera; family Pteropodidae; genus Eidolon; species Eidolon dupreanum. Next base: position 38,986,876 of record CM053509.1, on the reverse strand, counting down.
GGATTTGGGTATCCATTTTCTTTGATAGGTCTCAGCGTTAGTGGATATTATAAACTGAGGATACTCAGAGGAATGTCATCTTGGATTCACAGATAATGCTGCTGGCCCTGTCAGGTGATTGATGACTTCCAGTCTTTTGTTCCAACAAGTGGGCATTGGAGTAGAAGAGAGACCTCCCTCTTGCATTGCTAGATAACCACATAAAAGATTGGTGAGGGTAGCTTCCCATCAGAGGGGCCATGAATGGATGACGTATGTGTTGAGATAATGATAACCAGCCTAAGGGTGGTTGGAGCCTCTAAGCAGGTCTCTTCTGGCCCTGAGAAGCCTCTTCAGCTTATGTGCATGTGCCATACAGATATTATCATTTTCTGTGCATGTCCTGACATGGATAAGGTTGGTAAATTAGGCTAGAACACAATCCCAAAATCAGTCTCTAAGAGCCAAAAGTATTACGCCTTAAAGAGAACCAGATAATAAGGTGAAAAAAGAATTGAATTGTTTAAAGTAGATGTTTAAATCTGTTGGTCCCTAAAAATAAACTGATCACCATATCTTAAATCTGGTGTAATTTGAAATCATTCCTATTTACTTCTTCAAACAAAAGTTAGAAATTAAAAAATATTTTTAAATGACTTGTCTTGTAACCCCATTGTATTGGATATTAAAATACCCAAGTTATATTTTGCTCAGTTAAATTGGTGAACCACAATTTAATCTGTTCTGAATACCTCTGAGTTTGGTATATTTTAGCATGGTTTAACACTTAAGTTGCTTCTGTACTTAAATGTGTCTAAACCTCCTTGTACATCTCTCAAAAAGTGCTTCTAGAATGCATGTGCTTCCTAAGGTATGCATTTTACATTAGATATATAAAATTTAATGATTTTAGCATTAAGGTGGTTATAGCAGTTTTATCAATTTTGAAATAATTTTATTAAAATTGAGTATTTTATTCATTCTTTTGATGTTTTGAATTTAATTTTATGTCAGATGTAGGAGTTGTTTCTGGGGGATTTTTGCTTACTTTAATATGACATATATTTGGAATTTTTCTTTGAAAAGGAATTATCAGCTACAGTTTCTCTTAATGAGCATAAACTAAAGGGAAAAAATTCTGAAACTTAGTGGTAATGGTATATGTGGACATATGTTACCCTCATTGTATATAATACCAGCCACCAGAATTAACCCCTAATAGACATTGCATTTTAAAAAAAATATTTTCAGGGGAAAGGAACTGACAGTTACTGGGCACTTTCTGTTAGGTCCTTTGCTGTGTATTTTATACTCTTTGTCTCATGAAATCCTTATCTTACTATCTGAGTAGTGGTAGTATTTGTCCTGTTTTACAAATGAGGAAGGAGGCTCTTGAACCAGCTCTTTGAGGTCAGTTAGAAGGTATACTAAGACTGTTGGTTCTGAAGTCTACACTGGTTTCATTATATCACATGACCTCTAACATGTTTGAGTCTGTAGAGTAATAGTTACATTCCTATGAGGGGTAACCCAGTCAGTTTGGTATATTTTTGTCTTAAAGATGAAAGGAGTTCTTTTGGCAAAGTTAGAGGGAAAAGGCAGGTGATCAAGGCCCTCTGCCTAGATCAACCAAAATTATGTGGAGCAGAGTTCTGGTTACTGTGCTCCTTGCATCCTTCTTCCTTCTGGGCCTTTGTGCAACAATTTCCTGAGAACTTTAAGAGAAAAGTGTGAGTGTGTCCTCAAAAATCTTGGGATACTGGTTAGGATGTGGACTCTTGATCCCAGCTACAAAGGCCTGGTATCAGACATTTGTTTGCTGGGTGTGATGGGAATCAGTTCAAGTGGCTGAGGAATATGTCAGAACTCTCAGGGTAAAGATAGACTTGGAAACAGAGATAGAGTAGGATGTTCTCAACTCATGATTATTCAGTCAGTTTTTCAAATTCAACCTTCAATAAAATCTGAGGTTTCCCAGAATGTATGTTAAAAAACATAATCCAGAAAGGCAAAAGGAAAGAAGGCCAAGGCTTTGTAGCTTTTTATGAAGAAAAGAGGAATTCCTGCAATTACCAGGATTTTATCTAGAATTTGGGGTTGCTGTGGGAATAGTGTTTTTGATGTTTTGAAGGTTGTTTTTACAATATAGGGCAATACTAAAAGTGATGTTGTGCTCAATAAATAATTAGGTAGTCTTAAGGTAGCGACAGCACATCTAGATTTGAGTTATTGGATACAGAGGGAGCCAGTCCAAAGGATGATGGCAGCTTAGCTGATGGTAGACTGCCATGCCTTTGCTCTTACTACCTCTTCTGCAGAGGGAATAGTTTAGTCTTTGAATAGTTTTGATTCCTTTCGGTTAGAACCTTTTGAAGATTCCCACCCAGTGTCAGTCATTCCAGTGAATTGTTTGGCAGGGGTGAGTGATTGATGCTATATCACTGATAACCCCTCCTTCTACAGGTGGTAGTCTGGTTATCTATTGTGCACAACAAACTATCCTACATTTTAGTGGCTTAAAACAACCATTTTCTTTTGCTTATCATTTCATGAGTCAGGAATTCAGAAAGAATTTGTCTGGTGTTGCATCAGCTGGAGGACCTGGGGCTGGAGCATCCTCTTCCAAGATGGCTTTATAACTCACACGTCTGGAGCCTCTGTGCTCCCTGGTCTTTGTTTCTCTTTCTTCATCAGTCCCCCTCTCCCCTAAAGGGTGTAATATTCTCCAAGGTCTCTCCATGTGGTTTGCGCTTCTCTCAGTGTGTTGCTGGAAGGGTGATCAGACTTCTTACATAGTGGCTGGCTTCCTCAAGAACTAGCATTCTAAGCAGTTGTTAAAGGAAGCTATCAATTTCTTAAGGCCTAGACCTGTAAATTGACGCAGTCACTTCTGCCATAATCAGTTGGTCAAGGTAGTTACAGAGCCTCCCAGATGCAAGGAATGAGAATATAGACCTGCCTCTCAATGGTAAGAGTGTCAAAGAATTTGTAGCCATCTTTAACCTATCGGAGGGCCGTTCAACAGAAAGAGAATGGTTATGGGAAATACTGAACTGTGACAGGAGAGATTGACTGCTAGCCTTGAATAATAATAGGACCGAGGCAAGAGAGAGCTGCCAGAAGGGGGAGGAAAGAAGGTGGAAAAGATTCTCATGGGGCAAAGTGGAAAGGCAACCAAGGTAAGTTTTGCTTCATAATTGTCTTCCTTGCCTTGGCCCTGAATTCTTGGTTCCATGATCTTGGCCTTGAATCCCAACTTCTACTTCTGACCACTTTGAATTTGGTGCTCATACTTGGTCTCCTCCTACGTTGTTTAGGCCTCTGCTTAGTCTGCCAAACTCTGAATTGGCTAACTCCTTTGTCCCTGGGCACCTTCTCTTGCCTTTTAAGAGAACTCTCCTGTATCCCTGTTCCCTGGGAACCCAATGTGCACTCCCAGTATGAGTAGAAGTTAGGGGAGGAGTCGGAGTAATAGTGATTATGGCTGCACCCAGGCAGGCAAAGTGCTCCTTCCACCAGTCCTTTCAGAGGACTTAAGTTGAAGAAGATAGGAGAGACTTCAGAACTTTTAGCATTGAATAGGCTTGTGAACATATGGTTCAAAGAGCATTTATGGTATAAAGATTATATACTTTGCTCTTAAACATCTATAAATATATCAGTTGAAGGGTAAGCTGGGTTAGTCTTAAAATATATTTCTACTTATATGTACTGAAATATTTATAGAATTTTTATGGTAATATTGCCCTATCCGCATATTTCAAGAAGTATAACACTTTTACTATTGATAATTTTATGGAGTGTATGTGTGTTTTGAATAACAGCTGCAAAAATTTTGTTTTCATTGATCATATTTTTCAAACCCACAGTTATAATCTCGGATTTTGTTTTAACCTACCACTTATGCTTAATCATTTAGAACAGGCTTATTAGGACAACTTTATAATACCAGTATCTTTCAATTTAAGGCATTTAAAATTTATTTTTATTAAAAAAAAGTAATGCTTTCTGAAAAAATTTAAACAGTATAGTTGAAAGTAGGTCCATATGCCTCTAATCCTCCATCCCATTCCTTTACATAGTGTTAACAGTTACTATATACACTTTCAGACTTTTAAAACATTTTTGTACAGATATGTGATATATACATAGAAACACATAGAATGGAATCTCTTAAGAACTAAAATGACAGCCTTCTGGACTTACTGCTTTGCAGCAGTCCATGCCTTCAAACACTATATGAGTTAGAATTTCACTTCCGTCACTAAGTTAGCAAATTATGTAACTTCTCTGTGCCTCAGTTTCCTTATCTATAAAATAGGCCAAATTAATAGTATGCACCTCACTGGACTGGAGAGGATTAAATGAAGTAATATTCATAAAGTTGAAGTTGTGCTTGGCAGTAGTCTGTACTAGGTAAATAGTAACTAGATAAAAATGAATTTGCTTTTTAAAAAACATTATGGGTCGCTAATGCTTTTAGAGTGTCAAACTTTAAATAATCTGTGTGCGTTGGGGATTCTGAGTTTTACTGTCATAGCAGCATGTTTGTCTATGATGGTTTCGAACAGTGATTCCACACATTTCCCACCCCCACTGTTACAGCCAGCTGCTGTTACTGATGCGCAATGTGGTGAGAACATGTTTGCCTCTCAGGGGTGGTGGGAGGCAGAAACGAAAAGCTGAAAACATTTGGTTTAGAAAATTATACTACATTAGCAATTAATCCTTTTGTTAATTAGGTATAAAGTGGAGCTGGAAAAGAAAATTAGGTGTAAAATGGAGCTGGAAAGATTTTATCTATAGGGGAGATGACACGATTGTTTTACCTACTTTTTGCTTTATTTTCTTTGAATAATTGTATAATTTGTGGGAAAATGCTCGTACCTAGTCTTCATTTTATAGCAAAGAGATAGACCCAGAATAGTAGTGATATTCTTAGTTCTATAGCTAGTAATGGAAGAGACAGGACTAGAATCCTGATCATTGGATCCTTTTGAATTCTTAAGAATATAATGAGCCTCTCTACCTGTTGAAGCAACTATTGAATAATGGATGTCCTATAAATGGCTTGTCTGTCAGTGCTGTGTTGTTGAACTATTTTGTGGGAAGAGACAAGTGACTAAGTTGTATCATAAATACTAGTGCATGATGTTTTATAAAGATATTTTAGAATTCTAGGAGGATTGTTGATAGGCCTTGAATATCAAAAGTGCTCTGAATTATTAGGTTCTATGTAGAGAATGCTAAGGATATTGAAGATTGGTGGTTATGTGGAAAGAACGTTATATTCGATGTAGATGGCATTTTGTCTTATGAACTGCTTGTCTCCTGAATACAACCTGAAAACATTTGTGTACAAGTAGACCCCTGTAAGTGCAGAACTCCCTAGTTTTCTGCCCTTTATCTCTTGATAAAGGAGCAGGCTACGATTCCCTTTCCCAGGACTAGTAGGGAGGAAAACCACTTTGGTCTGTAGATCACTCAGATGCCTTCCCTCTGCCTCTGTGCCCCATCAGTTCTCACCTCCTGGTTTCCAGGAGAGTTAAAGCTTTTGGGCACTTTAGGAAGAAGACATGAGTGTTGAGCAGATTTTAGAGGCCTGGGTTCCTCTACCCTTCTCCCCTGCCAGCATGTGTTACAGCTTCTACCTTCAACACTCTAAAAGTATTAGCAACCCATAATGTTTTTTAAAAAGCAAATTCATTTTTATCTAGTTACTATTTAGTACAGACTACTGTCAAGCACAACTTCAACTTTATGAATATTACTTCATTTAATCCTCTCCAGTCCAGTGAAGTGCATACTATTAATTTGGCCTATTTTATAGATAAGGAAGGAGAATGGTGCTTGCTCAGGAGAGGATCAAGATTCTTCATTCTCTCCAAGTGGGCCCTGCTGCCAACTCCCAGAGCTTGTGGCTGAGTTGAGAACTGGGCCAGAGGAAGATTCTGAGGCCATAGCTGAAGGAAAGTGGTGGAAGGAGCCTAGTTAGTACTAGCCTTCGAGCTGAAGTGCCCGGGGACTGAGAAAAGATGCTGGGCTGGAAGAATCTAAGCAAATAGGAGAGACTGTGGAAGGAGATATTAGCTTTGAGGAAATTTTATAATCTGAGTGAAAGAAGACAAGAGTCCATTAATGAGATCCAGTGACCTTGCTGTGGCCAAGTGTACCAGTGTGAGAAATACACTGCACGGCTTCCTTGCCTTGACCATCACCTTGAAGTATAATTAGGTGTAATAAAAAGAGTCCTTATAAATTCTCAGATTTTTCTTTTTGAACTTCTACAAGTTTCTATCTATACTACTCTCTTCTTTCTCAAGAACTAACATTTAAATTTTAAAAAAATTTAAAAACCCTTCAGTTTAATATTTTTGTTTTACTAAATGAATAATATATCCATAGCTTAAATATTTTATTGATTATGATTTGATTATATATTTCTTAAAAATTTCAGTTATGTTATGGCTCATGTAGCATTATAAAAAAGCCCGAAGACTTCTAATGCTGTTCCCATGGAAATGGGTTTATCCTGCAGATAAACTTTGAACTCACCTGTCTATAAATTAAGACTACCTTTTTATAGTATTTCCTTTTAAGGTGATTAAAATAAATGATTTTAAGATTATTCATAGTACTCTTATTTATACTATGACATGTTCTTAATAATTGAGAATTAGTTTAAAGCCAGTATTTTTTTCATTCCATTTTATAATTGTATTGGTTACATTAAAGGTTCCTAATTTAGATAAGGTGTATGTATAGACAAAATGAATATTCTCCAAAGCAGTGCAGTAAATGGCTTTAGAATGCTCCATCATACCCTACTCTCTATAGCTTCCTAGCCTTCATATGTTTTTCTAGTGTGAAAGTATTAAGTCCTCAGAGTACTGTCATTTAAATAGCCAAGACCAACTGTCCTATCATACATTAAGTCTTCACTTTCTTATTGTAAATATTCATGACAGAAGAAATCAGGTTTCTTGACTCAGAATGTGGTCTTTTTTTTGAGATTAGTTAAAAGGCACAGTCACTTGTTTCCAATGTTTTTGAAAGTCAGTACTTTAGTTCCTTTTATCTCTCTCCTCATCCCTGTCTTAAGTACTCATTTATTTATTTACTTATTTATTTTACTGAGATGCAATTCACATAACAAAATTTAAAAGCGATTTAAAAGTGAATAATTCAGTGATACTTAGTTTATCTACAACTACTACCTCTATCTAATTCTAAGACATTTTCATCACCCCAAAATAAACCCCACACATAATTAAGCAGTTATTCCCCATTCTTCTTCTTTTTTGCCTTAGGTTACCTTTTTTAAAATTTGAAATTGAGAAATTAAAAATTAACAAATCTTTATGAGATAATTGAAATATAGTATAAGACTAGATATAGAATACACTGTTCTAAATTCAATAACATGAAAAAAACATCAGTGTACTTATAGTGGAACAATTAGATCACAGAATTGTATGTACTGTGTATATATTTACAACTATAGGGTTAAAAAAAAGAAACACTTGGTAGGAAACACACAGAAGTAATAGTAATTTTGCTCCAGATTTTCTTTTCCTCATTAAAAGAGGGAAAAAAACTTTATAATTTAAAAAAAAAACCCTCTAGATAGTTAAAAACTTGGGCCTTGCTATTGTAATTATTTATTTCAGGATAATACTAAACATCAGGTTCATTGTTGTTGTTGTCGTTGTTGTTGTTTTTATATTTTTCCAGTGTTTCTTAATATTTACAAAGAGAAAAAGAGATTTGCCAGAGGAACAGAACTATAAGATTTGTAGTTTTTCAGTCTTCCAAATTATATCTCAAATAACGAATACCTGTTTTATGTAAGCTGTTTTCTAAATTTTTTTAGTGATTTTTAGGACTTTCTTTTTAAGCTATAAAAACATTGTATTCTTGTTAATATAAATGAAATACCCCAGTGGCGTACAAATAAAAAGCCAACAATCTCCCCTCACTAAATAGTCTTCTCATGTAGCTGCCCAAAATAGTTGTTGTTAGCACTTTGGCAGCTATTCTTCTTAGCCTTTCTGTCATGCACGTTACATAAACATGTAACAAAATTGGACCCAATTGAGTCAGAAACTCAGATGCCTTCAGGATGGCAGTGGCAATTAACGTAAATGTGTGAATTCCCTTAAGAAAGGGCTGTTGATTAACTGGAAGGGGATTTTACTACTCAAAATTTTTATATTCAGAAATAGTTAGAGCCCCGTGCTGGCCAGAAAGGCAGAGTCCCTTGGTCAGTATATCACTGTGCTTTTATTCTTCTTTGCCCATTCCTCCCCTCTCAGACAAATACAGAATGAACATATGTCATAGATTTATGTAAGTCATTATTAGGAAACCAGCAACATGATAAAACTGATTCCAGGAGCATTTGAAGAATTGAGTATATGTAGACATTGAAGAAAGAACATTGAAATAAATTGCTAAACTAGATACAAAATTGGTTAATGTCCTATAGGATAGTAAAACCATAACCTTTGGAGTCTGCTGGACAGCAGTGATCTCTGCCAAATGAAAATCTACAAATTTACCTTAACTTCGTAGAATTTGGGTCCTAATCAATGGTAAATAATAGCAGATCAAACAATGGTACTGTAATTAAATATCTTTTGGAGGACCTATTTAAAATGTTTCATTATACATTGAAAGGGTTTTCAGTTCTTGATTCACCTTATTCCCAGTTATGTTTAATTTTTCTTAACAGAAAGCCCTGTTGTGATGTATGAGGCAAGAGCAATACAATAGGAACCAGATTTTGGAAGAGCTTAGTGTCTTAAACCAAGAATTTAAACTTTCTTTCCACAAATGTTTATTGAGCACATGTTATGTGCCAGACGGTGAATTTACCATAATTCTGAGTGTGTGGTTGTGCTTTGGTGCCCCTCCCATGCCCCTAGGAGGCTGACTAGTGGTTCTCAAGGAGTTGTATTATTAGGGAGTCATCTGGGAAGCTGCTTTTCTCAAAATATACATTCTTTGTCCTTCTGTCCCCACCCCAGTGTACTCTCTGCTTGAGTAGAACATATGTGTTTTGAAAAGCTTTCCAAGTGATTTTTATATCCCTTCCCTTTTGAAAATCATTGTGATATTTATTGGGCTTTTAAAAAAAAAATACAATGAGTAGACAGCAAGCAAAACTATAATTAATATTTTAAAAGTGTTTATAGCCCTTTTTGCCTTCCATAATAAACTAAAATAATGTTCTGATTACACTCTCAGCAAGAATTACATGTGGTTGTATTATTTAGAATTATATTTTATGTAACTGTGACAGTAGTTTGGGAAGAACTGGGCTTATCTAGTTGTATTCTTAGGTTATGCCTCTCATGAAATAAACTGAAAAAGTTGTCATTTATAATAGTATGTGATCTGAACGGCAAAGACATGTGATATTAGATTTAAAAAGAGTTTTTAATGAGAAAATAAACTGTCATTAACTTGTTGGAGACTGTGGTAAAAGGAATAAGCAATAAAGGGAAAAAAGTGAATATGAGTTTAACTTATAATTAAACTATTTTGAGTTGAGTCAACAATTAAAATGAACAGCTGTTGTGGAACGTGCATTTAAATTCTTTTCAGTATAACTTTAATTAGGCAGCTAGTAAATGTATTCATGAAGCAGGGAATTGTGATTTCAGTACATCTAAGCTGCCATGGAATTTATAACTTAATCACAGGACATGATATTACAGATTATGGGAGAAATTTGAAAATAATGTGATACAATTGGTATATTGTGTATTTTTCTTTTTGTTAGTGTGCAGGTCCAACAAAAGCCCCTGGGTCTGTTTGACTTGTTCAAGTGTCCACTGTGGAAGGTAGGTGACATACTTATTACTTCACTACTAGATTTTTTAAATGTGCCCTTAAGCTTTGTGTCAAAGGTATATTGATTTGGATTTATTTAGCATCATTGCTTAATCATAGTATGTAATATTCTATAGGGTTTCCCTCCCCTTTCACAGATACAACTGAAGGAAATATGGGGGGGGGGGGAACCCTTTATATTGATACTCAGAAGACTTAATTTGATGATCAAGATAATTTAAATTTAGTAATCGAAAAGATGAAATAAGGGAACTTTGAAATCTTTAAATAAAAGTTTACCTTATGGTTGTTTTTTAAACCTTTTATTAGGATAAATTTAAGCATACACAAAAGTAGAGAGATAGTATAATTGAATTCCATATTTTTATAACCCAGTTTCAACAATCATCAACACATAGCCAGCCAGGCTTGTTTCACTTCTTACCTACCCCATTTCCACCTTTACTGACTTTTGATTCATATCCCAGATATCACATCATTCTCCTGAAGATAAAACGAAACACTAAAATATTTACAAAGGAATTCCCTTGAAATGCTGTCACTGTGAAGTTCATAATTAATTACTCAGATGTACCTAAAGTTTCATTGTTCCATGAAGACATTTGCTTTCCAGGGACTTAACTTCTCACTCTACCCCCAACCCCATCCCAGTTCAAGCCAGAGCATTTTCTCCCCAGTTCTTGGCTTCAGAATGATGTTACTTAGAAACCTTAGTAACTCTTTTAACACAAACTCAAATAAATATCAACCTTTGTGTTCTTCTAGCCTGGCAGTAACACATTTATATTTATTGCTCTTTTAGCTGAGAAAATCCACTTTGAATTTGCTTCGGAGTTAAAAGCTTAGCAGCAAGGAGATTAGAAATCATACTAAGTCTCAGGCTAGAATATATATCATTTATCAGGACTGTTTTACCATTGTTTTCAAACCCTCATTGCATGAAAAGAGCATCTTCGTTCAGTTAATTTTTGAGATTTTTCACATATTGAGCCCTGCAATTGAGTATTTTTTTTTTTCCATGTACACTTAAGAGTACCTTTGGAAAATGTTAATAACTGCATATCTTAATTTTGGCTGTTGTGGTTTTGAAATCTCTAGGATTTGGGGAACCTGCAAATACTTTGTACAGATAACATTTTTTTAAAAAAGAAGAAAAGTAGAAGCACTTAAATTCTGCACTTGAAGAGACAGATTCCTCTCCTAGATTTTGAGAGGTGAGAATTATAATGCAATAAAATTTATATAGTTCTGTTCTCCAGTTGTCTCATAGTGCTCTACAACCTAAATCTTGAAGGTCATGTGCCAACAAAAAGACCTGACAAACTCTCAAATTGGAGAGATTAATGTTCTTAATAGCAAGCAACAAATAATTCTCTAAGCAGGTTTTAGAAAAATAAATGGAAAATTTTCTAGTCTCTGCAGGTAGTCTATTTCCAGTTGCAAGCACTCATAAATTTAGAAATTGGACATAGTTTCAGAGAAATATGGTTAAGTAGATTAAACAGATGAGAGTAGCTTGCATTTGGATCTATATTTTACATAGCCGATTTTATGATTACATAATAATTTTCTTTTATTATATAATCCTGGGTGTTGATTGCCAAGGATTCTGATTTTGCAGTAATTTTATACCACTTGTCTTCAAGGAAGTCTTGAATATTCTTTCAACTAGGAAACATAGTTTATCAGTAGTATATTTGAATTGTATATTCTATTGGTCTTCATGATTACCATTCAACTTGTTATTTTTCAGATTTTTGTGATTGTTAGAAATGTGTGACATATGTATTGATATTTGTCCTTTTTAGACCAGATTGTCAAGTTAAAATCTAAAATTAGATGAGGAAAATATTTATCTTTACGTTAGCCAGTTTATACATCACTGTTAACTTCTGACTGATGTATTTGAATATTGCCAAAACATTGCTAATCTTAACATCTGCAGTAATACACTTCTTTATCACTGTCGTTAAAACATCTTCTATATTTGGAGACTGCAGTGTGGTAGCTAAATAAACTGTGTAGTATGTACAAATAATTGTTTTGAAGGTAGCAATGCCTTTATTGTTATTGTTCAGTATTGCTTTTTCTTTAATTCCGAAGGTACTTTTCATTATAAATACTGTTATTGCTTTTCATGGCATAGGAAGTTGAGCTCATTAGATATTAAACTATATTGTAACTTGGAGTTTACTTTTTAAATTAAATTTTGGATGTTTCTTGACCTGCAATGTGCTGTCTTCTCACAGTATATGCTTGATATGACCACTTTCTAAGCAATTATGTTTGGATTCTGAATAAATAGTAGTTAAGCATATAAAGGAAAATACAAATAAAATAATTGCTAATATTAATTTATTCATGATTGTATTCTAAGCCATGGATTATTTAATTTAATCACCTAGCCATTCATGAGATATGAGTACTATAATCTCCATTTTACAGATGAGAAAACATAAGTACAGGGTTAAGTGACTCACCCGAGCTCACATGGCTAGCATGTGACAAACCCTACTTTTGAACCCAGACAGTTTAGTTTTAAGTTTATACTTTTAATCATTATTTTGTTTTAAAATTCATTTTGTTCCACTTTTGTGGACAGAGGACGATATAGTCACAAATATTGATTATGTTTACTTCAGTGAAAAAAATGGGAAAAAAAGATGATCACATTCTGAGTTGAGGTTAGTAGTACCTCTGTTGCTTCCAAATTCCCGGGATAGGGAGACTGGGCTTGAAGTTGATCCTCCCAACTTACCACAGCTGTCATTCTTTCCCCAAGGTAAGTGTTGCTCCTGGCACAATAAAGATGCCTCACGACAAAAATGTCACCTTAACTCTCTGATCATGTTTGTTTTGGTACCCTTTAACCAACATTGGTTTTGAATGTTCTGAGTTTTCATTTAGGCCTTGCCTTCTACAAATTGACTGCTTTTTGGGCACTGGGAGGTTTTGTTTTATAAGGGTCTTCACAACAGTGGTCAGTTACAGCATTGTATAGTAGGCGAAAGTGTAGATGAATTTGGGTGCACACCTTGTGCATATGAACCCTTATTTCAATTTCATTTTGCTTTCCGTAACAATGATTTACTAAATCTGAGTTGGAAAGTGTTACAAAATTCTCATGCATATAGTCAACCTTTGATTATCTCTGTGCATGTGGAGAAATAACAGTTTATATAAGCTTAAGATGATTTGTGTTTTGTTTGGATTATTTCTAAACAAATGTGTTTCCATATGAGTGGAGCTGATTATTCAGCGTTTGAATAAAAGATCTGAAGCCATATTGATGCAAAAGAGGTGGAAGATTATTCTGTTTCCATATCTGGCTCTCACATTTTATATTAAGCAGCAACTCAAGCAGAGCCTACGGCCCTGTGGGAAGTGGTTGAGTAATTTAGTTTACAAAGGTTGTCTTTGATAATAACCTGAGTTGGGGGTTGGTCTTCTGAGAAAAGCTTAAAAAAAAAGAAAATAGCTATAGCAAAAGCATCTCTAAAGGAGTTGGTAAGTGATAATGTCAGTAGTATTGAAACTGATTTGCATTGATAATTCCTTTCCTGGCCCTAGTCTTGTATATACTGTAATTAAAAGTTGACAGTCATATTTGATTGCCAAACATTTTAAGCACAAAGCTTAATAAATCACTAAATGATTGAATGCACTTATAAGAAGGAATTTTTTCTCATTTTGATTTGATTACCATCTAATTTTATCATCATCTACTATTTTAACTTCCAAAGCAATATTTAGCTTAAAATAAATTTTTGTTTGGTTTTTGTAAGGTATGTGAATGGCCATGCAAAAAAACATTATGAAGATGCACAAGTACCCTTAACCAACCATAAGAAATCAGAAAAACAAGATAAAGCTCAACACACAGTGTGTATGGATTGTAGTAGCTACAGTACATACTGGTAAGTATTAATATTTTTCTGGAAATGATATTTCTTACTATGAGTGGGCAAGTGTTTTCTCATTTTTCTTGCTCCCTTTCCCCATCAATCTCTAATCCAGTTGCTACTACATTACCTCTTTTTAGTTTTGTTAGGATTCACAGGACTGGAGCTATCAGGAATACCTGCCCTATTCATTCAGATTTTATTTTGCATTGTTCCTTTCAACTTCTAGGCGTCATCTTCTTTCCCACCTCCTGTTCTTATTCATTCCAGTAAGCTTCAGGGAAATGAAAAGTATCTATTTCTTTAGTGTTCATTATAATTCCTTAATTTTCTTGTTTTTAATTGAAGAATAACATGATAAAAATGCGTGTTCAAAAAAAAAACAAAAACAAAAAAACAAAACCTATGTTTCTACTGTGCAAGTTAACATTTTGTTACATAATCTTAAATTTTTAACTTCTTTGTTTAAAAAAGGTATTTTGACATTCTCCCTCTCCCAACACAATTCCATTCTCTTCTGTAAACGTTAAGAATTTCAAGTGTAGGTATTTTTTAAAAAAATATCACATCCTTTAGAAAAAGATTGGAGGCCCTGTTCTCTTTTTGTAAGATACCTGTCTGTTTCATATAAATCAGGGGTCCCGAACCCTTGGACTGCGGACCAGTATGGTACATGACTTGTTAGGAACTGGGCCGCACAGCAGGAGGAGATAGGCAAGCAAGAGAAGCTTCATCTGTATTTGCAGCCGCTCCCCAGCTCTAGCATCGCCCTCTGAGCTCCACCTCAGATCATCAGGCATTAGATTCTCATAGGAAAACTAGTTCCTGGTGCCAAAAAGGTTGGGGACCACTGAATTATAAATAATAATGAAGTTAAGTATCTATTTTTATGATTACTTAGATCTAGGTTATTTAGGTTACAGTGAGTGGTGTTTAACAGTCATATCCATTTGCTATGCTCAGAAAGTCATTGTATTTTATAGTTTGAGCTTCAGTGTGAAGCAAATTTCTTTCCTTGCCTAGTAAATTATAATTCTTTACTTGATTTCATCAGTTTACTCACAATTCAAAAGGTTTTTGACATTGAAGGAAGAAAAAGCCATTTAAAGGATCTCTTTGGAGTGTTTGTTTGTTTGTTTTGCCATATAGCTCTTGACTGTCACATGAAGGCTGTACTAGGCAGGGATGGGGATTTGAAATCCAAATACCACATTTGATTCATACTTCCTACCAAAGTTGTGTGCTGATTAGTTGCTAGTTGTATTGTGAAAGGTGTCCATCAAAAGGAAGAAAAAAGGTCAGTTGGCTTCCCGAGTCTTTTAAATTTTTATAGGTTTAATATTATTTTAAATTGTGGCTATTGAATAAAACATCTTAAGGTTTAGTCATTTAGATCACTCCTATTTCAGGGATTCTTTGTGTGAAAGATGTCCAGACCTGGAAGAGAGAGAAGCTAGAGGTAGATGAAGATTTCAATAAAAATGAAAATATTCTCAAGATGTTCATAGAAGGGCTAATGCTCAGTTTATTGTTATTTGTTCTTGTAAAACATTCCTTTCTATGAAAGGTATTAGCCAAGCTATTAAAGTGTTCTCATAAGTTTTCCCCCTTTCCCTTAGGAATCTTATGTACTAGAATCATATAGTGACCTAATTGACAGAACCATGTTTCTGTAAGAGTGTATTTCTCTTTAGACAGCAGAAAATAAGATCATTTCTGAGGTATCTATCTCAATAATTGTTATAGGTCATGCCAACCTATATGTACCTGAAAACATTTATTCTTTTTTTTTTTTTTTTGCTAATAGCTTTAATGGTATAAAATTCACATAACACAAAGTTTACCTTTTAAAATGTACCACTCAGTAGCTTTTAATCCATTTCCCATTTCTTTTTTTAAAGAATTAAGTTTATTGGGGTAACATTGGTCATTTATTGTTGATTTTCAATTAGCAATGTGCATGAAAGGCTTAATTGAGAGGCTTGGAAATACAGTAAAATGTGTGTGGTAAGTTTTCTTGCTATTGGTAAGATTATGAGGAAATAGTAATTTTTTTTAGGAAATTTTAAGAATTATCTTAAAATTATCTTAATGGAGTAGAATTATATTCAGGTCTCTTTTAAAATATAGATTATATACTTTAATATCTTTGTATATTGCATTTTGAAGGAATACCTTTATTAAATAGAATTGGAATTTAATTTGTTTTTTAGTGTGCTAAAGTACATGTCGTTTTTATGGCTGAATTGGAGTTAAATGGCAGATCTTGAACCTTGGGGAATATACACCATGGCGGAGGCTTCTTGGCCAATTGCCAGTCTTTTGTGTGAAGCTATACAGAGCTGCAAGTGTGTAGACACCCAGAGCTTCTGAAATGCAGGAAGGGAGCTGCAGCTGGTCATTACAGTCTCAGTTGTGGGTTTTAGAACAAAATGCTAGGGACTAACCCTGTAGCATTACACTGGAGACCTAAAAGGAATTTGTGATAGTTGTAAACTGATGAAGCTGTAATTTAAATTAAAATTTTCCCCATACCTTGCTATGATTACAGAACAAAGAAAGATTTCTTTTTTCTATATGGGGTGTGTATGTATGTGTTATTTTTCTAGTGCACTTTAATAATTTCACTGTTTGTAAATTTTCTTTGTACATAAATTTCTTGTGGTTAGATCAGATAATTTGCTTTAGAGGTAAAATATTGGTGTATTAGGTTTAACCAGTTTGGTTATTAATTGTTATGCTTATAGTCAAAATATTTTGACTTTAGCTAATGTTAAAGCTCCTTTTCCATCTCTTCTGAGCTCTGTGCTCAAAGTGAAACATGCTCTGAGGCTTATAGGTTTTCTATCCTTTCTTTTCCAAGAGTCTCTGCCCTGTCCTATGTTTACATATCCTTCATGCAGTTATCACTGAACTGCCTCCATACCCCACTTCCAGATCCAATTGTAGCTGGTTGTAATCTCTCCTAAACTTGTAGTTCCTGAGGTGCTTGTAATTTTCTGCTGCACATTAGATATTTGTAAATGTCCTTGGGGACTGCAGGAACCATGTATCAGATCTTTGTATCTTCCACAGTACTCATTGTCTGGTACAGAATAGTGTATGTTAGAAAGATTGAATTATGTTAACTATCTCCCCCAAATAGGGAATGTTATACCAAATCTGTAATATTATGCCCTCTGAACATCTTGGGCCACAGAACATTTTTCCTGAAGACCTAAAATCATGGCATATGTGAGTTATTTCATTTATCTCCCAAGAGGGACAGTCTTGCAGAGCAGCTTCCTTCTCTTCTGATATAAACTGGGCACCTGGAAGAAGCACATATTAACCAAATGGAACAACATAAAGTGGGTCACTATTTCAAAAGTGGGAAAGAAACACCAAAAGGAATTATTTTGATTTGACACAAACCCACTCCTTTAGTAGATAAGTCATGTTTACTGAGCTGTTGGAGGTAAGTGAAGATTTCAATAAAAATTAAAATCTTACCAGGATTTTCTAAAAAGGGCTAGCATTCAGTTTCATTGTTTAAGTAATATTTTCTTTCATACTACACCAATTTCTCTCCTCATTAATACAAATAGAATCCTATATGGTATACATTATTGTGTCAAATAGAAACAAAGGTTAAAATTAGGAACTTTGATTTGATTTGATGTAGATAGACATTTGGAGTTAATAGATTTAAAATACTGAACAAATAATTTTTGACATCTGACATAGTCTTGTCAACTTTGATCCTTATCAACAATAGCTGAATCTCTGAGAATGCAAAAGTATGAAGGGAATATTAAAACTTAAATTACTAGATTTTTCCTTCTTGGCAGGGGAATGTTTTAAAGTATTTCAAACAAAGAAATATTATGAAATGTAAATCAGTTCATTTGTCTAGAAAAAAAGACTTGCGTTTCAGATTTTAAACACCTATAATAGTAGCAGTTTTAATTAAAAATAATAAAACCTTTATTTATGGGCTTAAATTGATACTGAATCATTTTCAAAGGCAGTTGAGATTAAAAATAAAAGGGGAAAAAGCTTTTGTCCATTGTCCTTATAAACTATTTGGAAACAAATTTTCAGTGGTGTAAAGGTTAGAGAACAGGAAGAGTTGTTTGTTTAAAAACAGTATGTTGAAGTTTCAAAAGAAACCATTTAACAAAGGTGGTCTGAAAATATAAAAGGCTTGTCCTTAATAAAAGCTGGTACTTGTCTGCTTTTAACAAAGAATATGGGTTTTCTCTGCAGATATTTGTCCAGTTTTCTAAAATTGGCTTATTTGATGGCACTACATCAGAATTTAATGAAGGCAAATCTAATAATAAGTTTGCTTTCTAAAAGAGTTCTTTTGGATCTTCTTGATTTGAAGTGGATGAAGTTACTAGAATATTAACTTGTTTTTTATTTTCCCCTGTATTATACCTGTCATTTACAATAAAACCAGAGGTCAAATTTGCCTCTAGATATCAAAATATTATTCAAGGGAATGAAAAGGAATTTAAAACTTAATGATGGATCTGCCATTGTCCCCTTCTTGAGGGTACTTTTTGCATAAAAGTTTCTCTGTTTTTGGTTTTAGTATTATACATGACACTATATAAAGAGTGCCTTGTAGCCAGTAGATTAAAGGACTTTTTTATTTATTGTTGCATAAAAAATGAAGTTCATTTGTATGATGATTGCTTCTTGTTTCAGATAGGTGGAGAATGGTTTGGTTTAGGAATATTAGTTCTTTAATAATATGACGTGGAACCTTATGACTTGGGTAGCTTCAATAATACTACTAACAGGAATGGAAAAAAGCCTTAGAATTTTAAAGCCAAGAAAGAGATTTTTTTGTTTTGAGCAATTAAAAGTGGCTAGTTGGACTAAGGAATGTTTCGTTTTAATTAGTATAAGTTAAACTGCCACATGTGGCTGGTAGCTATTAGACAGTACAGCCTCAATCTATTAAAATTTAACATTGAGAATATTAATGTTATAAAACTTTTATTATTATTATTTTTTATTATGATGACATTAGTTAATACAATTCAATAAGTTTGAAGTGTACAATTCAACATTAAGTCATATATATATTTGCATTGTATGTTCACTGCCCATAGTTAGATTTCTTTCTGTCACTGCATATTTGACCCCTTTTATCCCATCTACCTTCTCCCCCTCTGGTAACCACTAGTCTACTGTACATGTTCTTATAAAACATTTAAAACCTTAAGATAAAAATGTGATAGAATCTCCAAAAGAAAATAAGGCAATGTCACTGATTAAATTATAATCAATTATAACTTAAAGCTAATCTAACCCAGTAGGATGTATCAAAAAGAAAAATTATATAATTACTGAGTTAATTTCACCCAAAGTCTGCTCACATATTTATTATTAAAGGAAACCCCAGATTATGGTACTATTAGAAGCAAAAAAAAAAAAAATTATAAATAAACTTTCTGATTTTTAAAAAAGCTAATAACATTGAAGTAAAAGGAAACTATTAAAGCATGATGGTTTCCCCCCCAAAAGAAAGCAAACATCATATATTAATTGATGAAATATTAAAGCCGTTTTCGTTCAAATCAGAATCACTTCTCAGCCTTTTGTCTAAGATCGAGTGTCGTTCAAATCAGAACCAAGACAAATACTTCCTATCATTTACCTGATCTCACTGTAATTAAACATTGTTTTGGCAGCTCCGGCCATTGAAATAATATAGTAAATAAATGAAATAATTGATATAAATATTGGAAGAGAAGAAAAAATTATTTGTTTTCAAATTACATAATAAAATGCCCTGATAATTCAGGGGGGTTTATTAGAAAACAATTAGAATAAGAATATTTTAAACAGTGATATATGATAAATATTAAAAAATAGCTTTTTTTTCATTAGCAGTCATCAGTCAAAAATTGAAATGACCAGACAAATAAACATTCAATATAATGAAAAAAACTATAAACTATCTAGGAATAAATGTTAAGGGAACTGTATTGTACTTTCTTAGCTTATATACTATAAAGATATGAATAGCAAGACATTTTAAAATAGTTTATTTCTACTCATACTCATCTTCTAAAATTTTTCTTTTTTATATTATACACATTAATTTAGATTTACTTGCATATATAAGTTACTAATACATATGTTAAAGATACAAAGCAAATATATAAATCTTTTATGAAGAAAACTTGGTATTATAAGGCAGTTCTGTTTCCTCCCAAATTTTTACCTTCAAAACTTTTACTTGATACAGTCTAATTTACATGATAGTCCTCAAACTTAATGTGAACCTCCAAAAAAAAAATCAGAATAGCAATGTGTTGTTTTTATTAAGTGAATATTTATTGAGAACTTCTATGTATGTGCTGAGGGCCCTAGTTTTTAGTGCCATAGTTTTTAGTGGTATCTAAAATAATTCACTTGAAATAATGAGAAAAAATATTAGAACTTTTATTTAAATTTCTTATCTGAAACAAAATAAGGCTTAGCAAATATTTAGTGTACCTGCTACCAGTGGTCTGTAGATTAGATAGATGGTTGTGTGTCAGGAGTGTCCAGAATCAGTGGTGTCCTCATCCTTGTTCACTTTTAGCATTTTGAAGTATATTGAAGTTTTTTTCTGCCTGGCTAATGGATTTAGTTAATTTTACCAAATCAACCCTCCTGAAGTGAATACACATTTTAAAAGATTTTTTTGATCCTTTAAGACAACAATAATAATGCAAATACTAGTGAAGAAGAAAAAGGCAAGATGACAGATTTTCTTACTCTGAGCCCATTAAGCACATTACAAAGTAAAAATATTGGCTATCCAGTAAAAACACAGACTAATCGGATCTGATAATTTGGACAAAAAGTTTTAGGATTATACAAAGTATGAATTACATCTATTATTTAATGTTAGACCTTACCCTATGTCTATACTGTACTTTGTTAAATTAGATAGTATAAAGGTAAGAATAGCAAGACATTTTAAAATAGTTTACTTGCACTCTTGCTCATCTTCTAAAAATTTTTTTAAATATTATACACACATTAATTAGATTTACTTGCATATATAATTTATTAATATAAACAGATATGTATATATATATTGGGGGTGGTGTTGCTCAGTTTTATGATTTATTTTTTAACTTGATTAGGAGCCTGATAAAAATAATTAGATTTCTGCATGTAGCCTACCATTTTGCTTTTTAGAATTAGAGGGGATAACTTGTAGAGCAGGGCAAAAATAGGAAGGAAACGAGTGTTTCTAAAATTAGAATTTTAGAAGGAAGTAAACCCACATGAAATTTTAGGACAAGAAAATGATTGAGCCATGTTGCATGTTTTCATTTTTGGAGAATGAGGAGAGAAAGTACAGATGAGGATGACCAAATGAGGAATATTTTTGCCGTTAAACAAGTGAGTGGTGGTACACAGAAAATATTGAGATGTAGAATAAGGGAGTTGGTGGTATATGAGATGAAAGCTTAAATCTAAACGTGTAGCAAGTAACACTGAAGTGAAAGAGAAAATTGGGAGGGAAAGGTGAGAGGAGAAAATATAGCTGAGGCTGTCATTGTGGGGACCGTCAAATATTATAGCTTAATTTGGCTACAGACATCTGTGGATTTGAAAGTCACTGTGTAAGAGAGTTGAGGGAGGAAGATATCACACCAAAGGAAATAACCAAAGTATAGAATAGAAAGTAAATATAAAAAAGATGGGTTTGAGGGAGATTATAGAAAGAAAAGTAGATTTCAGTGGAGAAAGGTAAGAAAAAAAATGTATATAATGCAAAACTGGCGAAGAAATAATTTCTGCCCTGCCCTGAGGAAAAACAGAAAAGAGAATATTAGTTTAATTTTTTTTCAGATATTAGAGGTAAACATCATTTTTACCAAATAGTTTCAACACAATCGTAAACCAAGAAGAGATTTTTAGAACTGTTTACTTTAAATCCTTCTATTTGCCTTGGAACTTTTTAATGCTAGTATTATTAGTGGGATATTTTACAGTTTAAAAGTGGTGGCACAGCTAAAGACTAAGGCAACCAGACAACATTTAAATTCTCATGTATTTTCTACTTTTGCTTCTTATTTGCTTTTGACCTTTGAGCCAGTGAGGAAGAAGAAATCAAAATAGGGTAATGGGGGCAGCAGCTAGAGAAGCTTGTGTGACAGCTCTTGGTTACACAAGGGAAGAAAACTTAACATTTATTGATCCTCTACCATGTGCCAGGTACTCATAGATGTTTTGACCTGTGGAAGTAGGTGCTTTCCTTTCATCATCATCACCAAATGACATATGCAATAGTGTGGTAAATTCAGGCAGTACAAAAGTTATAATCTTAGAAGTAATATCCTTCTTAGTGACTTTAAAAGAACCTGAAATTGGTTCTTGAGAAATAGGGACAATTGTGGGAACTTAAAAAAAAAATTTTTTAGCTAGTGAAAACAAATCCAACCAACATAAAATTGATCTCTTATAGTTTAATAAAGTTATATTTCTTACTTCTTTATGATAGGGGATCATATTATAGATAACAGCAGATAGTGTTTTAGATACCCTTTAGACTAGCAGTGCAGTCCAAGCAGGAATAATACAACTCACATATGTAATTAAAAATTTCTAGTAGTCACATTAAAAAAGCAAAGAGAAACAGGTGGATTAATTTTAATTGTATATCTTATTTAACCCAGTTATCCAAAATATAATTATGTTAACCAGTAATCAAAATTATTATAGTTTGCATTCTTTTTTATTAATATGAATCCTTCAGAAATCCATTGTGTATTTTGTACTTAAACCACAGCTCTATTCAGAGGCTGAATTTTCATTAGAAATGCTTGATCTTTATTTCATAAGAGTCATAAGAATTGCAGTTAAAAATGTAGATTCCAAACACTATTTATTAAAACTTTTCTAATGAAGTGCAAAATCATGTTTAATATTTGCATTTGTATTGACAAAACTGACTCATTTTGTAGAACAATTGATTTGACTCTGAAGTAAAAAAAGATCAGTTTCAAAATTGCATCTAAGTAAATCCACTAACTCTTGCAACAACTCAGTATTATCAACATTGAAATCAAAAGGGCACTGCATAAACTGAAAATTGACTCTAAATTTATCCATGTCAACAAAGCATTCTTTGATTTTTTTCATAGATTTTGCAGCCAACTTACTTAATGCCAATATAATTGGAATCTTCTGTATATTTATTTATGTCGAAAATGTATAGAATTATTATTTTGTATTATGAATAGTTTAAATTTTAGCATAAATTCTTGTACCTGTCTTAGGTCACAAATAAGCTTTTTCTCTCTTTGAGACTTTAAATTTAACTTGTTCATGTGCACTGTGGTGTAGGTGAAACAATGTAAATTACACCGTGATGTTTTCTCTCTGACTACTGAATATTGGTGTTGCTTTTGTTTTAAGAAAATCTTGAATTAAAGTTAGCAATACAGTAAATCTTTGTAAAACTGTTCCATGACTGAGGTAATGAACATTGGCAAAGAAGACGTGGTCATTAACTTCATTATCTTCTATTTCTTTTAGCAGTTCCATAAGCTGGTGATGATTCATAGCATTTGCACATGTATACTGAACAATTTTAATAACTGCATCCATGATACAGTCTACTTCAGAGCACAGATATCTTCTGTATGTTATCATTTGGTGGAACAGATATAATAAGGGAAACAATTCCAGTAAATCTAGATTTTGATCTCCCATAGTTGGCCCATTGTCTGTCTTGATAGGAAACTTTTTCCTATCTAGCTGAAAGTGACAGATGTAAAACAAAAAATATCCACAATATGAGATAGAATCTTTCTCAGGTTGCAAATAGATGAAGATTTCTTTGTAAATTTGGAAGTAATTTGAGACAAAACATATCAAAAATATTAATGGCCAGTATCTCTGGTCTTGTAAAACTCATCTAAAGCTAAAAATAAAAGTACTTAAAATTTTTGAAATGTTGAATTGACTGATCTTTAATGTTGTTAAGTCTTTTATTCACTGACAAATGGTTGGTGGGTCAATTGAAGATCTTTCACTTCTTGTAAAATACCCTTTTTATTCTTTTCTTCAAATTTTTAAACCTAATTCACTTAACTAAAATAATAATATAATTTTTCATCTCTCCATCTAAAAATAGTTTTTTCTTGGGTAATAATTCAAGCCATTTTATAGCTGACCAAAAGTACAAGCTCAAATCCTTTAATAATCATAAAATTTTTGTTGTACATTTCATTTTGCGTTTCTTGATTGTGACTAACTTCATTATTTTTTTCAATTGCAGTATACATTCAATATTATTTTATATTAGTTTCAGATGTACAGCATAGTGGTTATACATTTATATAATTTACAAAGTGATTTCCCTGATTAGTCTAGTACCCACCTGGCACTATACATAGTTATTAAAATATTATTGACTATATTCCCTATGCTGTACTTTAGATCCCCATGACTATTTTGTAATTACCAATTTGTACTTCTTAATCCTTTCTCTTTTTTCATTGATTAATATTTGACTGTTGAGAGACGACAACTTATTAAATTAATATTCATTTGCTGAAATTCACTCTATTGTTTATTATCTGAAAACTTTTTTTTACACAGCTGATTTATTTTTACTCTGTTGTAGCAAATCACAATTGCCATTCTTTGTACAATTTGTGACATAACTTCACTTGATTCTGCCTCATCAGTGGGCCTTCATTTGAAAGTTAAAGTTTTTTTCATTCCTAATTTTTAAGCTAGAAAGATCATTTATGTTGTGGTTAAAATAATCAGTATTTGAATTTTACTACCAATTGTGATTTACATTGGTATCACTGTAACTTATACTGTCTACCTAAAATATTCAAAAAAACACATTAGTGATACATTGTTGCATAGAAAAATAACTTTAACTGAATCATTTGTTGACACAAACTAGATTGGTGATCTGCTCGTGTATAATACTAGAAATGACATGCACCCAATGTGTGCACTATACTATATTTTATGTGATGTAATAATAAAAGTGAAACCATAAAGTTGTGTTCAATGGAAAAATATTTTATAGTGCTTCAGTTAAGTAAAATTTCGTATTGATTTAAATTAAAATACAGTTCCTCAGTTGCACTAGCCACATTAGCACAGCTCTAGAGTCTACAGCAAGTTACTCAACTTTAATGATAAAAGTTCACAGAGATTCCTGAAGCAACTAGACCCAGTTAAGCCAGATTAGATAGAATGGAACAAGTCCAAAAATAAAACTAAGATTCAATATATGAAAATATTACTTTAACAAATGTAAAGTTAATTTTATTTCAGGATGAATCCATGTCACGCCAAAAAAAAAATAATAAGAAAAGAATCAGTTATTTCATTTAATATGAAACAGTTATTTCTAAACAAAGCCCATTTTTTTGGTAGAGGTTAATGGGTTCACTTTTTCAATTAGATGGTAGGGCATTTTGTAAATACATGAAAGGTGGTCTAAATTTTCTCTTAGACTTCATTTCCAAGATGAACACTAGCATTTGGAGTTGTTTTGTTTTAAACTGAGTATTATTTTATCTGAAATACATGCATAAATGGATGCAAACATAAAAGGAAAATATAAGGAGTTAGACTAATAATGCAGTTTCCTTCTTCCGTGAATGCTTAATGTTCATGAAGGAACCAAGTGCCTTAAGCCCAAATTTAAACAGAGTAGACTTTACTCTCTTAATATTTATGCTGAGAGGAAGCAAAGACTTAAAACGTTTAACTTATTTACATATTTGTCATAAAACTGATAATTATTCTCCTAACGTTGCTGGTATTTGATAATAGAGAAACAGTCTAGGATGTAAGGATAGGTTTTGCTATTTGTGGAAATGTTAGGGATTGACCCTAGGAATTTGGAGAGCAGATTGGATTCTTGATTGATAGATAGGTAGTCAGCTAATGGGGAGGTAGATGTTAAATAATTTTGACTCCCACAAATAAAAGATAGAAGCCATGCTTTTGTATGTAATCTTTTTTAAAAAATTACTTTCCCTCATCCTCTTCTCAGTTTTTTTATAGACTGGTTTCAGATATGTAATGGTTTTTGGATTTGCTAGAAATGACTTAATTTTTACTAATAGCTATGCATTCAGTTTCGTTTGCTCAGAATGGCATTGTTATTATTATTCTTTAGTAGTTATGAAAGTAGTTTTTGTTAAAATTGGCCTTATCCCAGGAAAAAAATTGAATGCTAATGTACAAGTTTATTCTGTTTGATTCCTTATATTATTTGCTTATTGACTTGTTGAAGTTTCGTTTTCTGTCTGTCTCTGTCTTTCTCTCTCACAGACACACACACACACGCACACGCACAATATCAGTTTTAAAGAACACCTTAAAACATCTTTCTTTCACCTAGGAAGACAGGTGCTATAGGCGTAAAATATAAAAAAATAAATAAATAAAAAATAAGGGATCGTAAGCTGACAAGGTCCTTGCAATCTGTAAGGTCAACCAAGGGTGCCTTGCCTAAAAATTAAACAAAAACAAAAACAAAAACACAACTTTCTTCAGAGCAGTTACTGGTTTCCTAAAAGATGTAGTCATTGTTTTCTTGTACCTCAGAATGAAAGGATACATTCTTAACCATCTGAATTAAATTTATTTTAATTAAATCATGTTTAAAGTGTATAGCTTTATCTTTGTTGTTTTTTTTTTTTTATTTAACTATCTCTACAGGTTAGTTACCTTTTCCCTGCTTTTCATTTAAATATCTCCTCCCCTCAATTTCTCCATTCATTTGAGTTGAGAAGAATCACCTTAAAGCTTTGTGAACAGAATTGGTGCTTTTTATTTCATTTTCCATGTATTGTGCAACATTAAAAAGAAGTAACACATGTAGCAGCTTATTTCATTTTCAAAGAAGGAATTGAAGCGCTTTTGAGTAAAAATGTGAAAAGAAGCTAGTGTTCACTGCCTACGTGGCTTTTTAAAAAGGCTCATAAATAACATTCCTTTGTGGATTCCAAGCCCTCTTTAAACTTACCACCAGCAGTAACTCCCTGCAGAGCCATGTGATCATCTTGGCAGCAGCCAAGCCTTTTAGTGATTTCATTACTGTGGTTTCCTCAAGCTCCTTACACATGTTGATGAATATTTTTCTTGCAGTTATCGCTGTGATGATTTTGTGGTTAATGACACCAAGCTGGGACTGGTACAGAAAGTCAGAGAACACTTACAGAACTTGGAAAAGTAAGTAATAGGCCTTGGGAAAGAAAGGGGATATACTGGGGTTGAGGGGTCTTTCAGATCTTTGGAATTTTTGTTTATGAATTCCATAACTTCATCATGTTTTAGTGTGATTGAAATATTAATGAAAAAAGCTTTGAGTTTGGAAATCTGAAACTGTGCCATAGCTAATGGTAATGTAGCTCAGTATTTCTTTTATTTAGTATTTGACATAAACCATATTCAGGGGCCCCAGAGCCTGTTTTTTTAGTTATAACCTATCAATTTGTAAGGTACAAAATATATTTGAAGGGGGAATTTTGGAGTGCAAGGAAAGGGCAAAAGACAATATAAAATCATTTTAGAGTTACCTTTGATATTAGAAAATTCTTATCAAATGTGAGGTCATCTTAGAATCACTAAAATTTATGCATTATTTTTAAGAGAAATTAGGTTTAATCATATTATTGTGCATTTTGCATCTATGTGATAGCACAAGATCCCAGCTTTTTTTTTTTTTTTTTGGGTTAGAGGCAGTATATATCACTTGAAATTACAAGAAGTTGTGAAATGTTTTAGCATCATAAAGAAATTAAAATACTTACACGAATAGAATTTCCTTGCTGTAGCCAAATAGGCCATTCAGATAAAACTCACTGGACTCAAAATTCAGGCAGTTAAACAGAAACCCAAATAGAAATGCCTTTGAAGCTACAGTGGATAGAAGCATAGCCCTGGAATGACTGCTGAGTCAAGTGAAATTTGTGTAAATCACCCCAATCATCAGGTGCCATCTAATTTATTTTGACAGTTGATGTATAAAAGGTATTGTAAGAACATGCCAAAAGCAAACATAAACATAAGGCCAATAAAATGTTTTTAAATTGTATACCAAGAAGAAATCACCTAAGTTTTTCAAGTGAAACACTTTATAGCTTTGGTTAACCAAAGTCTTTATGCATGTCTCTTTGACTAAATAGATTATAAAGCTGATAAGAGAAGAAGAATAGATTTCTTTAAATTCTAAACTAATTAAAGCATTTTGGTATTAAGTACTTTTTGGCCTGTCATCTTTGGGCTCCTCTCTTTTTCAAAGCGCTTTCTCCCTTCCTTTAATTTGAAAAAAGTTCTGAAAACATGTTTCTTAAGAGTATTTTTAGATTTGAAGCATCCGTTACAAGATCTGATGTTCCAAAGACATTATAGTTCTTCTGGAAATTCTGGAAAGAAAAATAATTATGTATTTACTTTAGATTAGCCTGGTACTTGTAGAAGATGGGAAAGATTTAGCAGACTTTTAAAAGTCTGTGTCATTTAATGATGATTTTTACCTTCTTTAGATTAGTTCTCCTGATACATAATTTTAAAGTGAACTTTGAAGATAGGAATTGCTTTCTGATAAATTTTAAGCAAAATATCTTTCATCAAGAAAACTTTAAATAATTTTAATTCAGAATTTCTGTGCTAATTAGGATTAGTTTTAGAATATTCTTTGTAGCATAGCTGGATCATATGAATTTATACATGCCTCTGATTTATCATTCTGCTAACTGAGATTCTATCTGTGATGACAGATGAACAAAATTGAGAAAGAAGTAGCACATATTTAAGACTTAATGTTAAATCACAGAATAATATTATGAGGAATGGGTGTTCTCATCTTTGAAGCTTCACAATTGATTAGGCAGATTGAGTGGTAGTAGAGAGGGATTAATTGTTGCACAGACTTTGTCTTGTTGGCCAGCTTTTCTTGGAAGTACTTGATGGTGGCAGCTGTCAGTCCCACCTTGAGGACAGAGCAGTGGGGATTTCCAAGGGAAGTGGAACTCCTCAAGTTACTTCAGTGCTGTGGGCCACAGAGGCCTAACAGGTCATTTCCTGGCCTGACTAAGCAGCTAGCCAGAGCTCCAAACCCTAGATACTTAGAACATCCATGTTTATTCTTTATCCTGGTATGTATTAATGTCTTTTTGACTGTTTGTGTTTTAATAGCTCAGCTTTCACAGCTGACAGGCATAGGAAAAGAAAACTTTTGGAAAACTCATCACTAAACAGCAAGTTATTAAAAGTGAATGTAAGTAATTAAAATTTATTCAAATATAACAATTGGTTGAGATCTAGTCACTGCTTTATTACAACTTCAACATTAGTGTTGCCCTCTATAATCTCTTATAAGTGTATGCCTTGGAATTGGAATATTTTATAAAATGTTTGTCACTTGTACATTAGTGTGATACCTTAGTGAGTCCATCTGTCAGTGCCTTTCTTCCATCAGGATTACTACTGTGTTATTCCTCTGCCTTAGCAAGCGTTGGGTTCTTAATGCCTACTTATGTACCTTATTACTGTGTTTCTATAGGATCCAAAGATCCTTGCTTTCTTCCGTCAAAGGCCTGAAGTGCAAAGTCTATGGGTCTGAAATTTTCATCCTTTATTTCTTAAGACTTCATTAATATAACTTCACCATAAAAGACTATGCTTCCTCATTCTGATAACTGTCTGTTACCAGATGTATGAGCCATTAATGGACTAGCTAAATTTTTAAATTACTAAATATTTTTAAATACACCAGTAATTTTGCCCTATATCTACCTCTTTGGTGTCATGCTAGCCATGTTTAGATACACTTAACTAAAGTGTTATGATTTTGTGGAAGAAAGAGCCACAGTGTTCTCTGGCCATCTAAATTATGGGCAGAGATGCTTTGAGTTGAGTTGGTAGATTCACTTCCCAGGTGTAGTATTCAGACATTGTGGTGCATTTGTAGAGCTAATCAGAAAACCAAGCCTTAAGCTTTAAGGGAAGTTCAGGCAGTTTTCTAAGATTGATAACCCATTGCTAGGAAAATATGTATTGGGTCATTTATGCATGGCTTAGTGTTAAAAGTTTAGAGACAGAAGTACTTTGGATATATATATTTTTTTCAATTTGTAGTAGTTTTAATAGAATTTGTAAAGGCATTAAGTCTTAGACTTTATTTCTTTTAAGGGTTTTCCTGGTTTTCGCACCGTGTACTGCATAGTACTTATTAATGCTGATTTACTCATAAGCTCCCATCAGATACTCCGATTCAGAACAATCTCAGGATTAGAAACAACGTACTAAAAATATCCAGACACCTAATACAGAGAGTAGAAACAAAGTTTGAAATATTAATTGGACCGAAAAAGACTAATTCCAAATTGACTCGTTGCTAGAGTTTCAAATATAAGCTTTTGCTTTGCTTTGATGTTTGAAATAGTCTGCCTTCTCTTGGCATTCCTAATGGCCTCTTGTCCCATTTTACAGGGAAGTACCACTGCCATTTGTGCCACAGGCCTTCGGAATTTGGGGAACACGTGTTTCATGAATGCCATTCTTCAGTCACTCAGGTAATGTTATAGCCAGAGCTTAATTATCTGATGTTAGTTTCGAGTGGAATGATTAAGAGCAGAGGCCCTGGTTTTAGATCCTGCCTCTGCCACTGATTCTAGTCATATGGTTTGGGGCAAGTTAATTCAATTCCCTGTACCGTAGCTTTCTCATCAGTAAAACTGGGGATAATAGTTCTACCTCACAGGGTAGTTGAGATGATTAAATAATCTAATTTATATAAAGTGCTTATTAGAACAGTGCCTAGCAGTAAATAACTGTTGACTGTTATTATTTATTTCCTATTGCTTCTTGAATAGGCTAGAGCAGAGACCAGCAAACTTTTTCTGTAAGAGGCCAGATTAAATAAATATTTTTAATCTTTCATGCCACATACAGTCTCTCACATACTCTTCTCCCTTCTATACCCCGCCCCCACCTGCCGTTTTAAACAACTCTTTTAAAAATATAAAAGCTCACTGACCCTGAGCTAGATATGGTATGTGATGGGCCATAAGTTCGCAGACGTATGGGCTATAGGAAATCTTGTTCAGAGAACTTATTTCAATTAATTGAGTCTTAAGTGTGGTCATAGATTGGATGTTTAGAAGATCTTCAGAATGTTAGATAAGCAGTAAAAATAAGATGGCCAACAAGGCTGACCTAAGTTATGTAGAATAAATTATTTTGAAAATTGTATTCTTTTAGATTTTAATGAGGCATCAAAGGCCAGAATAAATTATCTTCCTAAGGCTACCTTACTAATAAGGAATAGAAACCATATTTGATCTCTCCTTAAGGGTACTGTCTCTCAGCTTATCCAGTTTTGCTCAGAGAAGAAATTCTAGTCACTATTGAATTCTCCTTATTACTATGTATAATATACTACACAATATGGTGGTTTCATGGTTTTTATTTGAGGAAATTATTGAACACTTGGAAACAAGCACCCTGAGAAGAAAGAAATGGTGGCAACCTATATGTGAGGGGTGGAGGGCAAGAATTAAGGATTTTTTTAACAGAGATTTTGCTTTAAGATCTGTGATCATTTCTACAAAATTATCTATACTGTTTTCTTGGATTAAATGAGGAAACTTAATGAAGAAACTCAGTATAAGAGATTACATCAAGTACAATGTAAGTGAGAAATTGAAAGATCACAGTTTTAAAATCCCAATGGAGTATCATAGAACTTTCTTTATAATCCTACGAAATTTTTTAAAATAATTTTCTTCCTTCCTTTTAAAATAGTAACATTGAGCAGTTTTGCTGTTATTTCAAAGAATTGCCTGCTGTGGAGTTAAGGAATGGGAAGACTGCAGGAAGGCGAACATACCACACCAGGAGCCAAGGGGATAACAATGTGTGAGTTCTAAAAATATGTTCTTTCTGGCTTTGAGCTACAAAACAAATGACTCTTACTGGTGATTTCCATTGCATTATGTGTGTTCATAGGCACATGCATTTTAAAAACCTCTTCTAAAAATTGTATTTAAGTAGCTGGTGATCTTAATAATTGTTGGAATTCTTTTATTTGTATTTACCTAATAGGCAAAGTAAATTTAGCACTCTATTTATTGAGTCTTTGTGAATTTGGACATTCTAAAATTGACATCTGTATGTGAAATACAGGTGTATGTGTAGACCAGCATGAATATCATTAGTCTTTGTGAATTCATTTGTCTGATAGTGTTAGGTAAACCTGTCTTGGATAGTAAAATTAATTTGTAGTCATCAAATTAATTACAAGGCAATACAGTTAATTTTTAATTGATATGGAGCAGGGAAAAAATTGACAGGTGATTGTTGCAAGCCAGTGTATTCAAATTCAGTGCAGCCATGCTCTATTTGGAGTTTAGAAGATCTATCATATTATCATGATTATAAGGGGCAAATTTTTTCATATCTTAACATTACTAAAATAAGACTATGATTTATAATCTGCATATATTTTAATGTTCTCCCTGTCTGCCCAGCCCCATTCGCACATTCCCCATCCCTACACATTCCAAAAAGCCATTTTATAATCTGACACTGTTCTGCCTAGGTGGCTGAGGAAGAATAGGATAGAACATGTTAGAATAGCTTGCATTATGGTTAGAGCCAAAGTATGGAGAAACTTTAAAGGTGAGCATTGGAGCAGGGATGGAATGACATAACTAGAAGTGGTGTTTTAAGAGTTTACTTTGGTAGCAGCATATAGAATAAGCTGGAAAATGCCTGCATTCAAGGAAGCTTCATACTTTATAGTAATTGGATTGGAGGGTATAGCAGTCAAATGAAGAGGGAAAAAATACATGCACACAAACCTTAAGGAAAGAATTAGTAGGACTTGATGCATTAATGTCCTTTAGAGTTTAGTTATAAACTGTAGAAATTACTTCTGGCCATCTTAGGCAGATAAAGGAAATTTTGAAGATCTATTGGTTTGCTAACCATTAGTGGATAGGTAGAAAATCAGGTCTGAAGTCTGGGCTTCCAGGACCACAGCCAGTCACCCATGAGGATATCACGCAATACCAGAGTTCCCACTGCCAGCACTGCTAAAGTTGCATGCTGGATGAATGCCGCTGTCGTTGCTGCCCTTGCAATCCAGGAGATGCTCTTTTCCACCAGAAAAGATTTGGCACTGTCCCAGCTTCTTCATATCACTAACTCCTGCTTCAGATAGGCAGAATCCAGGCCATGGACCTGAGTCCTAGCTGCAAGGCGGTCAGAAGGTGGTGGTGGTGGTGACTGATAAAGCAAGTATCTGGCCTTTCCAGCTTCCATAGTGGGAGGCAGGCTCTGACTTTCACCAAGACTCTTAAGGTGGGAGAATTCCTCAAACATAGGAAGAAGGTTCAAGTAGTAAGAAGTAAAATATATGATTTGTATACCAGAGACCTGCTTGATAACAGGGGCTGAGAAAGAAGATACTGAGATTCTCCAAGATATCAGTGAGGTGTCCATGAGTATAGTAGTTGTATTTGACAGAAATAGTCATTGAAGTTGAGGAGGTGTATCAGTTTAGTTACATGCCTACAATACCAGAATTAACTGTGACTTAAACATCCATATTTTATTTTCTCATGTAAATGTTGGAAGTTATTCCAGCTGTTTCATGCTACTTCTAGTGTTTTGTTCCCTACGGTGGGGCTCTCAGCCACATATTCTAAGAGGTCCTAGAGTGTCACCATTTCATCCTCATTCCAGCTAGAAGGAAGAAGGAAGTGATTATAAGGACTACTCTTTCTCTTTGAGGGAGTTTCTCAGAAGTTGGACACACTCAAAGTTTTATCTTCCAGGAGTTCATATGCCAAGAGAAATGTGGAAGTTCTGTTCCTATGGGAGAAGAGGAAAATGGATATTGGAGGACAGTAGGGAGAGAACAAAGAGAAGGTTTAGTTCACATTGAGTCTGAAGTGTCAAGAGGACATCCAGTAGGAAATTCCTGTTGGAAATGGAGAAACGTGAATAAGAGTGGTCATGAGAAATTCTGGCTTTTAGATCTGGATTTTTAAGAGTAATTGGTATAGAGTTGAGTATTGAAGCTTTGTGGCCAGATGAACTCTCTGGGGCAGAGAGGAACAGATGGTCACACACTGAGGTGTGGGAAGTGTACCTAGTGAGGGGCAAGAAGGAACAGTGCAGCAGATGGAAGAGGAGATTCCATTATTTGTTTCAAGTTTTTAAAATGTACATTCTTAACTAATTTGGTTTATAACTTATCCATTGCTTTATTATACAAATATGGCAGTATTTGGGCTCAAAGTTTATCATATGGCTAAAAAACTGGTTTTATCAGTAATTACTGCTATTTACATGGATTTTTTACATCACCCTGAATTTTATTTTATTTTACTTTTTTACTGTATTGTGTCTAATACTTTTTTTTAAAATTATGTTGTGGTAATATTGGTTAATACAATTATATAATTTTCAGGTATACATTATAATTTGATATCTGTATGTTCTATTGTGTGTTTACCACCCAAAGTCCAGTTTCCTTCAGCTACCATATATTTGATCCCCTTTACCCACTTCAGCCTCCCCCTGCCCCCTATATTTGACTCCCTTTACCCTGTCTACCTCCACCCTCCTCCATTCTCCCCCACCCTCCACCCTCTGGTAACCACTTGTCTATAGACCATGTCCACGAGTCTCTGTTTGTTTGTCCTGTTCATTTGTTTCTTTTAGGTTTATATCTCACATATGAGTGATATCATGTGATTTTCAACTTTTTATATCTGGCTGATTTCACTTAGCATGATTATCTCGAGGTCCATCCACGTTGTCACAAATGGCAGTATTTCATCTCTTCTTATAGCTGAGTTATATTCCATTGTATATATGTACCACAGCTTCTTTATCCAATCATCTATCGTAGGACACTTCGGTTGCTTCCATTACATGGGTTTTTGAGATGCTCTTACTTAACTGTCAAACTTAAAAGAGACCGAACCCTTTTTATGTTTTCATTTTTTAATTATTATAAATTTTAGACAATTGGACATTATGCATTAAAATAGTCTCTCGCTAATGCTTTTTTTCTTTTTTTCCAGGTCTTTGGTGGAAGAGTTTAGAAAGACACTCTGTGCTTTATGGCAAGGTAGCCAAACTGCATTTAGCCCAGAGTCCTTATTTTATGTTGTTTGGAAGATTATGCCGAATTTTAGGTAAGTGTTATTTAATGAAGGATTAGTCTTCACAGTGTTCCTGAAACAATTTCCAGTGAAGCGGTGATATTCTAAATAATAAAGACTGGTATTGCTTTTTTTTTTGAAGGAGAACAGAAGTTGGATATATCTGACTAGACAACTGTTTGTTTAAATAATAGATGTTAGTAATGTCTTTAACAAAGGGTAGCATGTTTTGTTATAAAAACAAAGCCCTTATAAATAATAACATGCTCTAGGAAAACCTACTGGGTAAAATTTCCTTGATTCTTTCAAAATCTCGTAAAGAATAATTGCCATCATACACTGTCTTGTTATTTCAACTAAAAAATATCTAAATGTCATCAGTAGGAATCCGTGGTATTATATATACTGTTGTGGTCTGGGTTCAAGTCCTTTGGGATTCACTTTCCAGAAGGTAGCTGGGTCCCACCCTAATGTGGCTGTAGAGTCACTACTCGAGCCTCACTTGAGTAGGGAAACAGCCCTGCTATTAGAGGGTGCTACTTCTCCTAAGTTAGTCACCCCCATAGGGATTCAGGTAATAGCAGATTGACAACAGCCTTTCCACCTTCCGTCGATTTTATCCTGAAGCAAGTTATGGTTTTTATTTGTCATGATTCGGTACCTAATATACCTACCTCTTCTTTTTTTATTAACCAGCATGCTCTAGTAAAACTTAGTATATATTGTGCTCTCTTGGCCTAATAGTAGTTTAGATATGTTGGTAATACAGAGAAATATTTAAAAGATAACAACTTCAAAGAACTGCCTTGCATGTATAGCTGATCTGCATTTTATATCTAATCTGCATTAAAGAACACAAAATTTTTGTCAAGATAGGAAGCATTAGTCCCATTTTAAAAAAGACAAAACTGAGAGGGGTCGCAACTTGTTCAATCTTCTACATCTAGTAGATGATAGGACCAGTATTAGAACCCAGGTTTATTGGGGGTTGGTTAATGATAGCTATGCTTACAGTAATTTGTCTGCATGCCTGATTGAGGCCCACCACTGAATTTATACTGTTCTGCTTGGTCCCCTTGGTGACTTGGGTCCCTCATTCTTAGTTGGAAGTTTAGAAACATGAAACTTTTATTCAATAGAATTCTATTTTTCCTTTAAATCTGCCCACATCTCTGCCCTTTCTAGTTTCTGTAGCCCAACTGTGAGCATGATTTATTTTTTAGCTGCTTAATTTTACACATTCTGATATTCCTACCAATGAAGGGAAAGAATTTTTGGAAAAGGTAATTAGGTTGAGGAATTTGGCATGGAGCTTCCACAATGATTCTTAATACACAGGAACTCTTAGATTTCTTTCTTGATGACCAATGATAATTGGTTGCCTGTGTGTTCTTAGCAAGACTTTCTCTTAGTTCTATAATAATTGAGATTGTTCCTCATTTTCATGTAATCAAATAATAAGGGGGGACTGCTATACCTACTGCCATACTTATGGCTTCCCAGTATGCTGTTTTTCCTTTTCTAGACCATAAAAATACCTTAAAGTTAAATTTTTTTTTCAATAGGCAAAATACAGATAATTTAAAATTTCAAAAGATAAAAAAAGGATATGCAATGAAAGTTTTTTCTTTTACTCTATTCCTCAGCCTTTCATTTTGCTTTCTGGAAACAACCATAGTTACTAGATTATTGTGTATCCTTTCAGTGATATTCTGTATGTGTATAAACAATAGTGTGTGTGATTTTTAACATAAATTGCAACGTCCTTTTTTTCCTACTTTGAGATGATGCATATTAGTATATAAATAGCTTTCTCAGTCCATTTTATGGCTGCATAAACTTCTACTTTATGGTTGTATCATAATTTACGTAAGAATCCCCTACCAATGGTCATAAAATTGTTTTTTATCTTTTGCTGTTTCAAACACTGCTGCAGTGGATAGTCTCATACATATATATGCAGATATCTAAAAGAAGAATTGCTGGCTCAAAAAACACTGGCTTTTGTAATTTGATAGTCTTTTCTGCTAGCCTTTGCTTTCTTTAACACGATTTTGTCTTGTTGCCTCCCTCTTTGTCATGGGCTTCCTGACTAAGGTATTTGCCTTGTGATCCCATCTCTTTTTTTAGCATCCAGCTTAATATTCACTCTCTAGGAAAGTCTCTTGATAATTCAGATCAGGTCTGGTATTTATTCCTTTGCTTCTCATATCACTTATGTGCTATTGCTACTTTCATGTATAACAATTTAATATATTTGCCTTGACTTCCCTAGTTTTTTTTAGTTTTCTAAAAATTAGTTCTTGTTGTAATTAATGTTTAAAGATGATGAATGAATATTACTGAAACATTCTTATATTTGCTAAATATTCTACTTGGCTTTTTAGAAAATACAAAGATTTTGTATACAATAAATAGATGTTTGCCATGTAATATTTTAACAACAGTCTGTGGGTATTTGTAAATAGAGAACTTTAACAAATACTATGCAGTTGATATTTTATATTTAAACTATCAGTTCTTTTAACTAGGAATTTTGCTATTGTAGTTTTTGTCTGTGAACAAAAAAATCGTTTTTGAAATTTTCATTTTCTTGTGTTTTTGTCTTGGAGAAATGCACCATGATTGATGGCATACTGGATAGAAATAGCTAAATTTACCTGATTTTGGTTTTGAAGATAATTCAGACAAAACAATAATTTAGAATTCTTGTATGAATGTTAAAGATACTTTAAATATGAACAGAACCTAAAATTCTAGTGTATCCTAGGTATTTTAGAAGACTTCGTTTTAGAATGATAAAATTTGATTCCGTAGATTTGTGTCCTATTCCTTATTGGTCTTTGCCATTTTACACCTTATGTACTGATAATGCCAAAACAGAGAATAATCAGTAACGTACAGGTGTTTGATGTCACAATTGTGAGTGTTGGGGCATCATACAAGTACTAGTATGTGTCTGTATTCCATGGTGTCTTTGATTATTTAGAATGTCTGTTTTTCACACTCAAGCCAGCAGCAAAGTAGCATTTTCTTTGATCATTCTTTATTGGAGCATTTTGTTTTCAGGATTTGGGTACATACGGCTTGCCTCATTGTGCCAAAATTTTTGTGAAGAGCCAATTGCCTCTGTATTCTTATACATTTGCTTCAGCAGTGCCCGTCTTTCTCAGCCCCCTCATTCAGAAAGGATGATTCATGATCTTTTAGGCTTTTTATATTTACAGTGTGTCCTTCAATCTCACAGCATGTTTATAATAGATTTTCTGTAGACACTAAGGAAAGGAGGTAATTTCAAGGTCACAGACACATGAAGATAAGAAACAGTATTAATATTGGAGCTAGCTATTTCCCTCTTTTTTCTCTCTGAATAATGTCACAGAGATACCAGTTGGTTCCTCATAAATCCATTTTCTCACTAACTCACAAACACCTGTTTGGGTGACATCACTGAAATGATTTGTGTATAAAACATAAACATTGCACCCAAACGTGAGGAGTGTTTCCGTTAACATGATTACCAAACAAGAGAAACCTAAATTGACTACAGAGGAAACTCTGAAGCCCAGATTGTATAATTGGGAAGTAATTGGAAAGCTTAAGTTTTTTGAAAGTAACATATTATATAATATATGTTAAGACTTTCAGATACTCAATGAAAGGTTTTATTTAAGTGTTTAAAAATGGAACTATAAATGTCTCTTTAGACAGAATCAGAAAATTTTCCTAGTCTTAGACTGTTTTCTGATAAAGATCACAAATTAAAACAGAAACCCATAACTAAACTTTACAAATAGCTGAGTGTTCCATGATCTCATGTAGGTCAAAAATGTGTTTCTAATGATAAAGGAAACATTAGAAAATAATATATTTTGATATTAGAAAAGAGGATCATGGTGTAATTGGAAACATTAATGTACATTGGGAAGATTGTGTTTTAAAAATGTTTAAATGTGTTTGATGGAAATGAAAATTGGCCTAACTATAAGGTAGGGGTAGTTATGATCCATTTTAGACACATGATGATTAGATATCAGGTTATTTTGG
This sequence comes from Eidolon dupreanum, assembly GCA_028627145.1. Lineage (NCBI taxonomy): Eukaryota > Metazoa > Chordata > Mammalia > Chiroptera > Pteropodidae > Eidolon > Eidolon dupreanum. The sequence goes on along the minus strand of CM053509.1, from coordinate 38,947,920 downwards.
TGAGAGAATGAAACTTTTATGTGTGATAGAATTTCAGATATGACCTAAAATACTAATAATATTACCTTTAAGTCGTGAAAAAAAGGAAGTTGTATTGAAAAAGTTTAAAGCACCTCCTTAGATATATAAAGGAACTACCAATTTTGAACATTATTGACTGTGAATTTTAATTTTTTATTCATATAAAACTTAGAAGAAAAACTTCAATGTACGTTGATATTTGGTTGCTAAATAGTTCAGAAAAAAATTATAGTGCTAAAGTAACTTCTGATTTAATATATGTGCTGCCGAAGCGAGCGCAAGTAACTTCTGATTTAAGTTCCATTGCTTAGGCAGATTGTTTCAGAATTTCTAATTTCTAGAAGAAATTTCAGGAAAAGGGGGAAAATATATATTGAGGGAAACTCTGGGTGAAAGAAATTTTGCTTATAGGACCATTTCCATTTCCTGGAAGAGTGATGGAAGTTTTGACTCAAGACCAGGCCAGAAAAATTTGAAATTTAGAGGATAGATTAAAGAGAACCTTCCATGCTGGCAAAATATAGGCATAAGTCTTTTCTATCTATAGTTTTATGAAAGCACTTTATATTTCATTGCTTGATTTATTTTATCTACCTAAACCTTTGTGACCTTCCAATTCTCCCAGCTTCATTTTCTGTCAGCCTTCATTTATGTTTACTTGTCAATGATCTGTATAAGAATTACATATAAGTTCCTGTCTGAATATAGTATAAGAAGTAACCTAAGAATATGTTACTGTATATGTTCAAGCTTTAGAATAGAGAATAATTAACTGTGTATGAGTCAGTGCATTTTAAAAGTGTTTATTTAAAAGATATCTTTTGAATCAAAGATTAAGATGCAAGTATAGGATGTTAGACATCTTTAACTTTTTAGATAATTTTTCTTTTCCTGTCAGCCAGCGTTTAAAAATTATTATCTTCTAATCTAAAAAATTAGTTTTAAACTCCTTATGTAGTGGTGACTTAAACCTACTTTTCCGATGGTTATAATATGAAATTTTGAACACCTTTCTAGAGGGTCCAACGGGAGAGTGTCTATCCAGAAAACATTGGTTATAGTCAGTCTCATCCCTGTTACTCTCTTGTAGGACTTTAGGCAAATTACACACACTTCTTTTTTTGCCCCTCAATTTTTCTCATCTTTAAAATGAGATCAGTTGAAATCACTACAAGTCAATGAGTTCTAATATTCTGTGTTTTTTAACTTATTTTTAAGCAGTAGAATTTTTTTCTTAATGAGAAATTTTATGTGTAAAACACAGAGCAAGTGGGGGTGAGGAGTCAGGGAGCTTCACTGTGCTCTGAGTGCAGGGGGACAGCCATTCCCAGTGCTTTTTCCTCCTACCTGTTTGGCTGGGCAGGTGGAGCCTCCCCAGTGACAAACCGTTTCTCTTTGTTTCAAGGGGCTATCAGCAGCAGGATGCCCATGAATTTATGCGCTACCTTTTGGACCACCTACACTTGGAACTCCAGGGCGGATTCAATGGTGTTTCCCGCTCAGCAATTCTGCAGGAGAATTCCACTCTGTCAGCAAGTAACAAATGTTGCATGTAAGGTTTAGTTTCTTTTTATCTTTTAAGAGGATCTTAGACATTTCTGTTGGTGTTATTTTTTGTTAGATTCATAATGAAAGGTAGAGCATTTTCTTGGACCTTTACTGAGACTTTTATGCACTTGAACTTGATGACCAAGTATACTGGCATATGCCTCCTGCTTCTAGACCAGAGGCATTTTGTATTTGCATCTTGGCATAATTCTGATTATTATTTGGCATAGATTATTTTAAAACTTAAAAAATATATATATTTGTACAATTTAGAACTTAAAAAATTTCCTCCAAATGTACTGAATAATGGGTGGGAGACAATTTTCATATACTAAAATTATGTTTGTTCACTAAAAACAAAAGCTTAAAATATTTTAAAAGTGATATTCGAACTTGAATTCTAAAGCCTTATTTTGAACTTGAATTTTCCTAAAGTATATCTGTCCTTTAATGAAACTGAGGCATTTGTAAATTCTCAGAATATTTTCTTACCGCTACGTGAATGAAACAAACCTTTTGGATTGCTTTTTCAAGTACTGGTATCTCGAAATATACATTGAGATTAGAACATTTATTTTGCTTGAGGCAGGGATGTTTTACTGATATTTCAGCCTGGATTTTGGTTAATTATAGTATGCTTTTGTTCAAATTTTTGAAAAGTTTTGTGTTGACCTATGCAGGAGAGGGATTTAAAAGATGAACTCTCCAAAGAAAGAAAGATTAGGTAATATATAAGGGTCTCTGTTGTATTGCCTGGTAGTCCATAAATCTGATTTAGTAAGTTAAGTTATTTTTAATGATAGAACAGTCTCATAGCTAATCTGTTTCTGAGAAGGGTAAACAATATTAATAGTCATACTTTTCAAAATGTTTGTCCCTCCAGGTCTTAGTAGCTATGATTCCAATTAGAATCCAGTAGAGAAAGGAAAGGATTTATGACCTGGTAGAATTTAAAATCGTATTAAGTGAAAAAGTCTGTTTTGTGTTTTGAAAAATTCTATATTTTGACTTGATTAATATTCTTTTCTGAGGCAGAAATTATAAAGGAAGAACTATGTTGAGTTTAAATGTACTGCTATGTAATAAAGTATTTCTATTTAAATTAAAGGTAGCATTGTTTGTAAACATCAGTATGAAATGATCAATCATAGTCCCTTTATTTTCAGTAGATAGTTTTTGGGTATGTCTTTTGTTTATGACACAGATATTAAACCTAAAACCAGAAATGGCGATTATGTTCTACAGTTCCCAATATATCTTCCTTTTTTAATTTTTAAATAAAAGCCATATGTATTATGAAAAACTTTTTAAAAAGCTGTAATATATTAATTTTGCCAGCAAAGGAAGGAAGCCAAAGAAGCAGACTTTAAAAAAACAATTGCTTGGATAGGTTTTGTTGGTCTCATCATTACAGTAGGGTGAATTTAGAGCAGTTCAGGAAGTACGGTTCAGTGTATTAGGAGTACTATTGGTTGCAAGTGACAGAAATCACCTCAGATTGGTATTAGCATAAAAGCATTTATTTACTGGAGTTAACTGCACAGGTGCACAAAGAATGACGAATAGGTGTTTGTTGTAATGTTGTTAACAATAGAAAAATGTCAAAACAACCCCAGTATCCATTAGTATTATATTGGTTAAATTAAGGGCAGGATCATAGTGTTAAGAGCAGCTGCTCAGGCCAGACCAACTATGTGACCTTGGGCCATGTTACTTAACCTTTTGGACCTTGGCTTCCTGGTGTATGAATTGGGGTAATAGTGTCTACCTCATAGAGTATGGATTAATCGATTTAATAAATGGAAAGTATTTAAAATGGAGCTTGGCAGGTAGTAAGTGCTATATAATTGAGTGCTTGCTAATCATGCTCTTCCTGGTGCACTTTCTCAGTTGTTCTTGTGTCCATTCTATGTCCATACTATGGCATGAAGCTGTCAAAAAGAGTGAGGTACATACATGTTCAAAATATATACTTAGGAGACAAAAATAAAAGCAAAAGGCAGGTATGATTCTAATTATTATGCTGATGAAAACACCCTTAACACAGTTTAAGAGCTTTCTTTTTGGTAAGCACTTCTCTAAAAGTACTGTCCATACATTACTCATTCATCTTTAGCCAGGCATCTGAGGTGGATTAAAGTTATTTCTATTTTACATTTGATGAAGCTGAGACACCTAGAGGTTAACTAGCATTAGGATAATTGTTTTTTTTTAATTGTCCTTAAAGTGATATATTTTTGATCTCCACAAGGGAATTATTTACAATATTATTTCAAGTGAGCTTTTTATAAAGGCTTGTTGTTGACAGTAGTATTCAACACTTCAATTGTGAAGTCATACCTAAACCAGTAATTACTAAATATGTATTAAATTTCTTTTTCCACAAATCTGACAGAGGACCATCTAAAAAATCTAAATCTGTCTGTGATTGAGGTTGTTCAAAGTAAAGTAATTGAGAGCTCCCTATAAGATAAGAGGCCTTGTAAAGATTCAAATATAAGGCAGTCCCCTCTTTTCTGAGGGATATATCTCGGGGTAAGGAATTCTCCTGCTCTGAGTGTAGGCATATACATGTTCTGATTGATAAATGTCTAGTATTAGTTACTTTTGGAGAAAGTAGTAGGTTTGAAGAGGGCCTGGGGGGAGGCCAGGCAATGGCTTAAACCCTTTATTTAGTATGTACAGTTTTGAAGTTTTTGTATTATTTTATAATTTAAATAAAAAAGGTATACATTCCCCCAAAGGGAGTGACCTATAGCTTTTACACATTTTAGTTTTTACTGAGATATTTTCTGTGGTGATTTTCTTTAGAAATGGAGCATCTACAGTTGTCACGGCTATATTCGGAGGCTTCCTTCAAAATGAGGTTAACTGTCTCATATGTGGGACAGAATCTAGAAAGTTTGATCCATTCCTAGGTAAGACATTTGGTATGTGGAGATACAATATTGTATTAAAATAATAATTTAAAATTTCCTTTGAAAATTAAGACAGATAAATCATTAAAAATACATCAAGTTTTGAAATTAATTTTTAAATGTGGTTATATGACTTTAACAGCTGTTTTCTTATTTCCTTTTAAGATCTTTCATTAGATATTCCAAGTCAATTCAGAAATAAGCGCTCTAAGAATCAAGAAAATGGACCAGTTTGTTCATTACGAGGTAAGATACTAAATTAATGTTCTAGAATTCTTTTTTCTCTCTGAAATAGCTTAATAGATTTATAAGCTCCATCTATACGTGCTATGTTGTTAATCACTTTAATGAATTTGTGTTCTAACTTAACAAAAGTCAAACCTGAATGTCTCTTTCTGTCCCCCCCCCAAAAATCTGTTTAATACTAATGCCTGCCAGAGATATTAGGTCAAGTGTAAACTATTTTCTCACCTTTCTCTTTTTAATACTGGTTTTAAAAGTGAAAGTTGGTAACAAAACTTTTTCTGACCTAATGAAATAGAATTTATTCTGTGGATATTCTCCTAGTATCCATAGAAAGAAAGAATGTTCAGCAAAGTTTTATAAATTATGGCACTATTTATTCTTTTGTATGACTAATAGTTTGAGAAATCTGTTGATAACTACTGTTGGATAAGCCGGAGGCCCTACTTTTAAGTGCAAGGGTATTAAAATTCACATTTACTTTGCAAGATTTTGAACAATTTTTTCCGTGATGAATATTAACTACTTTAGTCAAGGCGGAAGACCAGTTCTTGACCAATTACTGAAATGATTCATTGTTCTTATTAGTCATAAAAGGAAAAAACTAGAAAAGAAAAAAAGAGGACCTAGTATGTATTCTGTCATTAAGTAACTTTACACTGAAGGCAAGTAACATAATTTCAACCCTGAATTGTATGTTCACTGAAAGGAATTCTTTTCTTCAACTATTTTAGGAAATATTGTTGTCATTATCTATTTATATCTCTTAAAAAACAAAAGATTCTATTGGTCAAAAACTGTACTGTCTGGTATAGTAACCATAGCTATATATAACTATTAAAATTTAATTAAAATAAAATTTAAAAATTTTAGTTGCTTACCTGCACTAGCTATGTTTCAAGTGCTCAATAACCACATGGCCAGTGGCTACTGTATTTGACAGCATAGATGTAGAACATTGCCATTATTGCATAAAATTCTACTGGACAGCGCTATTCTAGCATCAAATTATCCTGGTAAAAATATAACTTTCTCTTAGGGGAGGGGGCACGCTTCTTTTTCTGTGTCACCAGTGCATTGTACAGCATTTGGCTTCTTAAGAGCAGCAGAGATCTTGCTTGTAACACTGTTGCTCAGGTAGTTTCTGGAAATCTTTTGGGGGGTGACTGTCAAAGACTCTGGGCTACTCAAAAAAATGAGAACAGAACAACCCTGCATATGAAAACATCTTGTAGATACTTTCACTTTGTTCCTACCTATGCAAATTGATTGTCGCTTTTGAACAGGAATACAGAAGAAATTTAAGAAAGCCTCATGCACTTCACTTCTCTCCAAAATATGTGGCTACAATGTGTTTCTCCAACTGTTTTTGACCTGTTTAAGGTTAAGAAAATATCACAATATACTTGATATCAAATGTCAGTTCATTTTTGGCATGTGAATATAGGCCAACTTAATCATAAAACAGATAGCATTTAATCAGGATATCAGGGAGAATTAAATTATTAAAGGAATTAGCCTCAAACTACAAAATCTAAATTGAATTAACTTCATTTTGTAATTTCTTCAATAAGAATAGTAATAATATTGACATTAGTTTTAAAAATACCATTCCTCAATATAAATATGTGAATATATACTTGAAAAATGTTTCCTAACATTTAAGTAAAGCCAGTACATTTGGATAATCTTTGGTTGTAACACCCAAAGACACTGGTTTATTCAGGCTTCTTTCCTTTCTTCTTTGCTGTGTCCTCCATCTCGAATTAGTCATGTACATGGTTATTATTGCGTTCTGTAGCATTTCACTTATTACCTACCCCAGAATGCTTTAATGCTGATCCCCCTCCCCTTTCTTGAGACCATCCAGGGGAAGAGTGTATGATACAACTAGGTGGTTGGTTGGTACTATGAACAAGAAAAGTGGCAAATGGAGATGATAAACTTGAAATAAATATTTGTAACATATATGAAAAAGTACTTGGGCAAAGTATATAAGAAAAATGTAAATGATCAATTTAACATCTGAAAAATGTCTCACATATATTCAAGAAACTAAGTAAAGCAACATTTGTCAAACTGATAAAGATAATATCCATCATTAGTGAAAGTTTTGAAAGTGGGCACTCATATATTAGTGTTAATGTAAATTGGTACAGTTGTTTTGGGAGGATAATGATCACCATTTTTAATAGGCATTTCCTTAGACATAGTAATTTCACTTATGTACAATAACTTATGTAAAAGATATTCATTGAAGCATTCTCTGTTACTGCAAAAAAATTCAACAATTTATATTCCCACCAGAAGGGCATTGGTTTAATAAATTATACTATGTAGCAATTAAAAAGATAAAGTTGATCAGTAGCTAGGCCATAGAAAGATAACTACAAAATATTGTAGAGTAAAATACTATCCATGGAAGTATGTACACAGAATGAATCCATTTGTATAAGATAAAAACCATTCATATGTGCATTAAACTTGAACAGCATACACTGTACCTTTATAGTGATTATCTTAGAGTGGGCTTCAGGAAGAAATGGATCATGACTTATTTTTTCATGTTCTTTTATATTATTTGAAAGTTTTTAACCTATTGTATCACCTTTGGTATTTGTTTAGGGGAAGTAAAACAAAATGTGGATTAATTCACGCATACTTCCCAATTATTGCTTTGCTAAATTAAATTTATATAATGCATAAAAGTGATCTAATAACTTCAACAAACCGGTTTTATTCCCTGTTCTCCATAGGGATGCTATTTAACAGTTAATATGTGGAAAACTGACACTTGTAAAAAAAATCTTAGGAGTTTCAAAAACCACCATGGCATATTTTTTTTTTCCTCATGAAATGCAATAAAATACAAATGAGTTTTTTAAGTAGCTTCCTCAGATCCTTAATGAGAAATATGAAAGTCAGTAGAGAACAACAAAGCTTTGCTGAGATGTGAATGCCAGGTAGCTGGTAGAGGCTGTTCACTGGCCATGTGATTCACTCACTTTTACGTATAAGCTTTGAGATGAAAAGCATATTCGTGCTGCTGCAAAATATTAAACTGTAGTACACTTCAGGGTCAGACTTTTCAAATAGTTAAAATGGCAATTTGCAAATCTGTGAATGTCAAGGATATGCTATATCTAGGCAGTGTTCCCCTTAAAGAAGTTGTGTGTATATGCTTCAATAATGGTTTTTTGTGCTACAGAGAAGGAAAATTCCTTGTATGTTCATTGTAGAATTTGGGGAAAATTCAAGAGTGCAAAGAGGAAAATAAACATCCCTTATAAGCCTGCAATGGTTAAGGATGTTTTTGTTTCAAAAGCTGTTTTATAAAAGGGCAGCAGTTGGAACTTTACAATTATTGTGGATTGTTTTTTTTTTTTTTTTTAACCCATAGAAACCATTACAAATAGGCATTAGGTTTTCAGGAGAGTTTAAGCTTTATAAAACCCATATGGAGATGACTGGTAGTGGGAGTAGTTCTCAACTAATTCAGCTAGGGTATATAATGTTGCTTCTTTATTAAAACTCCCTAAAGGCTGCCCGTGGGCACACCAGTCTTCTGACCTGATGCAGTTATGACAATGAGGCTGTTTCATTGTTTGGGGTACAGCAGCAGGTGTGGGGCTCCTGAGTCTGTCACAGCCACAGTGAGAGGTGTGAAAACACAAAGAGGCTCCTAGAGGCAGTTGGGCCACCACTTATTGAGCGTTTGAAAAACCAGGTTCAGCTTGTATTGCTTGTTCACAAATTGTCTAATGGACCTTTCATTCCATTTTGGTTTATCACATGGCTTCATGTGAAAAGGAGGGAACTCCACTATCTTATGCACAAGTTGGTTATATTGTGAGTTTCTGTCTCAAACTGGTAGGGAGGAAGAAAAATACAATGGAAATAAATGTTGGAAAGCAAGAAGATGCTGGGGGAAGGCGCAAAAAACCTCTTAGGTGTTCGGGAGAAGCTGAGGACTGGAAGGTTGCTACAGAGAGGGGCTTCATCTGCAGAAAAGGCGCAGAGTGATATAGGGCCAGGTGCTGTGGCCCTGGGGCCTGCTTGTGGGAATCGTGGGATGGACAGAGGGAGGGCTGCCAGTGTGGCTGCAGCCGTGCCCACCAGTGTCGGGCAGAAGGAAGAAACTGGAGAGCAGTCCAGTATTTCTGTGTATTTAACATTTTGGTCTCAAAACTGCAAATGAGTTGCTGTGAAATGGTAATATATTCTTAAGATAATCTCAGTACTTCTAAGGGTATCAAATTCCTGAAATTAGAGGTTCTAAATAATTACCAAAGGAGACTTACAATACTACCTGCTAACTCACTAGTAACCCCTCCTGAATGACTGCATGTTTCCATACACAGGGGAGAGGCCCTTTCAGAAAGTGGTTCATTGTAGGTTAAATATAGGAAAACAGGCTTTCCCCTTGTTGAGTAGTTTCTCAGTGTTGTGTGGCTGGGGAGACATGAGGACCATTGTCTTGCTGGTGAATAGGATGGAGAGGCTGAAGGACAAAGCATCTCAGTCATCATTTTTGCCTTACCTCTTATTTGTCTGGTAAAGTTTCAAGTAGATGTTGATTTTTACTTATTTAATTCTTTTTGTGCTGGTAAAATATACATAACAATTTACTATGTTAATGATTTTTAAGTGTACAATTCAGCAGCATTCAGTAAACTCATAAAATTATGCAACCATCACCACTATTTCCAGAATTTTTTATCATCCAAAACAAACTATACCAATGAAATAACTCACCATTCCCTGTCTACCTAGCCTCAGTAACCTCTATTCTGATTTCTATGAATTTGCTTTTATTCTAGGTATTTCATGTAAGTGAAATCGTACTGTATATCCTCTTTATAAATGGCTTATCACACTTAGTATGTTTTCAGGGTTCATCCACGTTGTGGCATGTATCAGACTTGCCTTCCTTTTAAAGGATGAATAATATTCCATTGTATATATATATACTACATTTTACTTGTCTGTTAATCTGTTGATAGACACTTGGGTTGTTTCTACCTTTTAGCTATTGTGAATAATGCTGTTAATGAACCTAAATGTACAAATACCTGTTTGAGTCCCTGCTATCCATTCTTTTGAGTATATACCTAGGAGTGGAATCCCTAGGTCATATAATTCTGTGTTTAATTTTTTGAGGAACTGCCAAACTTTTTTACATGGTGGCTGCACTATTTTATATTCCCATCAGCAATGCATGACGATTCTAATTCCTCCACATTCTAGATAACACGTGTTATTTTCTTTTTTTTTTTTTTAAATAATAGCCATCGTTATGTAAAGTAGTATCTCATTGTGGTTTTGATTTCCTAATGGTTAATGATGTTGAGTATCTTTCCCTGTGCATATTGACCATTTGTATATCTTCTCTGGAGACATGTCTATTCAAATCCTTTGCCTATTTTTTAATCAGGTGGTTTATTTTTTAAGGTAAACCATCCAAGCATTTTTTATTCATTAATATTCATAAATACAGCAGCTTTGTTAGAGATTTCAATTTTCCTCTTCAGTTTGAATGTGGAATATTAGGAGAGCCTTTTGCCTGTCAAGGCACAGGAAGCAGAGATCACTCCTGTACTGCTGTCAGGTGGTTTATTTTTGTTGTTGAGTTAAAGGAGTTCTTTCTGTATTGTGGCTAGTAATTCTTTATCAGAGAAATGATTTGCAAATATTTTTCTTCTATTCTGTGGTTTGTCTTTTCACTTTCTCATTAGTGTCCTTTGGTAACAAAAGTTTAAAATTTTTGACAAAGTCCAGTTTATCTCATTTTTCTTTTGTTGCCTGTGCTTTTGATGCTATATCAAAAGAATTTGGTAAATCAAATTTTATGAAGCTTTTTCTGTATGTTTTCTTGTAAGAGTTTTATGTCTTGTAAGGGTTTAAGTCTTTGATCCATTTTGAGCTAATTTTGATATATGGTATTAAGTAAGTGTCCAGCTTCACTCTTTTGTATGTGAATATCCAATTTTCCCAGCACCATTTGTTTAAAAGATTGTCCTTTCCCTATTGAATGGTCCTGTTGCTCTTGTCAAAAATCAATTGACCATATATTCGAGAGTTAATTTCTGAGCTCTCCCTTCTGTTTCACTAATCTGTATGTCTAACTTTATGCCAGCATTACACAGTTTTGATTGCTATAATTTTGTAAATTTTGAAATTAGAAGTGTTGTGTCCTGCAACTTTATTTTTTGTCTAGGATTGTTTTGGGTATTCATGATTCTTTGAGATTACATAGGAATTTTAGAATGGGCTTTTCTGTTTCTACAAAAAAATGCCACTGAAATTTTGATAGAGATTGCATTGGATCTGTGGATTGCTATAGGTAGTATTGTCAAATTAATAATAAGTCTCCCAGGCCCCGAAATGAGATGCTGTTCCATTTGTCTTTATATTTTCAGCAATGTTTTATAGTTTGCAGTACAGTTCTTTTGTCTCCTTGGTTAAATGTATTAATAAGAATTTTACTCTTTGATGTGATTGTAAATGGAATTGTCTTAATTTCCTTTTTTGGATTGTTTATGGAAACAATGATTTTTGTGTGTTGATTTTATATCCTACAACTGTGCCAAATTCATTTATTAGTACGAGCAGTTTCTTTTTTTATCTTTAGAGTTTTTTCCATTTAAGCTCATGTCATCTGTGAACAGATAATTTTGCTTTTTCATTTTCAATTTGGAAACCTTTTATTTCTTTTTCTTGCTCAATTACTCTGGCTAAAATTTTCAGTACCGTGTTGAATAGAAGTGAAAAGGGCATTCTTGTCTTGTTCCTGATCTTAGGGGAAAAAGCTTTTTTAGTCTTTGACCACTGAGTATGATGTTTACTTTGGGATTTTCTTATATGGTCTTTATCATGTTGAAAAAGTTGCCTTCTTTTCCTCATTTATTGAGTTTTTACATGCTGATTTTTAAATAGGGAAAATTCTGTTTTTGTTTTTGTTTTTTTTTCTGTATTTAATTCCTACCCCCACTGTGGCTTAAGGCCACAGCTTTCTACATGATGCAACAAATAATTGGTGGTGAAAGCTCCCATGATTTCAGCTTCAGAGCTTACAAACACCATAATAATCAGTCTAAAGGGATTCACGGTACCCGCCAGTCTGTAGTGTAGTCAGTGCTCTTTATAGCTAGAAATGTGGAACTTAGGAGGCCTCTGAGGACAGCATCACTATAAATTTGGGTTTAGTGTTTGAGACTTACTTCAGGACATACAAGGTCAGAACAGTACACCCTTTTCAAGGAACCATCCTTGACATAAAATAGCAGGTTGGCAACGTTATGTTTATGAGATCTACTAGAACAAAGTTGGAGAGAGAGGGGTCACTGCCCACAGGAGGTTGAGAAAGCCTCAAAAAAAGTGAGAAGTACACTGAGTTGAGGAGAGAAAGGGGTGGGATGTATATTTCAGGTATTGGGATCAGGAAGCAAAGGCTTATTTTAAAATACATGGGAGGGATTCCAGTTCAAGATAGTAACGTGGCATGGTCCTGAGCTCACCTCTTCCCATGGACACACTGACTCTATAGGTACATATGGAATGATTTCCTCTGAAAAAAAGAAAAAGAAAGAGAAAGAAAGAAGGGAGGGAGGGAGGGAGGGAGGGAGGGAGGGAGGGAGGGAAGGAAGGAAGGAAGGAAGGAAGGAAGGAAGGAAGGAAGGAAGGAAGGAAGGAAGGAAGGAAGGAAAAACCCTAAAATCTAGCTGAGCAACTCTTGCACATTGGGGAAGTTAGAAGGAAACCACATCGAAGCGAGTAAGAGAGACTGAGACACAGTCTCTTCCATCCCCTGACGCGGTGACCCACAATCAGGAGCGAACTAAAACCCAGCGCTTCTCCCTGAAGAGTGAAAGGTATGAACCCCACATGGGATACTGCAGCTTTTTAAGACCTGCACGTGAGAGATTAGCCTTAGTTTATGAGGCTGTAGTGAACAGAGAAATGGCTTTTAAAGGGCTTGTATGTAGACCCACTCATCCTAGGGCCAGGCCAGAAGCTGCTGATTGAAAAGCAGCCAGACTTTCTGTGAAAGAGGCTCATTTGCAAATCCTAAAGTAGTCGCCTTAGGGGCAGGGGCCTGCTGAGATATTCTCTGAGGATGGAGGCTTGCCGGTGCTGTCTTCATGTTCTCCCTCTGCCACGCTCCAGAGTGCCAGTATATCTCAGAGGGGAGTTTTTACATGCATCTGGTGCTCCAGTTTTTGTGGGTGCTGCCAGGGGACAATTCTGTGTCACCTGGCTCTGGCAACCAGTGGGGCTTACGCTTGTAGGTCCCACAGGACTTGTAACCAATAGAGAAAGTTCTTAAACAGCCATCACCCTCAGGACACAGCAAGAGGCAACAGACCTAGGAGCTCAGTTTTTCTACGGAAGAGATTTATTAGCTTATCTTCATAGCTGCAGCCTGAAGTGCAGGCTTCTAATTAAACACACATGTAAAAGCCCACTGTAATCTTTTCCAGAGACTTCAGAGGGTGGGCAGTATCTTTCTGCTCTCCCTCTGCTGTGCTCCACAGCAGCAGCATCTCAGAAGGGGAGCTCTTATCTTGTCTGGTGCCACAGATTTTGTGGCTGCTGGTCAGGGAATTCCCCTTGGTCTTGTGGCTCTGGTGGCCAGGGAAGCTTGTGTTCCCAGGTCCCATAGGACCATAATAACTGGAGAGAGAGTTCTTGACAGGCTAGCACCCCACAGTACTGAATAGATATCAGAGTGAAACACACCCCAGTTTTTCTTTCAAAGAGACCTATTTGCTTGTCCTGGAGCTTGTCCTTGGGGACAGGCTTCAGATTTGGCATATATCTAGGGGCCTGCAGAGCTGCTCTCAGAATGTAGGCTGTCGTACACCGTCTTTGTGCTTCTCTTCTGTCCTACTACAGCTTGCCAGTATCTCCCAGAAAGGACCTTATATACTCATGGAGCCCCAGTTTTTTTCAACTCCAGGGGATACCTCCAGATCACCTAGCTCTGGTGGCCAGACGCAGTCTCACAGGATCATATATATCTGCATACTTTAAATGCTGCTGCCTGAGGGTCTGGTTTGCAATCAGCCTGAATCTAGTGGCTGATGAAGACCCTCCCCTTTGCGACACTGACAAGTCTTGGCACATCCTCAACTACTGGGAACTATTAAAAATAAAATAGGTTGCTTGGACAATCACAGGTTGTTCTGAGAGACAACTAAGAGCTAGGGTAGGGTTGCATGCTAAGGTTCATCTCATATAGGAGGCACTCCTTCAAGACCGGCAGAGGTGCTTGTTTCATCTAATGCTTAGAAACTAACACATAGAGTCAAGCAAAATGAAGAAATAGAGAAATATATTCTAAATGAAAAAAAAGAAGATAAAACATCAGGAAAAAACCTTAATGAAATGAAATAAGTAATTTACCTGATAAAGAGTTCAGTGTCAGGAAAGGTATGGATGAACACAGTGAGAACTTCAACAAAGAGATAAAAGACCAAATAGAAGTCAGAGTTAAAGAATATAATAACTGAAAACAGCAGATAGATGAATCAAAAGAAACGATCAGTGAACTCGGAGGGCTCTGGAACTCACCTAATCAGAGCAGCAAAAAGAATGATACGATAAAAATTACAGGCCATATCCCTGATGAAGAAAAAATGAAGATAGCTTAAGGTAGCAGTCCCCAACATTTATGGTACCATGGATCGGAGCTCTTATGAGAATCTAATGACTGATGATCTGAGGTGGAACTGGGGTGGTGTTGCTAGCACTGGGGAGTGGCTGCAAATACAGATGCAGCTTCACTCACTCACCCACCACTCACCTCCTGCTGTGTGGCCTGGTTCCTAATGGGCCACAGACCAGTACCAGGGGTTGGAGACCCCTGGCTTATGGGACTATGGGACAACATCAAGCAAACTAGCATTCACATTATAGTAGTCCCAGAAGGAGAAGAGTGAGAGAAAGGGGAAGAAAATTTATTTGAAGAAATGTTGACAGAAAACTTCCTTAACCTGAGGAAGGAAACAGACATCCATATCTGGGAATCCCAGAGAGTTCCCAATAAGACAAACCCAAAGGGACACACACTGATAACTTACAGTTAAAATGTCCAAAGTAGAAGACAAAGAGAGACTTTTAAAAGCAGCAAGAGAAAAACAATTTGCTATTTACAAGGGAACCCCCATAGGACTATCAGATTTTTCAGCAGAAAATTTGCAGATTAGAAGGGAGTGGCATGATATATTCAAAGTGCAGGAAGAAAAAAAACTTCCAACTAAGAATACTTTCCCCAGCAAAGATATAATACCGAATTGAAAGAGAGAGAGTCTTCCAGATAAGCAAAAGCTAAAGGAGTTTATTACCACTAAATCAGCCTTTTAAGAAATGTTAGAGACTTCTATAAGCTTCAGAGAACTGGTGCTGACTAGTAACAAGAAAGCATATGAAAGTATAAATTAATAGGTAAAGGTAAATATACAGTAAAGGTAGTAGATTAATTACATTAAATTCGTATGAGGTTAAAAGTCAAAAGTAGTAAAAATTACTATAACTATAATAATTAGCTAAAGGATACACAAGATAAAAAAGATATAAAATGTGGCATCAAACAAAATGTGAGTGAAGAAGAATAAAAATATAGAAGTTTAGAGTGTGTTCACACTTGTTATAAATTTAAAATAGACTTATAAAAAGTTATATGTAAGCCTCATGGTAACCACAAAGGAAAAACCTATTAGATAGAAAGATAATGAGAAAGGAACCTAAGCATACCACTAAAGAAAGTCATCAAACCACAAAGGAAAAGAGCAAGAGAAGAAGAAAGGCACAGAGAGGAACTACAAAACAGCCAGAAAACACTTAACAAAATGGTAGTAAGTACATACTTATTAATAATTAAATGTAAATGAACTAAATTCTCCAGTCAAAAGACATGGAGCAGCTGAATGCATTAAAAAACAAGACCCACTTATATGCTACCTACAAGAGACTTGCTTCAGATGTAAGGACACCAAGAGCCTGAAGGGGTTGAAAAGACATATTCCAGGCACATGGAAACCAAAAGGAATCTAGGGTAGTTATACTTACATCAGACAAAATAAACTTTATAACAAAGATTGTAATAAGAGAGAAAGAAGGGTATTATGTAATGATAAAGAAGTCAATCCAATAAGAAGATTTAACATTAGTAAATGTATACCCAGTATAGGAGCATCTAAATATATAAAGCAAATATTAACAGATCTAGAAGGAGAATGAGAGAGTAATATAATAGTAGTAGGGAACTCTAATACCCCACTTACCTCAATGGATAGATCGTCCAGACAGAATATCCATAAGGAAACGTTGGCCTTAAACAACTCATTAGCCCAGATGGACTTAATAGACATATACAGAACATACTATCCAAAAGCAATAAAATATTTTTCTCAAGAGCACATGCAGCATTCTCTAGGATAGATCATATGTTAGGCCACAAAACAAGCCTTAATAAATTTAAGGAGATTGAAATCATATATTTTCCAACCACAATGGTATGAAACTAGGAATCAATTACAAGAAGGTAACTGGAAATACACAAATACATGGATATTAAACAACATGCTACTGAACAACCAATGAGTCAAAGAAAAAGTCAAGAGAAATAAAAATATACCTTGAGACAGATGAAAATGGAAGTGCAACATGCCAAAACTTGTGGGATGCAGCAAAAGCAGTTCTAAGAGGGAAGTTTATAGTGATAGATGCCTACCTCAAACAATAAGAAAAATCTCAAACAACCTAACTTTACACCTTCAGGAACTAGAAAAAGAACAAAGTAGAAGGAAGGAAGTAACAAAGATCAGAGCCCTCTCCCCGTGCCCCACCCCCCACTGCCAAAAAAATGAAATAGAGACTAAAAGGATAGTAGAAAAGATCTGTGACATTTAAGAGCTAAGAGCTTGTTCTTAAGAAAAATACATAAAATTGACTAACCTTTACCTAGACTCACCAAGAAAAAAATAGGACGCAGAATCAGAAATGAAAGAGGAGACATTACAGCTCATACCACAGAAATACAAAGGCTCATAACTATAGACAATTATACGACAACAAAGTGGACAACCTAGAAGAAATGGATAAATTCCTAGAAACATACAACCCACCGAGACTGAATCATGAAGAAATAGAAAATTTGAACAGAACAGTTAATAGTAAGGAGATTGAATCAATAATCAAAAATGTCCCAACAAACTAAAGTCAGGACCAGATGGCTTCACTGGTGAGTTTATCAAACACTGAAGAAGAATTAATACCAATATTTTTCAAGCTCAAAAATAGAAGAGGAGGAAACACCTTCTGACTCATTTTACAAGACCATCATTACCCTGATACCAAAACAAGACAAGGACACCATAAGAAAAGGAAATTATAGACCAGTATCCCTGATGAATCTATATGCAAACATCCTCAACAAAATATTAGCGAACTGAATTCAGTAATACATTAAAAGGATCATACACCATGATCAAATGGGATTTATTCCAGGGATGCAAGGATGGTTCAGCATCCACAAATCCAATCAGTGTGATACACTACATTAACAAAATAAAGGATAAAAATCATGTGATATCAACAGATGCAGAAAAACCATTTGATAAAATTCAGTATCCATTTATGATTTAAAAAACTCAGCAAATTTGGTATAGAGAAAAGGTACCTCAACATAATAAAGGTCACATATGACAAGCCTGTGTCAAACATACTCAACAGTAAAAAGCTGAAAGCCTTTCCTCTGAGTTTAGGAACAAGATACGTGCCCACTCTCACCACTTTTATTAAATATAGTATTGGAAGTTCTAGACCGAGTAGTTAGGCAAGAAAAAGAAATAAAAGGCATCCAAATTGGAAAGGTACAGGTAAAACTTACTATTAGCAGATGACATAATATAGAAAACCCTAAAGACTCCACCCAAAACCTGTTAAAACTAAGTGAATTCAGTAAAGTTGCAGAATGCAAAATCAATATACAAATACTGTTGCATTTCTATTCACTAATAACAAATTATCAGAAAAAAAATTAAGAAAACAGTCTCATTTACCACTTCATCAAAAAGAATAAAATACCTGGGAATAAATTTAACCAACAAGGTGAAAGACCTGCACACTGAAAACTATGATATTGATGAAAGAAATTGAATACACAAAGAAATGAATGGGTATGCTGTATGCTCGTGGATTGGAAGAATATTGTTAAAATGTCCATAGTACCCAAAGCAATTTATAAATTCAGTGTAATCCCTATCAAAATTCCAGTGGCATTTTTTCATAGAAATAGAACAGTCCTAAAATTTGTATGGAACCACAAAAGACTGACTAGCCTATGCAATTGAGAAAGATGATCAAAACTGGAGGCATCATGCTTCCTGATTTCAGCTGTACTACAAAACTGTTGTAATCAAAGTAGTATAATATTGGCATAAAAACAGACACATAATCAGTGGAACAGAATAGCCCAGAAATAAACCCATGCATATATAGTCAATTAATTTATGACAAAGGAGCCAAGAACATAGAGTGGGGAAAGGACAGCCTCTTCAATAAATGGTCATGAGAAAACTGGACAGAACATGCAAAAGAATGAAACTGTACCACTATCTTATGCTATACACCAAAATTGACTCAAAATGGACTAAAGACTTGAATGTAAGACCTGAAACCATAAAATTTCTGAAAGAAAACATAGGTGATAAACAATGAGACTGCATCAAACTAAAAAGCTTCTGCATAGCAAAAGAAATCAACAAAATGAAAAGGCAACCTACTGAATGGGAGAAATATTTGCAAATCATATGTCTGATAATGAGTTAATTCCAAAATATATAATGAACTCTTATAGCTCAATAGCAAAACAACAACAACAACAAATAATCCCATTAAAAAAGACATTTTTCCAAAGAAGACATTAGATAACTCACAGGCATATTACAAGGCATTGACATCACTAATCATCAGGGGAAATGCAAATCAAAACCACAGTGAGATACTACCTCATACCTGTTAGAATGGCTATCATTTAAAAGACGAGAAAACAAGTATTGGAGAGGATGTGGAGAAAAGTGAACCCATGGGGACTGCTGGTAGGAATGTTAATTGGTGCTGCCACTGTGGAAAACAGTATGGAGGATTCTCAAAAAATTAAACATAGAATCGCCATATGATCCAGCAATTCTACTTTTGTATTATTATTGGGAGAAAATGAAAACAATAATTTGAAAAGATATATACACCCTCATGTTCATTGCAGCATTGTTTATAAGAGCTAAGATATGGAAACAACTGCAATGTCCATCAACGGATGAATGCATAAAGAAAATATGATACACACAACAACAACAGAATATTATTCAGCCATAAAAAGAAAGGAAACCTTGCTATTTTGTGACAATATGGACCTTCAGGGCATTATGCTAAGAGAAATAAGACAGAAAGCCAAATACCATATGATATCACTTATCTGTGGGACCTATTAAAAAAAAATCCAAGTTCATAGAAACAGAACAGATTAATGGTTTCCAGAGGCAGGGTCAGGTGGGTGGAATAGGTGAAGGGGCTCAGAAGGTACACATTTGTAGCTATAAAATAAAGTCATGGAGATGTAATATACAGCATGGTGACTATAGTTAATAATATGTATTGCATATTTGAAAGTTTCTAAGAGTTCTCATCACAAGAAAAAAGATTTTCTAGATATATATGGTGATGGATATTAACTAGACTGTGGTAATCATTTTCAACATAACACAATTATCAAATCATTATGTTGTATACCCGAAACTAACGTTATATGTCAATTATACCCCCTGGCCACATACTGGCCTGTGCAGTAACCAGCCCACACCCAAGCTCTGCTAGACCTTGTCCCACTAACCTCCCTTGATGGGTCCCTTCTACTCTGTCATGGAAGCCAAGACTGACTATGACCTGGAAATTCTTGAGTACAGAGACAGTGTTGCTTTTCCTTATATAGCTAGGTTTGTGCTTGCTATCCAGCTTTTCAAAGTAAACAGTATATTGTTTAAAGATGCATATATATGATCTATAAAGGTAAGCAAAGAAATGATTAACACAAAAGTCAGGATACTGGCTACTTCTAGGGCGAGAGGGCATTCATTATTGGGAAGAGGCACACAGGAAACTCCCAACATGGCTCCCACATATGGCTGCACAGGCTGCCCACTGCATGACTCTAAGGGATGCCATTCACATAAATGGGCTCCTTAGGTACAGGAGAGAATCCATTCCTCTGCCTGAGTGGTGGGTACATAAGCATTCATATTTTTCTTTAAAAAGAATAATATTAATTCTCTACAGAATGATACATACATTTTATAGACTTTTGAATATATTACTGATTGCACCAGGAGTCAGCAGACTTTTTCTGTAAAGGGCCAGCCAGATAAGTAAATATTTTAGGCTTCACAGCGTGTAAAATAAAGGTCTATGTCCCAATGACTCAACTCTGCTGTTGCAGCTTAAAAGCAGCAACAGGTAATAGTATATAAATGAATGGGCATGGCTGTGTTCCAGGACAATTTTATTTACAAAGCCAGGTGGCTGGATTTGGCTTGGGGCCACAGTTTACCAAGGCCCAGTTTACACAAATAAGTGTTTAAAAGAAAATTATGTAGCTCTGGTTTATCCAGGGGATTGAGAGTAGAGTCTGGAATGAAGGAGCCATTGGAGGGTGTAGTAGGAGGCTGATAATGCAGCCTTCTATAATCTATGTTTATTTTTTAATAAGATGACTATGAAAATGTTTGATTTAAATTTGCCCTTTTTTTTTTAAATTAATTTTGGGCTTTGTACTCTGTAATGTAAGATATTGAGAGAAAATTGCTGTTTCAACCTGATTTCATTGGGGAACCATTTTTATCAGTTATTCAGACTAATTCTTTCATTAATAATAGCAATTGCAACAACAATAATACCATCTAAAAAAATAATAGTCCTACCAGATGTCAAACATGGTGCCAGGCACTTTTTACATATTTTTCTTCCTTACAGCAGTTCTTCAAAGTAGGTATTATTATTATTATAATTTGGTCTTTTTTTTGGTAACTGAGAAAGGCTGACTTTTCCAAGGTTACATATAGCTAATAAAGTGGAGATTTAAGCCTGAGTTGTTCAGCTTTGAAGTGCCCAGTTTGTTTTTCCACAATACTCTACGTCTGTTAAAGACTTCTTGTTTTAATGCTCTCAAAATCATTTTGGTTTTAGATTGTCTTCGCAGTTTTACTGATTTGGAAGAACTTGATGAGACAGAATTATATATGTGCCACAAATGCAAAAAGAAACAAAAGTCCACTAAAAAGTTCTGGATTCAAAAACTACCCAAGGTAAGTATTGAGTTTTAAATTATAATGTAGTTTTGAGGGGGAAGTGCTTATGACTGATGAGAAAACAAATTATTTTTATAACTTTATGTGACCTGTTCTATATTGGTCTCTAGGGTTTTCAGTAAAAGCTAAATAGACCCTTTGAGAATGCATATTTCAACATGTCTTGAAAACCATTTCCAGCGTGTGGAGGAGGAGAGCAGCTCCCACACCACCACCAAGCAATTCTCCCACACCAGCTGGATGTCCTACAATTGGGCTCAGTTCTGACACTATCCTGAGATTAACATCATATTCTACATATTAAAGGCTAAATTATTCCCACAAGATCTTTTTCCACTTCAGATGCCAGTCACAAGCCCAGGTTGTTACTTTATGCTTCTGATCGACACACTGGAAGTTACCATGACCGCCTTCTCTTTGGACTGCAGATGCCAGTTGCAAGTCCAGGTGGTTACTTGTACTTCCGATTGTCTGTAAATCAGAGGTTCCT
>CM053509.1:38639759-38926236 GCA_028627145.1 Eidolon dupreanum | reverse complement strand
ATTAATATAAGACATGTTTATCACTCTCATTGCTTAGGAAATTCTAAGGGTTTTAGGAGCTGTAGTCCCAGAAAAGGGAACTAAGACCAAATATATATTTCTTATTATAAATCATAATATCAAAATAATGTATGTGTGGAAGAAAGCAATATCAAGGATCGAAAGAAAAACTGATAGGTCATCTAAAATATTATTTGAGAGACATTAACTAAGTAATTTTGATTGAAAGGTAAATTAGGTGTTTTATTTACAGTCTTTGTCCTTATCTCTCATCCAGGTGCTATGCTTACATTTGAAAAGATTTCATTGGACAGCATATTTAAGAAACAAAGTTGATATATATGTAGAATTTCCACTGAGAGGCCTAGACATGAAATGCTACTTACTAGAGGTAAGGTAATTACCTTGGTTAGCCTAGTGAAAAGATGGCTCTTCGGTAAAATTACATCTTCACAGACAGAGGGTAGAGGTCATTGAGGCAGGAGGTACTGAAGCCATTGACCACTACTCCTAACTCAGGCCTGGGGTGCCTTCTCTCTTGTTCTGCAGCCCGAGAACAGCGGCCCGGAGAGTTGCCTGTATGACCTCGCTGCTGTGGTGGTGCACCACGGCTCTGGGTGAGTATGCGGTGGCCTTGGCATGGTTGAGAATAGCAGTGAAGACCTGCAGTGTTGCACTACTCTTGATAATTCTTCCCAAACTCCCTAAAAAATGGATTCAGATACATTCAAGTAGATGAAGTAGCACTTTCTTTAAGTTTTGGTGTGAAAGAACATTTCTCAGTGGATGTTGTGAACCACGAAGTAAAGGTACATAAAGCAAAATGGAGCATGATTCATTCGAGCCCAACATTTAGAACCCAATCTTATTGTCCATAAAATCCTGAGTAGTCTTTAAAGTTATTTCTTTTGCCAATTGATATTTAAATGGGAGAAAATGGAAGATTATTTATAACTTAACATTATATCCTCTAAATATTTTTTATTTTATTGAGTAATTCTTGAAATTTTTCCCCTAAAATTTTGTATTAGGGGCATATACCGTCTGATTTCTGGTCTGTTCGAGAATCACAATTTTACCTTCAAACTTATAGACTCCTATTACTTGGGCAAAACATCCATGTTGAAAATCCTTTTCCCCAGAACTTTGTAGACATTGCTTCAGTCGCTTCACCATTCATTCACAGACTCTCATTCACTTCTTTATAGGCAGCCTGTTTTTTCTCTTTGGAAGGTTGTAGGACCCTGTTAGGAAATTAAAATCAGATATATTCCTGTTTGATAGTTGATAGGGACAAACTTAGTCTGGTGTCTTCAGCTCATGGAAATGTTTATTTGTTCCACCCCATTCTCTATTCTCTCTCTGGAACCCCTGTTAAATGTACAGTGAATTTAGGTCTTTCACACATTTTAACTATTCTTTCATGTTTTCCATCTCTGTTTCAGAGAACTGCCATGGCCTGTTTTTCCAAATTGCCAATTTGGGTTTCATTTATATCCAAATTGAAGATTAGCTTCTCCATGAAATTTTTAGATCATGGCCATCACATTTTTCTGATAACTTTTTCATAACAGCCTATTCTTGTTTTATGGTTGCAGTATCTCCTTGAAACTGTTGGTACTAATTAGGATTTTTAAAGTTCTTTTTGTATTTTTGCATTAAATTCCTCAGTGGTTAATTGCTTTACTGTTTTTCTTAGGACATATCTTTTTGATGATTTTTGGTTGTTTATTCAGAATCATAATAAATGAAGGATGAGATTGATAATTATTGGTAAATGGTAAGCATTTTTTCTAGCAATTGTGAAGGTCTCTGTAGTACCTGAAGGCTGCTCTGCCTGGGAGGGCTGGCTCTGGGGCTTCAGTGAGAATGTGTGGGTCATGCTGACAGAGAAAAGCCCTGACGGCCAGAGTAGGGGGAAAGTGCTTCCCTGAAGGCAGACGACTTTCTTTAGCTTGATTTTTTTCCCCCAAGACTAATGAGGAAATCTGGTTCTCAGTTTCCCATGTTTCCACAGGCCTTGACCAGTGCTTATTATGTTGAGAGTTCCTTAGCTATTGGGTTTCTCTGTTAATCCAATGCACGTGAACACTCCTTTATGTATTCTAGAAAATCCTCAATTTCTGGTCAGTCAGTGGCACTTTTCCCTGTTTTCCAGTGTCAGTATATTCCTTGTCATTTCGGTGGGTTTTGAGGAAGATAAACGTGTGAGCTCAAGTAGCCATCTTAAACAAGTCTCTAGGATTTATTCTTTGATGGTAGTACTTATTGAAATTTATATATCTATGAGTTTCATGGTTGCACAGTTCCGTCTGTGATTTCTGTAGTCGCTGTCTTGATATTTTGACTTTTCCTTACAGGGTTGGTTCTGGACATTACACAGCATATGCAACTCATGAAGGTCGCTGGTTCCATTTCAATGACAGTACTGTAACATTGACTGATGAAGACACCGTTGTGAAGGCAAAGGCCTACATCCTTTTTTATGTGGAACGTCAGGCCAAAGCTGGATCAGACAAACTTTAATACCTCCTCTAAATCATTATTCGTCAACTGAACCGGACAAACATTTCCAGTTTTCCATAAATACTTGATCCAAGATTTAATTTCATTATGCACTTTTCAATTTCCTATTTTGGGTTTAGTTTTATTTTGTCAATGGTAGTGACTTACTGAACATGGGCACCAACTTTTTTTTTTTTTAGTTCTACCAGAAAACCTCAGCAGATATTTTGATTTGCTGCTTTAGTTGTAATAATTCAGTTTTTATATGTAGTTCCAAGAACTTAGTTCTATTTGACTTTTTTATATTAATGTTTTCAGTTCTCACTTTGAGGCACATTTGCATCAATGCTTTGGTTTCTCTCACATGCTGAAAGCAAGCTCCATTCCTGATCATGAAGAACGACGTAACTGCCTGCTGTACTGGAGATCAGGTTGATTCTAAATCAAGAATCATGTGTGCATGTAATTTGTGGCCCATGAGATTTCAGTGACTACTCAGTAATCATTCTTTTTGCTTGTAAGAGATAACAAACAGAGTGCATCATTAAGTAGACCAGGCAATTGATGCTCCTGGTATCTTTCAAGGCTGCTGTTTATCAGCACTAAATAAATTTGGTGGTTCAGTGGTACCTGTACTGAAAATTCAAGAATTACTCTGTTGGTTTTTTGGTTTGGGGGTATTTTTATGTGTGTTTTAATAGAGGTGAGAGTACAGAAAAGTCTAAATAAGACCAAAATACATTTAGTGTTAAAAAAATTCTGTGATCCAGCTACATGGCATAGGTGTTACCCTGTGAGATGCAACCATACATAGCTTTTGTTTGCTTTTTTGAATCAGCATGTAATTCCCCCATTAGTTGTAGCATGAAATGCCAACCTCCAGAGTTGATTCTGACCATCATCTACCCTTCATGTAACACTGTGGGGTCTGCTTCTACAGAAGGAAATGAGAATCTTTATTACTCTAAGGTTTTAAAAACTCTGGCCTATCCTGATAGCAGAGCAAGTTAAAAATATTCTCACTTTGAATAAGTAGAGTTCCTGTTGAGTTTAGTAGTCTTTGTTTTTAAAATTGTTTTTAAGAAAAATAGGTACAAGAACTATTTAGATTTAACTCAAATTGAAATTTGGAACCAGAATCCTATTTAACGAAGGTGATTGTGATTTCTGCACGTGCTTCAGGCCAGTCTGTTGAATATGGGTGGTAGTGGCATTACTTGCAAATTACTTAGAGAAGGAACTCCAAAATAGGCCTGTAGGCATGGACCACACACTGTTTTCATGTTCATCCCTTGTCCCAATCATTATTTTCTACAAGTTATTACAAGGGACAGAAAGTATTTCATGTTAAACCAGCCAACCAGACTTTTTGGTAATCTTATTTCTTCTATTAAAAAAAAAAAGTAAAGATTTTAAGTGTGTGAATGTAAAATTCTGGTGGCTGCCCTCCTAGGCCAGATATTTGAAGCTGCAGGAGCAGATGTGGCTTCATTTTCCACTTTAATATTAGCTGCATAAATCCCACATTTTCTCAGAGCAGAACACATCTGCTAAACACTTTAACATGACTAGGAGCAAATTGCAATTACGTTTAACCTTGTCCTGTCCAGTACAGGTGGTCAGAAGCCACAAATTTAAGTTTTTTAGTTGCACTAGCCCCGTTTCACGTTCTCAGCAGCTACGTGGCACAGAACTGCGCACTGCTAGGCCATTTCCACCGATGCATAGTGTTTCCTTGGACAGGGCTGGTCTAAATTTTCACTCCAGAAAAAAACTTTGCCATCATGTTAGGTCTTACCACTTAAAAAGTCTAGAAGATAATTAAGAGGTGAACATGTATTCAAAATGGTTTACAGTGCTAAATTAGATTAGGTTGAACCATATGAAATTGTGATAGTTGACTTTGATCTACAAAAATGAGTTTTACATAATTTGATCTAATATATCAATACATTAACACCACATCTAATTGAACTTGAAATGTGCATCTCCTTTGATTTTGCTAAGTATCTCCTATGAATCCAGGCTCTTTTGCTTTAGAAGGTACACAGCTGTAACTTCTAACATTTGCACTTAGATCGTTAGTGTCGTTGAATGGGCAGCTGTTATGACTTCAACAATAAAGCTTTGGGCAGTGTTGATGGTGGTGAAAAGCTGTCTTTTTATGCCAGGTGGAATTTAGCAATGGACTGGATTACCTTGTTGAGGAAAGTGGTCCTCAGGCAACACTGTTGGCTTAAGAGATGAACATGTCTCTTTGAATTTTTGTATTTTTATTGCTTGATTTTAAGCAGAAATGTTTGAATGGTATCACGAAAGCTCTTTGGAAAAATGATCGCATCCATTTGAATTGTGCACTTGAACACCAGTGATGTAAATGTGCCTATTTGTATTTTAAAAATTTAACTGTGTAGCCTTATCACACCTATTTTAAAAGCTGATCTTTTTGTGCTCTTCAGGGCTTTTTCTCTTGTGCCATGCTGTCTCAGGCATGTATGTGGCTTCTCAGAGAACTTATGCTAAGGCAGGGCCTCATGCCGAGTCACATGGCTCCTTGGACAAGAAAACTTTCTCAGAAGTCCTCCCACACAGGGGGTGATAGAAACAGTTTGTGGCAACACAAATCTCTCTCCATGGTGGAGAAACCTGTGCTTATCCACTGTATTCTACTCAGTGTCTAGTGATGACAAATGTAATAGAATTAAACCGGTAAAGTATACTGGCCCTGGTTGGTGTTAAATGTGTATCTCACCTGTGGGACCTACTCGGTAGCTTGGTTTCTGGGGTTGGGGAGATATTTATTTCTTAAAGCCAAACGTCTCCTTCATTGGTTTAGTGTACATAAATCTAGTAAGATATACTTATCCCGCCTCAACCTCCACTGTCCCCTAAACTCTTTCATGTCCCCTCTGTTGCTGATGTGGCCTCTTCACTTGGGCCCTGGCAAAGCTCATGAGCAAAGTTTGTTCCTGCAGCCAGGCTTAGGTCCCAGGTGACCAAGTGTAGCCATGGGAACACTCACCACACAGGAAGAGGTGGGCATGTGGTGGTGTCATGGCGTAGTCCAAGGTCTTTGCATCGCCTCACTGGATGCAGTACCTTCCCCCTCAGGTCTGAGTGTAATGGAATCCAAACTGCCCTCCACAAGCATTGGTTGTACTGTGATGTAATTATTTGCCATTTAAAACCTAGTTTGTATGATGCTGAGAGGATTATGCAAATGATCGATTTCATTTAAATTGTAATCACATCCCTTTTCTGCTTCACCAACCTGAACTGTTTTATGGAAAGTATCATTAAAGGTCTGGTCTCTTTCCTTTGGACTATTATTTCTAAATACCTTTCAGTGGAGCCAAGTAAATGATGATGTACTTGCTCAAGCTCTGGAAGTCAGTCAACAGCAAGCTAGTTCTTACAGCACCCTCACCACCTTCACCGTCTGGGGCTTTTGGTGTACAGAGGCTCAGATGAAGTGACTTGTAGGCAGGATGATGGCGGGAAGAGACCCTGTAGTGCCTACAGTCAGGTGCCTGAGGGAGCTCACCTATGCTCAGTGAAGTCATCCTGTTGCTCCTTGTGACTGCTGATCTTATAAAAATGAGGTTTGGTTGTCTCCTTCAGCACTAGACTACCCCGAGGAACCAGGTTTTGGGGTCTGAGCAAAGGATATTGGTCATCTTTTAAAATAAAACAAATGCTGTCAAAAAATATTTTTTACAGTAGGCTCCTATACACTACCTCTCTGCCCCCATGTCCCCTGCAAACAGAAAAAACAATCCTTTGTCTAAACCCATCGTTTTCCTGTTACTTGCCTGTTCCTATCAGTTTTCTAAAACTGAAGACAGAGGTGCTTGCAGCCCAAATGGTTTTACCTCCGGGTCCTGTATAGCACGTTTCTTTGGGGCAGCTGTGCTGGTCAGAGGCTGTGCAGCTGCTGTTGCTGCAGCCAAGCAGCCAAGCAGCCAAGTAGCCAAGCTCCACACAGGCATAAAGGGAAGCTCTGTTGTCATCGCCCCAGGCCTGAGCCAGAACCCTCCCTGTCGCATTCTGGGGCGCTTTCTAGTGCCCACCCAGAGGAGCAACAGAGTGGCCAGGCTCTAACCGTTCACCCTGCTAGGGTTCTGCTGCTCCAGCAGGGCTATGGGCATGCGGCTGGAAAGCCATCCCAGCCACAAGGAACCAAAATTGACCTCTGATGGCCAGCACACTTAGACTGTTCTACCTTTTTAAAAAGCTGAATGAATTGCCTGTTTCCAGGGGTCGGCCCTCTGAAAAGTACTGGACTGGAAAGGATTTGGAAGGGAAAGTGGAGATAATTAGGCTTGCTATTGAACACAGGTGTGCTGCTACGTCCCTTGAGAATTACAACTAGAGCCTAAAGGGACTTCGGCTGTCAGCTGTCTTGAACAATTAAAATGTTTAGCTGGAAATATTAGCTAGTTTATCTTTTTCTTGAGAAATACTTGTCCATGTAGCTGTTTTGTTGTTTATGTTGTTTGTTTAAGAAAACTCCCCTTCTACTTCACCTTCGCCTTGGCATTGGCTGGGTAACTGAGGCACACAGGACTGCTGATACTGCCTTCTCAGAGCAAGGGAGCTGGCCAGAATGGCTGCTTTCTTTCCTTAGCTGCAGTCTGCTTTTTAAAGGCAAGGCTGCACTAGGCCTGACCAAGCCTTATTTCCAGAGGAGTGTCCAGCACTTCATAGGTCTCACTCCACACAACTTAGAAAAAGTATTCCCATTGCTTCCAGACGAACAAAGGTAATCCCTGACATAGTGTTCCCTGGTCTAGCAGAAAAAAAAACACTGCTCCTCCCTCACTGCTACACAGGCAGAATGAAGCCTTTACTATCTGCATCCCCCAAACAAACCAAATCTAGGCCTTCACAGTAGGATTGAGATTGAAGCATTAGAAAATGGGCCCACCTATAGAGAAATCTAGGTTACTTTTAGGAAGGGAGAACTTAATAGATAAGACCTCCAGGCAGTTTGCCAAATGGAACTAAAAGCATTCACAAGGAGGATGAGGTGTGGCTGGCTTAAAGTATTTTAGTTTAGACTAAAATACTTTAAAATTGTTTCAAGCAGTTCTGTATGAAGAGCTACCTCATCCATCCTGACATTTTGAGGAATACAGGCTAAATACAGCAGGACATGTAATTGGAAAAATGTAAAGCCAAGTAAAAAGTTTAAAAACGTCACACACACACAGGAGAACCCTGGAAATATAAGCTACTTAAGATAAATCTTTTATGAAACAGCTCTGGGTAAAAATAGAGGCAGTTGGGAGGCCCAGAAATCCCTTTGCCTCGTGGAGAGCAGCAGGATTTTGAGGGTAGTTCAGCCTAGCCTGGTAAAACCATCACTACTGAGTAAAAATAACAGAAGTAGTATATTACTCATGGCTTCTGCTTACAGCTCAAAAAATGGTCACTCCTAGCTCCTTATAGAAAGGTTTCTTCTTACTAAGAGTGGAGCAAAAGACAATGATGTATTAATACTAGAAAATAAAAACATACTAGTTACAATTAGGGTCCCTCCCAGGGAGCAGAGCCTACAAGCCCAGACAGAGGGGTCTGGCTAGCCACCTTGAATGAAAATGCCTTGGGAAAAGCCAAATAAGCTCACTGCTAAGCACCATTGTGCTAAAAGGAAAAGAAATCCTTTTAAGGAAACTATTTAACTTCAATAGGCTGCATTTCTGCCAGGATTTTCAGTTCCTCTGAATATAAGCCGAGCCACAGATTTGCACGTATGTCTGGATCCTGGCTCCCCCCACACCCCTTAGAGCTTCAGCACCAGTTGTTAGCCAAAAATAAACCCCATTCCACAACCATATATGTCCACCAACCCAGAGCTGGGGAGGAGCAGCAGGAGGTAGGTCAGGTCCTTGGGCTCCAGCCACACTCAGTGTGGCCGCTGTGTACCATGCATATCACCCAGCTCAATCGGGAGTGCCTGCTGCACCTCTTCTCCTTCCTGGACAAGGACAGCAGGAAGAACCTCGCCAGGACCTGCCCCCAGCTCCAAGATGTGTTTGAGGACCCTGCACTCTGGCCCCTGTTGCATTTTCGCTCCCTCACAGAACTCAAGAAGGACAACTTCCTCCTGAGCCCAGCGCTCAGGAGCCTGTCCATCTGCTGGCACTCTAGCCGTGTGCAGGTGTGCAGCATTGAGGACTGGCTCAAGAGCGCCTTCCAGAGGAGCATCTGCAGCCGGCACGAGAGCCTGGTCAATGATTTCCTCCTCCAGGTGTGTGACAGGTAGGTTGCCTCCTGAGCAGCGCTGGCTGATATCCAGAGCTCTGGAAGGTTTATGGGGGGCAGGGAAGAGCAGCTTACAAGACCAAGATGGCTCTGCCTCAGGGAGCCTCAGACTAGGCCAAAGGCAGACCCTCAAGGCCCATCCACAGCAGTCCCCAGAAGATGGATAAAATCATGGAGGAAACAAGTGACAGTCCTCCTCTTAGCCTCATAGTTTCTGGGGCTGCTTCTGCAGCAGAGAGGAACTGGGCTTCAGCTGTCACTGTCTTTTGGGCAGCTGTCCTCCCTGGCTACCATTAAGTGCTGGATGGGTCCAACTGGGCTTGGATTTTCAAGGTCAGACACCAGGAAAAAGTTCCTAGATTCAGCAATCGGCTCATCCCTCCAGCAAACCCCAAGGCTTGTGAAATGAAAGCTGGGGTGTGCTGGGTTAGCTGAAGCATGCTAGACAAAGGGGGTGAGGGTGGTGACAGTCATGGTTTCCTCATTAGAAACGTTAATCTTCATGCTTCCCCTTGGGGAGGGTGTTTTATCCTAATTTTTCAAAGGAGCAAACCAAAGCTCTAAGAGTTTGTATAATTTGCCTACAATCTAAGATTGCCAGATTTTAGCAAATATTCAAGACACTCAGTTAAATTTGAATTTCAGAATAACTCTTTAGTATAATATGTCCCAAATACATCCTGTATTTGACCTGTCAGAGCTTACTTCCTAGAGTAGCCCATACAGATTTTCTCAGAACACAGACTTCCTCAGCCAGGCTCTTACTGAACTTCTATCGGTCGGTCCTGCCTTTGAGGAAAGGCACCCCTGGGCTACTATCAAACTAGGCTCAGCCAGCTTGCTGCCACCCAAGTATAATAGCTGCTGTTTGCAGGTAGCACGACAGGAATGAAAGTAGTATCGTGGCCCCATCTTCTATTTTTCAAGGCAGTAGAAAGAAAACAGAAGATGGACTTGGGACTAGACCTTAACCGGACCAGGACATTTTGACGGGTTTAATAAGGTCCAGAAATCAGACTGGAGGGTCACATGAGGGGAAAAACTTGTCTAAACATTCCATTCTTGCTGTAAGAGAACCAGATTGAATTCCCCAAACTAGCAAGGTGTGGTGTGGGCCTCCCAGACCACTGTCTGGGTGCAGCAAAGGGCCCTGGCATCACTAAAAGTATAAAGGGCTTGGTGGTCAGAGTTCTGTGCTGAGTCCTCCAGCTCTGCTACTCTCTGACCATGTGACCTCGACTCAAATATTTAAGTTTTCAATCTCATCATCTGTAAAATGGAATAAATCACCTATGCCACAGGCTAAGAATTAAATGACACAGTAGCACTGACACATAGTAGGTATAGGAAGTATCGAATCTGGTTCTGGCAATCAGCTGGGGTGCGATGATGGTGAGGAACAGTTAAGGCTAACTGGGCAGGGAGGGAGCTGTCTTTGGTTTCTTCTTCCATCAAGAATATGGTAAAGTTTTGAGGAAAGGATCATTCAACAACCTTGGGGCTTAAACACCTAATCCTCATAACTACCCTGAGGTTAACAATTTCTCCCAACTGACAGATGAGGTGGCGGCCCCACAGGTTCAGACATTTTTCCTGGGTCAGACAGCAAGTAAATCACAGACAAGTTACTTGAGCTCTCTGGGTCAGTTTCTTCATTCACACAATTGGGGGTACAGAGGTTGATGTGAAGACGAAGGCATGGGAACCTGGGAAGATGGAGTGGGTTCAGTGTGTAAAATGTGGTGGTGCCCAGTCTATTTTAGTTCCTCATCCCCTTCTCTAGGCACAAGGGGGCCAAGCTGGCTCAGGCAGGGGACTAAGGAGGAGCATGATGGGGAAAGCCAAAGGAAAGGACAATCCTCAGTCCAGACTCCAGCTCCCTCTCGCTACAGGGAGCCAAGAGCTGTGCCCAAGACAGGTCCTTCTTGAATGGAAGTGGCCTGATTCTGTTTACTCCCTGAAGAGGGTTACAATTGCCTATAGAAGGCCCTGTGCAGGCTATTCATACCCCAAATCTCACCTAACCTTCACAACAACCCCACTGGGAGGCATTATTCCCTCCCTCACTGCCTACCGCCCCACCAGGAAAATTAGGCCACATTGTAGATCTGCCAAGACTAACTTTGCTCAAGATCTTTTTCTCCATCTGGTTCTGGTAATAAGGCTAGGGCAGATGGGTCTCCAGGCTTTCTGGACAAGCTACCTCTGTGACTCTGTACTCACCTCAGGCCTGGTTCTAGGTACTTCCGGTTCTTGACCTATCTTGGCGTCACAATGGGGGGTGTAGTAACCCTGAAACCAGGGCTTTAGAACCCAGAGCCAATACTCAGAAGCACGCACCCCATCTCCCTGCCTCAAAGGTTGGAATGGACCTGTCTCGAAGCCACCCCATAGGAAACCCTACCTCCCTTCCCGTCCTGTGTGAAGAAGCGCCAAGGCCTCAGTTTGAGGCTAGACCAGAGCTATTACCACGAACCACTTCCCCCATCCCAACCCAAGGGAACAAGTCCGGGGAGAACCAATGAAACTACAGTTGTCTTTCCTGGAACCAGCATCCCCCACTGCCAGCAGGAGCAGAACTTGGGCTCCGCACTGGGGACTCCTAGGAAGAGCCCACGCAGATTAAGGTGTGGTGCGTGGACAAGGTAGAAAGAGCAGCGGAAACGCGACAGTAGCCCTGGTTCAGATCCTGGCCGCGTCATCGCAGGCAGCAAGTTTCTTGAACTCGCTGGGCTCGGTTCCGCCTCTGTAAACTGCGGAGAGTTCTCCAGGGCGGTTCGGGTGACGACCAGCCTGCACGGGCGTGGACAGGGGCGTGCTAATCGTGCCGTCCTCGGCCCGGGCCCGCAGTCACCGTGTTCTCTCCACAGGTGCCCCAATCTGGCGTCTGTCACGCTGTCGGGATGCGGCCACGTAACCGACGACTGCCTGTCGCGCCTGCTGCGCTGCTGCCCGCGCCTGCGCGTGCTGTGCCTGGAGAACTGCGCGCGCGTCACCAATCGCACGCTGGTGGCCGTGGCGGCGCACGGGCGCGCGCTGCAGACGCTGCACGTGGACTTCTGCCGCAACGTGAGCGCCGCCGGCCTGCGCCGCCTGCGTGCCGCGTGCCCGCGCCTGGCGCTGCGCGCCGAGCACAGTGCAGCTATGATCCCCGACCAGCCCCCGCGCGGTCCGCCCGCGCCTGGGCTGGCCCTGCGCAAGCGGCTCCTGCGCTAGTCCGCGGGGCTGCGGAAGGACACCGACCTCATCTCCGAGCGGAAAGAGGAGAGAGCGGAATTAACAACCCCAGCTGTTCCACCTCTCAGCCTGTCGCCGTCTTCTGAGCCTCAGTTTCCCCGTCTGCAAAATGGGGATACGAATGCCTACCTCACATTACGATTTTATGGTTAGGATGAGTGCGAGATTAAATGACCGAATGCCTGGAAAACACTCGGGTGGTCCTCACTAAACACCAGCACCTTTCCTCGTCTCCCTTCCGCAGCAGCGGGAGGAGCCTATACCATCCTCCCGGACTGCGGCTGCCGTCGGGGGTGTAACTCAAGGCGGACGCACGCCGCAGGGGGCGGGGGACTCCAGGACTGCCAAGAAGATCAGGACGCCCTGGAACGGGACCGAGTGGCCCCGGCGGCCGCCCTCTCCTGCAGTCGCCCAGCAGCCCTCGGAGGCCCCGCCAACGGCGCAGGCACAGGCTTCCCGGGAAAGTGGCCTCGGTGCTGCGACAGCGGGTGGGATGAGTGGAGGAAACCCGGGTGCAGGGCCTAGCCGCTTCGGCTCCCACCTGCGGCTTCGCTCCGCGCCCACGCCAGCCCTCTCACTTTTCCACGGGCAGGTGCATTCCTAGGAGTTTGCACACACGATTCTAGAAAATTTGCGTATTGGTGTGACTTACATAAATTGCATAGTTATTTTTTATTTACTTTTTATTCTCGGAAAAGTTCAAAAACCCAAAGCAAAAGCAATGGCCCTGGTTAGGTCTTTTGATAAAGAAACCATTATAAGCTGATGCAGAGTTAGATTTTTACCTGCTGAATTTGCTGAACGTGAGCACACGGCTTGTCTTCAATTTCAGGGCTTTCGTCCCTCATATCCCGCCTTTAGCCACCAAGTAAAGGCTGAGCCACCCAACAGCCTCCTAGTCTCAGGTACCTGGGGCAACTTTGGGTAAGTGAGGAAAGCCGGGAGCACTGAGTGGTGGGCAGTGCTTACACTCTGGCTCTACCCATCACCAGCTGTGACCAAAGCTCCTTACCTACCTACCTGAAGCCAGGTGTTTTCTTCTTTGTGAAAGGGGAGCTTGATTCCTACTCATTGTTTCCTTAATTCGTTGTCCAAATATTGGGGGAATAGCAAGGGAAAAGAGACAAGTTCTATTCTCATTCTAGTAGAGGAAGAGACAGCAAGTACAGTAAGTCTTAACCGCATTGATTCTTGGAACTACAGAGAATGGAGCTATAATGAAACGAACTTTGCCATAGGCTAATTGATATAAACAAAAGTTAATTTCCTATGGCACCCTAACGCTATTTGATGACTGGCTGTAATTGTTATATAAGAATATAGTAAGTACTGGGTAATGGGGAAGCTGCTTCAAAGGGGTTGACCAGTGTTAAGTCTCCTTGAGAAGGTGGCATTTGAGACAAGTGAGGGGACCCAGCAGCATCTGGGAGGAAAATACTGTGGGAAGAGGGAACAGCCAGTGCAAAGGCCCCAGACTAGGAGCATGGCTGTTATGTTAGGGCAATTAGCGAGGAGGTTGGTGTGGCTGGAGCAGGGAGGAGGAAAGGCAAGCAGAAGATTGGAGAAATAAGGGATGAGATAGGCTGTTGGGGTCTCACAAGTTATTGCGAGAATGAAATGAGAGTTAGACACCCCCTACCCAATCTACCCCAGCATGAACCAGGGCAGAAACGATATCAAGGTGAAGACCAGGAAGCGCTGAAATTTCTCCAGGCAGATAAGCAGAACCCCACCAAACCCCAACTCCTCCAGAGATGGCCGAAGGCCTCATTTGCTATCCCCGGGCCCTTGATTGGGCCAGTGCTTAGCTTGGAAACAGGGTAACCAGTAACAGAACTGGGCCCAGGCCTGGCATAATCCCTCATGCCTGTGTCGGGAGAGCCAGCCCCTCAGGCCACCACCTGCTGTGGAATAGGAGGGCCCATCACAAACTAGCCTCTGAGACCAGTTTCCTCTGGGTGATTTTACAGTTCACCCACCGTGCTCGGGGCTCTGGAGGGAGGCCTTGCAGGGACTTCATTTTTCTTCCACTACTGAAAATGTTGAAAGCAAATCTCAGGCTTCTAGTGGGTTAAATGTTTGTTTAAAAACAGAGCCACTTAAGCCCCACGGCTTTGCTCTTACCATCTCTGATAAGTTCCAGTTCCCACCAAGCTCTGTTGGCTGAGTTGGTGGTTGAATTTGGGGAACAACAGGATCCTGGTTTATGGCTCTCCTGACAGAGGGCAGGTCAGCCCTCTCCAAACCTTTGCTTTCTTTCTGTGTATTGGGACAGCTAGAGAATCTTGCTCTTAGGGTTCTTGTAAGGGGTATGAGATTGTGTTTGTAAAGCAGAGGTCACTGCAAGTTCAGATGGAATGGGATATCCTGCATTCCCTCGAAGCCTCTTTTCCCATGGAAGCTCTTTTATAAAAGAGGGTTAAGTTGCCTGGCTAACCCTTCAATGCCTAGTAAACTCCACATACCAACACTGTAGTGATCACAGAGATAAAGCTGGGCTGACAGCTGTGTCCCATTGTTCCTAGGGCTCTAATTCAGCCCTGCCCCCTCTAGGGGAGCTTTGGGTCCTTGAGCCAAGGGCCATCTGAGGTGCTCCCAGAAGCTGGGCACTGACGGAGACCCATGATTCCCCACTGTGCCTTCTCTGACAGTCACTGTTTACCATCAGCAGGCACTTGACATAACACAGTGCCCTGCTTAATCTAAAAACAACTTTCAAGGTCTCTCAGATTTGCATAGAACAAGAGGTCCTGCATGCTTAATTAATCCACTGACTCATTCATCTCAAAAACATTTACTGGGTACCGGCCATAGGCTGGGCCAGGCCCTACCCCAAGGGACTCATTCTGGTCAGAAGATATGCCACTGGGGTCAGGTGGAGCTCTTAGGAGCTCTTCCACCTCTACTGTCCATAACTTCTGACAAGTTGTGACCTCTCTGAGCTTCAGTTTCTTTATCTGTAAAATAGGACCAGCACTCTCTTTGTGACACTGTGATGAGATTATGTCTAAATGTGCACCCTGGAAGGCAACATAAACTGACAAGGTAGGGGGTAGGTAAAGGTGTCTTTACATCTGTGGAGGGATGGAAAAGGCAAGTACCTGGCAGAACCCACAAGGCCTGGGTACTGGAAAGGCTCTTTATGGGGTGATCTAGGAACATTTGACAAAGGACAGAGCCTTTGAGCCACGCCTAGAAGGCTGACTCCAGCTTCCACAGGTTCCAGTGGTGGGGAAGGTGTTCCTACCAGCAGACACAGCTCAGCAAAGGCAGAGCCAGGAAGCCCAAGGCATGTTTAGAGAAAGGTGAGCCGGGGAGATGGGAGCCTGGCCATGTTCCAGAGGCACCTGGACATGGCTTAGGGTTATCTATGGCCTCAACAGCCTCTATCACAATAGACCACAGCCTTTCCCCAGCTCCCGAATGCTAACTCTTGTCACTCTCAGTTTTGGCCAAGACATCCAGTTGGAAAGCTAGGGGAGGGTGCAGAACTTCAGCACTGAGGATAATGTCCCCTGGCTGGATGCTGATCCAAGTCACCACATCATGCTTGCTGGTCTGCACAGGCACCTCGGTGCCAGCAGAGACGGGGGTCACAAACTCTTAAGTTAGGGGCCCCAGACTGCTCTCTGGGAGGTGGACACTGCTAGAAGAAGTGCTGCTCTGAGGCCTGTCTTACAGGGACACACTGGCCCATTTCTGCACAGGCCGAATGTTTGGAGGGGAGTGGCTGAGCCCTTCGGCTCTACCGCTGGCATGCTGACAGGGAGCCGAGGCTCCGAGCTCTAGCCTGTATGCACTCCGTGCTTTCCTTCTCTTGACCTTAGATTCCTGATCTGTAAAGGGAGACATCACCTGATCCCTTAGCTCTAGGATTCCTTCAGCTCTAGGATTCAACACTCAAGACTTGCTTTTTGCTGAAAACCAAGTTCACCAAATGTAGGTTTCATCTGGCTGGCAGTGCTGGTTGAAGGCCACAAAGCTGTACCTTCAAGGAGAAATCTTAAATTTTAAAGGCTGGAGGTCAAAGTTCTCAGGATGATTTAAGGGTCATAAAAACTGCAAGTGTTTGTTAATTGAATGAGTCCAGCAGGCAGAAAAACTGCCCAAGCCTCCACATGGGCTGAAAGTGAACTAAGGAAAATAAACACCTGCACTAGGCTCATTCTGGCTTCTCAGATCAGGGACTCATGTCCCCTCCTCTCTCCTGGAACTTCCAAAAGTCAAGAAAATGAAGAAAAATGACAGGTTTCCAGCAAAGAAATGGCATCTGTTACTGAGGTGTTTGTGCAGATTTTCCTTGCACAGTCAGATCTCCCAAGAAACTGTCCATTAGGCCTGACAGGTAGGACCTAGAACCATGAGTGTCAGCCTGCTGGAGGTGCCTCTGCCCCTCAGTCCACAGTAAACTGTGGCACAGCCTCACAGGTTGAAGCATCACTTTGATTTAAACTAATTGCAGAATGCAGATGTATCCTTCAACTAAGCACATCCTCAGCCCAGCCCAGCCCAGTGAGAGAAGACCCACTTGTCACCAGGAACCAGCCTAGAAGGCCCTAAAAGACCCCTCTCTCAGCAATATTCAGGATCCTGATCAGCAGCACACAGAGGCCTCTCTTCTCTAAGAAAAGTTCCCTCTAGGTCCAGAGGCCTGGGCAGTGCCTTCCTACCCCCAGAGTGGGTGCTTCAAGCCCAGAGCCCTTTACCACTTCTACTGACTGAGCTCTCAGATCAAGTATTAAAAGCTTATCTTTCCCCAGAACGCCCTGGGTTCCCCAAAAGCTGTGGTATCCCTGAGACCCAGTTCCAACTGAAGTCTCTTTTCAATAAAACTAAGATATCATCATTCTAGATATTATTAGATATTCTCAGTAGGAAAGATCCACACACCACATTATCTCAGCCAGAAAAACTCTACTTTTCTTCTCTTTTTTCTTTGAAACTATACACTTTCTACCTTCCTTGTGGAAAACAACTGCCTTCAAGACTCTTGCTAGCAACTCATCTGAGCAGGCTGTCAGCTTTGACCTTATCCGCAAAGTACACTGGAAGCAGCTTACGGCTTGAACTCGCTGTGGATGGAGACAAGCCACCCAAAGGACTTGCCTTCTTCCTGTTCCTACTCCTGGCAGCCAAAGCCTTCACAGCTGCTCTGAAGATGGCCCTCTCCCCCCAAACCACATGCTCATTCTGACATTTCTGAACAAATGAGCACACTGCCCAGGGCCCTCAAGGGCTGGGTTCGGGAACCAAGAGTGTAACCCCTTACCCAGGCCCTTGCACGTCTCCTCACTATCCATCATTCAAGAATATGAAAGCCACTCATTATTAATTGTTAGTTCACACATTCACTCACTCATTCACACAGTCACTCATTCATGCATGCTAAGTACCTACAAGCAGTAGCTGTCTTTTCTGTACACCTCTCGCTTGGCCACCCTCCCCACAGATATGACATGATATTACAAACTTCCCTGCTCTTTAATTCCACCACTTGTTCTTCACAGGCAGAGTCCGAACCATGTTACTTTGGTTAGCTTCCTCCTTGTCTAGTAGAGCCGACCCCACACTAGGGAGCCCGAGGCTTCAAGAAAGGCTCTCAGTGTGTTACACTTTAAGCCAGCTACGTAGGAGGAAGGGTGGTTCTGAGAAAAGGGGCCAAGTGGCTGAAGCAAGGGCCCTGGGGTGAGGGAACAAAGTGAGAGATCTAGGATGACAAAACAAATGAAAGTAGGGGCATCCCATTCCCATGGAGAGCTATACCCATGAGGCCCTCTGCTATGTCATTTTCAAGCAAAACCCACTTAGTGTTAAGAAATGTTTCTGATGGGTCAAAAAGCTGTCAAAGACTAGCTTTAAAGCTTGATTTCCCTCAGTGAGAAGCTCCACTGGGGATAAAAAACAAACAAAAAAACACAGCTCATATTCTGATTCCTGAATCGTCTTTATTTCTCTGCATAAGGAACCCTGCACAGGCAATTCAAATTAAAACAAAATAAATATATGAATATTCATGTAAAACTGTCCTTTCTAATGAACAATTATACACAATGTACAATTTCATGTTCACTGGGTGGGTTTACAAAATGTACCATTCCCAACTAAAAATGCACCAAAATGGTTCCATGCAAACTTATCAAAAGTGACCGAAAATATGGAGGGAAAAAACCTGACTGAGAGCACTTTATCTTTTTTTTTTGTACAATCACAGAAAAATAAAAACATCTAATTTCTTTGTTACATTTAGAGTAACTAAATGTGGCCACTGTTTATAATGTCGGTTTATGTTCCTAAAACATCTATGTAGTTACCATAAAAGTATATCAACATTAAACTGGAAGTGAGCATTACTGAGAAAAAGAAGGGGTGACGACACCCACGGCAGTCAGTAGTCAGTGTCGGAGCCCTCAGCGTTGTCCACGTTTCTCGAGAGCATGTAGTTGTCCATGTCGATCGAGCGGCAGTTGTTGATGGCGTAGCGTAGGCGCTCAGCCATGACCAGCTGGCTGGAGTAGGGGGGCAGCCTCAACTGGAAGAAGCAGGTCTGTGAGGTAGGCAGACTGTCATAAGGCTGTGGAGAGAGAGACCCAGAGCCGTGACTACAGCATCGGGGTGTCATGGGGGGAGAGGGGCTCCCATTACCACTGCCCCAGAGTCAGGAAAGCACTTCTCCCTGCCTTCGAGATGGGCTCCACAGACACGACTGTGTGGCCAACTCGAGGGGAAGCAGACACTGGGACACGGTATTGAAAGCTCGGGCTCTGGTGGCCCATGTGTGAGGTGAGAACAAGCCCTGACTGGCAGGAGTACTTGAGAGAACATGCTTCTCACAGTGCCTGCCACAGAATAAGTGTGTAATAGAGTTTGTTCCCTTGTACGAAGAGTATACAGATGTGAAGATACGTCAGGGATCCCGCAACAGAGCTAGTGAAATGGAACAACTGTCAGGGAGCCACCATGCCCCTCCTCTCCTGTCTTCCTAGTGTGCACTCTGCATGCTTCATCTGCCATGGCCACCAACACCCAGGTCAAATGAGGAAGGAATAGTTAATTAAATCCTAGTCCATCCATTTAACTTACAATGATGCAGTCATTTAAAATAATTATGATGAAAGAAAAAACAGAAAAGTGCTCAGTATGGATTATTAGGTGAAAAAAAAAAAACCAAAATACAAAGTTCTAGACACAGCATGCAAAAATGTGCATGTTTGAAGCAAAAACTGGGAGGAATTACACAAAGGTGAAAGGTATAAGAATGGCTACTACTAAAGAAAGAGGATTATATAGGTTTCCTGTCCCTCTCTGCAAACACAGCTATTTTCTAAACTATTTGTAATGGCTGTAACAGCATTACGTTGATTTTATAATTTTTTTAAATTAGTTTTTAAAAAAGTACCCATCCACTATTTCGTGTCCAACCTTGACTTAACCACCCCCCAGCCCTATACCAGGTGAGTGCATTTCAAAGAGGTAAGAGATGGAGGGAGGCCAAAAACCCTAACTGTGCCAGAGCCACCGATGACACAGAAAGCTCAATTACAGAAAAATCAAAACCAGCAAAGACAGTGAAGGAGAATATTAGCAGGTGGCTCTGACTTGGAAACTGGAGAAATGGTCTAAGAGTCACAAAGGAGAGACCTGCAGTGGTCAATTTCTGAGACTGAAACCCCCCAGGCAGGGGATTAGTGGTGGATTAACTCCAGGGATGGCAGGGGTAGCCCCAGACAGACATAAGGCAGGGTTTTTTCCCAGAGCTGAATAGAAATAAACCATTTCCTCCTCCCCATCTCTCTCTGAAGCAACAAAACAGATTTACAACTTATAGTTTCTGGCAAGTCATGTAGAAAATTTATGGAAAGGCTCTTTTCATAGCCCTTCCTGTGCGTGGACTCTCCAGCAAGCCTAGCCCAGGAGAGGAGCCCAGGAGGGGTAGCCTTGGGAGGCAGCGGGGGAGGGATGGCTTTGGCTACAGCAACCTCCAGGAGTAGTTACTGGAAAAACACCAGAAAGGCAGACACTGAAACCTGCTGAAACTGGCAGGGAGGGCCCTTGTGTGAAGAGGCCCTACTGTCCTTGCTGCTTCCGGAATAAACACCATGGGCCCCGCTTGGAGGACTGCCTGGCTTATTGAAAGAAGGGGAAGTGTTGAGGGAACACAGACACTTCTAACTTAATGCTGGGGTTGAGTGTACCAAGTGTGCAGGAGGTGGAGAGAAGGAGTTCTAAGTCTGTCTTCAGGAATGGTCAGGGGGCCCAGGAAAACATCCAGGAGGGCTTCCTAGAGGAGATGACATTGTTGATGGGCTTAAGGGATGAATAAGAGCTTGCCAGGTACAGATGGAATGGGTGGTAAAGGAGAACTTACTAAAGCTAGGGAACAACCCACACAAAGGCACAGAAGTTTAAAAACAGCATAGTCTGCCATGGACAAAGGCAAGCAGCCCATTATGTCCAGAACATAATAAGTGTCAAGAGGTTATATCACAAAGCAGAGCAGAGGCCAGATTGTGGAGGTGTTTAAGGCTGCAAAGGTGGTCGTCATTTATCCTAGAGTCAATGCAGGGGGCCCCTGAATGGTTTGAAAAGAGGAGAGTGACATGGTCAGATGGGTGCTTGAGAAAGATGACTCTGGCAGCAGTGTGCATTTAAGACTCTAAGCCCTTTTATTCCTAAGCCATCTGTCAAAACGGCAGCTGGGCTGGGGCTCTGCGGCTGGGGTCTTTCATCAGGCTGCAGAGAAGCTGTACTGCCTGCTCCACAAGGCACACTGCACAAGTAGCTGTAGAACACACTGTTGCCTCTTCTTTGAGTTCCTTCTGGAGCATGTGCACCAGTTAACGGTTAGTATCTTTTTGAAAACAAACAAATAAGACCACATCCCAGTGACAAGTTCCACAATGAAAAGATGTAGGAAATAAGAGGCAGAGGCAACATGATGACCCCTCTGCCAAGCTTAGCTTTCACTCAGGAAGATACTGAAAGATTTAGTAAAGGTTGTTGGTTGTAGTGTGCCTTGTACATCCATTTAGGACTTTTTTCACTGAAGTTATGTGATGTTTCTGAACAAGTTTTTCTGCTTTTTTTTTTTTAATCTGGAAATTCCAAGCATTAAGTCTGAATTGGCAGGCCTACTTGAAGGTCACAGTTTGTTTTCCCCAACATGCAAGCAACAGGAAGCAATAAGGACAGACATTACCAAGGAAGAAAAAAATAGCTTACTTACCCTATCAACCTTCATGATTTGAAATCTCTGAGAAATGTCAGCAGTGTTGGCTGGGAGTCGAGATCTTCCAGACACAAACCTCATGAAAAGCACCCGCTCTTCATTGGAGAACTCCTCCAGCGTGTGCCAGAACCACTGCACGAGCTGATGCTGCTCATCCACCTCCCGGTATCGCACCACTTTCTTCAAGACTTCTACAGAGATCTCAGGCATCCCGCACACCATCTGCTCCAGCTGCTTCGCTGTGAGGAGGGACAGCAGTGGCACGGGGATGATCCACGACATCCCTTCTCGGACTGCAGCTACCTGCTCCCAAGAGAAGTTGTTCATTCAATGTGTGTGCATAGACTGGGCACCCACTGTGGACCTAACAGGGCTGTGCATGTCCCGCCTGCTCATCTGCTCCCCAGATCCTC
This sequence comes from Eidolon dupreanum, assembly GCA_028627145.1. Classification (NCBI taxonomy): domain Eukaryota; kingdom Metazoa; phylum Chordata; class Mammalia; order Chiroptera; family Pteropodidae; genus Eidolon; species Eidolon dupreanum. Next base: position 38,904,588 of record CM053509.1, on the reverse strand, counting down.
TACTTTTCTCTCGGATCTCCTGACACAAGTGCCTGTGTGCATGACCCACCTTCCTTGCCTCTGACCCTTTGTTAGAGCTTCTCCCTGCTTGTGGGACTCTGATACTCCTTCTGGTCCCAGTTCAATCCCATTTTGGAGCCCACCTTCCCTCCCCCACAAAATCCCAGTCTGCTGGGCCCTCCCCAAGGCCAAGCCCCCTCACTCATACTCCCACACACATGGCCTGTGAGGGTGTGCTATGTGGGACAGTTCATCTCCTCAGAAGGGTAAGAAGCTCTTGGAGAACATGTCTAGCTTCTATTATTCTTGTAATTTATATTTTTCTTTTGAAAATAGTCATTTTTTTTTTGGTAAAGATTATTTGTGTTCATTGTTTAAAAAAAGTTAGAAAAGTACGAAGAAGAAAGTAAAACTGGAGAGTCCTTTTGTAGGGCAGTAGGAGACAGAAAATTTAATTAGGAGATGTAGGTTTCAAATCCTAGCTCCATCACTTCTTTTATTGTAATTTTCTTGACTGAAAAGTGAGACAAATAATTGCTGCTTACATAACTATGATGAAAATTTTAAATGAATAACTATATGAAAGTCAGTATGACTAGGTAGTTTATACTGCTTTTGTTCCTTTAGCACAGTGCTGAGAACAGGCCAGCAGGGGAATGCTGAGGGGAAGCTGCCAGGGCCTGCCCACGCTGTTTAGAATTCCTCCAAGGTTGCTAGTAGTGCATCCCCTACACACAGACTCATTGTTCTTCAAGGTTTCATAAATACATCTTCACTCTTGGCAAATTCAAAATCACCTATCATAAAACAAAAACAAAAACAAAAACAAAACCCCAAAAATCTCAACAGAAGCCATAGCTTGGGGAAGGCCCTGGGGTTATGACTGGTACAGGGTTATTATGCCTGGGCTAAAGAATGACACTGGCAGTGAGGGCAGTCTCTACTGATACTGAAAGAAATACCCCAGCTAAAATCTGCCAAAATCCAAGATATCATGCCTGGCAGAATACAAACCAAAAGCTGTATGGAAAAAAAATGAAGCTATGGTATGGGGCTGGCTGTTTGAGTGGGGAATAACTGGTGACAGCCATGAGAACACTGGTTTCTAAGAGATGAGGAGGAAGTGAAAGAGGAAGAAGGCCTTGTTATAAAGAAAGGGACAAAGCCAGGGCAGAGCACAGCACAACTGACAGAGAGTGGAGTGTCACTCTGACTCTCAGGAGAAGGGCCAGCAGAAGAGATTAGACTTGCCCTGCAATTAAACCAGGTTTGGGATCCTGGTTCTGCCCTGCGCACATCACTTCATTTCTTTGGACTAGGTGCTCTCATCTGTGAAATGGTGATGGTAATCCTTATCTCACAGAGTAACTATGGGAAAAACTGCACATGAGGGTGCCTGGCACCATGCCTGGCATGCTAGAGGTGATCAATACATTTTTGGTCAGTTATTCACCCTCTAAGGATTAAAAGTAGCCATAACTAGAAACAACTCCTAAGCCCTGGCTGTATAAACAGCTTTGCTGATGGAACCCGCCCTTTCTAAACTAAGGGATTTAGTTTTCTGACTAGACTTAGTCCAAAGCCAGAATCAAAGAAGGAACCAGGAGTGAAGGGTATAGAATATATATACTTTAAATTACTACACAGCCTCAGAGCCTGAGTCCAGCTCTCAATAAGACCCTAACACAGTCTGCAAATAAAGTACTATTGAAGTGGCTATAAGGATTGTATAACCAAAAAAAAAAAATCATTTTGGACACAATATTCATTTCTATTATCACTCATCATGCTCCCATCATTTATTAAATGCTTACTATATGTCAGCATAGAACAAGGATACATAGGATGTAGATAGATAGATAGATAGATAGATAGACAGACAGACAGACAGACAGACAAAATACATTCTTCATTCAATGTCTTATAAGCTAATAGAAAAACAAGACCCAAACTCTGTGGCTTATTTCTTACTGAGACTACAACACAGAAGTATACAGTATCTTGAGGAATTTCTAAGTAACAAAAAAGATCTCTACAGATTATGGACCTGGAGGAAAAGTGGTCTGTGGAGGAGATGCATTCACAGTTGGGGCTTGAAGGACTGTAATAGGAGGGAGGAAGAGGCACTCATGTGAGATTGCAAGATTAGCATTCAGGGGTTCCTTCACATGAACCCTGACTGACGAAGCTGGAGTGGGGACCATGGGGTGGGGAGCAGTAAGAGATGAGGAGGAGTGAGAGAGCAGGGTCTGAAGGCCTGGGTGAGAGCTTGGCCTCAATTCCACTGGAGTGCTGACCTACGTAAGGTCTTGAGTAAGGAGATAGGAGCCAAGAAATATGACCTGAATAGTCTCTGAACAGGAGCTGAAATATAGATACAAATGAATCAACACAGTAAATTAATATGCAAAAATTTGGTAGTAACTGGTCAATTCTTGTTTGGAGACTAAGGCAAACATTCACATGTACCCCTGAAGTATTTAATCTCACCTGTCGGTCCATCTCGTGAAGTCGGTATTCAATGGCCCTCTCCACATACTCCTTCCTATTGGAAAATGTGAGTGGGATACTATTTCCACCAGGGATAATGGGAACCATTTTGCCATCAGCACTCTGGCCAACAAAAGAATCAAGAGGAATCATCTAAGAATAGAAGAAAAAAGAATTTTTACTACAACAAAAAGTATATTTCACACAAATACAGCAAAACAGTAACATTATCAAGATTTTTAAGGATAAAAACAAAGCAAATGAGATAGCTGATCAGGACACTTGATCAGCAAGGAATATGCTGACTCATCTGGCTGTAGTTAAAAATGAGACTGAATCTTTCTCCCCCTAAACCAGGTCTGAGAATTGGTGAAAGAGGAAGAAGTAGAAGCTGGGTGCTAGAGCCAACTATGCCTGGTAGCAGCAATTCCTGGGGTTGAGCTGCTGAGGGCAGCTAATGGGACATGGCGTAGGTCAGCCAAACAGCAAGCAGAAAACCAGCAGAAACACGGGCTGGCCAGAATTTACCTCATGGAAACTCTCCTCGGTAATCCCACTGTCTTCAATGTGAAGAATGCTGTTGAGGGTCTGCACATAGAGCAGATCCACCTCCTCCAGGTCTTCCAGGGTGAGTGGGACGCAGCACAGCTGCTTCCACACCAGAGGGGCCAAATGGAGGTCCAGAGGCTTCTTTGTGCGAATGGCAACCCCCATTAAAATTCCCAAGAACTTAAATTGCATTAAGTGTTCATCGAGGCAGGCAGAAGGGTTAAAAAGGAACCTGCAGAATTAAAGAAAATATTTCAAGCAAGACTGTCCTCACTTCTATTAGAAATGTTACCTAACAGCTACAGCATTAGTCTAGACCTGCGCTGCCCAATATGTTAGTCAGTAGCCTTATGTGGCTATTTAAATTAATTAAATAAAATTTAAAATTCAGTTCTTCAGCCACTCAAACCACATTCAAGTACTCAACAGCCACATGTGGCCTGCAGCTACTGTTTTGGACAACACAGGGACCCTATTTTGAATTATTCTTAGAAGAAACATAAAAGTACAAGTGAGTGGCCTCTTAGTCCTTAAGCTGTCTGCTCCAGGATACCTTATTTCCTAAAATCACTTCATTTACCATTTACATGTCCATGACACAAGATCCAAAATTCAAAATTTGGCAAATACAAGGATAATATATAAATGCAAATACTAAGTGCTGTGATTTGATAGCATATCAAAGCTTTTTAATAAACTTTGATGCAGAAAATAGTGGCCTTCAGAAACACAAAAGAAGTCAAGTTTCATTATGAAGTTTCAGTTTCCTCTATCCCTCTGTATTATCATTTAGTTAGTATCATACTAAACACAAATTCATGATGGGAAGTGCCTTTGTTTTCTTATCTGTGAACAGCAGTTCCTACTCCTTAGGAATGAGGATTCAATGAATAATACATGTAAATCACTTAGAACAGTGCCTGGCATACAGTAAGCAATAAATGTGATATGAGCTATTGTTGTGTTGTTATTATTGACATTCCATAAACACTTGCTGACTGCCTTACCGGTCCCTATTATAACCCACTTCTGCGGTGGCATTGGGAGAGGGTATAAGAAGGTCAACGATACCAGTTTCAAGTTCCTGTGAAGGAAAGAAAAACAACTTTTTGAGAAATGACAACTAAATGCATTAAGAGAACGAACCAATTAAATTCAACATTATACTGAAAATATTTGAGAAATTTATAATGTTATGTGACAACAACCATCTCTATGATTATTTTATGGTTTTACTTTAAAATGAAATTAGGAACTCCCCAATATACCAAATATCTTGTTGTATGCAGAACTAAGATGAAAAAGTCAATCCAGGGCAGGAGTTGGAGTATCTGTGAGTAGGATATAGTATATTCAAATAGACTCAATAATTGATTACTAAATGTTATTTTAGTAACAGGATTTATTAGAAAAATCCTGACACCAGGCAAAGCTGGAAGGGTCAGAGCTGATCTGGAAACAAAACTTCCACTGCAGATCTTAAAATAAGAATTGGTCCAAACTCTTGAGACTTGTTTTTCTAATTCCCCTGGAGCTTGGCACTTCTAAAAGCACCAGAATAAACTGGAGCATATGGGTGGTCCAGGATTTGTCTGTTACATAAAGTAAATATGTCATTGTTATTTCCTCTGCCAGTATTACAACGCAACAGATGGTGAGTCATTGGTAAATGGCTAAGCACTGACATTTATTCAGGAAGGTATCTTCACAAAGCAGTTCACAAACCCTTGCTATAATTCACCTATACATCATTAACAGCATGACTTTATGTAGGGCTCACAAACGCATCCTTGCTACATTTATAAAAACATGCCTGACAGAGTAATCACTGGAAATGGTAAAATGGCCAACACCTGAGTGGACAACTCAGTGGAGGACACTGAATGAACATACCTGGCACATCTCTGTGATTGTGTCATCAAACACTCCTCCAGCGTCATCAGCTCCTTCTCCAACCAGCTTAACCTTCCATGCTCTGGAGGGCAGACGAAGGTCTGAAGCATTCAGTTTAACTACTTGTCTTGCTATCTGGACAAAGATGGGCTTACACTTCCGTCCTCTTTAAGAGAAAGGGAAAAGTGAATAAAACACAATTCTCACCAACTTCCCAAATCACCACAAAGGTCACTTGAAGATATCTTCCCATTAGTGAGTGAATAGGCCAACTTAATGATAGTCAAACACTGTGCAAGGCCCATGGTAACAACATTGGGTACTAATGTAAATACTGTTATTACCCTATTTTGCAAATGAGGAAGCTAAGGCTCCTCATTAGTTAGTAATAATGTTCATCTAAAAAAATGCCAGCTAGTTAGTGAAACATACACGCATACACTAACCTGGTTGATATCCTCTTTACTGTAATTTGAGGTCCATAGTTTTTGCCTTGAACCATGGTTTTTCCTATGGAGCGCACCATCGGGAGGGTATAGACTCTTGGCGCTAACAGAGGCCGAAGCTGTCCCTGCACAATGCCCCATGTTCCGGCATTATAATGAGATGCACTGTTCTGTAATAGAAAGTGAGCTTATCAGAAATGATACTCTCTAAGACTTAAAAGAAATAATACATTTTACTTTTAGAGCATAATTCTTTTTGAAATTCACTTTAAAAGCATAAACCTGAGTGTAATTATTAGTCACTTTAAAAGAATATTTTTTTGATAAAATGATTATTATGTAAAAAACTTGGAAAATACAGAAAATGACACACGCACATACATGCAAATGAAATCGTCCATAATCCTACCATATGGAGATGGCCCCATTAACACTTTGATCTATTTCCTTCCAGTTTCTTTCCATGTGTGTAGGCATACATTTTTCACATTGAGATCATACTGCTTATTCAATTTTCTGCTGCTTTTCTCACCTAACTTTATATCATTAAACATTTCTCTAATTACAGTTTACTGACACTGTTTACTGCACATAATATTCTGTCATCTGGCTGATTATCTATTTCTAACAATGATGTGTCAAATTTCTGATATGCCCCATGACTGGCTACCTAAAGGATTTTTGATGAACAGTTTTATAAACTAATATATATATTTTGGCAGGCATGTCTACACATTAAACCAGCAAATGTTTTCTTCCTAAATTACTAGACTGTTCTATAAAGACATAAGTCAGCCAAATTTACTTTATCTCCTGCACTTACCTTTCCACAGGACCTAGAATGCACATTTGTAAGGAGACCAAGAAGCCTCCTAAATGTTGTGGACTCTTTTATATAACAACTTTGGTACTAATAGCTTTATATATTTAAGTTTTAAAATCACATAATGGACTTTACAAAAAATTTATGCTTATATTCATACTTCCTCAAGGTGTGGACAAACCAAAACACAGAAGGAAGACCACTTTGTGTCCAGCCGCATGGTTACCAATAACAGGACTGTCACTAAACCAACAATAAAAAGGAAACAGAATTGTTGCCTTTTCTACATCTCTCGGGTGTAGTGGAAAAGTATTAGCCATGGAAGAATTTTCTGAAAGCTGAGAGAAAGTCCCAGACCTGGTGAGCATATCACAGGAACTGTTTCCCAAGTCAGCATGTTACCTGGTTGTTGGGGCTGAGATTCAGCAACCTCCAGGATGAGTACATGAGGTCCGAGAAGTGGTAAAGTAGCCGGAGCCTGGCCCTCGCAGTGTGGATGCTCACCTCCCTCAGCGCTCCATACTGGGGGGGCACTGCATCGGGCAGGCCCAGCTGCAGAGGTACTGAGACACCTGCCCAGAAAGCAAATGGATACTTATAAAGGAAAATGTATTGCATGCATTTTCAGTATTTGGAAAAATTTCAAACACAGAGAAGTCAAGTGCACAATGAACATCCATTCCCACCACTTAAATTCCCTAATTAATATTTTGCTATATTTGCTTTACCACATATTTATTAATTCCTCTATCCACCAATTCATCTTAATTTTTTGATGCACCTGTGTTGGTTTTTAAACCATCTTATTTATTTATCATTACGGAAACTTTATTTTTTCTCCTTTAATTTAGTGTCCCATTTAACTATGAGACTTAAAACAGTTCCTTCACACATACGCACACAAAAAACAGAAAAGTCCAAATTCTTCCTTTCATAATCAATAATTGTCATCTTCATAACAACACAAGCTGTGGGCCAAGACCAGGTAGGCAGTTCTAGAGAATGGAAATAGGCAACCTAGCAGAACCACCTCTCACACTTACTAGGGATCTGAAAGAAAGTGACCATGACAGATGAAAGGTATGGTTGCATGATTCATGAAAGCTTTTTACTTCAAGAACAAGAGCTCTGAAGAAGTAAAGACACGGACTACACCCACAGTTCTTCTCTTATAAAAATGCACAAAAGATTTTTGTAAAAATAAAATACTCAATTTATTTGAGTTTTCTATAAATAAAAATTTGTACAGTTCAATTCCCAGAGGAATTTACTACTATTAATAAAAGTTAACCATTATTGAGTACTTCTATGTGCCTGGCACTATTCTAAGTGCTTTGTGGGAATTGGTTCATTTCTTCCTATAGCTCTTTACAATAGGTGCTGTTATTACCCTTATTTTATAGACAAGAAAACTGAATCTCAAGTTCACTCAGCTCATAAGTGGAGGAGTCAGGATTCAACCTAGGAAAGTGCTTCCAGAGTTTGAACCTTTAATCAAAACACTGTGTAGCCTCTGTCCTGAAGTGGGAGCCAAATTCCTCTGGAAGCTGCAGAGGCCCCTAAGCGTCTGAAATTGTCAGTGCAGGGGCAGCAATACTTATTCTGGATTCTGTTAACCAGACACCATCTCCTGCTTATTTGGAATCTATTTGCAGTCCTACCTTGCTCTCTTAGGGTATCTAAGAAAAAAATCTCTATGAGGAGTCTTTTCCAAAGACCTATGGCTAAGAAGTAGAGAGATCAGTACAAAGGGAAGAAAATGCTGAGCTCTCAGGCACAGATTGCTTCAGGGAAATCCTAGTGCCTTAGACAACAGAGGATGTAGAAAGAAAAGACTTGAGGACCTGGGAAAGAAACAGCCCAAATATGAAGATATGCATAAGGATGATAATTGCCACACTTAAGGTAATTATTACCTTTTGGGAAATGGAAGATGGATCTAATTGGGAGAATACACAGCTGGATGTTAAGTATACAAATATGAATTTTTCTTAATGTACTTTGTAGATCTATGAGAATTTCACAATAAATTTAAAGCAAATCAAACAATGAAGAGGTAGAAACAGCTCATCAGTCCTGCTACATGCTGGAATAAAATGGCAACATTTTTTTGCTGTGCCAATGCATAGACAACATCATGTTTCAACTGGCTAACTGTGGTAAAGAATCTGACAAACAGTCTCAGGGCTTTTAATCTTTATTACTAACAGCAGGCCTTAGAAAACTACTTTTTTTATATAAAAACATACTTAGTTGATGCTCTAAAATTATAAATTTTTGCTTTCCTAAGTGGTTTTCTTCTTTTGGGGGTACAGAGAGGAACTGCTTCATAATGAACTCTGCAGGAGAACTGCCTGCTGTGAAAGTATTTACAGTGCTGATAGCACAAAGAGTGCTTTGGTTGTGTGGGGGAAGCTTTGATGGTTTCAGAATGATGTCTGGATGCTGTATGAAACTGGCAAGCAGACAGTGCAGCTGGGTACTCCTGAAAGAGAAGCTGCAGGAGCATGGATATTTCATCCCTCACCTGGTGCTCTTGGCGGTACAGGAGGTGCTGTCCATGCAGCACTGTGGCAGCGGCCAGCTGAAATCTGCCGAATGTTTTTCCCTTGCAAAACTGTTACCAGGGTCGGTTCTCGAACGTGATTGGTGTGGCCTAAGCCAAGCTGAGGATAGATCACAAATACACACAGATTGAATTAGAAAGAGGAAGAGAGAAAGTCAAGATGATGAAATCTGTCTTAGATGGTAGCAGATATAAATAAGTTAATATCTGTACTAAGCCACAGCATTGAAATAATGAAATTAATTCTGATTTTCTCTATCAGAATGGTCCTCACAGCTCAGACTGTCTCCTAAAAACTGATCTACAACAAGCCTCTGCAAATCTAGCAAGTTAGTCTGAACACATTCTTGGATTCTACTTCTGGAGAAGAAATTAACTCTGAGAAAGTAAAAAAAAAATAACAGAATGATCAATAGAGCTTTTACTTAAAACATAGAGATTTCTTGATTTTCAACATGGATTGCCTGTATAACAATAAATAAGCAATGAAAACATATACAGAAGCAGATTCTCTTCCCTAGATCTCTGTTCTTAGAGTCTGACTGGGACACCCCGTGTTTCAGCAGCTAAGCACTTCACCATCAATAGGGAAGATCATGTCAAGGCCCTGTCGAGGACTTCCCAAAGGTACCCTCATCATCAATTTTCCTCTCGTTAAGACAACATGCAACCCTAGTGATGAGCAGTTTCCTCATCTGTTAAGATAGTGATGAGGAGACAACAGGGACAAAATGAGGCTACAATGGATAATACTGAACTTCGAAATTGAGGGGCCCTGAGTACTTGCTCTGGGGTAGCCAGACCCAGAGAAGATTTTTAGAGGAAGAGGATGTGGGGCTGAAAGCCACCGCAGTAGCAGGCATCTCAGATATCTCTCACCAAAGTCCCTCCCTCTTCCATATATAGGGTAGGCTAAACACATCAAACTTGAGTCTTTTCTCAACCTCTTAATCCTCTGTGTAATGGGAGTGACAGGACTTTTGCACAAACACAAATATACTTTGTATACTGTTATATTATAAAAGTACTGTTGTTTTATTCTTTCCATTTTCCAGATCAACGATTGCTCCTGGGACCTAATTTCACATATTACTGATGATAGTTGATAAGAGTAGCAAATACTTATAAAGCAGTGCTTACTATGTGTCAGGCACCTATCAGTGTTTATAGACACGCACTTACACTCAGTTAATTTCCTTAATCACTTTTCTATGATTTTTTTTTTTAAACTCATGGTATAATACCTACTTGGCCACAATCAAGAGAGATATGCACAACTGGACACATAAAACACTCAGTCCCATGGCAAAGTGATGTGCTTGAGACACTGTGATATCATGAGTTTCCTACTTACTCCTTTCCCAAATGAGAACTGTTGTCAGATTTCTAGAATAGGAGAGCAGCAAGCAAAATAAATATTCACCTGTCCTTCTGAATTGCTTCCCCAGGCATATACATCTCCAGTTGATGCCAAAGCAAGTGTGTGTTCAGCTCCAACTGCCACATCTTCGATGACCACTCCAGCCAGGACAGGGATTTGTTGTGGTCGATTGTGATTGCGAGCACGCCCTTCCGGCAGGCCTATCAAACGATCTGAAAATAGCAGGGGAAATGGATGGATGGCATAGCATGGTTCTTTTATGTTTCCTAATGAGTCACTGACTTTTATGGTGGAACGGCAATGACATATATAACTCACTGAGCAAAAGCTGCTATTCTGGTAAGGTATACTGGATTCTGAGTGAACAAAAAGTCCGAAACTATTTCTCTGTAAAATGTCGCAGGCTACTTATTTATAAAAATAAATAAAATTAAATCTAAAATTAGTAGTTTATTTCAAAGCAAGAGGCACCTCCAGTACCCTCCTATTTGAGAGTACTGGTACATAGTTCACGAAGGCCCTAAAGTTCTTACATTCTAAGAAAAGATGTCATTCTACCTGTGATGTCCTTAAACTTCCAGCCGATCTCTTCCCTTCTCTTTGCTGCCAAACCTCTAAAAAGTGCAGGCCAGGCCCAGTTTCTCTATGTCTTTTAGGAATGCCTGGCTTGGCCGCCTTCTACAGCCTATCTTCCACTTTCACCACTGCACTGAAACTGTACTCCAAAAAGCCATGCGTAGCTCCTAACTGCCTATTTCAATAGCCTTTTTCCCAGGCTCCAGCCTATAGAGCCCCACGAAACCTTCTGATAAACCTTCAGCTCCTCCTTTCCCTCCTAGTTCACTGGCTACCTCTCTCTCTCTCCACTCCTTTCAAGCCAACTCTTCTGAGTCCTCTTCCTATGCTCACATTCCCTAGAGTTCTATCCTCTTCCTTTTTCATTCTATATTCTCTCCTTGGGTTTCTTAAAGCCTATTAATATGGTTTTAATTACCATCATTTTGTATTATGCAAACCTCTATCTCCATAATCTCTCTGGAATTCTGGATCTAAATCCCCAATAACTTGCTGGACATCTCCATAAGAATGCATGCGTACACAGACACACAGACACACACACACACACACGCATGCATACACGCATACACACGTACGTACGTACACACACACACACACACACACACACACACACACACACACACACACACACACACAGTATACGGCCCAAATTCAATATGACTCAAATCAGCTTCCTGTCCTCAGTAAATGGCACCAATGTTCTTCCTAAACTAGAAACTTCAATCAGGGTTTACTTCTTCCTCTTCTTCTCATCTGCCTCACATACCCCTCAATCACTACCAACTTTCTAAGAAGTTTCACTTAAGAAGGTGAGTATGTTGCCAGAGAATTCCACTGTGGATATCTGGATTAGGAACCTACTCAAGATTTGAACCCTGAATGCCTATAAATTCCTAAGACCTGAACCCCCAGTTCCTGAAAGGACTAGGGAGTGAGGCAGGATACAGAGGCGCTCTGGTGGTCAAGATTAAGTCTGTGACAGCACGGTGGAGGCAACAGAAAGGACCTGTAGGAACTCTTCTAGCAAGAGGGAAGGCTCTGGCATGGGGGGCCATCAATGGGGAGGACAGTATCTTTCAGACAAAGGTCACAGAGAGGAACAGAAAAGTTTGTTTGAACTGAATGAAGTTCATAGAGCCCACTCATCACCTAGAACAAAAAATGACTCAAATTTGGAGCACTTTCTATAAAACTGGAAGGCAAATGCTTCTATAATACATGGGTACACAAAGCAAGCAATGTAATGCTTAGAAAATGCCTTACCTTGGCCAAAGGTATACACATGACCATCTTTGGTCAATGCAACAGAAAACTGAGTTCCACAAGCAACCTTTTTTATTCCAATTCCACAAAGGACATCAACTTTCTGTAAAATAAAAGTGTAAGGCACAACTCAAAAAGGAAAAGAAAAACCTCTTGAATTCGCCTAATGAGATGTATAAACTCAAAGATTATCTCCCAATAAAAATGCTAATAGTTACTGACCTGTTTCCACCCAAATTCATACTCCTAAATAATATTTTCCCATGCTGCTCTGCAAACTACCTGAATATGGGGGAACTTGTCCATGTTCTGTGCAGGAGCACACATGAATACCTGTGCAGGACCACATGTGAAGTGGAAGCATTCTTCTGGGCAACAGAAAGCAGAGAGTCCTGTGGCCTTTTAAAGACCACCGAAAATCATGTAAAAAGGGGTTCCTCCCAGTTAGACTTTTTCTGCTTTCAAAAGTTATAGTAATTGTTTTTTAGGTTATAGTAACTGATTTGTCTGTTTCTCAGAGAAGATTCCTGGCTTTGTAAATTTTGCTGAATATTCACCAGTCTAACTTTCAACATGTCACAGACTATATATGATGGTGAATCTGTAGTTGACTATATAAATTGAATATCTGTAAATCATACTGCTTGTTAAATATGTTAGGAAAACATACATAAAAAAATTGTATAAGAAGTCTTCTGCAGAGCCAAGAAACCTTCTATAATGTGAATAACAGCTTCTAACTTAATTTTTTATGCACTCAGATTTCCTTTCTATTTTTTTAAAAGAAGGTGCATACCTGTATAATTCAGTGGTAATAATATGCTGAAATGGCAGCAATAAGCAGAGGGTTACAAAAGGTTGGTCATCATTTGACACCCTGGAGATATGTTTATAACTACTTCTTCTTTACATAGAAGACAGTCTTGCAGTGTTCAGCCCATGTAGAGACAGACACTTATCCTTGCAGAAATTTTATATCCAGTTTAGCTATTAATGGCTTATTTAAAATCAAGATCTAGAATGCTGAACATATAAGAATAAGCAACAGAAGCTTCTGAACTTCATTATGGATTATCAAAAATGTTAAAGGTAAATTATCTCTAACGAAAAAGTGGTACTGACATAGACAAAAACTATGTTGTCTGAAATCCTAGATTAAAGATAATACTGACCTGAGGTGAAGATTTTGCAGTGGAATTTCCTAAGCCTAGTTTTCCATAGTCACCATCACCAAAAGCCCACACCATGGAGCCATCTGCTGACACTGCCAAAGTGTGGTTTAGGCCACAAGCCACCTGGAGAAATAACAGAGTGTTCAGTAAGGCAAATCATAATACCTAAAACACATACCCCTGTTTCTGGGACCTTTTTACCTACTTCAATGAAAAACCTGGCTATTTTTCCAAAGACTTTTATTGGTTTCATGGCCTTCTACATTTTTTAACCAAAATGTGTCAACAAGAAATAATTCCAATGTCCACAAATAAAAAAAATAACTTTTTTCTTCAAAGTGAAATCCTTCATTACCTACGGCTAACTCAGAACCAGAGAGCATAGAAAATAGGGGAAAAGCACATATGACTCAAAAATACTTATTCATACCAGAGAAGTCTAAGGAATAATATAGAAAAAGATAAAAATATCTTATTTCCTTGCTAAGAGATAGTCTCAATGTGTACAGGACAGGGATAACTACTGCTTAAGAGCAGTAGCTATGAGTGATGCTGCAGTTCAGCTGTCTGCTTCCAGGCTACCAGAGTCACAAAAGTCTGTATTCTTTAAAGGTTCTATAATCAGGTTACATTAGTACTCTGTAGGTTTTAAAATATTCACATCCTGAATTAATATGGAATCAAATAAGACAAACAAACTTAAATGACAAATGAATGAGTTAAGATGTGAATTTTCATACGGAAAAAACCATGAGAAACTATCAATTAGGCCAAGCAAAATACATGTGAGGTTAAAAATGACTGGTGATTCTTTTCTTCCTGAAAAGAGAGTGTCTAAGTGTACACAGAGGAAATAAGAAACTATGACCAGATAGAACACATCATTGACTTATTCCGTGCCTGTCCAATCTGATATCCCTCCAGTGCGGTCACTCTCTCTGGAAGTTTTTTGTTAGAGGTGTTTCCAAGACCCAGACGACCGTAGTCACCATTCCCAAAGGTAAACAGTTTGCCATCAGAAGTTACCACAGCTGAGTGCTTGAAGCCACAAGACATCTACAGACAGAACCAAGGAGAAAGAGATTTAAGAGAGGATACTAAGAAAGAAAGAAATAAGTCATTTTGGGTTATTAATATAGGAATAAACTGATAAATCAGGATCTTCAAGACCCCAGGTGGCCTTCCTGCTCCTCCAAGTCTGAGCTACCTCATCACACTCAGGAAGACCAAGCTGAACAGCACATCTTGGAAGAACTGTTGCTACTCATCAGCTGTATACAGATGAGTCAGACTACATGAGATATTGAATGGGGAAATTTTGTAAACTCTATAAGGTGCTATGCAATTTACAATATTATTTTAGATCACTAACAGATTCTCTGGAAAATGAATATGAACTCAGCCTTTGTAACAATAATGACTGTTTGAAAGCAAAGCTTTCCTTTTTTTGATGTATTAAGAACTGTGTGGCATGAGCCAAACCCCATACTGATTCCTCCAAGGACCTGCAGCACCCTAGCCTAGGCCAAACAGCTTGCTGGCTCAGGAAAAAAGGAGCCCATTCTAATACCAAACCCCATTCAAACTCTAATAAGCTCAAAAATGAGTCTGAACAACCCAAAACAGTGGATCTCTTATAATGATTGTGTAATAATTTTTACTATTATTTCCCATTACCTAAATTTGATTCGACAACTAGTATGTTTATATTCAAAGGCAAACCTATCCATGTTCTGCCTGACCTGCACCACTTCTTCTCCTTGTAAGGCTTCAATCTGTCTGGGTCGCCGCTGCCTGTCGCTGTTCCCATGGCCAAGTTTGCCATAATCACCATCACCCCAGCTAAAGACCTCACCACTTTCAGTCAGGGCCATTGAGTGCCCATCAGAACCACAGGAAGTCACCAGCTGTGTCACCACAAAGCCTGGAACAGAGGAGAAACCCATTAGGAGTCATTGGATGTTTTAGAACTCCCCTCTACTTGCAGTTGCTATAGAATACTCTCAGAATCGAAATATACCAAAATAATACTGCAGAAATGAAAACAATTTCTTAATTTTAAATCAGATTTGCAGCAATAGCCTAGCAAATTGGGAGCAGTCTCATAAAACAATGATGTGACAAGGAAGAGGAGGGTAACAGGAGCAGGTATAATCACTAAGGACTATGTATTAGCTACTCCTATAAATGCTTTACAAGAATTACCTCATTTTCTATTTTCACATAGAACCTATGAGGCAGATATTATCACCAACACTTTTACAATTGGGGAAACTGAGCCACAAAGAGTTCTAATAACTTGTGCAAGGATGTTGTAGAGCCAGATAGTAACCCAGCTCTCTCACCCTCACTGCTATGCTCTTCACACTTAGACATCAAGGAAGAGAACTTAGAGCTACTCAGAAATTGGTTCTGAATTCTTTGTTATTTGTGTGCTTTTCCTTAAAAACCCCTTTGCTCTTTTTGTAAGTTTCAGAGTCAGTAAAAGTTAACTTAAGGAACAAGTGGGGCTCCTGCAATGGTTTCTCCAGAAGTAATCTTATTCCAAGTCACAAAGAATTCTGACAGAGATGCCATTTAAAAGTCTTTAGTACACATTAATATAAACTGATTTTTAATTTTAATGAAACACATGCACGATTGCTACTTTTATTAATAGTTGTCTAATTAGTTTTCCAATTAAAAAAATTTGTTTATATAGTCTTCTGTGGGTCTTAAACAGTTATTTATACCACTGAATTCTGCCGCTATGATAAATAGCTTGCAAAATAATATAGCTTAAAACATGAAAATTAAGGCTGTACATGTCTAAATGAGAATCTAAATATAAGTGAAACCCCTACATGACTATCTAGCAAAGGTGTGAGATGAGTTCCAGCATAAGCAAACAGGCCATAGTTTCTGACCAGCTTTTAATTGAGGATAATTTTACCTTGTAAGGCTGAAATAACTGTCAGCACATGAAGGTCATCTGAATTTCCTTGTCCTAATCTGCCATAACTTCCTTCTCCACAAGCCAACACTGTGCCATTGGCCTGGATGACAAAGGTACAATTCTGACCACATATGACCTAGTATAAAAACACACAACTAAATATATTATCCTTTATTATATAGCTTTAACATGTAAACATTTAAAATAATTCCAGGTATACATAAGATACTATCATCAATTATATTATCCTTTTACTACAGGGGAAGGGTTGATATAACTACAGGGTTCCTACAAGCCCTTGATTATTATAAAACTGCTTACTTAACTAAGAGATGTATGAGGCTCATCTATTTAAGAGAATTTGAACCATGTTATCTATAGGGATTTCAGCCAATTGCGAAGAGTTTAAATAATAACATAACAACAAAACAGATAAAAGAAGAAAGAGGAAAGAGTGATGGGGAAATATTAAAGACTGAGCTTGAGGTCAGCAAAAGGCAGAAACTGGAAGGGATATACATGCCTAAGAATAGTGAATTCTGGGACTTACTGAGGCAGAGAAGAAAGAAAGAGAAAGCAGTGGCCTCAGGAAAGGTTTGGAAATATAGTACACAATTATTAAAAGAAAGGAGAGATGTCAATGAAATTTGGTTAAAGATCCCAGTAAGTCTATAGCCCTAAGAGAGAACCAATAATTAGCAGTATCTTAACTTCTATAAATATGTACTGGGCAGGCCTAATGCATCAAAATGCTAATTCATTACATGTGAAAGCAAGAAAATTTAGAAACTTATTAATAAAACTTCAGTCTGATAAAAACCTTAGCTTTTATTTGAAAGCTGTAACATCATGGCTTTCTTTGGTGATTCCTTACAATAGACTATGAAATGGACAGACTTTATCTCACAGTAAGTTACTGGCAGCAAGGAAATCAGAACTGTTAGTTCCCAAGTTTCTTCTCCATTTCTCTACCCTGTTAGTTACCTGCTGGGCCTGTGAGAAAGAGGGAGCTGCTGCAGGTACCATTACATTTCTTCCAGCCTCTGCAAGCTGTCCATGCCTGCCAGCACCCCACAAGTAGACATCACATTTACCTCCCAGGTGCCAGTCCTAGAAAACCACAATCATCTCAAAATTAGATTCATCCATTCATTCAAATAAGCATGAACTGGGTACCAAGTGTGTCAGTCCCTTTGAGAGACACTAGGACACAAATGCACAAGCATTTAAAATCGGAAGGTATACTGAAAACAATTATATAGTTATCTTCATGTTTACTGACCTCAGGTCTAGAAGTTGCCCAAGACATAATTTGTTCATCCATGCCATTAATCCATTTACTGTTATCCTGCAAGACAGGGCAAATGTCAGGATCAATCCTGCTTAATCAAGATTTATGTGTTCTTAACTAACAACTAAGTCTTCTTTCCAAAAAAGAACTTGGTAATAGTATAAGAAATTAAGAGCAATCTTATAATCATGCCAAACTTAATTTTATACATTGTTAATATTTCCTTTCATTTTACACTTTCACTATCAACTATCACTATCACCTTGGTGATTTAAAGCTAGCCATTTATGTTTTCTGAACACCCATAGGAACAAGGTCATGTCCAGGAGTCACAGCCCTGTGAACTTGCTGTATAGCTTTGGGCAGGTCACTTCATCTTTCTGGGCTTCAGTTTTCTCATCTACAAAATGACAGATTTGGGGCAAATGGGCTCAGAAAAATACTTACTAATTAGAAGATTCTACATTTAGATCACTTCTCTCAATTCATGTCTGTTTTATATTTTATCTATATTTATATACTCAAATGTTTATATATTTAAACCTAAAGGGGATTGTTAGATTAAGAGCCGGCTTGCACTATCTACATCACAGTTTATATGGCTAGATACTCAGATACAATCAGAATGCTCTTCCATATTCTTATTGATTAAAAACATGATTGAAGTGCCAAATAATTTATAATCTATACATGGAATAAATCTCACAAGATGACCAGGAAAATATGCTAAAATATATATAAATAAGGCGATTAACAGGGCCCTTCTGAACAAAACAAAAAAAAAAGAGAGGGAAATATGGGACTATGTCATTGAGAGCCAGCAAGTTTACAAGAGCTCCACAGTTCTCATCGAATCAATCCCTGTCACCATAAAGACCTATATTAAATTGAAAGTGACTATCTGAAAGAAAAATATTTTAAGTTTATCTGAGGGTATGCTTCTAGCTATTTAAACTGGCAAATACTTACTGAGGGACTACTACATGCTAAATACCCATGATATAATCTCAGCTACAAAGAACAGCAGTTCATATTACACTTACCATTAGAAATACCAGTTCATCCTCTGGAACCGGCTCTAGATCAGGAACAGTAAAAGATTCTGGAAACTGTGCTCCGTTGGTCAGGGCTTCAGCAGCTTTTATGGTGGTTGAGAAACATTCTAACCAGGCCCACTCATTTGGATTCCAGGATGCAGAGTCAGGGAGGCAGTTCTGGTGGTGTGGTGGCACTGGAGGGTTACACAACAGCTGATCCAGATGAAGCCCCACAGCAAGGGAAGCCAGACACTGCATATAGGGGCTGTGAACAAGCTGGTCACCACAAACCACATGGGGCTAAGAGAAAACGCCAAGGACATTATTTGAAGAGCCTATGTCAAATATTCTAAATTAACCTACTGTAATCTGATAGCCTATAATTTTATTTTTAAAGTTAATCATTTTTAAGCTTTTTACTTTGAAATAATTTTAGATATACAGAGAGCTGCAGAGATAGTACAGAGAATTCCTGTAGATCCTTCACCCAATTTCCTCTAATGTTAACATCTTACATAACTGTGGTGCATTTATCAAAACTAAGAAATTAACATTCATGCTAACTGAATGTAATTTTATTTGGTTTTCCCACTAATACTCCTTTTCTGCTTCAAAATCAAATCTATCATATTATATTAAGTATATTTTCCTCAGTTTTTCCTGAATAAAAAAAAAAAAAAGAAAAAGCAGATAGGTAATAACTGAACCAATGGAGACCTCCTCGCAATTCCTCCTTTACCAAGAGAAGCCTGGTAGCCATCAAAGAAAAATCCTTTCATGGTGCTCTCTAGTTGTAGTAGAGCACCTCTGTGAGAGACGGACTAAGTGATTCAGAAAAGAAACCCTGGGTAAATCTGTCAGTGAAATTAACTGGATGTGGTAACAACTGATTATGTTAACGTAATTTGGCAAAAAAAAAAAAAAAAAAGGAAAAGAAAAAAACAACCCAAACCAAACCCAAAAGCTCTATACTGTGACTAGTAAGGCTTGGAAGACTGGCTACACAGGATCAAACTCCATGATTTCTCATTCTAGTATTAAATGACTCTACTCAGTTTAACCCTAGCTCTTCCACACAACTTTCAACAAGGATTCATTCACTTGATAAGTGGACAGGATGTTTGCTCTGACACCCATATCCACTCCCACCTCCCAACTTTGGGATGGCACAATCACACAAAAAAATGAAATGATACTTTGAGGTACAGGTATTTTAAGAAGTTTTGGTATAAATAAATAATCTGAAAAAGGAGGATATAAACACTATACGAATTTGAGGGTTATTTCTAAACTTTATTCTCACTAAAATAAAGTTGGAGTAGACTTAGAATTACTGAACACCTGTTTAAAACATGACTCATCTTCATTTGATTCTGCCCCAAGAGCCTCACATATCTCCCTCAGACCTCATGTTCTTAAGAGATAAATTCAAAACTGTAATTCAAATTCCAAGACAATAGGCATTTGTAGATTTGTAGGGATGAGTGAAATCAATCACCTTTTCATAGGCATACTGTTCCTGAAGCATCATAGGTAGCCGCTCCAGAAATGCTCTCATGCAGGGAGCCATGTTTAATCCCAGAATACCTTGTTGTTTCAGTGCTGTCCTACAGGTTGCTAAAACATGATTGGCAGCAGTCCATTCTGCTGTACAATTCACAACCAAAACATCCTGATGGAAAATAAAATATGTCACATGATTTGTTTAAATAAAAGATAAAAAGAGAGAAAATTCTATGACCATTCATAGCTAAGAAATTCTTTCCAGTACTTGTATTAAACATGTTCACTTTTTACACATTTTTGCTGTACTTTCTTTTTTATGGTGACATCGGTTAACAAAATCCAGTAAGTTTCAGGTGTATAATTCTACAGTAAGGAATATATATATACATTGCATTGTGTGTTCACCGCCCATAGTTAGGTTTCTTTCTGTCACCACGTATTTGACTCCTTTTACCCCACCCCATCTGCCTCCCCCCTTCCCCTCTACCCTCTGGTAAACACTAGTCTACTGTCCATGTCCATGAGTCTCTTTTATGCTGTACTTTCCATGCCAATGAACTTCAAAACATCCTAAATTTTGTCTAAGTAAAAACAAATGAATAAGAAATAATCATTAAATTTGTGAACTACCTTGGATTAGCTGATTGTTCTAAGAGACAACAGTAATTATTTGCTATTACATAGAACTTATAGGACAAGGTATCTAGTATATTTTAAAAGTCTGACATGACCACAGGGATCCTGGAAGAAGTAGTACTTAGCCTGATGAGCAACATACCTGCAAAGGACGTAGCACTATTCTATCTGTGGCTCTATAGATTTAGCCCACATAAGCCACTACTGCCTAGGGTCTGATTCTATATTTTACTTCTAGCAGGACTATTCATACAGGTTAAATGATATTTTCATATCATTTAATCACACAAAATATAAACCAGAGCAGTACATTGGCTCTATTCATTAAGGGTATAAAAAGCAACAGTGTAGGGAATAATATCATATCACAGAATTATTTCATAACAAGGGGCTAGTATTTTTTACTAGAATATTCAATTTGGAAGCCAAAATATATTTTGTATATTTAAGGTAGTCCTTTTCAGGGAAAGTTCTTTTGAGGCAGTTTTGTGTGTGTGTGTGTGCTATCACAAAAATCATGGCAAAAAATCAAAATCCACTTCATAACTTCCAATGGAAATGAAGTCATTCAGTAGTTAAGCATTTCACCAAGGTCCAGGGTACAATAGAAAGAGTACTAGATAATAAATCAGGAGACCTGGGTTTTAGTTTTCCTACTGCCACTAAATAGTTGCATTATTTTGGGCAAGTAATAATCCCTCTGAAATCCCTCTGAATATCAGTTTTCTTCTCTGTAAAGTGGGTTGCTTGGACTATGATTTTTAAAAAACTTTACAGGCTTATACCCTATAATTTGATATAACTGCAAATTACCTTTGATCTATTTGAACAGGCAGCAACCCCAACATCTGGAATCCATACTGTAGTCTGAATAGCTCCAGAGCCTATCACAACAGTTTGTAAGACAGAGCCATCCTAAAATGAGATGTATTTATTAACATGCATTACTTAACTTTAGTTATTTTTACATTTTAAATTTATACTTCATGTTCAAAAAAACATATTCTAAAATCTAGGCTTTGGCTAAATTTGATAATGTCCAATTATATACCTACTATCCACTGGCCTAGATGACTTTTAAAATACTTATCATCAGTAAGAAAAATACTTATCATCAAAAATCAAAAAGGGAGGAGGATTCTGAAAGGAGTTTCTCCAATATTCAAGATATTACACAAAATGTCCCTAGAATTCATTGGGTTAATTTTTATCATATGTAAGTTAATGTAAAAACACGTCTTAAGATAAATATAACATCAATACGCTTACCCTCAAAGACCAAATGTTCATGAGCCCACCTAGTCCACCAGACACCAGGGCCAAACCATCAGAACTAAAGGCAACAGTCCGGACAGGAGTGATGTGTCCTCGCAATTGATAAACACACTTGGCTCCAGCTGGTGGCCTATATCCATCCTGCAATTCATTTTTATTTTTAACATATATTGAAATTAAAACATTTTACAAATTCAAGATTCACAATTTGTTCTGGGAAATTTTATATTTCAATATAACATTGGGGAAGAGGGAAGAACAACTCTCAGAAAGATAAGCCTGACTGAGAAAATAAAATATTAACCTGGTTCTCCTTTGTTAAAGGAGAGTGTCATCTTTTTTGATACACTTCTAAGCTAGTTCCTTACTCTACAAATGAGCAGAAATGACTACATTTCTAAGTTTCAACTTGCCCTCAAAGGTAAGAAAATTGTAACTTCTTAAAGTGTGTTTTAATTTCATAAATTTAGCTTTATGTCATTTTCATTTTTTAGATCCTCTCATTTGTGAATTGTACACGCTGGTTCTACACAAAAAAAGTCTTTTTTGTTGCAGATGGTTCTGTCATGAGATGTCTAATTTCATGTTTGTTCTACAGGTAAGGACTCACTATCCTAAATAACAAACTCTCTAGGATAAAGAACAAACTAGATTTATCTTTAGTGCTTCCATCTCCACCTCTGCAATATCTTCCTCCCATTAGTGAACTACCTACCATCCCTCCTCACTCCTTAAGCTCCCTCATTTACCCAAAGATGACATAAAGTGTTATTTCTTCCGAGGGTATTTGTGTCATGAACAAAAGAAAGAGTAACAGAGGTTGCAAACTAGTAGCTCAGGGATACAATCTGATTGATTGGCCATCCAGTGCTGTAAAAAATTTTAAGTTGGGTACTAATGTTTAGTATTGGGAGATTTTACTTAAAAAACTGGATCTGGGGCTTCTCTTGAAAAAATTAGACAATTTAGTAGCAATAGGCTCTCAATTCTTGAGAGTGACAGTTTGTGGCAACTGTGCCCATTATAAGAAGCATGTGCACTTCTGTTTTTCTGTGTGTGTTCGTTTTCTTTTTTTTTTTTTAAACCCTCTCTACATGCTTTAACTCCTGGCTTCAGGAATTTGTTACTTGCCTAGATGGTCTAATATAAGCATCTACCTGAATTTGTGGCCTCTGTTTAAGCTAAAGGAATTGCTCTTCATAGGTGGAATTCTGGTATCAGTAGGAGATACTCTGGATTAGGTATGCTCCTGTGGTGTTCCTATTTCACTCTACCAAAGACTTAACCTAGGACTTGTCTATCTGTAGTGTTGGTCACATCCATTACTATAAATAATTGCCACTCAATATTTATTGACTATCTCATCTTAATAAGCAATTATGGTGTCTCTGACTTATAAAAAAATTAAGCTAACAAAGCATGACAATTATCCATGTTTCCCTAATGGAACTTGCCCTTTGGGATATAGTATCTCAGTAATCAAGGGAGGATTATTTTGAAAGCATATAGCATTAATTGGTTTCTGATAAGGTCTTCAAAAACACCTGAAGATTTACCTGGCAATTTGATTCCTGGTCCCACCATCCTTCTGAACTAGCTACACTGGTTTGCACAGTATCTTGTGGAATACGCCAAACACATACTAAGCCACTCTGACAGCCACTTAAAAAAATAATCACATAAAACCAAAACGTCAATATGCAGAAGTAAAAATACTTTCAAATAACAATCAATTAAGACCTGCTAAGACTACCACAACATTATTTAAAAAATTTATTTGTAGTAGGTATGCTATAATCTTTTATAAGAAATACACCTAGGACTGATATTCTAACATCATATCCAGATAAGAAGATTACATACCAAGTTTCACATAGGAAAATTGCTCTTTATTTCTCTAAGGTGATCTTATGGTATTACACATTTTAAGACTAGTAACTGGCAATCAACTGTTTAATAAGACTACTGAGAAGTAACAGTATTTAATGCAAGTAACAGTCTATACTAAAATAAAAATTAAGACACACACACACACACACAAATTTAGAACATACGTAGCCATTAGTAAATGCAGCTTGGATCCTTTCCCTGGGAGGCTGCACCAAGCAATGCCATTTACAATAGATGGATGGCAGAGTGAATGTAGACAGCGCCAGCATTCTGAAATAGGCCCCCAGAGTTTCACATTTTCTTCTTTGGCACATGTCATAAGAATATGACCTGTTGGGTCCCATTTCATACTAATAAGAGTATCCTTAAAATGGCAGAGGAAGAAAAAAAAATCATAGTAATGCTTCCTGCACTAATACTTTAAACTTAATACTTATAACTGATACTTCTATTACTCAATTATTTGGAAATCAACATTTTGTTTAAATCATTCCCAATCACTAGACCAACTCACCCTTTAATATAGTCTGCAATATATGTATTTGTGGCAGTCAAAACTCAATAAATGTTAGTTGAATAAATAATGAAATTCTGATTTAAAAGGAGTATGTTATTCCTCATTAGCATTTTAAGAGTTATTTTTATTGACCTTAAAATAGGAAAAATAAAAAACTTAAAAAAAATACACCCTTCATACTAACATAGCAAATACTTATGAGAATCTGGGGTATGTTTTTTTGTGTTTATATGGTTGTTACTATTATGTTTTTCTGACATTTTTTTACCCTCCTTCTCAACTTCCAACTCATGGCTTCATGCATTTATGGCACTTGCCTACTTGGCCCTGGAAGCATTTGAAATGAAAATCTTTGTTTAATGTCAAGGAATCATTCTTCACAGAGGAAATCTCTTGCATTAGTAGGAGTTAGTTTGACAGGAGATGTTCCAAGGATGTTTCTATTTCACTGTTTTGGTTTTACTTCTTTCTTGGCTTGATAGCTTTCTTACATAGATTTTTCCATGTATATACATAGTCCACAGACTTTGTATAACAATAGAATATTAAATCATAAATGACTGATATAAAAAAATTTTTTTTTATAGAAACTAGTATCAAGGAATACTATAGTAAGACATAAGAAAAAATAGCCATCTGGTAAAGATGCTTTACCTTATGTGCATCAATTAGAACAATGCCTCCTTTCTCAAGTGGTTCCTTTGTTCCCAACAACAATTTTCCATCAAAGTATCCCACTGCAAATGGTCTATCTTCACTGAACCAAGCAATGCAAGTTACAGACACTAACATAAGAACAAAAGAAAATTAAAAAAAAAAAAAGACTTATTATCATTATCTAACTTAAAAAACAGAAGTTTTGCAACAAACATGCTACTGCAACCACTGCAAGTAAGTTTTCAAATAACTGTAATGAATTTAGACCAAATGTAGGATTATAGCACAGCAGAGATTTCATGTAACCCACTTTAAAAGTGTTATTTATAAGTGACAAGGCTAACTCACTTTTAATCTTTCATTCTTTTCAGGTGGTTATTGAAAAAGAAAGACAAAATTTGAATTCTCTTGCTGATTTTAAGTAATTGTACCAGGTTCTTTTCTTTCGGTAGGTCTACCATGAAACTGAGAAGTGAAATAATCCAAGTCATAGAAAGAAAATTACCTACTCAGTATGTTTTCATATTCTATCAAACATATTCTATTCTAACAATCTATACTCATATTTGCTTCTTTAAGTATATATAACACTGGACAGCAACAAAAGAGTAAAAAACAGTATCTTCGGGAGAATGGGAACATGGGAACTGAGTAGATGGGAAAAAACTTTTTACTGTATACCTTTTTAAACTTAAAAAAATGACTGAACCCTATGAATGTATTACCTATGTAAAAAAAATTTAAAAAACCAAACTGTTCTATTATGTTAACATTATCATTTAAGCTAGGGCTATGGATTTTGAAATACCCTACTCCCCTAAAACAGCTAAAAAAACTATCTAGTAAGATGCAAACGCATCCAAAGAGAACAAAGTGAGAAAATTAATGAAAATAGGCTTCATACTATCTCTTGTCAGACCAGGAGCTCCCCTCCTCCTCTTTCCCCCATTCCCTCAATGGATGAATGACTAATAATATATCACTATAAGATCTCTTCTGGAAGAGATAAGTGGTAGGGGTTGGGAGAGAAATATCTTTCAACTCAGTAACTAACTAAAATGAAATACCAACTGGCCAATTTAGAACACAAAGCCAAAAGTAATATTTACTCAGCATTTTTAAAAGCAAGTGCCAAAAATCTAAGTCTATTTGGGGAGAACACTTTTATAACTAGGCACAAGTCCAGTCATTTACCATCCTTTCGATAGCAATGCTCCATTTCTCGACGATACATGGTGGACGCATCAACAACTTCAATCAGTCCTAGAGATCCATCCATCCGTCCCACCAGCAATAACTCTGGAGACTCTCCTGACCAGGCTGTAGCTGGAGCCTCTTCCGGCCAAGCCAAAGAAGATACCCAATGAGGCTGAATATCTACTAACCCTTTTCCTCCTAAAGAAGGAAAACAAATGCTGACTAGTTGTTATTTAATTCTTAAAAATAATAGCAAGAACAAAAATAAATACTACTTAATTCTAATATATACTCAAAGCAGTCCTCAATTTCATAATAGCCTACTAATGAATATGAATGCAAGACAGCATCTTTCATTTATATACTATATAGATTATCAAATTAATAGGCTTTTAAGTAACTATTAATGAGAAAAAAATGGCAGCTTTGTAAAAGAGTAAAGGAAAATACTCAGTGTTCAAATGTCAAAAACACTTAAGTCCTTTCCTAATAATTACTGGAACCAAATTAACATAAGAAATTTTCCTACAGTTAAAGCTAGCTATTCCTTTAAATATGTGAAATAGAACAGCCATTCCTCAAATATGCAAAAACAAATAAAAATACTGATAAGCCCAAGATTATAATAATAATTTTTACTTTCCAGAGAGGTATTATTAAGAACTGACAAGTTTGTAACTGTGAAACAGACAAAATTGATGAAAATATTTCAAGTGATTGAAAAGATACATAGCTGAAAATTCAGTGACTGCTACTACTCCTCAAATCCTACTCTGAACACTTAGTGGTACATGAAAAGAATTTTTAGTTTACAACTACCAGGTTAGCTGAAACTCCTAGAAAGGAGAGGAGGGAAATAAGCACTTTCTCTTTAATTTAAACATATTATGCATAGATTTTCACAGTTGATTAATAAATCGAATTTCAAGGTGAAGGGAAGCCATTGTTTGAACTCAAAAGGCTAAGAAAAAGGCTTAAAAAGGACCTTCAGTAGTTTACTAGTCTTCATATGACTCTTACCGTTAACTTGCCAGATATTCACCATCTTTTCCAAAGCCCCAGCTAGATATTTGCCACTGATACTCCAGGAAACAGGTGAGAAACTTGGATCACTAGGCGACCCCAGGCTTTCTTCAGTATCCCCTTCCCTAGAATATAATAAATATGGATGGAATTCTAATCCTCATCATACAAAACTAAATCCTGAACCTTAAAGTAAGGGTTTCATGTAGACCTCAGTGCACAATAGTGGATTCTTACATTTCAAAAGCTTGGCTAGCAGTATTTGACAATCACATATTAGCTACTGTTTGTTACAATGTGAAAAATATAGAATTATAAAAGACTGATGCTTAGACCATTCACCATTTAATGTAGTACATAATTTGTCAATAAAAGACATTCTAATTCTATATGGGTTGAACATATGGTTATTATTCAGAATATATTGATTCTTGTTTACCTAATCTCTAGGTAAGTTCTCAAAAAAAGAATATCTATAGCTAGCTATAAAAGATGCTATAGAAGAAATATTACTCTAATTCCAAAGTAATCCTTAAAGAATGGTAGAAAATTAGCCTACTGTGTTACTGAACTGAACATTTATTTGCTAGATAGTAGATCTTGATTTAATTCTAAGTCCAGATATTGATAGTTAAAATATTTATTTGCTTAATTACTATCCTGGAAATTAAAAAACACACATTGAAGATACAGTAAGCCTATTCTAAAAGAAAAACTAAAAAAAAATTAGTGACAATTTGATTACATTAACATAACCAAGACGAAGCATGTTTAGAATTCTCTTATTTTAAATGTTACACAAGAGAGGTGACATTAGCACTCACAGTCGGTTGAACACACAGGTTTGTTGCAGTGAATATTGCTTCTTGGTAACATTCCAAACCCGGATGGTACCATCATTGCCACTTGTAGCCAAGAGTCCTTTTTTATTACACCAAACACAAGTCATTACCTAGAAAAGTTGAAAAAGTTCAGCAATACTGGAGCAAGTTTTGATTCAAGTGGTTCTATCATTTGAAAAAGTTTTATCAAATAAAAAAAAATCTACCATGAAATTGTAAAAGAAAAGTATTCTGTTATAATGCAATATGCATGGTCTCATTCTTTTCTAATTAGCTTATATATATATATAATATATATATATTATATATACATATACACCTATTTGAAGTATAAAGTACTACACCCAAACTCATTTGCATTTTCTGAGACTCTTGGAATCTTCATTAAACATGTTTATTTAATCCAATAAAGTATAAATACTTCAACATACTTATGTTTTATAAAATAATACAGATTAAGAAGTGATTTTAAAATCAGTTAAATAATAGGAGACAGTCTTCATTTCCTTGTCACTGCTCAAGGGCCCAGTGGGTTAGATTAAAATAATGAAGCCAATTTCTGTTCCTCTTGCATATATAAGCTTTCAACTTTTCTGAGTCTATCTATCCCTTTGGTTTTCTTCTCTTCCCTCAACTGATTTTCCCATTTGTATACTAGTATGTCAACTCAACATACAGAGAAAGGAGAGTTGGTAACTACCAGTTAAATATTGAAACCGTGTGTGTGTGTATGTGTGTGTCTGTGAGAGAGAGAGAAAAACAGACACATAGACAGAGACAGAGACATACACACCTAAACTGAGCTTTTTGAAAGCAGAAACTATTTCATCTACACAAGATGATCAATTACCTGGGGCTAAAATACTTACTCTGTTCTGATGAGCTTCCAATTTGATAAAGGAGCATTTTCTGAGATCTCCTCCCATATCAGCAAGTGTTTGTGGAGTAGTTTGGTTGTCGCGGTCATGCGCAGCAAGAGTGCGAACGAGCTGTTGAGCAGCCCATTGCCTATGCTGTGAAGACAGCCTGGAGGAGAGGCAGCAAGCTGCCAGGGCATTAGCCAGCTCCAGAGGGCCTACAGCAGAAGGATCATAGGAAGGATGGACATACAATTGAGCAGTTAAACCTGCTTAAACAAAACAATGAAATGACAACCAGGTGAGAGCTGGTGGTGGTGGTGAAAAAACAAAAATGGGTTAACCCATATCTTTTAATAATTTGCACTTTTGCAAGTAATCATTTCAGTAACATATGCATAAAAGGTATAAAGCATTTATCTCACATCAAATTCTATAATAAATCTGATTCAAAGCAAATATAGACTTATATACATCAATCAATAGTCTTTATTCTAAGGACACACAGGCTGAGAATGCAGCAGAAATAATTTTAAGGCCAACACAGAGGCAGTATGCCCTAAAGAATAAGAATTTGTCTTTTGCTGCTCAAAAGTGATCTTAACAGTCAGTCAAGGGACTGGATTAATAGATCCAAAGGCCCATCACTCTTGGCCAAATGGTCCTGACGATGAGAAGCGTAGATAATAGTGATTAAGCAGGCCCCTCAAAGTGTTACATCTTAAGATAAAGAAAAATAGCAGGACCCTCATCTAAATTTTATTAAGAAAACTTACAACGATTATTATCTATGGTGATTTGAACCAAGACTAATTTTGGTACATTTTCTTAATATTTATTTCCATGCACAATGAAAAAGTATCCATGTACTTCTTTTATGATCTAAACTTAAGAAGTATACATGATATTATATAATTTCTCACATACAACAATGCCAAAACACATTTTTGAAAACTTGAATCAAATTGATTAGAAGACTGTATAAACTGATTAGAAGACTACAAATTAAATGGTACGAAACTTACCTTTCTTTTCAACTTCTGACTTATCATAGTTAGGTCTCAGTTTGGCCCCTTTGTCTGCCAATAATGCCACAAGGGCCTGAGTTACAACAAAGTTTGGAGAGGTTACAAGCTTATTCTCTTCAGCAATTCCTCGAAGAAAGCTTGGTAGAAACTTTCGCTGAATTGGATCATCGACCGTGGTTAGATTTACACCTGTTGCAGCAGAAATCAAGTTCTGAAGAAGCAATTGGAACAAACAGGTTTAATATTTATATATAATTTTAGACCAAAAAAAAAAAAAAAAAGATTTCACCTCAAAAGGCTCTTTTAAGAATCGGTTGGAAATAAGCAATGAAACAAGAAAAGCACTGAAAACTGGCTTACCTGTGTACACAACTGCACCAGGAGTTTTGCAGCGCTAGGAGTGTTTGATGCCAGACACCCCACTGCTGTGCTCAGATAGGCCAGGCAAGAGATAGGCTTGCTGGCCTTGCTGTGCCCACCGCGTGAGCGTTCTGAGGTGCTTGCCATGGCTGAAGGGCTGGTGGAGAGGCCAGCTCTCCCTGCTGCAGCCAAGCACATCAATCGAACCAGTGTTCGGATATCTGTAAGCCCCAGAGATTCAAGACCAGCAGCCAGGCTACAACTGGAACCACTTCCAGAAAAAGAAAATACATTAGTTGGATAAAGAAAAGAGATTTCTTAAAGCGATCATTTGGAACCCCACATATCACCCATAGTATCAACAATCAAAAGATAACACAGGCTGCAATATCATTAGTCATGCATACCCTAAGAGATATCCAAAAATATTATGTAAACTGGAAACTGTTACTGAAACTTTTAAAAAAATAAATATTGACATATACTTGAAGTATAACTGAATTATCAAAGTTCAGACTAGATGAATTGTCACAAATTGAACAAACTCATGCAACTGCCTCCCAAGATCAAGAAACAGAACATTACCAGCACCTCAGAAGCCTGCTTGGGCCCTTCTCAGTCACTATGCCCTCAAAAGTAACCACCATCCTGACTTCTGAAGCCATAAATCAGTTTCACTTCTTTTGAACCTTATATAATAATAAAGTATGCATTTTTTTGTGTCTGCCTTCTTTTGCTCAACATTATTTTTAAGTCTCATCCATGTTGTCATATTACAGCAGTAGTTTGATTCATTTTCATTGACATATAAATAAAACCTACCACTATTAATTTATTTGTACAGATGACAATCAGGTGGTTTCCAACACAGTGTTATCATCAACAGCACTGTCATGAATGTTGCTTACATCTTTGGGTGCCCATATGAAAGCATTTCTGTCAATGTATACCCAGAAGTGAGTTTCTGGGCCATGAAATATGTTAATATTCACCTTTAGTTGCTAGTATCAAACAGTTTTCCAAAGAAGTTGTACCAGTTTACTTTCTCATCAGCAATGCATGAGAGTTCTAAGTGTTCCACATCATTATGCTCACCTTCCTCCCTCCCCTCCGACTTTTAAATTAGCCATACTGGTAGGTGTGTAGCAGTATCTCATTGGATTTTCATTTTCATTTCTCTGAACACTAATGAGGTTGAACACCTCATTTTTCATGTTTACTGGACACTTGGAGATTCTCTTATGTTATTTTGTATTTTGCCCATTTTTCTCTTAGGTTGTCTGTCTTTTTCTTATTTATAGGAATTTTTTACATTGGTTATATGCATTGCTAATATCTTCTCCCATTCGGTGGCTTCTTTTTTTTCTTTTTTTACTTTCTGAGTTTTCATTTTCTTAATAATTCTTGCTAAACATAAGTTTTTTTAATGCAGTCCAATATATCAATATTTTTCTTTATAGTGAATGCCTTTTGTGACTTAAGAATCTATGCCTGTCCCAAGATCAAGAATACATTCTTCCTACATTATCTTATTATTGACTTACCTGTCACATTTAGCTCTAAGAGCCAGTTGGAAATATTTGTTTTATATAATGTGAGGCTGGGACCAAGACTCATTTTTTCCCCCTATGTGAATAAACCATCTGTCCTGCCCAAATTATTGAAAAGATCATCCTTTCTCCTCATTGCTCTATAGTGTAAACACTGTCACAAATCAAACCATATCAAGTGTTTATCTATATGTGTGGGTCGCTTTCTGAACTCTTCTCCTCCGCTGTCCAAATGGTCTATTCTTGAGCCAATATCACACAGTCTTATCTAAATTTTGAGTTTCTTTCAGGGCCCTTTTGTCTTCTGAATTGAATACCCTAGTTTAACCATTTCTTAAATGGATGTCTTTTAAGTATTCTTGGCTTTCTTCCATTTTTAAACATTATACTTTACAGCACAAACATGGCAAAAATCTCCATGATGGAATCTACAAGTTGACTTAGCTACACAGCTGGTTAAGTCTACAAAAAACTCATTTGACTTTTTATTTTTACCCTGTACCAAATGAAACAACAGCCTTAGTTTCCAATTTCAGATAATAAAATAAAATGTTTGCAGTTTATTCAATTACTATAACAGCATTATTTTCTACCTAAAAAGAGCCTAGTATTAACTGAATGACTGAATGAATAACAATGATGACTATGTCCAATTTTTCATTCAACAGTAGATATTCCAGTTTCTAACAATCCTATCTTATTCTCCCAAACAATACCAGACTCTTGTCTAATACGCACTAGAATCTAACTTAGCATCATTTGACACAAAGTAACACTTACCTGACTGAAAGAAGAGACAGAGCTCTCATGACCATGGTTCTGGCCAAAAGAACCTGAGCAGCCGCAGTCACTCTCCTTAAAGCCACCACCCGGTCGTGAGGGTTTGCTAAGGCAGCTGCCTGCTCCCCTAACGTTATTCTCCCAGAGGAGCTCTTTTCTACAGAGCCATGGCAACCTGAAAAACATAAGATTTTGTTTAGTTCTCAACATGGTAAGAAAAAAATATCTAGACTACTGAAAAAATTTCCCATTCTACTTAAGTTCTAGGCTGCAAGGAAATATAGCAAACCAATGTGTTTTGCTCATCTGGAATCCCTTGGGAGAAATAAATATTTCTAAGTCAACGATCTATTACAGAAGAAATATGCTTCTGATATATTTTTGGTTTTATTTTGCTCATGAATCACATCTACTGATATTAACAAACATAGGAAAGATATAGTTTTAAAAATATGCTTTGAGTACACATAAAGGGCTGAGTCATCAATACTACCCCAATTCTTTATTTTGTATTCCCTATTGCAAAAAGTTATCATACCCTCTCACCCAAATAAAAAAAGACTGCAAAATAGTTTTTAGTCAGTTCCAGGATTCTCTTATCACAAAGTTAAAAAAAAACAAAACCCTTATTTGTATTTTATAAATTTTGTAATCGCTTCAATATTTCATTAAAAAAAATCAAAACAATATTGCATTACACCTTCAAAATGTTAAAACAACTGGCTAAAGATATTTGAAGGGGTGGGGCAATACTGAACCCTTATTCTTCTTATTATTTACCTTTATTATTATTATCAATCTATCAAATAAATAAATTAATATAGACTCTTATTAAATCCATGCCAATCGGCCTTTCAGTTTACCTATTTGCATCAGAGTCTCTTCCATACTGTTGGTGGCTGTTACCATTGCTACTGATGCTCCCAATGGATCACTGTCTGGGAACTGAACTGGTTCTGGTACAATACGTCGGTCGTTTAAACCAAGTGGTCCAGCAAGTAATTCAAATTCTTCTTCACCTGTTAGCTTTTCATCTTCATCAACATCCAACATGTCCCAGTCTTCTGGAATTTAAGTAGATAGATATATGGTATGTGACTATAAACATGACATAACTGTAACTCTGCTGGCAGTGATTATTAGATATGTCTAACATACAGAGAGACTGAAAGCCCAGTGCCCACAAAATGAACTTTGGCACCATCTCCTGGTGACCCAACCAAACTGCACTCTTGAGGCACAGTGAGAAGAGAAGGGAAAGGGAGCCAGAGCAGTCGAATTCATTTAAAACAATAGCAAATGTTACAGCTGGTAATGGAAGTTTCCACTAATAAAAAAATATTGTTATAGGGCCAACAAAGCGTTCTTAACCCTGTCCATAATCATTAGGGAATGAGTTATTTCAAGTAAATGAATGCTCCAGATAAACTGACACTCACTTTGATATTTTTTTAACTTTGCTCAATTAAGATTGAAATTGAAAATGTACTATATACCTCCATACTTTGAAAAATAAAAATTCCACATAGAAATGACATTCTGTGGTAAAGCTAGTATTCAAACTGAGTTCCTTTTCCTTTAATGTATAAAACTAAAGCGGTTGCAGTCAAACTACCTCGAGCTTTTTAGAGAAAGCTTAAGTTAACATGTACATAAATATAAACACACATGCATGAAGGTAAATTTTAGTAACCAGATGTTAAACAAAAAGTATATATAAAAATACATGTAAAATAAAGAAGCTCTCAAAATAACTACCTTCATATACACTGTCCTGCTTGCCAATTAGATCTGGAGCTTGTCCCTTGTACCTGTACCGAACATGAAGAACATTGTGTTTTTATATAAAATAGTACCCAAAAATGCAATTTACGTCATTAGGACATTTAAAAAGGCCATTAATGAAGCAACACAAAATAAAAAATTATGTTTCATGTTATGGCCTAATGCAATAAAAACAGTTGGTATGTAGGTAAACACGCGATCATAAAATCAATGACTATTTTGCCAAATTATTAGGGAGATTTCTGGGTTGCCAACAACTTTTTAAAAATCAAAACCTATTCCAGAACAGCTTAAAGATTTCAATAGTTGACAATAAGTCAAAAACTCTACTCACTAGAGATTAATTGCTATTCAAAGATATAAAAAAGTAATATTTTCACAGAAGCTCATTTAATCTAAAACAGTCTATTTTTTCATTAAGGAAAAGATCTCAGTTAAGATGTCAAAAATATGACGAAAAACACCAATGAAAAAAATTGACCATTAAGCCTCCAAAAGGTTAAGGCAAGGATCCCATCCACAACTTGTCAACAAGTCAAAGCTTAACCTAGTCAAACTCCAGTAAAGCACTTGCTGACATACCACTGTTCCTGGGCTACAGGCTCTCCAGCTCTGAGATAGGAACATGAATTCCTTAATCTCCTTCATCCTTCCTACTCCCAATTCAGCAATCATAGGACTTTAGAAAAAGTTGAAAAGTGACTCCTCACATGAAAAAAGTCTGTATATCCATATAATTTCAAGGTACCTTTCAGAACTTGTTGTCTTGGATTTGGTCTTCAGGGCTAAGTACTTCTCCCTGCAGCTGCCACATAACAGGTAATATGGATTTCCACTCCCACATTCACCACCAAACCAGCCATCCACATAGGAGCCATTGCTGCGATAGCCCTGCCGGTTTGCACTGCGCCCACAGCCTGGGTGATTTCTCTTCATGTGCTGATTGAAGCTGACAACACTGCATTCACACAGTTCACACACTACCACTTCTTCCCTGTCTTCAGACTCACAAACATGCTGTACAAAATAATTACATATCAAATTAATAGTCCATTTAACATAAAATTTAGAAGAGGTCACTAGATTATTTATGAAATTAAATTAACTAGTTCACATATGCTGGAATATTTGCAGATGTTCATTAATGCTACATAACAAATTTCTTTCTAATCAGAATTAACATCACACAGTCTGAAGGTGTTCTTTGCCATTCCTCACTCTAATCAGTTATAAAAGTAATCATCCTACCGAGAAAAGAGTTAATAAAAATGATAATCTGCCCTATTTCAAATGGTTTTCTATAAATCTAATGAAAACCACTTTTCATCTGGTCATAACATGCATACCTATTTTCTGATTTTCTAAAAAGTCAATAGGATTCATTTATCTTATTAAATTAATGTAGTAGATGATCTTTCCTGTCAGACCTTATACTTTTGAACTTTTCAGTTTCCCACTACAAAAGCGTAACACTAAACAATGTAAACATACAAACCCACCATGTACCCTGCCCCTGGATGGAGGTATTTACAAGATTTAGGTGGCACTGGTTCCTAGAATGAGGCATTAGCAATGGTTAAATGGAACCTATGAAGGAGAAGAACATGCATTCAGATAGCAAGGTGAGCAGAGCAGCCATGTTATATACTCAGCACAGTTGACTGGGACCTGATATCTGTTTCGTAATCTATCTTTGATATTAGAATAAAATATTACGACAATACAGCTCTATCTAATCTGGGGAGAGAAGCAATAAAATCGCATAGAGACAGCAACAAGAGACTTTTTCTTATTAGTTTATAGGTATCAAAGTAACAGCAAATGTTAGAGCCCCAAACTTTAAGATGAGATGTAAGACCTTTTAGAGTATTACAACTCTAGGCTAGACTGTTATTAGTAAGCTGTATGAAGAGGAGGGCAGGAAAATAAGTCAGAGCAGCCCCCGCTGCAATCACACACACCCAGGTAGGCCAATCCAGTACCTCTGGGATCCACATTCCCAGAATATCATTTTCACTGGTCAGGTCTTGTCCAAACATAGCTTCCATCGCTTCATCATCAAGATCAATTTCCAATTCCTCATCTAAATTAAAGTCATACAACGCCCCTGGGTCTTGCTGCAAAGATATTCCTTCTCTCCGACTTTGATTCCTGTGGGCCTGCACAGAGCGGTATAAGCCCGCTCAGAACAAAACAAAAAAGGCATTTTATTTGCATGTATAAAATAATTCTGAATATTTCGCCAATTCTTAACTGCCATACATGCAGGCAGAGTCTATATCTCAGATGATTTATGAAACTGTAGACCATAAACATAAAATTTTACCTATCACATGTGTTTCCTATTCTGTAAAATGTGGATAATAGCACTCACACCAAGCAGGGCTGTTGATAGGTTTAAATAAAAGAATCCATGTAAAACACTTCATAACATTTGTTATATAGAAAAATGCTCAATGAATGTGGGCTGTTATTTTTCTTTTAGGTTTATTTTTTTTAAAAGCAGTCCCTTTCATTATATGTTAAGTATACATCCTATATTTTCTAGAAGTCTCAATTTCTCTCTGTTCCCAGAAATTACTGAATCACTATTTGTTTTACTATTTCAAGGATCAAACTCTGTTTTGACAAATCATATATCCTAACTTTTAGTTTGGAAAATATGTTCCCTATAACTTATACTTTACGTGCCCAGAACATAATCCTAGAAGTATTTACTAATGTAATGTGGGAATTTACTTTTGCTTATCGGCCTGGTAGTGAAGCCCTAAGGTCCAAAGAAGGAGGCACTGGCATCAGAGAAGCCAGTGCCTCCTTCTTTGGCACAGTACTCTTTTCAGCTCCTTCTTACCTGATGTTAAATTTTAAACATGCATCTTGACTTCTTAAATTATAAGTTGCTTGAGGGCAGAGAGAGCATTTATGAAATATCTCAATATCTACAAGTGACCAGTATAGCCTGTACCCACAGGGAACTTAAAAATAAGTCTATAAATGTATGCTGTGATTTCAATTATGTAAAGTTATGTAAATGCACAAAAACTAATATGCAAATTGTTGCTCTGTTAATGTGGAGGAACTGAGTACCTAGTATCATTAGTTTACATCTTTTTTAATATTGTTTTTACACTGACTTTAAAATATAAGCAAATTGTGGTACTTTCATGAAGAATAGGATGTGAAACATATAATTACCTGCTCTTGCTAGCAGTGTACGAGCAGCTAAATCAAACTTGTGCCTTCTTGTTACTGCTGAGCGACCCCTAGCTGGTGGTCCACTTCCAGAAGCTGCATTCTCTGTATGATCCAGATTATCAGGGCTACAAGTTCAAGTTTGAAAGCAATACAGATTTTTAAAAACCATCATGAATAGAAAGCAAAGGTACATACTTGCTTGTGGTGGTACTTCTTCCTCCAAATATTACCAATAAAATAAGTTTATGATAAAACTCTGAAGTATATCTTTTGTCTCTTGTCAAACTCCTAAGTTTTAAATGTGTCATATTGCCATGAGCAATAATTTTATCTGATTCTGAATTATACCAACAATGAAATGATGCTTAATGTGTGTTCAAATTCAAATGAGATTGATGGCCTTTACTAAATCCTAAATGATTAAATACTTAAAATTTAAAATGACTGGGAATCCTTGCCTAGGAAAAACGGATATCTCGAAATAGGTTATGAAAACATTTATTGAGCTTGTCAGAAAATGTCTGCATATTTACATAAGATGAAAGCAATGGTGACCATATGACTTCATTGGCTAAAATGAAAAATGAAGATTTAAAGTCATAAGTGCTCAAGGGAAAAGAATTTAAGAACTGTAGAATGTTTTATTACAGCTCATTTTAGGCTAGGTGTTATCACAGAATTCTTTTCTCAACTTAAAAAACTAAAGAAGAAATAAAATACGTTGAGACAAAAAAACTAAAAGCCCATTTCTATCAAATGCATTAATTAAATCAATTTTATTAGAAATAAACATGATAAATACTGAAATGAACATTCTATTTTATAGCAATTATATGAGATAAAATGATTTTAACAGCATGTTTATTTTATTTCAGAATAAACATTAATTTTCACCTTCCTCTTTTCAGATCAATTTAATATAAAACTATTTCCTTCTTTCCATGAAAACATCCATTCAAGTCAAAACCTGTCATGTTATTTTTACCTTTCACAGAAACATAAACTTGTAACCAAAATGTACATCTTTTCATATATCTATACTTATCAACTTTACACATCATTAGAAGCATCTATGAAGGAAAATAAATGGGGCTCTTAGAGACATCATTTATAACACATTGAAGAGAAATTCGGAAATTGGGAATTTCACCTTTCACTAAAGCCTTCCTCCATCTCAGCAGCATCAGCTGATGGTATATCTCCTGGTGACTGCAAGTAACAGGGATCATTTGATTTCCCACCACTTCCTAGAACTGCTGCTCCATGCCTTGAGTCTGCTGTGCTGCCTGACTGAGGCTCCTCCTCGTCCTCATGCCCAGGATGCTCTATCATCCACATGGCAAGGACAGTGATGTTCTGGGCATCAGCCTCTCCTCGAGCACCTGAACGGGGGGAAAAAAATTCTGACAGTGACTTTGGGCGAAATAATTTGTTATTCATCCTATCAGTTTAAGAGTCTATTATGATGCCATTGTAACTAAATCTGGTGTTAAAAATCTTATTATGCTTTATGGCCTCTTAAAAAAATATCAAAAATATATTAAAAAAATATATTGCTCTTAATAAGATCAGGCTTCTCATATGTGCATATACTAATACATAAAAACTTATCCTACCTGTGGCTTCCATGGCTTTGGCAATCTGCCGGAGAGAGAACCCCATTTCCAGCAAGGGTACTGCAATTGCTGGAGGAGGAGGAGAAGTTGAAAGTCTACTGCTTGGGTCTGACAAGGCTGAGACAAAAGAAACAGAAGTAAAGGCATAAATATTACTACATCCCATGAGTAAAAAGTGTTCTTATAGTAACTATGGGTCCCTAACTTCCTAATACTGTCCAAATATAATGAAATTTTACTCTATTACAGAATTCACTACATATCATTTTAAGTGACCAAATTATCCTGATACCAAAACTTAGCAGAGATAACACACAAAAAAACTATAGACCAGTATCTCTGATAAACACAAATGCAAAAATCCTAGACAAAATACTAGCAAATAGAATACAACAATACATTGAGATTATATATTATAATCAAGTAGGGTTCATTCCAGGGGCATAAGGATGGTTCAGATATGCAAATGGTTTAATGCAATACACCACATAAACAAAATAAAGAAAATCATATGATCATATTAATAGATACAAAAAAAGCATTTGATAACAGCATCCATTTATGATCAAAATGCTTAATAAAATAGTATAGAAGGACAGTCCCCCAACATAATAAAAGCCATGTATGACAAACCCTCATCTAACATCATACTTAATGGTAAAAAACTAAAAGCCTTCCAAGATTAGGAACAAGACAAGGTTTTCTGCTCTCACCACTCTTACTCAATATTGTATTGGAAGTCCTAGCTAGAGCAGTCAGGCAAGAGAAAGAAATAAAAAGCATCCAAATTGGGAATGAAGAAGTCAAACTGTCACTTTATGCAGATGACATGATTCTCTATATAGCAAACCCTAAAGATTCCACCAAGAAACTATTAGAAACAAAAAAATACAGTAAAGTTGCAGGATACAAAGTTAAAAATCCATAGCATTTCTATACACTAAAAATAAAATTTCAGGAAAAGAAATGAAAAAAAAAAAATTCCTTTTGCAATTGCAACAAAAAGAATACCTAGGAATAAACTTAATGAATCATGTGAAGGACCCATCCACTGAACATTATAAGAAATTAATAAAAGAAATTGAAGAAGACACAAAGAAATTGAAAGCTATTCTATGTTCATGAATTAGAAAAATCAACATAGTTAAAATAGCCCTATTACCAAAAGCAA
Source organism: Eidolon dupreanum (assembly GCA_028627145.1). Lineage (NCBI taxonomy): Eukaryota > Metazoa > Chordata > Mammalia > Chiroptera > Pteropodidae > Eidolon > Eidolon dupreanum. The sequence continues at coordinate 38,864,278 of CM053509.1, read as the reverse complement.
TAAACAGATTTAATGCAATCCCATCAAAATCCCAACGGAATTTTTTAAAGAAATAAAACAAAAAAAATCATCAGATTTGTACAGAATTACAAAAGACCCGAAGAGTCAAAGCAAACCTGAGAAAAAAGGACAAGGCCAGAGGTATCATGGTATCTTGACCTCAAATTATACCTCAAAGTGACAATAATAAAAACAGCATGGTATTGGCAGAAAAACAGAAACACAGACCAATGAAATGGAATACAGAGCCCAGAAATAAACCCGCATATATATGGGTAAATAATTTTCTACAAAGGAGCCATAAATATACAATGGAGAAAAGAAAGTCTTTTCAATAAAAGATGCTGGGAAAACTGAAAAGCCACTTGCAAAAGAATGAAACTAGACTGTGATCTGTCACTATACACTAAAATTAACTCAAAATGGATCAAAGACCTAAATATAAGACCTGAAACAATAAATAGCATAGAAGCAAACACAGGTACTAAACTCATGGACCTTGGATTTAGAGAGGATTTTATGAATTTGACTTCAAAGGCAAAGGAAATAAAAGCAAAAATAAATGAATGGGACAATATCAAACTAAAAAACTTCTGGGCAGCAAAGGAAACCATCAACAAAACAAAGAGGCAGCCAACTGAATGGGAGAAGATAACTGCAAACAATGACTCCGATAAGGGTCTAATATCCAAAATATACAAAGAGCTCATATAACTCAACAACAACGACAACAAAAATTCAGTTAAAAAGTGGGCAGAGGACTGGAAGAGACACTTCGCCCAAGAAGACACACGAATGGTCAAGAGACATTTGAAAAGATGTTCAGCTTCACTAGCTATTAAAGAAATGTATATCAAAACCACAATGAGATACCACCTCACACCTGTTAGAATGGCTATCGTCAATAGGACAAGTAATTACAAGTGTCAGAGAGGTCATGAGAGAAAAGAACCCTTCATACACTGCTGTGAGAATGTAAATTGGTATAGCCACTAAGGAAAACAGTATGGAGGTTCCTCAAAAAAAATTAGAATTACCATATGATCCCTCTTCTGGGTATCTCTATCCCCCAACTTTGAAAACATTTATCCATAAAGATATATGCACTCCTTGTTCACTGCAGTATTATTCATGGTGGCCAAGTATTAGAACCAAGTGAAATGCCCTTTGATAGATACATAAAAATTTGTACATATATACAATGAAATATTACTCAGCCATAAGAAAAGATGAAATACTGCCATTTGTGATTACGTGCATGGATCTTGAGATTATGATGCTAAGCGAAATAAGTCAGAAAAAGCTGAAAATCATACGATTTTATTTATATACAGGATATAAAACTGAAAGCAACAAATAAACAAGACAGACAGACTCGTGGACGTGGATAATAGTTTAGTGGTTACCAGAAAGAAAGGAGGGAGGGGAGAGAAAGGAAATTAAATATAAGGTGATAGATGATAACTTAACTTTGGGTGGTAAACACAATGCAATATACATATGATGTGTTATTGAAATGTACACTTGAAACCTATATAATTTTATTAAGCAATGTCACCCCAATAAATTTAATTTTAAAAAATTAAAAGTGGAAAAAATTCATTAAATATATAACTAAATGTGATTGCATTTGTTATAGCTTAAGGTTTTTTATAAAGATAAACTTGCTAAAAAAAATTTTAAAATATTTATTTTAAAATACGTTCCTATTTACAAAAATTTCAAACTTAATAGAAATTTGCAAGAATAGTACAAAGAATTCTTTTACCCCTGACCCACTGGAGATTAAGTAGCAGACATGATGCTCTATGTCCGCTAAAAACACTAATATATAACTCTTAAAAATAAGGATATTCTCCTGCATGACCATTAACAAAACAAGGTTAACTATGTATTATCATCTAATCCAGATCCCATTCTAGTTTCACCAAAAGTCCTGATAATGTTGTTTACAGCAAAGGATCCAACTCAGGATCACTTTTGCATTTAGTTTTCATGTCTCCCTTCAATCTCCTTCAATCACTTTGATACTTTGAAGATATAGACCAGGTATATGGTAGGATGTCCCTCAACCTGGGTTTGTCTGATGTATTTTCACAATTAGATTCAGGTTGCGCTTTTGGGCAGGAGTACCACAGAACTGATGCTGCCTTTTTCTTGTTATGTTCTATCATATAGTACATGATTTCAATTTGTCCCATAACTAATGATGCTAACTTTGAACATTTGAGTTAAGCTGGTATAGTATGAGAATATGTAAATATCCCATTCCCCATTAGTTTCACTCATTACCATCCATTTATGTTTATTGGCTGAATTAATCATCATTATAATGGTTGACATATGATGGTTTTTCAAAATTTATCATTGCTTTTAGGTTCATCGTTTGGTATTTCACTCAAAGCAAAGCTTCTCCTTTCTTCATATATTTCAGTATAGGTTTATAGATTCTTATTGTATTCATGGGTTATCAAGATTACTTATTTTGATACCTTAAACCCCTCTATTTGGCCAGCGGAAGCCCCTTTGACCTGGCTTCTATATCACTGAGGCATGTGCCCATCGTTGTGTGAACACTTTATCACTTTCTGGCACAAGCTATTCCAGGCTCATCTCATACTCAACTCTGAAATCAGTCATTTCTCTTAGAAGACTAGAGTTTCTTTTTGTAGAGAATGGTATTAGAAGATCTCAGCACTAGGTGTGTTTACTGCTAATGAAGTATCACTGCTTCCAGACCCTCTAGTGGACAGCGCTAGTGGACCCTGCACAGCCCTGGTGCTGGGCCATGGGGACACTTTCCTCTGACGTCTGGTGCCAGGCCATGTGAATACTTCCCTCTGACATCTGGTGTCAGGCCACATGGACACTTCCCTCTGACATCTGGTGCCAGGCCATGGACATTTCCTCACCCCACCTGGACTCAGTACTCCATGCCAGGCCACCCCCACTGGGGTGAGCCTTTCCCACCCCAATCTAGTTCTGACACCCCACTCTGGGTCACCACACCACCCACCTCCCAAACCCTCCTGGCATGAATGTCTACCTACCATGGCTCCACTTAATAGCTTTTCAATTGAAGTGGGAAGGAGGAAGGGGGTGGAAAGGGTCTCTAACTCATTTTTCCTTAAATCTCTACTGCTACAGTGATAACAGTACTGATACATCTGATGGACTTCTGCTTCTAGTGATGATGGAGTAACAGAGAATGGATTTATTCTCACCTTAACCAACTATATGCATCATCAGACAGTGATCCCTGAGGGAAGGGAATCAAACAAGGCGAGGTATACAACTGTCTCAGCATATTGCCTGAAAAGCTTCCAATCCGCAGTTCAGAGAGGGTAAATTCAATCTAACCTCAGTGCTCTCTCTGAATTGAAAAGACAGAGAGGAGAATGTGAGCTGGCTAAAATTCACAGGGTATAATACCAGAAAGGAGAGAGCAATATGGGAAAAAGAGAGCTGCACACAAATGTGCAGAGGGTCCTTCTCTTCTCTTATGTCTTCAACTGATGCTAATGTAGGAACTACCCAAAACTAGGGAAAAATCACCAAGAAGTAGCTGGCAGAACAATCCTTGGAGCTAACCCAGGGTTAGGAAGAGTCTATGTTACCACAAGCCAGAATGAAAAAAGTTTGCAATGCATAAGGCACTGGACAGAAAATTAAGAAAGGTATTGGTTCAGTGGTGGGAAAAAATTAGCCCTGAACTAAAGACTGTCCTGGTCCCACATACAAAGTTTAAAAAGAAGCCTTAAAAGAATCAAATTGTTTCCAAGTAACTTAACTATATCTTAGAATGAAGCTAAAGTATATTAGAAGAAATATAAAATATTCTGCACTCAACAAGGTAAAATTCACAATGTCAAGTACCCAATAAAAAATTACTAAATGCAAAGAAACAAGAAAATGCGATTCAAAATGAAAAAAATTAGTCGATAGAAACAGACCTAGAAATGATAGATGATAAATTAAGTAGGGAAAGACATTAAAACAGGTATTATATATACAGTTGATCTGCATTATTTGTGGATTCCATATATGCAAAATTAATCTATTCATTAAATTAATTTGTAACTTCATATTAGTACTCATGGTGCATTCATGAAATCATTCACATGCACAGTGACAAAAAATTTCAGTCTCCAAATGCACTGTTTCTAGTTGAGGTCAAACGAAGTGTTGTTTCAGCTCTCAGAATGTAAACAAGTGTCCTTTTCACAGTCTATTTAGTGTCATATTTTTTTGCATTTTTGTGATTTTTGTTGGTGATTTCACAGTTTAAAACTGCCCCCAAACATAGTGTTGAAATGCTGTCTAGAGTTCCTAAGTACAAGAAAGCTGTAATGTGTCTTACGAAGAAAACATATGCGTTAGATAAGCTTTATTCAGGTATGAGTTATGGTGCTGTGGGTCATGAGTTCAACGCTAATGAATCAACAATATATATTAAATATGGTGTTAAATAGAAACACACATAAAACAAGGTTATAATTGACCAGTTGATAAAATGTGACCAGAAGTACACAGAAACTAACCCTGTATTCTCCCTAGGAGCAGTGTTCAGTTTTCACTAATTTAGTGTTCACAATGACTTTAACATAACTATTCTAATAATGAGAACTGCTTGTTATTCCATGTATTTGATAAGCTAGAGGAAAGAATGAGCATGTTAAAAAGACACATTAGATTTTTAAAAAGACCTACAGCAAACTTCTAGAGATGAAATCTCAATGTTTAAGTAGAAAAAATATATTGGATGGGTTAAGAGCAGATTAAACAATGCAGAAGAAAAGATTATTGACCAGAAGACAATAATAAAAACTATCCATCATGAAAGACAGATAGAAAAGGACTAACAACAATGAAAAGAAAGAGCAGAGCATCAGTGCTTTATTGGACAATTTTGAGTGGCAGTACAGGAAGAAAATGAGAAAAATATAATGAATGAAAAATTTCTTAATTTAATGACAACTATAAACTTACAGACCCAAGAAACTCAACAAGAAACATGAAGAAAACTATACTAAGGCAGATCATAATTAAAATGCTTAAGCCCAGTGATAAACAGAAAAAATCTTAAAAGCAGCTAGAGAAAAAGGCCTATTACGTTAAGATTAGAATGAGAGCCTTATTGTTGAAAACAATGCAAGCCAGAGGACAGCAGAGCAACATCTAGTCTGAAAGTAAAATAGAACTGTCAATCTAGAAATCTATAGCCAGTGAAAATATTTTTCAAAAATAAAGGGGAAATAGATTCTTTTAGACATACAAGAACCAAAAAGAATTCATCACCAGCAGACCACTACAAGAAATGTTGAAGGAAGTCTTTCCAACAGAAAGAAATGAAATCTGAATCTACACATGAAAATAAAGAATCTCAGAACTGGTAAATATGAGGGTATAAATAAAATACATATTTTAGTGTTTAAATCTTCTTAAAAGATAATTGCCTGTTTACAGAAAAAATAATAACAACATATTATGGGGCTTTATAATGTATGTAGAAGTTAAATGAATAATGAGGAAAGTACAAGGGCTGAGAAAGGGGAAATGAAAGTATATTTTTGTTAATTTTTTTTTACTACACATGAAGTGGTATAACAGTACTTGCAGGCAGACTGTGATAATTAAAGATGTATTCTATAAACCTAAAAGTAATCTCTAAAAATATAATACAAAGTAAAGCTAATAAGCCAACAAAGGAGATAACATAAAATAATTTTTAAAAAATACTTATGTAATCCAAAGAAGTAGGTAAAGAGGAAAAAGGCAACAAAGAACAGATGAGTTGAATAGAAAAATAATAGATTTAAACCCAACCATACCAATAATCACATTAAATGTAAATGGTCTAAACACCCCAATTAAAAGGCACAAAACATCAGGTTGGATTAAAAAAGCAAGATGTAACTATAGGCTATCTTTAAGAAACCCATTAAAATATAAAGACATAAATAAGTTAAAGGTAAAATGATGGGAGAAGATATATCATCTAAACACTCATGAAAAATAATCAGAAGTTTCTATCTTTTTTCCAGATAAAGCAGATTTAAGGGCACAGGATACTACCGGGGATAAAAAGAGTCATTTCATAATGATAAAGAGGTCAATTCATTAAGAAGACATAAGAATCCTAAATTTTTTTGGCTGAAAGACAGAGATTTAAAATACATGAAACAAAAACTGATCAATAAAAGCGGAAATAGAAAAATCCATAATTACAGTCAGAGATTTTAACACCATTCTCTCAATAATTGGGGCATAAGTAAACCAAAAATCAGTAAAGATAAAAAAGACTTAGACAACATTATCAACCAACCTGACCTAACCAACAGTTTATCGAACACTCCACTCAACAACAGCATAATACACATTTTTTCCAAGCACTTGTGGGATATTTATTAAAAGACCATATTCTGTGCTATAAAACAAGTTTCAATAAATTTAAAGAATTCAAATTATACAAGACATGTTCTCAGATGACAGTGAAATTAAATTAGAAATCAATAATAGAAAGATATCTGAAAAATCCCCAAATATTTGGAAATGAAATAACAAATTTCTAAATGACCTATATATCAAAGAAAATATCAATGATAAATTAGAAAGTGCTTTAAACGGAATGAAAATGAAAACAGCATTTCAAATGTGTGAGTTGCAGCAAAAGCAGTGCTAAGAGAGAAATTCATAGGACAAAAAATGCTTATAGTAGAAAAGAAGAAAGGTCTAATATAACTGATGTATATAGTACATTATTTCTCTCCCAAATAACCAAATTAATTCTGCAGTTTCAAAATACAGATGACAGTTCAGTTTGATGGGGCAGACCCCTCTTCATTAAAATCACTGTTTTCTCTTCAATAAAAACAAAACACAATGCCCACATAATAATGTCCCATGTATCTGGAATACCAAGAAGTGTGGGTGTCATAGTGCACGGTAGTACACGCACCTGTGCGGTTAGCTGGCCTTGCTGACTGGGAATCAGGAGAAGTTAAGCTTTGCCTCCTTCCTACTTCATCAGATGGAGAGGTTGGTAATGATGATATTGGAGGAGTCTGTGCACGACGAGTGGGAAGTACAGTGGTAGTGGGGTAACTGGAGAACATTTGCCTTTAAGAAAACAACAAGGGTTAGCATTAAATGCAATTAGAAAATATATACATCACAGTCTTCTTATAAAAGAATATGTGATCTGGAAAATTATATATGCTAGCTATAACTGAATTGGGGGGAAGGGAGAAAAACTCTAGTCTTAAAAATCATTATCTCATAGGATGTTGTTAATAATATCTTAAATTAATAATACCTTATCATTTGTTCAGGGGTGGAGGAGTACAGCAATTAACAAAATAGATTTTAAAAAATCCCTGCCTACATGGCCCTTTCCTCTACTATAATACCAAGATGATAGGGGTATTTTGATAGGTATACAGTAGTTAGAGAATAAAAAAAGAGTTTTAAAGATAGATAACTTACAGTTACTTCAAATATAAATTCACTATCTAGCCATGAAGTTATTCACATGGATTCAAAGTAATAATCTATGGGTAAGTTATAGAAAGAAAAGATAACTGCCCAGTCACCCAGCACAACTGAAAAATAGCATATGAACGACATACCAGCTGTGTAGAGTGGGAAAGGTACAGGAGAGGCAGCACCTCTCAAGCTGAGGAGGCAGACACTGGCTAAAGAATGAAGTCCAGGAAGATCCTCACTAACTGACTGCTCTATTTGTCCAACAGAACTAATAATAACTTTTTAAGCATCAAAAAAGCATTGTCTACCCAGTCAAATAACTGTGATATAATGGTATTCACATAGAGAACAGCTGTTCCCTGATTTTGCTCATGTTAAATGATATTCACCCAGGCAGAGACAACTGTAGTTCTAATATAGTCTCAGCCAACAACAAGGAAACGAAAACTTAGAAGAAAGGAGTCATAAAGCCTAGTGAATGCCTCTGGGAGCAAGGGAGCATTATTTTACCATTGAATCCCATGTTTACACTACAGAGCTTGAAAGGCAAAAAGAAGACACAGTGCTACTGATCCTCTGTGGATGCCTTGAATTCTGCAATGCCAGAGAAGTTAAAAATCACATTAGAATATCCTACCATCCTTCTCTTCCTCCTTTCTTAAACAGAAGCACCTTCTAGAACTGCGGTACTTAGGTGACAGAGCTAAGAGGCAGAAGATGTGTGGGGACTGGGCGATTATAGCTACAGGATTAGTGTTCCTTCTGCTCAAGATCAGAGCAATAATTCTTAATGTGTGCCCATTGCATTAAAATCACTAAGGAAACAATTCAAATGCAAACTATGTGCTCTACCAGACCTACTGAGAGACATGCTGAGGGATATAGCCCCAGAGCTTTAAAAAGCCTCGCAGGTAGCTCTTGTGCACACCAAAACTTGAGAATTATTATAGTAATAGCCACTCTCTCTTCTTCTCTCTAGGATATCAGTCTACTCACTGGGGAATAATAATGGCCTGTCAATTAAGGGAAGGGGGGATGAAATAAGAAAAAGGGAGACTATCTATTCTCTTTCCCTTTATTTCTCTTAAGCTCTACTTAGGACAGCTTACAAAAGAGCCCCTCTCTAAAGATCTTCTTACAAGGTTTTCATTTTATGTATACATCTGGCAAACTGAAGCAAAGAGAAACCTAAACATTATTTGAAATGTACAAATTTACTAAAATAGGGTTGGCTGAAGAAGCATCAAAGGACATGTTCTTTCATTTGAAAAGCAGACTTGTTTGATCTTACAGTAATAATAAGGGAATTATGCTTTAGAGAGAAATAATCAGAGAAAATTATTCTAATGGAGGAAAATTATTCTCTTGGGGGCTATAATGTTAAAAATACAAGTATTTACTTTTTAAGGAAAAATATCTTCAAAATCCTAACTCCTCTCCCCCCAAAAAAGTCATTTTATAAGACAATAGAGTGCTGGAGTACCTGGTTGTCAGCTGCATGGTAGACTGACTATGAGACGGGGGCAAGTTGTTAAACTTCTGAGAGACATTTTCAACTTTAGTAAAATGGGTTTGACCATATAATCTCTTAGGTTTCTTCTAGCTCTAAGAATGTTTTAAGTTGGGCACATTTTTCATAAGAGAACAATCACACGTTCAGAACCACAGGAATCAAATATAGCAGGCTTTAAAGGTCAACTTCCCTACCTGAGAAGACTTAGTGGCATCACTCCTGGGGACTCAGATGCAGGCACGGTTTCTGTATCAGTGACTGGAGTGGTGGCAGTTGTGGTATCCTCCAGTGAACTGCTCATAAAGGAAGTCGTGCTTGAGGCTGATGGGCTAGTGGTAACTGGAGTCTGTGCCTGCTGGGCTTGGTCACTTTCTTCAGCTTGTTGATCAATCTCTATACACCAAGGCAAAGGTTAAGATAAAGGTTAAGAAAGTACTAAGAATTTATTTTTTCAAATATGATATGAGAATGAAAAACTTTTAACCTTTAATTTGGAAAGTTTCTAAATATATTTCATGGGTTATCAATTTCTATGAAAGATTTACAAAAAAATGTTCTTATATATATATCTTTGTAGTCACGGTTGTACTCACAATTATAGACTAAAAATAATAATGTAACAAACCCTTGTAATTACTCATTTTTTTAGGGAAGGTTTTCTCAAAAACAAATAGTCTCACTTATGCTTGTAAGATTTGACCAGAGATTTTCTAATGAAATATGATCATTAACACTGTTTTCTTAGCATTTTGATTTTGATGCCTATCTTCAAATAGGGAATGAAGACATGTAAATACAAGAATAATAAAATCCTTGACAGAAACTCCATGCTTCAAAAAAAGGCAATGCCTTGCAAAATGAACTACTCCTAAAAGTAAAAAAAAAAAAAAAGAAAGAAAAAAAAGAAAAAGAAGAAAAAAAAAATTAGCTGCTACAAAGATAGCTAATTCTATTAAAGTTTGCTAAATGGCCAACAGACCTTCATAATCATCATGATCTTAACACTCCTATTATATGCACCATGCACCTCTCTGCCTATTTACTGCCTAAGCTAAGAAGAGAAGAAGGGGAGCCAAATAAAAGGAAAGAAAGGAGGAAGAGGAAGGGGAGGAAGGAAAAAACAATGGAAGTTCCATGGAGGTAAGGCACTGTCTTATATTGTCTTATATAATGACTTTGTTTTATTCACTGCTGACTTCCCAGAACCTAGAAGAGTACCTGGCATATAGTAGGCACTCAATAAATTTTACTGAATCTTATTTTTATCTCAGAATTCATATTACCTCCAAAGGTGGGGATAAAAGATAAAACAAGGTTTTTCATGTACAAGACAGAGTCTATGAAAGTAGTACTTTAAAATATCCTTTAAAAAGTCTCTGAGAAGTTATCAGAATAATATATATTTTGAATTAGATCAATAAATACTTGAATAACTTTTGTGGCATGAGTTAAATTTGTTTTACAAAATGTAGTAATAATTATTAAATTCTAATACTTCATAGGTTTAAAATAGAAAATTATAAGTAGATTATTAATATAAAAGAAACAAAAAAGAACTGTTTCTCTTGCAATGGGAAAACAATGTGAAATTGCTTTGGCCAAAAAAATTTTTTATGAATCACTTATATAATACATCGCTTCTGACGATTATAAATAATTTCAATGGCACAAAAGCAAAACAAACAAAAAAATCAGATAACATACCTTGCTTCATTTTTCCTCCAAACTGGTCTTCTAAAAGCCCATGGACCACTAATTTATAGATCATGGCTTGAGCTCGTTCCAGATCCGCTAATCCCAATGCTCTCTTTATGGGCGACCGCATGACCGCTCGCTTCACCATGTGTCGCATCAAGAACTGCAGGGCTGCACGCATCTCCACATCTTCGTGAACAACTGGAGAGCTCGCACAGTCTGAGTTGTGACCATTTTCAGCTAAAACTTTTGGTATCAGCAACAGCTCAGCATATTTACTACAGCCAAGAAGAGCACTAAGTGATTTCATAGCACCGAGGTAGAGATAAGACAGCTGGACTGCCCTGATTTCTGACTGGGCTATGTCATGGTTTTTGGACAAGTGTTCATGATTTTTTCTTTTTCCTTCTGGTATTTGATGTTGGGATTCCACACCTGGCAGAGTTGGATCTAAGGAAAATGAAGCTATTTCGTTTTCTGATTTGGAGCTTGTGGTACCCTGACTTTTGACATCATCAGATGTTAAGCCAGTCCGCATATCTAAAGCAGATTCACTCTCAGTTTTCTGCTCAACATCCCCTTTCTCCTCAGACTCATGTCGGTGTTTCTTTTCATGTCGCTTGATGCTCTGTTTGCCCATGTCTTCATGAATGCCAGTCAGATACGTGAGGTCCAGCAGCACAGAAGCCGTCAGGCCTCGGAATCGTGCCACATCGAAAGGCAGTGGTTCACAGGGTTCCAGATTATACAGTGGAGTATCACTAGGCGACCAAAAAGTTGGGAAGCTTTAATAAAGATCAGAATGACACAGGAAGAAGCAAGTGAGGGATAGACAGGAGGAAGATACAGAAAATAATGTAGACAAAATAAGATGCATCATGTACACAGTACAGAGAATAATCTACACAAACTAGAGAAGTCATTACAAACAGAGAGAAAAATGAGTCTATTATGAGAAAATGGGGAGATGTGATGTAAAAAAGCAATGAGATGTGCATGTGCTTTCAAATAAGAATACTCACTATGTAAGCCAAAAATTAGCAAAATTTCTATATTAGCCAAACAGTAAATATTTTAGACCTGTAGGCCACATGGTCTTAGTTACAACCTTTGAACCCTGTCACCATAGTGTGAAAGCAGTCATTGATATAGCGAAACAAATGGGTGTGGCTGTTTAACTTTATTTACAAAAACAGGAGGTAGGGCAAATCTTCTTCAATTCCTGATGTAAGCTATTTGGAAAGTTTGTATAATAAGTCTGGTTTATTACGTGGGTAATGGTCATTTATAATCTACTCTAGAGAAGACTTTTTTTCCTTAAAATACTACTTTGTAATTTTCAATTAATGCTTCTAACTTATAGTTTAAGCAAAAATATGATCACATATTTCCTGATATGTGGCAAGAATTTCCTGAGGTTTAAAAATGTTATATATAAATAGAAAGCTTGAGGAAGTATAAAAAGTTTGGTGATATACCTTTGTATTATTAACCTAAATCTTGGTTCTCACTTAACTTTCCAAATCTCATTTACCCTTTGCCTTGTTTCTCGTATTTAATTATTTTGCTATATTGTAAGCATACTAATAAGGCTTAATAAATCCTTTCTAAAATGAGGCAAAGGATAAAAGAAAAAATATTTCCATGTAACATGTAAAATTTTCATTGGTTTCTTACCTTGGAAGAGTGGGAGGAGGTAAAGTTTATTAACTCCTGAAATTGTGTATAAACTTTATATATGTGTATTTTTCAGCTGAGAGGGTCTATAGCTATTGTTAGAATGTAAAGCAGTACTGCCTCCAAAAAATACTTAAGAACCAATGTTTTAGATATTGTCCCATGTCATATTAACATTACAAAGGAATCACTTTAGGTAGCATAATGAACAGTTGTATTATATCATCAATAAATCCCTATTTTCAAATAATATAATTATGTAGAGTCAATAGATAAGTGAGTCAGTCCCCTTATCGATGGAGATACTTGGCATATTTTTAACATATGAAGTTTCTATTTCACATCAATCTTATCTGATTGCAAAACACATCTAAATGCTTTTAAGTACATGTACAGTTTGTGTCAAATGTAATTTTTGTATCTATTCAAAATGCTGCACATACACCAAGGGGACAGAAATATGTGCTTAAAAAAAAGGCAAGAATACTTAAAATCACAAATAACACAAAACCTAATTCTAGTCACTCAAATGTTCCCCTTCTACATTCAAAGCCCTCTTACACAAAATGTAACTGACAGATTTGCTGGCTGGCTTTCTATTCCAATGTGTAATGAAAATGATCAAAAGGCAGGAAGTCAAATGAAAAACAGAAAGAAGGATCCTAGTTAAACATACCATTTCTTCAAAAAACAAAACAAAAACTATATACTTTATAAACCACTAGTGTTCCAAGGAACACAGATTTAGGAAATATTCCTTTATGAAATCACAGTACTCATACCTAACTGTATGAAAAAAAGTATTTTAAAAAGTTAACTGGCTGCTCACCTAAAATACATAATTACTCACTGTCCATAGGCAATGGCCCATGTCACCATTAAATACTCATTTGCTAAAAGTGTAACTTAACAGATCATACCTGATAGTAATTTCTGCTTCATCCCACTGGACCTTGGCAGATGTGCTGCCCTCTTTGACCACTCCCAGCAGCGTAGCATGGCGCCCAGTTTGCTTGTGAACACACCGACCTCCAACTCTAAGACCAGCATCAACTCCTCCTATCACTGCCAGCACAGGCCACACCTCTATGCAAAGGGTCCTCAGCTGCGGCTCTGAGAGGTCAGCGAGGCCATGTCTATTGTGTTTACCTTTCTCTTCTTCTTTGCTCTCCTTCTCCTCTCTCATTTCATTTTCCTCTCGGCTTTGAACCGAGCGGCTTTTCTTTAGCTTCTGACCTGACTCTTTTATACATATCTTAATTTTGTGGAGTCTTTCCATCATTTTTTTGTTAATGCAGTAAGTCCAACGGTCTGTTCGGTGAAGGATTCGGATAAGCTGAATAGTGGCCTCTGCCAGCACTGCTGCTACTGGACTACAAACGGGGTCTCCTGGAAGTAAGTCTCGCGGTGTGCCACGCATTTGCATATCACAAATTTTTACCTGTAAAAGAGGGTGGCAAATGTGTGACAGTAATAGTTCTCCTAAACTATCAGACATTATAAATTCTAGCACATGTAATCCCATGTTGAACTAGTGTTTGGTCTCCTAATACATGCGTGTTATACCACTGGCCCCAGATCTACTAAAGTTAGTAGCAGACAGTTCTCTGAAATATGTTGCCTAGTCATTTAAACTTCCTGCAGCCTCTGAGTATCAGAGCTATTGCAGCCACACAAAGGATGGATACAGACCAAGGTATATGTGACTGACTTGATTTAGTCCAAAAAAAAAAAAAAAAAAAAAGCCCTGAGGGTCTATACACTCTCATCCTTGAGACTCCAGAATAATATTGAGTCCTGGGACCATCTTATATTATTCAAGGGGCATTAAGATAAAACCATAAATTTAGATAACTGGGATAGTCCCAATATAGGCACACACTTCAAATAAGACATATATAGAGAGGAAAGAAGAGCAAGACTTAAGTTCAAGACTTAATATGATCCTCCTAAAGGTTTAGGGATTAAATTTACACCACCTACAAAATCTTAACTGCATAATCTTAGAAAATTATTTAATCTCACTAACCCTCAGCTTTTTCATCTGAAAAGAATGGCACTAATAATATGTTTCTTATGGTTATTTTAAAGATTAAATAAGACCATGCATATAAAGTGCTTATTAGTATAGTGCCAGACATATAACAAATGTTCAAAAAAATGTCAATGGCTAGTTTGAAATTATACCTTCTTGAAAAATTTTATAATATATTTAAAAGCATATAATAAAAATTAACTTTCATGGTTAAGATTTACCAAGTCTAGCACTTCCATTATAGAAATATTGTAGGGGGACAGAGCATTTTAATCCAAATTCCGGAAATAATTTAACAAATAATTTGCCAAATTACAAATTTCTTTAGTAATAAATATTCTGCCAGAAAGAAAAAGAAATACAATATATAAGATAGCATGAAAACTTTCTACTAAAAAATAACTAGAAATTCTGGAGACCTGACCTAGATTGCACTACATCTTTAAGTGAAAGGATGGGACAGAAAACAAATCCATCCACCAGCACAGGAAGACCACAAACAAATTTGTTTCTGCTTGGGTTTTAGATGAGGAGTAAAACAGTTTATACCGAGAGGGTGATCTCTTTAATATGATCCTCCTAAAGGTTTAGGGATTAAATTTACACCACCTACAAAATCTGAGAACCCCCTCAGCTGAATGAAGGCAGCTGCCCCCATCACAAATGGAACTTCCAATATTCAGCTGATGATATCTGATTATATTTAAGATTATTTCTATATTTCTCTCATATTCATGTGTCAATGAACCAGATTATCCATAAACTATTTCCTATAATTTTTATAACTGCACATATGTTTGAAAGTTGACTCACTATATTCACATTGCCAGAATATCAAATAGCACCTTAAAAAGGGCAATTTCTAAGAGTAAGCTAACCTTGTAAAACTGTCAATTACCTGAGCATGTACTTTCAATGGTAGAAATAACATATTTATAAGCTTTACCTGATGCTAACAAATATTAATAAAAAATTACAAATATCTTTTATGCTTTATACTTGAGGTCTCATTACCTTTTCCCCTGGGTTGCTACTATAGAACATTACGCACGGGTACAACTCTGCTGCATCCACATCTTCAAAAGCTAATTTGGGTTCCTAGAGTATGGCAGAGGTGATGAAAAGAAAAGGAAACAAAAATATTTTTTAAAACTGATGATATCCAATCACCTTAAGAGTCAAAGCTCTTAGGAGACAGAATGAAGTTATTAGAGTCAAATCTCAATTAACCTTACAAACCAAGGAAATTCCACATGTAGTAAATAACTCTAATTTGTTCATCTGTTTCAACAATCTTACTTGGATTTTACTATCTTTCTGTTGTTTATTTGATGCTGATAAATACTACGTGAACAAAAAGATATTAGAGAAAAGGCAGAGAAGAATGGATAATCAATAAACTGAATAACCAACACCTGAATAACTGAGTTGG
The DNA here is from genome assembly GCA_028627145.1 of Eidolon dupreanum. NCBI lineage: Eukaryota > Metazoa > Chordata > Mammalia > Chiroptera > Pteropodidae > Eidolon > Eidolon dupreanum. The sequence goes on along the minus strand of CM053509.1, from coordinate 38,848,441 downwards.
ATGTAAACAAAAACAAGAAAACATGCAATGCTTGTGAATGAGTTTCAGTACCTCTCCATTTTTCCCAAAGGAAATGGTCCTGGCTTCCATGTCTAACACACAGGTAATGAAATCTCCTTGAGTAAAGCTGGACAATGTCAGAGTCTGTTCTCCATTGTGATAGAGGTTACCACTGTAGGCCCGATAAAGCCACATATCCGAGGTAGTACGGTGGTTAAAGTCATGTACTGGCCAGCGAGAAACTCCAACACATGTGCCTTCATTACCTCTGTTTTCCTTCACAATGTAAAACTAAAATGAAGATGGTAATGTTCATTAAAGTTCAAAAATCTGTTTATATACTATTAATTGCATAAACCAATACTGAGGAATATTTTTATAGATAATATTTACACATTTATGAGAATATAAGTTTATCTTCAGTCTAAGTGAAAACATACAAATGAAATAAATTATATCATTTTGTGAAGATTTTTAAACAAATTTAATCTTTACCTTGTAGAACATTTAGAATAACCTTTGAATACTTATTTTTTAAAAATTGTTTTTCAGTTATAGTTGACAATCAATCTTATATTAGTTTCAGGTTTACAGCACAGTGGTTAGACAATTATATAACTTACAAAGCGATCCTCTCCCATTAGTCTAGTACCTATACAGCAACATATATAGTTAATACAATATTACTGACTATATACCCTATGCTTGAGTACTTATTTTAAATAAAATATTTCAGCTTACATTTAATTACAAAGTTGAAGAAGTATGTCTAGTCCAGAAAATTATTAATGGAAAGTTTCAATTCTTTACATACAAAATTTCTAACTACTCTCTTATGTATACTTCTGTGCAGAAAAGAGATAAATAGCAGGCCTGAGACTATTACCTTTAAAAGGGCATGCTTGTAACACTGGCCATAGGCTAGTATCTGGGAATTCGACTGGTAAACAGTTCCCTATGCTGGTACAAAACTTTCCCTAAGTGATAATAAAGATGCCACACCAGGCCTAGACTATTTGAACAAACACTGTAACTGTGGTTTACACTGAATGCCAGCTTTCCTTCTGGGAGTATGAAATTTTGGTACATTCCAGGCAGAGGGTACCTTCATAACCAGACCCCAGAAGAAATCTTGGGCACTAAGTTTCTAATGGGCTTCCCTAAAGCATTGCACACATGTTGCTGTATTTTATTGCTGGGGAAAGAATATGTTCCATGTGATCTCTCATGGAAGAGAGAGACCATAAGGAAGCCTGCACATGAATTCCTCCAGACTCCACTTGTGTCTTTTACCTTTACTCCGCTACATATCCTTATTGCGTTGTTATAATAAATCTTAGTAATAAGTACAAATTACATGTTGAGTCCTGTAAGTCTTTCTAGCCAATAAAGGGGTGATCTTGGGAACCTCTGACACCATAGTGGTAACCATGAGATTCACTACAACTACAGCTTATTAAAATATAGTTACAGCATTACTTTGTGAAAAGAGAAAGGGGGAAAGACACAACTCTGGTGTCTGGTGGCTATAAAGTTATACATGTTATGAAACAGCAGGTGAGTTGCTATCTGTTGTGACAGGTAAAAGTTACCTGTGGAATTCAAAAACAATAGAGCTAAGTAAAAAATATGCACTACAAGCTGGAAAATCATCAGCCTCTAAGAGTTGGTTCACTGAATCCCCTGAATGCTTTGGCCTTGCTAGCTAATATGAGGGGAAAAAAAGAGAAGCCAGTGTAAAATTTTTTATTCTCTCCTCGAGGCAGGGAAAGAAAGGGCCCAAACATTCCCACAAACGGACTTTGGATGGGCCAAAGAATAAACATTAGTTTGCACTTGTTCTTTGCTCCAGGTGGCAGGAGAGAGTTCAAAAATCCCTGAAGGTGACTTCTGGGTAGACCAAAAATATGAGAAGCGTGTGCTGTTTTTCCCTCCAAGTGAGAGGGAAAAAAATATTAAATCAGTTTCCAGAGCTGGAGCAAAGCTTTATTTAAGCAAACTGGAGAAAAAAAGAAAGAAAAGGCCACTTCAGCTGTTTTCTTTAGCTTAGATGTAGCAGTGCCCCTTCCCCAATCTATTCATCCTGTAAATGCTAAATTTACCACTAGGGGTTTAAAAACTTGAGATCTGAGATGGGGAAAGTAAATTTTAAAAAAAACAACAACAATAACAGCTTTGTTTTGTGGCTACTGCATCTGGATGTGTGATAAAAACTGATGTAAAAATGTTATGTGCTTGTAATTTCATAAATGTTAAAAGACCGTCCTGATCAGTGAAAGCTATAAAGGCACAACTTCCTTGTTTTTTGCCACCAGTGGATAGAACGGAATTTGAACTCTCTGAGTATTGGAAACAAAACAAGTGTCTATAACTGATGATTTTTTGCTATGGTTTTTGCCCATTGAAGCCTCTTGAAAAAAGGAGACAAAATAAGAATGGCACTCTCCATATGGAGATAGATAGATATACTTGTAGAGTTTTTAAAAGCAGTTTTCAGTTGCCAATGAGTTCTTGTAAATTCAGATGTCTGACCTTTAGAAACATGATTTTCCAGCCTGAAGTACATATTTTTGAGTGAGTAAATTTGGACTCAATAAGACTGACAAGACAAAAAGGGCTTAAGAAAGCCTTGCTTGTCATCTGGACTTAAAACACAGCTGTCTGCTCCTACAGCATCTGGGCTTTATTGCTGCCAAAAAAGTTGCTAGCTTTTTAGAATCCTGAATTCACAGATTCTAATTGCCTGGACCTGACTCTACACTAAAACCTGATACTGTCTGCTATGGGCTGTTTCAACCCAACATAAGTTGTGCTTAACCACAGGCACCAGCTCAATGAACAAAATTCAAACTCTGGGACCGTTGTAGATTTACGATTCCTCCGTGGGTCATAAAGTATGAAGACATCATGAATTCCGGCTGGATTGTCTGGGACTCTTGCAAATGCCCCTGAGAAAGGGCTTATTCTTAGATATCTGACACAGAAACTGATTACCTTCCTAATTTGTGATTCCAACCAAAAGCTGAAAGTTGGCATACCACAGGGAGTAATGACCCTTTGTTCACTCTTAACAAATTGGACTCTCGACCTCTTCTTGGGGATGTCCCACTGCTATTGATTTATTTTGTTCAGCTTTTTGGTTTAATTGCAGTTTGCAACAACAGACTGACAGCTTGATTCTACATATGTCTCATCTTTCTTCTGATATACATGCCTTAGTAGATGAAGCTCTCCCCAGAGACTGAACTTTTTCTAGGATGTTCACTGGAAAAATCATTATGATAAAAGGAGGTGGAAAGTTTTGTAAACCTATTTTAAAAAAAAATACATTTTTAATTGGGATTTTGTCCTGATCAACTTTAACCTTTCTGATTAAGTTGTGTAAAACTCTTGTGAAAATTCTTTAGTTTCTCCTGTATACAACCCATCTGGACAAAAGTTCTAGATGAAGATAAAAAAGGATTGAAAAAGTTTGAAGTTGTCTATGCTACCCTAAACAAGCCTGATCCTGTCTGATCTTGAAGCTAAGCAGGGTCGGGCCTGGTTAGTACCTGGATGGGAGGTCACCTAGGAAGACCATGTGCTATAGGTGTAAAAAATAAAAAATAATAAATAAGGGATTATAAACTGACAAGGTCCTTGTAATCTGTGAGGTCAACCAAGAGTTGCCCCACCTAGTTAAAAAAAAAAAGTTCGAAGTTATAATTACTAAATGGGATTTTAGTTGCTTTTAGAATTAGAGTAAAAAAAAACACAAACCAAAACAAACAAACAAACAAACAAAAAACCCCCAAGATCTGGGGAAATGTGGAGGAGTAGGGAGGGATTAATGATCTTGTTTTTCAGAACTGTTCCTCCTCCTAGAGGGAAAAATATCCATGTTGTCTAGAAGCCTGTAGTGAGCACTTTAAATTCAAACTGCCTATTGAGCCTCCCACACCTGACAGACTATAAGAAGCAAAGGGTTGCTCTAGATCCTGCACTTTACACAGAACACCTCCAGATGTCATCCAAATTCTGGAGGCAGATAAACTGATGTCATAGACAAGCAAAATCATTTAACTGACTGCCTTCGGGCAGTCTCTCTGAAACCAAGGGCTCAACTTATTTGGATAGCACTCAGAACAGAGGGTAGGAGGTCACATTGGGGCTTGTCAACTTTTTCTGCCTGATTACTATACAACCTGATTAGGGGTATCTTAACAATTATATACTCATTGTTTCTAGGGATACCACATATGCCCTGTGTGATTGTATTTCTTGTGTGTGCACCCACCATGACACTACCGAAGTCCTGGACTGGCCAGAGCTATGCTGTTAAATTGATGTCTAAACCAGTTTTAAAAGATTTAATACAAAAACTTAAAGACAAAGTCACATGACTTTTTAATATAGACATTTATGGTTAATAAGATTTATTTTAACTGGTTAAGTCTAGGGTCCCTGAAAGGCATAACTGAAGTCAATACTACTGGTTGGTCTCACCCAACTGTGTGGAGTCCAACCAATAATAATTTTATTGCAAAGACACTGTGGCCAAGAGCCAAGGGGGTGGACTGTGCCAAAAAGGAGTTAACACAGAAGAGACAACTATCCTTTGAAAAGCCTGCTTGTGATATTGGCCCTTGGCTGGCCTCTGGGAACCAGACTGGTAAACAGTTCCCTACACTGATAAGAACTTTCTCTAACTGATAATGGTGGCTCATTGTGCCTAGACTGTTTGTACAACAGTATGGTTTATACTAAACACCTGCTTTCCTTCTGGGACTTTAAAATTTTAGCATATATCTGACAGAGAGTATGTGACCAGCACCCAATAAAAATCTTGGGCACTGAGTCTCTAATGGGCTTTCCCAGGCAGAAATATAATACACATGTCATTGCATTTTCACTGCTGGGTGTGCACTGTATGTCCCCTCATGGCAGGGACTATCATGCTTTTTTAACCATTCATTTAAAAATTTTTAAAGATAATTTTAGAATTGCATATGTTATAAAAACTGCATATCCTTCATTTAGTTTCCATTTATGCTAATATCTTACATAATGATAGAACATTTACATATAATGATTTTTAAAAAGTCTTTCCATACATTTTTTCATAAGAATCTGGAGAAAAAAGACTAAATGCTAAGAACTAAAAATGCTAAAAACTACTTGGAATTCTACGCACCTTCCACTGATAGCACCCAGAAGTTACTCCAGTAGATGCCAATCCATATCCTTTTCCTCCACTGCCATGAGTTAAAATCTGTCCATTCTCCACTAGGCAACACTGGGCTTTCTCTGGATCAAAGGAGATTTCTTGTATAGGGAGATTCTCATCTTCTTCCTCCAACTCTCCCTGCTTCTACCAGAAAGGAAGCTGGGTTAGTATTTTGGAGTTACCCCAGATCTCAGTGAGTATATATTCTAAGACTCCTTGGTTTGAATCCACAAATATTTATTAAGTATCTACTACATACCATTTACTATGCAGGCAATGGAAATACGATGATAAATATAGCATGGTTCCTGCCTATAAAGAGCTTACAGTCCAATTAGGAGACAGAAAGACAAATAACACCAATATTGTAGTAAGAGAATAATAAAAATTACATGACAGGTATAGCAAAAATATAAAAAATTTAAGTCTCTAACCATGCTTCAGAAGGATAAAGTAATCATTCAAAAGATGATGATTTCTGAGCTTAGTCCTGAATGATGAGAAAGCATTAAGCAGCTGTTCAAAGGAGAAAAAGGCATTTAGGGCAGTATGCATAACATGTGTCAAGGCATGAAGGTGCAACAGAGTACAGTGAGTTAAAGAAATTGCAAGCAGTAGAGAATATCTGGAGGATGAGACTGGCAGAAATCAAGCCTAGAAAGAGAAGAAGGAACAAAATCAGAGAAGGCCTTGAATGCAATTTTAAGTTTGAACTTTACTCTAAAAACAGTAGTGAATGCCTACACAGAATGATTTATATAGAGGGTCTCCAATCAAATCTGTGTTTTATAAACACTGTTTTACCAGGAGTGTACAGGATGAAGGCAGAGAGACCAATCAGAAGATTACTACAAGAGCTCAGATAAGAAATACTGAAGACTTGAATTCATTTGTTCATTCAATGAGTATTAAGCATCTACTACGTGCCAGGCACTATTCTTGGTCTTCTATATTTAGCAGTATATTAACCAGATAAGGTCTCTGCTATTATAGAACTCATATCTTGGAAGATGGAGACAGAAAATAAACAAGAAAATATCAAGTAGTAAGTGCTGTGCTGAAATTAAAACAGGTGATGGAAGAAAGAATGTATGGCAACTAGATGGAGGATCAGAAAGGACTCTCTGAAGAAGTGATAATTAAATTGAGACCTGAATAGTAAGAAGTTAACCTCTGAGAAATATACCTAAGGGAAGTGCTAGTAGAGAGTGCAAATAACTAGTGCAAAGCCTGAAAGAAAGAATAAACTTACTGTGTCCAAGAAACAGGAAGAAGGCAAGTTGTTCTGAGTGCAGTAAGCAAAGAGGAGAGAATAAGGAGTTCTAGATTTTATCCCAAGAATAAGAAACCATTGGAGAGTTTTAAGCAGGGGACAAACATGCTCTGATTTTACAATTTTAAAATATCACTCTGGATCCTGTGTAGAGAATGGATTACAGAGAGTTAACAATGAAAGCAGAAAGACCAGTTAGGAGGCTATTGCATAGTCCATGTCAGTGACGATAGCAGCTTACAACTGGGTGATGGCAGAGGAATAAGGATGAGGGCAAATATAAGTTATGTTTTACAGAGGAGTCCAAGGGACTTGGAGACTGTATAGATCGAAAAAATGGGGCAGGGAGATAGAAAAAGAGGAATTAGAGATGACTCCTAGGTTTTATGGCTAAGTCACTAACTAGGCAGATGGAAAAGCCTAATGAAGGAACAGGATATGGAAAAAACTAAGGATGTTTCTGAGATGCCAATTAGACTATCATTCATGTGGTAAGGCAAGTAGAAGATGGGTATGTAAGTCTGCAATTCAGGAAAAATGTCATAAGTGGAATTAAAAATTTGGGAATCAATGGCATATAGGTCTGTATAAGGTTTGGCTAGGTACAGGAAAGGGAAAGGAGGTAACAGTTGAGAAAAAAAAAGGGGTCTTGGGACAAAGACTTGGGATACTCCAACACTTCAACAAAAAAGAAAAACCAATAAAAGAGAATGAGAAGGAAAAGGCCATTGTATTGAGATAGAAGGAAAACCATAAAAAGTATGGAATCATGAAAACCCAGAGAAGGATGAAGGTAGCTAGATGGATGGATTCAAGAGCTATGTAGGAGGTAAAATCAATGACGCCTAGTGACCAGATGGATGAGGACATTAGGGGAATCTATAGTTCCTAGGAATTCAGGTCTGGGAAGCTAGGTAAATGGTGGTGCCACCAATAAAATAGGAGGAAAGATGTGAGGAGGAGACTCTTGGGTTAGCATGTAAGTTTGGAAGGCAAAAGGTGTAGGCAGGTATGACTGAAACTGCTGGAAAAGCTAAGGAAAGAATGTTGAGGAACACCAGAGTTTGAGAGAGAGGCAAGGAGAAAGTGGCATCAAAGAAGAGATGACTCTAGAGGGAACTGAGGATTGGCAGAGGGTATATGGCGATCTAGGAGAAGATATTGTTCTGAAAACAATAGAAGGCTAGTGTTTCCAGAGGTCAAAATACATGTATACTGTATTTAGCGATTAACACTTACCTTCGTCCTTAATTTCTGTGCTTTGATGGAAGATAAACAATGGATTGCAGAGATAATGAGAAGTAAAGTGGCTGAAACATGTATAAGATTACTCTTCTGAGAAGCTTAGCAATGAAGGACAAGAGAGAAGATAGAAAAGCCTTCTTGAATAAAAACGGGATTTGGGAGGTGCGAATGACATATGCTTATGAGCTGAGGAGAAAAAACGAGTGGAGAGAGAGACAGAGTACAGAGAGGAGATGGAAGAACTGATAGAACAAGGTCCCACAGAGGAGAAGAGATCCAGAGACAAGTAACAGGATATTCATTTATGCTATCTAAGAGTACCCTTCTGGAAGAATCAATTACCTGTAATTTTATTTCTTGTTCTTTTTCCTTTATCTGAAGAGCATGTTTGGCCTGAGCAATGGGTGTCTCCCACATACAATCCGACAGAAGGGAAAACAGGCGTTCAACAACCTATTTATAGAAAGAAAAAGAATGATGACATTTATAATGAGTAATGTAAATATTTTTAGAAAAGATAAATCATTTAACTGTAATACTAAGTCCCAAGTGAAATTTGATTATATCAATGTCCAACAGCTATCTTGAGTGTATCTTTTTTTAGAAAGATCATTAATCCAATAGAAAGTGGGTTCCATTGCCCTCATGTTGCCTGACTATATGGACCCCTGAATAGGCCATCCGACCTCACACGTTTCTCTGTAGGGGCCCACACCTATTAAGAAATTTCACAAATTTCCTTTCCTTCTGACCTTGTATGTGTTCACTACCTCCCTCCTCCTCGTACCCCATTACTTAATTTCTCTTTCTCCTTGCTTGGAGATGAAATAACAAAGAAAGCAATCTTAGAAGAGTAAGTTTTGCTACTGAATAAATGATACATTTACAACTGAAGAGACTACAGGTTTATAATTTTGGTGAATCATGTTATGTATATCAGAAACATCTTCTAACAACTTTCAAAATAGAAACCTGGGCCATTTGATCATCTTCTACACCAGATTCACAAGCTGGTAGCACAGCCTCAAGGACGTGAAGTGCAAGGAGCCTCGTTCTTAAGTTACCAACTAAAGGAATACCTGGGAAGGAAAAACATTTTTTTTTATTATCAATGTGACTTAAATTCAAAGTTTAAATGAACTTATTGAAGAAAATCCCTGAGACTGCTAAGCATTTATGGACAGAACAGACTTCACTTCAACCTACTATCGCAAGAATTCTAGACTCATCTTGTATCCATTAGTGTATATGAATATTCATATTTATATTTCAGTTTTTATGTATACGTAAAGAGAGTAGCACTATAATCGCTACTTATACCAAGTACTGTGCTATGAATTTCATACACATTAACTCTGTTGACTCTCACAAATCCTACACTATACCCTCATTTTACTGATGAGAAAACCAAGGCTCAGAAAAGTTAAGTAGCTTGATCAAAGCCACACAGTTCAGTAGAGGCAGAGGTAGAATTTTAAACAGATCTGTTAATCATAAAGCTCAGGCTTATCATATCCTTTCATTGCTTCTTCTCTGCCCATACTCTGGCTGCTACAGAAAGAGTGTAAGGGTTAATGGGAGTAAACAGTTTATACTTTTCTAAAGTAAGCAAAGGTAGAGACAGGCTACTGTCACTCTTTTTTATACTCATTACTGCAATAAAAGCAATTAAAAATAAATGAATATTTAATTTTTCTTTACATTCTAAGACCTTAGTCAATATTATATAAGCCTTATCTTATTAAAAGAGAAAAAAAAGCTCTTACCAGTAAGTTATACTAGTTAAGAAAAACTAGTAAAGTATATTGAGAATATATACACATAAAACAACAAGTACCATGGAAGATTACATTATATTTTAGTATATTTAAAAGACCAGGATGATAAAAAAAGTCCTGAAAATAGAGAGTAGTAATGGTTGACTACCACTGTGAATGTCACATATTGTATATTTAAATAGTTATAATGGTAAATTTTATTTTATGTACATTTTACCACAATTAAAAATTACCAGAGTAGGAAAGACTGACAGTAATCTTTGCAAGCAGACCAGGCTTTTAAGCTAAAAACCAGGAATTAAGCTTATTATATAAACTTTCATAACTAGCACGTAATGAGAAGTTACAAAGTACAGAAATCATATCATGATAAGAGAGAATGGACAAATTCGGATCTATATTTTGATAATGCAAGAAGTGAGGGCAAATCTGTGTTAAATTATCATATTAAACAGGGTGTTCTCCACTTATTTTTATTACTTCCATAATCTGAACAAATAGGGCCAAGTTCTCGATTAAATCCGTGACCTTCTCCAATGCTACTTTCTGTTATTATTGACTATTAATTTTTATTCCTGAACTTAGAGTTTTCTTTTGATCAAATAAGTCCTCAGAAAACAAGAAAGAAAAGTCCTGAAATCAAGTGTAAGTATCCAGTGTTGTTAAAGCGTTATCTGAATAAAACACATGTGATGTACAAAAATACTCTAAAACAAGGCAAAAATCATATACCTGAAGAACACTTCTGAGATGCTATATTTAGAAGCACCTCTGTCCACTTTGGAGAAGCCATTTTTGACTGAATTGCTTTTGAAGACACAACTCTGCGAAGAAAAACTAAAAAATCCCCCAGATGTAGTTCGGCTGCATGTTGTTTCCTAAGAGCAGCTGAAGAGTGAAGAGACAAGTTTATATTATAACCAAGAAATATACCTTATATCAAGCAATTTAGATTTAAATTGCAGTGAACACAAACCTAAATTCAAAATCTAGGTTGTCTACTGCTGAATTTTTAAGGAATACAATAGGGAAAGGACAGAAAATAAAGCCGAACTTAAAACATCTTTTATATCTGTAAAAGCTTGCTAGAATGAAGTATGTGTACTTAATTCTGTGTGGGGTTTTTTTTTTTTTTTTTTTTTTTTTTTTTTTTTTTTTTACTGCTATACTAAAAAGCAACACTTCTCTACACAAATCTCAAGTTCTACTGGATAATATTTGAGGGAGATGGTCTGTGAACCCCCTAAAACCATGTGTAGGAAAAATTGTGTGTGTGTATTTGGCAAGTAAAAAGGTTCACAAATTTAATCAAATTTCAAAAAATCCAAGATTCTGCCCTTCCAATCAAATTAAGAATCATATATCTAAAAAAGACTGTTTTCACAAATTTGCCCTAACCAAACTTCTCAGTTTTTCTACCAGCATCAACGCCAGTCTCTCATTACCTTCTCATACCTCCACCCTGTGCATTTTGAAGCCAGAAAATAATCTGTTCCACATTCTCTCATCATCCAACACCTTTCATATTGCCTTAGCCTGGCAAAGTCCCACTCAGAGCCAGAGGAAAGAAGTGTGCCAGTGGGGCAGCTGCCTAGAACGTAAATTGCTAGGGGCACTAACCCATGGAAAATCATAACAATTTGGAGACAAGTATATACAGCACTCCTTTCAGGGAGATCCTGGCATATCGAATTAAGGAACACAGGACAAGTCAATTGTGATAGAGAGGAGATACGCCACCGACCAGTAATCTATCTTCATAGATGTCTAATTAACTAGAAGACATGTTTTACCAAGATGAATATGCAAGTCTATGACACAGCTAAACTGCTAGGGACAGTAAGAGAAAAAGCTAAGTACTCCTTCTCTACATTTCCTCTACATGTATTCTACCTCTTCTTTACCTAAATGCTAATAAGCCAATACTTTTTATAATATTAATTTGAAGAACAAAAAATCATTAGCCTTCCCTGGGTACTCACATATCTCATTCCAACCTTGTTCCTATATATTCCTTCAAAGCCAGTTCAAAAGCTACCTCTTCTAAGAAGCCTTCTCTGTTGGCAGAGATCCCTGGGAGAATCTCTTTAATGAGGCTTCCATCCTACTCCCCATGCTCATCCCCAAGCAAGTATTTCTGTAACAGGACACTAAGTTAATTAAATTAATTAAAGCCTGGAGACCTCATATATTAAGTTGTTTGATACAAACTGATGATAGTTTGTGTTTCAGAATCAAGGCTACATTTGAGATGCAGGATACACCTTTCAGTTAAGTATTTTAGAAGGTTTGTGGGGTTATTAATACCGAGGCAGCCTGTGCCTCTGAATGCCCAACCACTGCTAACTAGAATCAATCTTACTTTCCCTAAAAATCAAAAGGGTACAATAGCCTTCTCTCTAGGATGACTTGAGGGAATGGACACAGATTCAGTGTGCTATTCTACCTGCTGAGACTCATTCACAGAACTGTTTCATTCTTTGCTGGGTATGGAAGGATCCAGTTTTCCTGGGGACCTACAGACATAGTAACTCTACTATATCTTCTCTGCACAGAGTTCTTGATACCCAGCACAGAATGGTGAGAAGCTATTACCTTAACGACCCTGTATCCCCCACTGGGTCTCAGGAAAACAGGAGGTGGCATTAAAAGCTTATTTTTATTTATCATACCTTGTGAGTCTGCCCATGCTTTGTATAAGCACCATACTCTATACAAACAGGGGGAAAGAACGTGTCACAAGTTCAGCCTCTGATACTAAAAGCTAATCCTTAATCAGACTCATACATCCTCCTAGATTCTGATTTAAGAGATTTAGTCATTTCTTCTGAGTTTCTTGTATTACATTGTAATTATTTGTTTAAATGTCTGCCTTCCTCATCGTTCTAGAAGGGCCTTGAGGACAGAGACAATGTTTTATTGTTTTTTTCTCCCCAGGGTATTTCCTCTATACACCCCCTACCTATATCTATACAATTTATAGATATTGAAATATTATAATGTTCTAATATTAATATAAATATTCATTAAGCTCTAAGTGACAGATATTGCTCTAAGTGCTTTACATGTATTAAATTATTTAATCCTCAAAAACAATCTTAGGAGGTTGGTTCTATTATCTCTATTTTATAGATGAGGGAATTAGGGCACAGAATGGTTAGGTAACTTGCTCTGTCCATCCATCCATCCACCCACCCACCCACCTTACCCAACCCATCCATCCACCCTCCCATCCATCCATCCATCCATCCATCCATCCATCCATCCATCCATCTATTCCAGAAAGGATGTAAGGGCTCACAGAGTTTATTATAGTAATAAGACATGGCAATTTCACAAAATATTTGTAATAAAGCACCAATTTTAGACTTTACTCCCTTAATTATGTAACAGACATACATGGTAGTTCTGTTCAGGGCTTAATCTAATTTATTGAAGTATAACATTCACTATAGTTTTTAAAAGCTATGAGCAGATGATATAACAACCAAAATTGTGATGGCTAAGTACAATAATAATTTTTTTAGTGACTAGGGAACAGAACAGCCTAGCAAAAAGTTCAGTTCCTCTAATTCTAACCCAGTTCCCAAATAATAAAACCATTGGTCCTGGGAGAACACTTAAGCAAAGAGTATGGTTAGAGATGGACTATCAGTATCAAATGCTAAGGAAACATAACCTGGAGAGAATCAGTTACTTAGAACCTCTAGGTGCTAGAAACAGGACAGCCAAGGAAAGGTTAAACCTAGAGAGTGCAGTATGAGCACCATATCAGGGTTAATGGACTCTAAGGAGAGAAGGTTCAGTCAGAAATTCATCTGTATCATACATATTTGGAGAGAAAAAGAGGTTTCTAAATAAATAAAAATCCTTTCATGACTCACAACAGAAAGAAGTCTACGTTCTAATGATATGCACACTGTAGGGATTCAATATATGCTTATAAAGACAGAGAAAAAGTTTTATGATACCTCTGAAATCTCTCTTCTCAGTTTCTCCACTGGAGTCAACTTTTTTTTCTTCTTCTCCACTCTCTTCTCCTTCCCCCTCTCCAAAAGAGGCCATAAGTAGTACACCAGCTTGGGACAACAAATTCTTCAACTGGCTACAGAGTAGATCTAACAAGGACTGAACTACCTTAGGGCTCAGTTTATCAGCATAGGTCCTATAGGAAAAAAGTAAGTGGTAATAACACAGAAGGGCAAATATTAAACTTAAATACATAAAAGAGATTATGGAGAAATGGAAATTACTAAAATGTGAAAAGACCAGGCCCCACATAGTTCTACCAAGACATCCACAATGCTCACCCTGTAGTGATGGCTAGAATCTGGAGCAATCTTGTACTAGCCACTTTTAAAGCTGTGCTAAGTTGGGAAACACCTGTCTTTGGTAACAACTGCAGGGGTTGTCCTAGCATAGTGTCTGTGCCACATAACTGCGACAATACGTTTAGCAGACCAGTGGAAATTGCCAAAGAAACATCCACTGGTTGATAGTGAACACTCAGGGCAAACACTGTAACCAAAAGGAGACGCTGCTGGGCTTCTAAAAAAAAAAAGAAAGAAAGATAGTTGAGAATCTCTTTGAAGTAAATAAAGCATTTACTAAAATTTACCATATTCCAAAATATAAATAGTAATACAGAACACTATTTCATTTTCAAGTATTTATTCTCTATCTGTAAGTTGATTTACTAATGTAAAACACAAGGTACAGAACCGTTAATTACTGTGCATAATCTCAGGCCAAAATTTAACTGCATCATGTATTTGCAGGGGCAGTTACTCACCAATGTGATGCTTGTTTGCTTGCAGGGCTCTCTCCAGGGTGGCAGACAACTGTTGATAAATCTTATGCACAGCTACCTGGATTTCAATCTGTATACTTCTCTTAGCTGCTCTGATCCCATCCTGAATTACACATAAAGATTTATGTTTTCTATTAGCACAATAACACTTCCTACCCAAATAAAAATAGCATTTTATCCTTAGTCGATCTATCTGCTAGAGACCTATGATGGCTTTTAATTATTTAGTATATTTCAGTCTATAAAAGTTTTACAATACATTTATTTTTAAATATTTGATAATTTCTGGTTCTATAAAATCTTTCTCCTGTCCCACAAAATGTCCTCTCTAAATATGGAAGACATAAAGACAACATTAAAAAAATTTTTTTTGCCAAGCAATCAGAGAAACTAGGTAAAATGACAAGCCTAAACTGTAAATTCTTGAAACTCATCCTCCCAAACACCCTATCCCAACTTAGATCTATCTCTATCTAATCTGGCTAAGAGTTAATAAAACTAAGCCAGAAGGAATCTGAAAGTACAACAAACAGTACCACAGCACACCTAACCCCATCTACAATACTGTCATACTCAGAAAACTAAGCCAATGAGTTATCTTTAAGTCATCTAAAAGTCTTTTTTATTTTTAAATCCTCAATCTTAAACACCAAAAAAGTTTAGCATTATTAAACTGATTCTGTAAAAACAGTTAAAATCTGAATATACTGCAAGGTGTCATCCTCACATGATAGGTCTGTCACCTACCTGATAGTGATGCAATCGGCCACTTTCTCCTTTGGCTCCTGCGTGTCCGACAGTGCCTAAGCCAAAACACCCTGCTAGAAATTGCAGCCTCACAGATGTGAGCAGTGTGGATGACTGAAAACCTGGGCTTGTTCTGCTTCCTGCCAGAGAGATGCTACCTTTTTCCTCCATCCCGGACAACAGAATGAGGATCTGGTGAAGTGCCTCTAAACGAAGCTTGAGAAAAGTAAAACAAACATATTTTAGAGTTCTTCACTGAACAAAGAACTCTGTATATGTCATGGACAATATATTAGCACACAGAAAATTCTGATATTTCTAAGGACTCTATTTTATTAAGATGAACATTTGTTTTATTATTTTGACTTTTAAAAACTGAAATATCTCTAGAAACTCTATAAGCATATTTTAGTATAAAAGAGGCTACACACTACAATGGGAAAAGTAGTAGATCTGGATGTAGGAGACCTGGTTTCAAGGCCAGAATCTTCCACCTAGGATGTGGCCTTGGGAAACTCACTTAACTACCTAAGTCTCAGTTTCTTCATATGTAAAATGAGGCTAATAGTACTTTATCTAATCTACTCACAGAACTACTGTGATGTTCATGAGATATTTGTGAAGATTTCAAGCTGTATGGTAGTATCATTATTGCTTCCTTTTACTTAGAATAAAGTTATATAAAATACTCTTTAGTTCAAGAATTAGAAGAGGTATTTCTGAAAGTTTTCTCTGTGTTTCTCTTGAACTCCTGGCCCTATCTTCTCTGGGAGGGTAATACCTACCACTGCAGTTAACAGCCTACCCTTTTTTTTTTTTCACTTTATTTTGAAATAATTTTATATTTACAGAAGAGTTTTAAAGATGGCATAGAGAGTTCCTGTATATCTATCCCCTAATGTTAACATCTTATATAACTATGGTACATTTATCAGACTAAGGCACTAACACTAGTACACCGCATGAACTAAACTACAGACTTTATTTGGACTTCACCAGCATTCCTATAATGTCCCTCTTCTGTTCCAGGATCCAATTCAGGATATCACATTGCATTTAGTTGTCATGTCTCCTTAATCTCCTTAAGTCTGTGACAGTTTACATCTTTCTTTGTTCTTCATGACCATGACACTTTGGAAGAGTTGTTCATATATTTTATAGAACATCCCTTGATTTGGGTTTGCTTGATGTTTTCTCATGTTTGGATTAGAGTTACAGATTTGGGAGAATACTTTAAAGTCTCCTCGTCACATTATCAGGAGTACATGTATCACCATCCTATTATTGGTAATGTTAATCTTGATCCCTCAGTAAGGTAATCAAGGTGATGTCTGTCAGGTTTGTGCAATGTAAAATTACTATATTTTTCCCTTTTCATGCTCTGTTTGTTAGCCCTGTGTCACTAAGTCCAGTTTCCTCTCTAGAGTGGGGCAGGATTAAATTCCACCTCTTCGAGAGAAGAGTATCAAATAATCTGTGGACATATTAAAACCACAATAATTAAATATTTTGAGGAACATACTTTAAGGCTATGTAGATATCCTGTGTTTTCTTAAAGTTCTGCTCCCTAATTTTATCATTCATCACTATTACTGTGGTGTTCTAATCAAGTCCTTTTTAAATGAAGACAAATGGAGGCTCTGAGAAGCAGATCCATATGGTGACCAGGCAGTCTCACTCTAGTTTCTATGAGATAAGTAATGACTTATGATTAGAGCATTCTTCTAAAAGTTGGCAATAAAAAAATGCACTTTTGTTTACTTCAAACAAAATATCATGCTGTTAGAGTTATGATAAAGACATCGAAAAGCTCAGGTGGAGGAAAGGCGGAGGTAAGGAGTGGAAGAAAATATTCAGTGGTTCAATTTAAGTTTCCATAGTCCCTCATGAGGAATAAATATCAAAGACTTACTTCTGCCCTTAACTGCTGCTGTTCCATTGCAATGATGGAGGCCTGGGGACTTGTAGACATACTTTCCTCTGGCTCTTTAAAACCTGGCGCATTCCCCACATCTCCACTCACAAAGCTTACAACATTTTCAATCAAAGTGTGAACTCCCAAAGACTTGGTAAGATCAAAATCAGACTCAAAGGAGTAAGAGGAGTTGCACAACCAGTCTCTGCTATATTTCAGGCGAGCCCAGGAGTCACTCAGGGATTCCAACTGACTGTGCATAGGACCTACACACAAACAGAACAAACATGCATCAATGGCAACCAAGTAAAGCATACATTCTGAAACTAGATGAGGGCTGAGTGTTGCTATACCAATTGGTGATAAATGGATACTTATGTTTGAATACACGCATGCATTATGTGAATCTGAGCAAAATGCTTTGGTAAAAAATCAACAAACAAACAAAAACTATAGCAATGTAAGAAAATAAAGGGAAAGCCCTGTTTGATGTACCAGTGTCTCTGTAAGCGCTTTAGCAACACACTGCCACAAGAAAAAGGAAGGCAGAAGCTGCTCTCAAAATGCTTAGCTTAAAATGCTCTGCAATATTAAACCAGACCATCATTTATGAACAAAAAGGAATGAGGCACTTAGGACACTACTGGTAAGATCTACTACTACTAAGACTTTATCTGATTCAACATTATCATTGTAAAAATTAAGTTAAGACTGTGCAAAGTGTCTACACATCTTCAATAAAACATCAAAAAATGAATACAGAAGGGCAAGTAAACTTACACAAAAAGGAGACACAAACATCACTCTTTAGGTTTCATTAATATAAGAAACACTTTCACTGTGTCACATGAATATTTATTGTCATATGAATATTTACGTGTTATATGAATATTTACTGCAGGCTGTGAAACTCCTATATAGAGGAAGCAAAGTCTCACAGACAAGCACATATAAGATGTACTGTAAAATGTTATTTATATAAAGTTTCCAAATGGTGTCACAATAGTTGCTAAATATACAATTAGTTTTGCTAGTGGGCATTTTCTAGACTAAAATATTTAGGTAGCAAAAATGTTAATATGTTTGAACACAACAAGTGCCCAAGTCATTTGCCAATATTACCTTTAAATAAATATATAAATGTCCAATTCTTACCAGCTTTTTTAACATTTAATTTTTAAACTTAACTTACAAACTTATCCTTAACTTACAAATGATCTCAGGTACACGAATTAGATTAATTATAATCTTTGGCTCATGATATATTTTCATCATTGGTCCATGCATGGCTTGCTTTGTATTTAATATTTATAATAAATGTGAATACAAGAACTAAAGTAACTTGTATCTATCTCTTTGTTCCTCCTCCAACCCATCTCTCTCAACCCATCTCTCTCTGTCTCCTCCTACCTAAGGCTTTTACTATTCCCTAAGCCTGAGTTTATCATTCCTTTGCTTTTATTGTTATCAAATACTATTTTCTTATATGGATTCCCAACACAAATAATGTTTAGTTTTAGTTGTTTTTGACTTTATAAAAAAGAGTATCATTTTACATATATTTTTGGACATATTCTTCATTCAATATTATATTGCTAATATTCATTCACATTATTGCATGTAGCTATGATTCATATATTTGAGTGTTGTATAATATCTTATGGTGTGAATATCCCAAATTTGTCTATTTAGAATGCATCTTAAGGTATCCAATAAAATATGCTTTACAAAAATTTATGTTATATAACTAGATGGAAAATATTTGGGAAGAGAACTACTTAAACATTAATGCGCACAGAGACAACAAACTAACACAATATTGATTGCATAACTTATTTTTGAGTTATTACATTGGTGTCACTAAAATCCCAGGGCTGTAAAATCAGACACAGAAATTCATAACAGGTAGTTAATATTATAAAGTAACTATAAAATAATATGCATTCTACTAAATAACTTGTAATGACAAAGAATATATGGTTTATCTGCCTTTCATGTTTTAGCAAGAATTCTTAAGATAAAAAAATGCTGAATTTTCAGTTTGAACATGAAAAGTAACCAATCTGAAAATTTCTCCAAATTATATACCTGAATATTTTTATGTAAAATGGAAGAGAGTAAAAATTCAAAGAATAATGTCACAGATACATAATGTGTTGAATTAAAATTTATATTTAAAGAATAAAGTAGGGTTTAAGGTAAAAAATTCATTTTCCATTTCCTTAAGCACCCCACATTCAGAATCTGGATTTATTCTTAACTTACAAATGATAGTTTTTGGCTCTTTGCATTGAGCTTGTTTGTTCAACAATAAAAAATCAGAATAAAAAGTTGTTTTCCATAACTTATAAATTACTTTTCGAAATGAAAATAAAATGTGCAATGCTAGAACCAAAAAGTAAAAGAGATCTTAAAGATTATCTAGTCCAATTTCTTCAACTGAGGATATAGACAAAGAAACTGATATGCTAAATTAACACTAATTCCTTACTTTTATGGGAGTTGGTCTTAATGTTTTCCTGTTATCTACTCACAAATCACTGATCCATGGAAATTTCAACTGCCTGCTTACACTAAAGTTTAATTGTGAACAACCTACAAATAGTGAACTGCTTTAATATACTTCAAAATATTCCATATAATGGGTGGCAAACCCCAAAATTAAATCCTCTCTCCAATTTTAAGCAGAGGTCAGCAAACTTTTTCTATAAAGAGCCAGACAATAAATATTTAGGTTTTGTGGGTCATGAAAGTCTCTGTTGCAATGACTTAACTCTGCTGTTGTAGTGTGAAAGCAGCCAAAGACAATATGTAAATAAGTGTAGCTGTGTTCCAATAAAACCTTGTTTACAAAAAAAAAGGTAGGCCAGATGTGGCTCACTAGTCGTACTGTGCCGACCTTAATTTAAAGGATACAACTTATTAGGTATATAACCCAAACAAACTTCATATGAATAAAATATAAGAAAGAACAGGAAAGACACTTAACTGAAAGCATTAGGATAAATAATCGTAACCAAAATACTTTGGCTGACATCAAAAATACTTTGAAACACAAAAACAGTATGGGAATGAGAGATGCAAGAACTTTAATTCTTAAAAAAATTATAACAATGTGATAACTTTGGTTTGTTCTGTATTGCTATATCTGAATATAGGAAATGCTATGTCTAAAAAGCATATCAAAAGCTTCTATAGAGTAATTGTGACTAAGTCCAATGCTTACTTAATATTAATTCAGAGTCACTTGCTATGTAAAGAAAATACAAAGTTCAACAAGAAATTTTTGAGATTGTTTACTTGTCCTTATAACTTTGGTTCTTAAATGGAATTTTCAAAATGAACATGGCAGAGCTGCAATACATACTTTATAAATCATAAAATATGTAGGCAAGCTAAAAGGGGAAAAAAATTAAACATGCCATCATGTACTTGCTTGAAGCTCTTCTTTTTTCTGGGGCTCAACTGGCCAAAAAGGAGTAAATACACTACCATACAAGAATCAGAAGACAAAAGGAGAAATATGATACAGAAGACAACATTTATATCTGTTCTTCTTTATATAATTTCATTTGAAATGCATAGATAAAACAGCATTTCACCCATACATGTTATACCACAAAACATACATGTTAATAAATGTTTCCAGTATTGTTTTAGCAATAAAAACCTAACTCTATATTTAAAGACCTAGAGTGGGAAAAATCAATCATACAGTATTTTAACTAAACAAGATTCCTGATGTTCATTCTTAAATTGTTGCTTTGGTATCCCCACCATTTTTCACTGTATCAGCTTCAGCTTAAATATTAAAACTAAAGTAGCTGCAGAAAGGTATTGTCTTTCAGTGAAGGATGAGCCCAGTTCTGCACAACCATAGCAAATCTTTTAAGTATTTATCAAAGTATCAAAACACCAACATATTTAACAGTTTTTCCCAAGAATTTCAACAGGCTGTTATGAGAATTTAATAAGTAATATGTTTGAGTGATGAGAACAATGCCTGACACATAGTAAGCAGTTTATAAGCATTTAATGAGTACAAATTTCATATATTACCTCTGAGGCGCTAAGGAGAAATATGCTTTACCTGTCTTTTTTAAAGTAATTTATGATGTTTTTGGTTTTAGAATTTAGCTTTGATGCCTCTCTACTGCTGAGCAAGTTGGCTAAGCTAAATTTATTTGCTCACTTTGCTTTACCCCTTGCTACCATGATCATTTTCTTGGACCATCAGCTTAGACCAATTGGGAAACATTAACTGGAATGAGGGGAAAAGCAGCAATCATGGTTCAACAGCATGAATCCTAGTACCCCCAAAGCAATTTCTAAAATTACAGGCACTAGGCCCACTCAAGGAGTCGTCTTCAGAGGCATAATAAGAGCAGCTGAAATGTGTACACAACCATTACTAGTCATTGATATGTCCACTGAGTTTCAGAAAATGGTACATAATTAAACATTCTCTCTAATTTCTCTCACTAGGCTTTTAATAACTCAGGACCACTGAGACTAATAAATGGAAAAGCTATGTAAATGGGAAAAGTTACACTGCCCCTTCAAAATATTGGAAAGGGGTAAAAAAGCATATAGAAGAATTCTCAGTTGACTGTATATCTGCTTGTCCTTCATAGCTCAAGTCAGAATCACAAAACCTAATTGGCCTCAACTAGTCCTCAGACTTGTTGTTAGGCTCATCTGCCCAACTGAAGAGAGGCATATTATGGCTTATGGCATCTAGTCCACACTGACGATAAATAAGGGAGGAAAAAGAGTGGTTCATTTTATCATCTTTTAAAAGAAACACAAACAAAAGAAAAAAACAACAAAAATTCTGCTGTGGTCAGAAAGTAGTCACTAAATAAACATGATTTTTAAAAATTCCTTTCAAAATATAATCTCCTAAATGTGTCTTCTATGTTAATTTCTTTTAGAGAAGGAAATATATTAAATAAAGTAAAACTATTAAATGTATATTTTCATTCTTTAATCCATAAGCTTCATGAGACTGAAGACTATTTTTGCTACCCTTTCTAAAATAGTAATTTTGCTTTCTAGTCACTTATTCCTGGGAACAAACCATTCAGCAAAATTTTTCCCTGCGAATATTAAAATGTAATGATTACTAAAATAAACTGGTATATTAAATGATATCAGGAAAACTTACATAACTAGTTTGCCTCCCTATTATAACTTACTTAATGAAGTTATAATTTAAAAACCTACTCAATAAAGGAAGTGTCTATTCCTAATAGTTCAGAAAAATCATTCATGAATTCTCACTAAAAAATAAAATATTGCCATATTCTATAGAAGTATCAACATTTCTTCTTTTAAGTTATAAACACAAAAATGAAAAAATCGTGTGTACGCGTTTTCCCCTCATTCCTGTTTCTTTTTCTATGGGCTGGGGGTGGGGAGGGGGCTGCCAAACATTCTGCCAAGGAAGTTACCAAGAGATGAGTTTCATTTTGAAATATAAAAGGCTTATAATATCATGAAAAATTTTTTTGCCCCATAAGCTTTTAGAAAACTGTCACTAGTTGCAATTTTTTTTAACATTTCACATTTTCACAACCACAGTATAAATGAGTTTAATAAAAGTGCCAGTTAATAGAGGCTAATAAAGAGTTTTTAGTTATCCTTGGATTTATATTATTTTAAACTGTTCTTCCCATCCATTTGCACATATAACCAAGAGTTAACTATATTACTCACTAAGACAGGGCTTCTAACAAATGAGGTTAACTCTTAATGACACTCTAATCTAAAATTGTTCCTCATGGGAACATTTGTTTTAGAAATCATCAGTTCATCTTTTACATGTTTTATCTTAAGAGACAAAGAGGAAAACTAGAAACTTTCAAGCACTGCTTCTGGAGTTTCACAGGACTTTTAATAAGTCAAACACATGACAAATGAAAAACAGAACTCCTAGACATTCCCAGATTTTAATAGAGTATATGTTTTAAAGAAAATGAATGTCCATTTAACTCTTCTGATAAAATGTTTCTAAATTTTTTTGTAATAACATTTCAATAACAATCAGATCTGAATACATTAGATATAAAAACAGCTCCTTAATTTAATATTTCTTAATACTTACCTCTCTTTCTATGAGATGATGCCAAATCCAAATCAACATTTCGCCTTCCACTCTATTATGTTAAAAATAAACAAAGAATTAAATTTAGTTGTGAAAAGTATTTTACAATTAAAATTTGAGGATTAATGAAAATAATCTATATGATTACAGCAATGTGCTATTTATTCACTAGTCAAGTCAGATGAACAACAAAAAGTCTCTAAAAACCCTCTGAGAACAACTATAAGAAAGCCCAGGCATATAACTCTAAGACACTAAAACACAAAGTCAAGGATACCTTAATTAACATTGTAAAGGAGCAGAAGTTTTCCTTTGTTGTCACCTTTTCTTCTCTGGAATCTGTCTTTCATCTTCCAAACACATCTTAATAATACCCTCTGGATGCCTAAAGCTCCTGTAGCAAAGTCTCATTTTCCAAAATCACTACTTGATCTGTCTTTACTTTCCACTCTTCAAAACTCCCACTAGCCTTGGATAGGTGTTTAGAGGAAAAGAATCTGATGAATCCACACTAACAGAAAAACAACATAGTCCTAAGCCTTCTGGTAGTATTTTAAAAGTTTTAAAAACGTTTTTAAGAACTTATTAAAATAAAAAAGTCTCAAACTGGTGAAATGGCAGACAGCTTAATAAAACAGTGAAGGCTGTCAGGAAGAACAGAAGTAAAATTTCTGTGTGTGTGTGTGGTGGAGGGAGTGGGTGTAGACAACTCTACTCACACAAACAAGCTAACCATATACAAACTACAGATGACTTAAAATTTACACACAGACTTCACATTATGGTCTTAGCAATTTTGAGTGTACTCTATCAGACAATAAAAAATTTGGTGGCAAAGAAGAAAGGTTGCAGAAGTGATTAAATAGATCCACTTAGAAATGTCATTATAGGAAATCTTTACCTAGTCATACATATAGACACACACACCCATATTGTGGAAAAATACATTTTGTCTTATACACACAGACACAGAGAAAAGGCACATGCACACCAGAAATATGTATATTCTCAAGACATCTGGTGCTGGATGAACATGAAATGATCATCACAACAGCTCATGAAGACATCACTGTGTAATGCAATAAAACATTTTTATCACACAGTACCTTGGCCATGAGGGCTCATGGAAGAATTTTATGTCAAGCCTCAGAACCAGAAATATCTGTTTCCCTTGAACAATTGGTTTGTTTTTATCTTTTAGATACTGTGAATTATTTAACTTACTATGCTTGTCTGTTTGGTGGCCCACCTCTAGCAGAGGTGTATTGAGGTATACAAATCTTACCCAGGGCTTTATTTTCCTCTCTCAGCTTCTTTCAGCCTTAATTCATTCGCTTAATTTATCCTTTTAAAAGTGTCTATTTTTGTACACCGAATTAAATCCTTTGTAAAATGAGGGGGGTAAGGAGTTAAACTTAGGTTTAACTGTTTACCTTGGTTTCTTCTCTGTTTACTACGAAGGGGAAGTAGATAATTTATCACATAATACTCATTATAAAAGGTTAAAACAAAGATTTAGCATTAAACTGGTTAACTTCAATTATTTTAAGAAAGCATTTCATTCCCTAACAGCTCAGAATAAATGAAGTACTATTAGATATCAAGGACATGAATGGTAATCCTAAATAACCTCAGACAGAAGGGTAACAAATTTCAGCTAGAAAAACCCAAAGTGCCCCGATTGCTTGCTCCTTTTCATCTATAACAGGCTCTCCGAAGCTGAAGGCCCAGCCCAGGTCTCCATTCATCTACAACAGGATCTGCTCTTTCTAGTTCTTCACTTTTCACCTTTTATACTGTCTTTCTTAATATTCCATAAGGGAAGATAATCAAAAGTTAATCTTTTTAAAAAATGTAATTATTAATCTTTTAACAATTCTGCAGAAACTAAATGAACAATTTAGTTTGGCAATTAAATCTAGACTCAACCTACCTCTATTGATCTATCTTCCCATTGTTCTGGAAACATAATTTTCAAAATGTTTTAAATTGTATTACCAAACTTGTTCTTCACATCAACCCAGATGATGGAAGTATAACAGGTAATAACATTACCCACTTCCAAGATAAACAAGCTGGGGCTCAGAAAGGTTAAATGTCTTACCCAAGGTCAAATCGATGGGAGTCTTAAGCCTATTGTGACTAAGGCAGTTTCATTGTTTCCAAAAAGTATGCCATTTTAACTACATCTATCCTCATCTTTATCTTTTTATTTCAGTTGAAATGAATTCTCAATCACGCTTTGCATATTGTAGAAGATATCAGGGGCATTAAAAAAACCCTAGACCCTCTAAGAGGCCTCCTGGAAATAAATACTAATAATCCATATGTTCAACATGAAACAAACCATTAGTGGTTTATTAGAGCTGCTAACAAACTGCTATGGAAATAACAGAGTCACTATGCGTAATCCTGGAAAGCTTTCTAGAAGAGTTGACATTTTAGCCAGTCCTTGAGAGAGACAGGACTTAATCAACAAAATCCAAGAGAAAGAAATGTAAGGCAAACAATGTTTGAGCAGAGGCTCAAGAGGTGTGTTTGGGGTCTGAAAGATGGACTACTATGGCAAAAATGCAGATTACTGTAGGAGAAAATTGGCTCTAAAAGCAGGCAGGCAACATTTTACAGAATCTTTGATTTCTGGATAGGCCGTGCAGTCACTGAGGTTTCTGAATAAGAAGGTACCATGACAAACAGGTGTTCTGTTGTTCTTATTGTAGTCTGTGTCTTCAAGAGCTCTAACTTTGGGAGTAGTGCCTAAGGAGAAGGACTGGAAAAAGTAGGGAGATCAGTTTGAAAACTACCAATTCAGGCAAAGGTAACAGGGCCTGAATTAAAAAGTGAAAAGGATGGAATAGGCACAAAAACTTTACCAAATCTATCAGACATTCACTCACTGAAAAAATAATTAATGACTGCCTACTGTGTGCCAGGCACTCAGTACAGGTGCTAGGAATACAGCAGTGAATGAAACAGCAAAAATTCCTGTCCTCAAGGAACTTATACTCTACCGTAGGCTAACAGAAACTTATAAATACATATAATAAATAAATTATGTTAGGTACTGTGAGGGAAAAAAGGCAGAGCAAGGCAAGGTGGAGAGAAAGCAAATATGTGGAAGGGGGCGCAAACCGCAATTTCAAATAGAATGGTCAGGGAAGGCATCACTGAATGAAGATTTGGAGTGAGAGCATTAGTCATGCAGATAACAGTATTCTAGTTAGAAGAAATAGCCAAGTAAAGGCCTGAAGGGGAAGTTGTATGGTACATTCACAAAAAGCCAGGAGGCCTGTGTGGCAGGAGAGTCACCAAGGAGAGTAGCAGGAGATCAAAGAGGTGGTACAGCCAGGATATGTAGAGTCTTACAGGCCTGTATAAAGACTTAGGCTTCTACTCTGAGAAAAAGTGCACTCACTGGAGGTTTTAAGTAGAGAAGTAACATGATCTGTTATAAAACTGTCACAGGGTTGGGAGACTAGATAATGACACTGATCAGAATGGGGGAAAAAAAAAGACAGAGAGGAATCTTATTAGACTGCAATACTGGGGACATGCACTCTGAGCACAAAGATACTAATGTACTAATGGGAATGAATAAGAGGAGAAAGAACAAACAACAACATTATGACACAATAAAACTTGCTTGAAGATGTTCAAATTTCCTTAAGAAGGAACATTGTTGCTTAGAAATTTCTTTTAAACAACTTTTTGTTTAGGTAGCACTTGTATGTACCCAGGTTTCCAGCCTGGTTAGTTAATAGTGCCACCTACTAAGATAGGCAGTATGAGAGAAGGTTGGAAGAAAGATGAGTTTATTTTTGGATAGGTTAAGACTGGGGTAACCTGACATATTTAGGTAGACCATCTATCAAGAAGTCAGATATATCATATAGCATATTAGATATATGAATGTGCCGTTTTCTTAGCAAGAAGTCAGAGCTAAAAACAGAAATGAGTCATTAACATATAAATGGAAAATATCTATGCAATATAGTTCTTTCTCTTAAAAGTTCTTTTAAAAAAGTTATGTCTAAAACAAACATATACTACTTACTCTAACCAAAGCCTATGTATCTATACCTTAAAAACAAATATTCTTCTTCACTGAATCTAGGTATACCTACCAGTGCGTAACTCTCTTCGTCTGATTCCGGCTGAGACAAATCAGATTCACTCCTCGATTTGATCAGTCTATAATTTGGACTTGTGTGAACTAGCCGGCTCTCTGCAGTAAGACTTTCACTCCTGTCTCACATGCACAAAGAAAAGTTTTTCAATTTGAGACTGTTAGCGAACATAAAATTGAATGGAACTAGCGGCATAGAGATGATACACATACAGTGAAGAGTAATTATGTCTGTTGATGGGAAATCGTGATTCTTGTCTAAACACAAAGCCCTTCTCAATTACAGCAAAATAATTTGTATGCCACTAAACTAAAGAAACATATATAAGTAACCTCAGATGTTTCTCAACTACTATTGTTTACTGTATCAAAAATTGTGCCTCCTCATTTAACCAGAAGTTTATATTCCAGGCTGAAGCAGTACTACTCTTTGCATTACTTTTAATTCATCCTAGTCAATTTGTATTTCCTTCTTGATGTCTGTGTTAGTTTCAGAATATTCTTCTAACTTTCAGAATAAACCATTTCAATGCATAAAGTAACAAAGGGAGGAGAGTAATATTTTAAGTTTCTAGTCAGTCCCACCTGGTCATAAGTCCACCCCCTTCAGAGGTACTTGTTGAAGGTTGCTGCAACTGTCCTTCTTCCCTTCGTTTCTGAAGCTCATCAATCACCGGACTTACTCCTAATATTAAGAGGGCACACCGATGGATCACGGAGTTGCAGGCAGCAGTGTACACATCCTGGCCCTCAGGAAGGTCTGTGCTGACCCTTCGCTCTTGCTGAGACTGAGGAGATGCATCATCAGCTCGAGCCCCAGACCCTGCCCCACTGTTCATTCTATCTCGATCTCGGCTACGAGCTACTTCACGGGCTGAGAGGAAACACTGAAAGATTTCTGTAACATGCAACACAAAAACAAGGTCTTAACACATGGGGAGAGAAGAGCAAAGAAAATAACAATAAAAATAGTCAAAATGTTTGGACCAAAAACTTACTGAAAGAGGGAAAAATTATTTTTTAGACATTAAATATACCATATAACTAAGTTAAAATTATATCAAAAATAGTAAGTTGAAATCATATGTAAAATAACTTTTCATGAAAATAACAATAGGAAATATTTATGCCTTCATAGATTTTTGATTTGGTTAATTCTATTTCTACACTTATGAATTTGATTAGTGGTTTTCAAAGTGTGGTCTTAGACCAGCAGCATCAACATCATCTGAGCACTTGTTAGAAATGCAAATTATCAGGCCCATCCCAGACCTTCTGAATCAGAAAGAAGCTCTAGGCATGGGGCCAGCAATCTGTGTTTTAATAAGCCCTCTAGCTGATTCTGAAGTCCACAAAAGTTTGAGAAGCACTGGGTTAGATAAAAATAACTGCTTATGAAAAATGTTGGGTTAAAAAAGGAATAGTCAAAATTTAAGCTGCAGTAGTTATAATAAAAAGGCCTCTTTCCCCTTCCAAATTCCGTATAATACCTAACACCCATACTTTCTTGTATCTTGAACGTATCAAATAAGCACAATCATTAAAGATCTTTGCTGAAACAGAATCTGGTTATAATATACGGCCAAGATTGCCACCAAAGTCAAACGACTGTCCATCTGATGCCAGCTACTCACAATTTGTAAGTACAAGGTCAGTGGCTATAACAAGGTTCTGATGCAGTGGTAGATACTTCACAATAGGAAAATTTTTTTTTTCGTTCAAATTTGAGTGAAGAGGATATTCTTAATGGGAAACCAAGGCAGAAAAGTTGGTAAAATACCAGATTCATATGTTAATATAAAAGTATAAACTTTAAAAATGATAATTATATTAACCAATGTCACCTCAATAAACTTAAAAAAAAACTTTAAAATTGGATGTGTATTTTAGAGAATTATTATGATGATATTTTTATTATGTTGTTGAAAGTCCCTTATTACTATAAAAACCAAAGCAACAAACACGGAGTTCAGAGCTGGAAATCTGTTAAAGTAATTAAAAGAACAGTCACTGGAATTTCGAGCAGACCTGGTTCTAATTCCAGCTGCTACTATCTTTGGCCCTAGGAATGTAATTTTGCCTCCTTAAACATTAGTTTTTGATCTTAAGAACAGGGTAATACTAGAACTCATCTTATAAGACTCTTTTGAGGATTATGAGTTAATTTATGTGAAGCATCTGACTCAGTACCCAGCATATAATAGCTGCTCAAAAACAGTAGCTAATTTAACAATTATTACTTTTCGATGACTGTTACACTCTCCGTTACTATAACTGAGGGCTATACTTTGCTACTGTTTTTTCCCTTTTGGCCTTTGCTTACAGGAATTCTTAAGCTAAATTTTAGGTTCAACTATAGAAGTTTCTTGGCCTAAGTTTTTGACACATAATTATTCTCCGTCCCCCCATCTCTAACCCCTTTTTCTCCATTTAGACCTTATTTTTTCCTCTTGTTTTAAAGAGTTTTGGTCTTGTGTTGTGTTATCTCAAAATCATTTTTAGAAGTATCCAGAACAGAAATAAACTGATAATAAAGTAAGTGTCCAATTTAGTGATATATACAGACAATCACAACACCAAATGCAGAGCTGGCCATAATATTTTAGGCTACAAAGTAAATACACACTTTAACTTAAAATAGCCAAATCACTCAAAAGATAATAACGAATGTTTTAAAAGCTTTGATATTTCTCTTTAAATATGTAAATGATTACCTTAAAAAACTATCTGTAGCCTTGGAATATAAAAATAGGAAGTGTTATTTACCTAGCCAATAGTAGTATTCTCATGTATATTTTTGCACTCTACTGAAAACAGTAGTGTAGTCAGTAGGTGAAACTTATAACTTGAAAGTTCTACATATGAAAATAACTAGGCTCTCTTAATAGGCAGAAGAGGATCTCTTCCTCACCACACAGAGGTTGGCCAGGCCTCTAGACAACCTGGTACCCCCAAAGGACATACTTTGAAGCATCTCATCCAATGATTCACGGGTATCATTTCATGCATGAGAATCAGTGGAACAGTTAGTTTCCAAAAGCCTGCTTCCAGAACTTTTCAGCCTCAAACATGCCATTCAATAGCTTCATAATGGAACTAGTACAATTTTAAGAGCTGAAATGTTAGGTAATATAAATTCGGATCACCAGAAGAATATCAGACCCTTTTAGAAAAACTAGAGGAACTTTTCTCTTTCTCTTCTCTAGTTAGTTTCCCTACCAGAAAGAACGGCATGGTGCGTGTCTGTAAAGTGAGACGTGTACTCACTGCCAGCTGTCATCACTTCATGCTCCCGCTCCTCCTCCTCGTCCTCTGGCTCTGGGTGCCCCTCTTCCCGGTCTCGCTCAGCCTGTTCTTCCATTTCAGCTTCTTCATCAATGGTCCGAGTAAATGAATGATCCTGAGGATCAACATCTGCAGAGTCTTGGTTTTCTGAGATCTTAAATAAATGATCAGAGCTACACTAAATATTGTTTCAAAAACTCTGAAAAACTTCATTAAAATCTTGACTTTTTTTTACCATGAAAAATACTGCTAATATCACTAATAACACATGAATTTTACTACAAAAAAAAGAGAGACATACTGGATAAATATGAAAAAGTTAGAAAGAATGTACATACACAAAATATAGAGATACCTATATACTCTGTCTTCTCAGTATTTTTATTAAAATGTCATGTCATAAATTGATACATTTTTGACATTTTCCTGTTCTTATATCAGATGGTTTTTGGAATTTTCACCCATCCAAGGTAGTTTATTAATGTTCCTCATAAATTATGGCACCACAAATTAAACAGAATAATTCAAATGTGGTTTGATCAGCATAAAATAAAGGAATATTATTTCATATGATTTGGACAATTCGATTTATTACTATTTATATGGCCTAAGAATATATAAATTTTCTTAGCAGCTGTATCACACTTGATAAATATGGGGTTAAATAAAC
The DNA here is from genome assembly GCA_028627145.1 of Eidolon dupreanum. Classification (NCBI taxonomy): domain Eukaryota; kingdom Metazoa; phylum Chordata; class Mammalia; order Chiroptera; family Pteropodidae; genus Eidolon; species Eidolon dupreanum. The sequence goes on along the minus strand of CM053509.1, from coordinate 38,817,280 downwards.
CCCAGATCTTTTACTTGTCCATTTTTTTCACTAGGAAAAGAACTACTCCACATTTACTGAACATCAGCAATAAGCAAGGTACATTTTTTTCTGACATAAACCAATATGGAGCTATCTCTCACAGCTTGCAGAAAAACATAGAAATTAACTGATTTCCAACTTTACCCATCTGTCTCGTGATGATGACCTGGTCTGAATAAGTTCAAGGTTCTTGCAAGCAAGTAAGCGACTTCGAACTTTGTACACACAACGGTACACTTCTGATAAGCTTTTACCGGGTTGATATCTAAATAAAGAACCAAAATAGAAAAGTTACCTAATTTCTAACATCATGAGAGCAAATATTTGTCTGAGGATAGTTTTAAATTACTTGCCGGCTTTCTCCACATGCTTGATTAAGTAAATTTGTGTGTTTCAGAAGAGCTGCAAGAACAAATCTAGACACAGTGTCCAAGAGTGACTCATTACTTAAAGTTGCACTGTCCCAATCTGAAAATAAAAATGATGCATTGACATTTAAAAGGGCTCAGAAAACAGTTCAGAGGTAATTTTAATAGCTTTAGTTGGATTACAACACCCAAATGTTATTATTTTTTTAAAGTTATTTAACAAATATAGCTACTAGATCTCAGACACTGTTCTGTGTGCTACAGATACAGCAATGAACAGAACTAAGTCTGATCTCACAGAGCTTATATTGTAGTTGAGAGTTGTAGTTGTAGTTGAGCAAGTAGATAATAAATAAAAACATCAATATGACAGACAAGTTCTATAGAGAAAAATAAATCAGGGTAAGGATAACAGAGAGTACTTATTGTGTGGAATTCCTATTTTATATAGTCTGGTTTGGGAAGGCCTCTGATAAGGCTACAGTTGAGAAGAGATCTAAGAGAAGTAGGGGAAGAAGCCACATAGCAGCAGTGTCCTCTCAGGAAAACATTAGTGTAGCAGCCCTGAGGTGAGTTCAAGGAGGCCAGTGTGGCTGAAGCAAAGTGTGCATGGACAAGAACAGTAGGACACATTAGAAAGCTGGCAGAAACTAAATCACACAGGGCCTTGCAGGCCACTGCAAGTCCTCTAGGTTTTACTATGAGAGAAATAGGAAGAACCATTAGAAGGCTTTGAACAGAAATATAACATTATCTGATCGGTGTTTTAAAAGACTCACTGACTGCTGAGTGGAGAATTTCCTATAAGGACAGCAATAGCAGAAGTCATTATTGCAGTAATTCAGGCAAGAAATTATGGTGGCTTAGACAAAAGCAGTAGCCAAGGAAGGAGTAAGAAATGTTCAAATCCCGTATGGATTCTGAAGGTAGAGTTGACAGAATTTGTTGATGGATCAGAAGATATGGTTGGCTGAGACAGGATGAACACTTTTGGGGGACAGAGAGCTAAAGCCAAGAGTCTGGTTTTGAATACTATCTATTAGATCTCCTAGGAGAGATAGCAAGTAATTAGTCAAGTATGCATATGGTAGTTGAAGCCATGAAAGTAGATATTGTGAATACATGTACATTTAAGTATATAAGAAATGAAATAACATTTGAACAGAAATGAGTACATGCAACTGAAAACCCAAATCACAGCATTAAATAAGAACTAGTCAGGTGCTTTCTTTAATTCCATGTTAGCACACCAGTACTGTACTTTAAAAAAATAAAACACATTCAGTAGATTCCAAATGGGAATGGGAGGTTTGCTGTCTATTACACTCTCAGAATGTCTGCTATACTCTATTAATTTGACAGATTTACTGTGCCACATAAAAACAAAACAAACAAAAAACACCCTTGGCAAATATTAAGCTCCAAGTTAACTTTATTTGTTCTTAATACTTTCTTAAAACTCCTACCTCAAGAGATAAAATTTTACATTTTGGTTTTCTAGTCATTTCTGTATGCTTAGGTAAAAAAAAGTTCAGATTTACCTATTTCATGGGTGAAAAAACTGACAGTATAAATATGCCAGATTTTAGAAAGTCTTACAGCCACAACAAATCTTAAAATGACAGTCTATATCACATACAAAATTTTTCTGCGTTAGGTTCTTCAGAAATCACCTGTTTCAAGGGACTGCTTGCTATCCTGAGAACTGCGACAACTTAAAATCAAACAGGACCTCATTTCAAGAAGGCTAATATTTAATTTAAAAAGCAAACTAAAGTAACACCCTTTGCTGTGTTTCAGATTTAACAGGGATTATCTACCAAAGCAATTTTTAAAGTAATAGCCTCTTTTAAAATACCATCGTCTATGGCCATGCTACCTCGAACAAGCCCGATCCTGTCTGATCTCGAAAGCTAAGCAGGGTAGGGCCTGGTTAGTATTTGGATGGGAGACCACTAGGAAGACCAAGAGCTGTAGGCATAAAAAATAAAAATAAATAAATCAGTAAGAGATTGTAAGCTGATAAGGTCCTTGCAATCTGTGAGGTCAACTGAGGGTTGCCTCACCTAAAAATAAATAAATAAATAAACAAACAAACAAATAAATAAATAAATAAATAAAATGCCCTCATAAAGTTATGGTCATTTCATACCAAGAACTACAGAATGTTTTTACTATTCAGGTACAAAGTCTAGGCTACAGTGTATAGCAATTGAAGCCATACAATGAGTTTTTATTTATCTTATGTTTACATCTAGTTTTTAAAAGTTCTCACTGAAATGTAACAAGTGATAATATAATATAAAGGAAAACCTAACTGCACGTTCCAAGCAAATGATGAAAATACAAGAATATCAGAAAATACAACTTAGAATGTAAACTTTTTTCTCCTGTTACCATACTTTTGTGCCTCTGGTGGCAGTCAATACAATAGAATGAATAAATAAATAAATACTAAACTGGATGAGATTAAATTTTCAAAGATGTCATCTCACTGGTGTTCTGAAGATCTAAAGAACATGGATCTCATTTCCTTTTTATTATTCAAAATAAAAGACAATAAAAGTTGAAACTGTATTTAATATTTTTATCACAGAAGGAAGGAAATCCAAACGAATGGAGAGGAACCAAAGATAAGAAAATATAACATTGAAAAAGATAATTGGGGATATGTGATTCTGAATAATCTAGGTCATCATTAAAAAACATAGGAGCTAAAAAGAAATCAAGTATATTCTTTGAAACTTGTACGTAAAATTAATTTTATTAATTAAATATTAGAAACTGAAATACTACATACTTGCGTGGCACTTTACCACTGTACTTAATAGTATATTTTATTTCAAACTTATCTTCACCATCACTCTGAAGTAGACAAGTGTTTTAGAAATGAGGAAAATGACCAGGCCTAGAGCTTAAACATCTATATACACATTCTTTCAGTTCTGACACCAGAGCTTGCAAAGGGAAGAAATTCATTACACAGACTCTTATACTAAATCCATTTACATTGCCTGGAATCCTTCAGTAAAATTACTGCCTCTGGATTTAACTTTTATATAAATCTCAATTTTCCCACAGTGGAAACATATATAAAACCTAGGGTATTTTCCACAAAGAGGAAAAATAAATTTTTAAAAAATGTTATTTATAAAATACCCTTTTCTATAAAAAAAATAGGGTGATCCCTGTGACTTTCTATTAATATGTATTACATATATATGAGTATCATGAGCTATCTATATATTTAATCCCCTTTATCCTCTTCATTTTACCTTTGCTAACAGCATAATCCTGCATGCTGATCCAAAGGCTTCGTGCAGGCTCTTTTGAACAACCCAATGCCAAGTCTACATAGACAGCAATTTCAGGCCTCAATTTGTAATCAAAAGGCTTCTGTTCTTCATTTCCCGAAAGAGCTACTTCTAATAGGCAACTCATACATTTATCTAAAATAAAAAAATTTATTCATGTTATCAATTTTAAACCTCATAAATTTTGATGCTACAAATAAAATGATACTGCATTTATTTAGTGCATATGAAATGATACATTTCAAACCATTTTAAGTAGATGATACAAAGTTCTTTGATGTTTCTCCACTGAAGGAAGTATCATCCTTTCCATCTCCACCAGAAGAATGTGTAGCCAAATGTACCCCAAGGAGTTCTAGCACTTTGGTAGGCAGGGGCCTACTACAAATGCAACATAGTCTTATATGACAAAGAACTCTCTTGTTCAAAATGGAATGATATCCAATTTGAGAAAAATGGGACCTAGTCTCATTTTCTAGTCCCCTAGTCTGGAAAAGAGACTAGACAAGAATTTTCTCTTTTTTCTAGACCTAAGAGAAAACAATCAGTTAAGTATGATTTGAGAGATCAAAAATATCATGAAAAATTTCTTAGTTGATATTTATATTTGTTCAGGTGGTTCCAACTTTTCAGTTGGGACATCTGGCATTCAGAATTAATTTTTCATTTAAAAAACAAAATGATTCTCTAAATGATAGGTTCCTGGGCTAATATCAAAAGTCAATTTAACCCATAATATAACTGAATGATCATATATGTACAAAGGACAAACATCCTTTTCCTAAAATATGCAAGTATTTACACATAAAATATAACATTTTAATAGTCCATGATTTTATAATTTAAATACTGAAAAATAAGATTGAAACTGAAAGTGTTTTTATTCATACTTAAGACCAGTTATCTGAGTAAAGTAAATATAAGAGAAATATGAAGAAGGTAGAGATATAAATATTTTTGTCCTCAGGAGTACATTTAGGACTAACATAGAATTAAACATTTAACCATCTTTACAATGTTCAATATCCCTTGAAAAACCATGATTTTACTTTAAAAAAAATTTTTTTTGACACAAATGTATCATAAAGTACCAGTCCAGCATTCACTAGTTATGGCCAGGTTCACCTTCTGGTTCATAAATGATGAATATATATTTCTATTTGGAAAAGGAGGAAAATCTTCAACAGCTCGCCTCACTCCACTCTCCAACCCTCCAACTCAAATCAGAATGTTTCTGTGATTTTTGTCTTGGTTTCTACTTTTTGTTTTCCATCCTGAGCTTCTCTTTGATTGAGATTTCTTAGACTTTCCTTCTTAGACACTCTCTGAGTCTTTTTCTCTTATCAGAGAAATAATAAATTTTAGATCTAATATAATCATATAAGCTATCTAATCTCATTATTTCATAGATCAAAATTAGAGGCCCAGAGAGACTAAAGGATCAATCCTAGATAAAACGACTAGATCATGTGTTCAGGAATGGAGAAATCTTCATGTTTGGACAGTCTGAGATGCTAGCCTATCAGCAAAGTAGACAAATGGGAGTTGAGACAGAAAAAAGGAATCCCCAAAGGCATCATAAACAGGGAGGGAAAAAATGAGGAGTCACACAAGGTAACATCAGCATGAAAGCAGGACAGGCTGGGAGGAGAACAACTGCCACTCATATCTGAAAGGTGTTTGCAAACTGAGCACTGGTAAGTCCTGGCAGATAAACTTACAGAGCTTTACAGTGTATGAAGTAATTTCATAACCTTCATGCCCCAGAATACAAGTAATCAAGCATTTTCCCATTTTTATGAGTTCAATGACTTTCCCAAATAGTCACTGAGTGATAAATAATGAAAGAGTGGGACCAGGCCTATATTTTCCTAGTTCAGGGGCTCTTTTCACTATACAATGCTGTAAGATTAAACTGTTTTTCTAAGGACTCCAAGTCTGTTTTCTATTAGTTCTCTATTCAGCACACCCAGAATAAGAGAAATCTCCAATGGAAGTACAAACACAAGCATGTATTTTAAATGTTGCAGAGAAGCACATTACCTAACTGCGGGGTGTCCATTTCTACACCATCACTAAAAAGTGGTGTTTTCATCCAATATGCAGTATCCTGTTCCTCTGGAGACACAGGGGAGCCCTGAAGCATGCCTCCAAGACACCGCCCAATAAGGAGAGCGATTGTTCTTTCCAGATCCACAAGCCACACCCAGGACTGGGCTGGTTGAGGTAAGGGCACACCAGCAGGATCAATCAGTTCTGGCCCTCCTGAAGACAAAATCATTAGTAATTGTGTCTTTACCTGGTATTTAAGATTGTCGAGCTTTCTCATTTCTATTACACTGCAATAACATATTGAAGCAAAATAATTTTATCAAGAAAACAAATGATAACACTTTTTGCATATGTTCTTTTTACTAGGCTAATTTAAAACATTCAAATAAGTTAGGCTATCGAATAAAAATTTCCTTTGTAAAGTTATTAATTATAAAATTAAAACGGTATATGAAAGAATTATCCCAAGGTAGTCTATTCCAACTTTTCATTATTCAGATCAAATTTCACCATAAGAGTAAGGCAGCTCCTCCCTCCAAAATCAACATAAGAGTTGATCTAGTAAAATGACATTTAGTATTGTTTAATGATTTTAAGGCCTGTATTCAGAACTGTCTTGAGCTAATATCCAGATCCATGCGTTCTTACTGTACATTTGTTTGTTGAAGTTCTTCACATTACAAAACAAAAACAAACATGAACAAAAAAACTATACTTAGCCATAAAGATAAGAAGAGATATCAATGACATTATTAAAAAACAAAAAACAAAAAAAAAAAAACAGAAAAGATCAATGAACTCAAAACTGGTTATTTGAGAAGATTAATAAAATGGGCAAACCTCTAATAAAATTAATCCTGAAAATAAAAGGCATAAATTCAAAAATTAGGAATAAAAAAAGAGACTGTAACCACAGATACACTAGAGATTTAAAAAAAAAAAGAGTGGATATTATGAGCAATTTTATGTTAATAAATTTGAAAATCCATAAAATGACATTTTCTAGAAAAAATATCAATTTCCAAAATAGATCTGAGACTAAAAACTGCAAGAGAATAGAACTCTAAGAAAATAGCCAAAGTCTATTTACAAAAAATACCAGATAGTTTTATATAAACTTTTCTAAAACTCAAGAAGAGATACCCCCATCTTACACAAATTATTTCAGAAAAAAGAATAAAAAAGATTCTAAGTTGATGCTATGAGGTTAGTATAATGGTGATAGTAAAAATGATGCAATGATAGAATAAAACAAAAATTATAGAAAAATATCATTTATGATCATAGATGCAGAAATCCAAAATAAAATGATACCTAATTCACCTAATACAAATACACTGAATCCTAGCAAGTTCTAAGATGCTTTTGAAAAGCAAGAGTAAACCTGGAATTACTGATTTAGGCTTTATAATGCCTAAATCCATGTCTAGTTGCAGTTATAACCCTAACACTTGACTTCATTTAAATCAAGTCATCACAGAACCATAAAATGTTAAAGTAAAGACGAGCCCTCAAGGTTATCTTGTCCAATCCTGATTTTTCCAAGAGAAAAAGCCACGGCTTTAAGAAGTTATAAGTGACTTTCCCAAGATCGTAGAGCCAAATTACTAGCAGAGACAAGACTAAAATCTAGATCTTTTTATGCATTAGTCCAGGGTTCTTTTCAATAAAACATGTGGCCTCACTTAAACTTGAAAGGTTTTTAAGATTTCAGTAATGAACCTTCTTTGATAGCCTTAGAATAGACAGACTTCAGTAGAAAACGCATTGATGTTTTTCTAAACATGATATTTTAAGCTACATTCAACTGAATAGAATCATCAACATTTTATAAATTAAAAGTAAATTCAAGTGTCATGCCTAAAACCAGAATGCTATTTCCTATAAAGTACCTAAAAAGGAAAACAGAAAAATAAGTTCCCAATTTGTATCTTTCGCATTTAGTTATCTATATATTCAACTAAAATATAAAACATTTTACTGTCAAATAGAGATTTAAAACTAAAAACCTTTGCATTTAAAAAAAACTTTTGAAATCAAATCAATCCACTGACTAAAATGAATCATTATGCTGCTGACTGAATTATGAAAGAATGCTTTTCTATCATCCATTCTACAATGTATCCCAATTTCGACCATGTCAAAAAACTTAAAAAAAAAAGTGTCTTAGAATCAATGAAATATACTATTCAAACCTGATGACCATATAAAGACCCTATTCATGACACTGGTATATATGAGCAACTTCTTACGTTTTCTCATATTGGTGCCCTGTTTAGACTTTAAGCTCTTAGATGATAACTTTATTTTTTTCATTACATAAAACATCTAAGTGTCAGATATAATTTACCTGATGTATGCAAGAGGAACGACTTTTCTCAAAAGCATTATTTGCTCTTTTTATCATCTTTACTTACCATGAAGTGGCCACTGTAACTCTTGGTCTTCTAAAAGAGCAGCAGCTGGCAGGAGTCTATTAAGGCAATCAAGAGGTGGCAACAAGTCGAGGAGGTAACTCAATAAAGGCCGAGCCACGGACACGGGGAGTAACAGTAGGGAATTAATAATCTGGCAGAGCATACTGCCTGCAGCTGAGACATATATCACATCTATGAAGGGTAAGAAATTCAACATGAATCAATTATTACAAACTTAAAAAAAAATCTAAGAAATATTATTTTAGCCTGTACTACATACTGTACAAATTTAGTGACTCTTTGTTGAACACCTACCTGACAGCTGGTATGGTATTAGTATTTACTCACTTTCAGAAAGTGCCATCAACAGACACTTTGTGGGAAAGCATCCGTATCCTCATGTCAACAAACTCAAAGGATTATAGCTGCTTCCCTTAAAAAACGCATTATGAATTTCTCATTCACAAATTTATCCTCACTTTTAGATTTACTCAAGAAGTATTTATTTACTTACATATACTAAACACTGTTCTAGGTGAGTGATACAACCATGAACAAAGACCTAAAAATTCCTGCCCTCATGGTGCTTATATTTTATGAAGGAAGACTTCTTTAAACCAAATTTACTTTTTTAAAAATTAAGATCATCTCAAAGCATCATTTTTTTACCTATATTGGTTTAAAATCAATTTTGTCTCAATATTTCATTGTATTTTGGGGCAGAGAAGACCATTCAGAGATAAGCTCAGTTTGAAAGAATTAAATTTTAAATGTCAATGCAACAACAAAATGGAGGTGTCTAGTAAGCAATGGTTTTAGTCTCTCAGTTTCTTTTCCTAACTTCAAGATGAGTTGGTTTTGGACAGATATACTGAATTTTAGTTGCCTTTACACAACCAAGGGTATGTAACTAGAGAAAGGCTCTAGTATGAAAAGGGAGTTCTCAGCTAAGTGCAAACATGGGAGTCAATATATACATGGTAGTTAAAGATAATGGGACCAGATAAGATCATTCAGGGAGAAAAGAGGGTTGAAGGCAAAAGTCAGAGGATCCTAAACGTTGAAGGGCATGTCCAAGGAAAAGGAGTTTATAAAAACCAACAAAAAATAGTGATCAGAGAAATATGAGTAGAAACAGAATTATCACTATACAGAAGCCCACAGAAAGGAAAGCATTTCAAGAAGGAAAGAGGAATACTGGAAAATGCTGAAGAAAAGTAAAGAAATAGCAGATAAAAATCTCATTTTATGCCATTTATCATCCAATGCCTTAAAATTAGGCCTTTGTCGTGCCAATTAGTATCTTTTAAGATTAATCAGGTCAATCTTGCCACGATCATCCCTAAACCAACATGAAAGGGATCTTCAATAGGAAGGAGATTCAAGATCATTCCTATTCCACTCAGAGGTTTCAGGCCTTCTTAAGGCTTTGGAAAGGCTAAGGACACTTGTTTTACAACCTCTGATCTAATTTGAAATCTAGCACCAAACACACCTCTTAATTTTTCTCCAACGCTGCCATTCCAAGGACTTTCTTTGAGCAAATTTGCAGAACGTGAATAAATATCTGTGGCATGAGGCAACAAGAGCTGAAGATGTTTATGAAGCAATGCCACACTGCTTGAGTTCTGAGGGGAAAAAGTTGCTAAATTACTACTTTGAAAGATTCAAGGTACAAAAATATCATGGCTTAACCAAATATCTGTTTCAAGGTCCCTGAGAGATCATCATGAAAGGCAAAAAACCACATACCTCACTAATGTTATTGATATGGCAAAATGCCAGCAGCTGTTTCTGCAGTGAGCACAGCAGTTCATGAAGATGAGCAGGCTGACTGTTCTCTGAAGATGATGTTCCAAGTAGAAATTTATCACTATTCTTTTCTAGCTCTCCAAATGCTTGATCCTAAAATAATAAGTAAATGAAGATTATATATGAAGTGTTTGAAAATGAAAAGAGATGTCCTACCATAAATGATTCTGACTTAAGAAGCCATTGTCTCCTTTCTATTATCAATCTTTAAATCACTGTTATATTAGCTATTAGATAAGATTTATCAAGCCATTTTGTTTTTCATTTTAAAAAAGTAATAGATATTTTACCACAAAAACTTTAAAGAAAACAAGAAACAGGAGAATAGTACAATACCCAAAGACAATATATTTCAACATTTTAATGCTATTGCTTTCCAGACCTCCTGTGTAAAGGTTTTTTCACATGCTTATGAATTTCTATGAACATAATTCTTAGAAATTAGTTCCTGATTACAGAAGAAATAAGTGAAGTAAACAGACATGACAATTAAATATAATCTGTGAATCCTAGATTGAGAAGGGGTTGCTATAAAGGACGTTATTGGAACAATCGAAGAAATTTAAATATGGACTATATATTAGATGACAGTTCTGTATCAATGTTATATTTCCTGAATTCAATAATTCTGTTGTTATTTAAGAGAATGTCCTTAAGAAATATGTGCTTAAGAGCTTAGGAATAACCAGCATGACATCTGATTTAGAATAAAGGATAAAAAGACAGATAGAGAGACAGACAAAGGGCATGAGGAGTTCTTTGAATGATTCTTTTAACTCTTGTGTAAGTTTTAAATTATTTCAAGTTAGGAATATTTTTTTAAATGTTTGGTGTAAAAAATTTAGAAAATAATGAAATCATATTTTAAAAAACATTTAAAATCACCATTTAGCCAACAACCCCAAGAAAATCACTATTAATATTTCTTGGTGTATTTTTCCTGATTTTGTGTGACTTCATAATACTGCTTATTCTGTTTTTATTCTTCTCTTTTCCAACGAATTCACAAATATTTCTACATTTTCATAAGCTATGTGTATATAAAACTTATGAGTCATATAATATTTCATCGAATATATATACCATAATTTACTTAACCATTCTCCTATTTTTAGGTATTTTAGTCGTTTCAAATTTTTTTTTATTCTTATTTTATTATTTTTATTATAGTGACATTGGTTAACAAAATTCAGTAAGTTTCAAGTGTATAATTCAATAGTAAGGCGAATATGTGTGTGTGTGTGTGTGTGTGTGTGTGTGTGTGTGTGTGTGAAGTGTATAATTCAATAGTAAGGCGCGCACGCGTGTGTGTGTGTTACATTGTGTTCCATTTCTTAATTTTTTATTATTTCTTACAAATAATATGGTAAACATCTTTATGCATAAAATATGGTCTATGTTTATAACATGCAAGAGAGAGTCTCAGAACATTTTAAGGCCTTTGCTATATAAGCAACATCTATAAGTTGCCAAATAAGCACTACTAGAGACTGAATATTTGTATTGCCTCAAAATTCATATGTTGAAACTTAATACCCCAGTGTAGTAGTATTTGGAAGTAGGGCCTTTGGGAGGTGAACAGGTAATGAGGACATAGCCCCCATGAATGGGATTAGTGCCTTTAAAAAAGAGACCTCAGAGAGCTCCCTTGTGTGAGGACATAGCAAGAACACAGCTGTCGGTGAACCAAGAAGCTGAAACCACTGAATCTGCCAGCTCCTTGGTCTTGGACTTACAACCTCCATAACTTTGTGTTGTTTATAAGCCACCCAGTCCAGGACATTCTGTTATAGAAGCCCAAACAGATTAAGATAAGCACCATTATTTTAAAATCTTAGAACATGATAAATTTGATGTAAATCACATCAGAAAGAAACAATAATTTATTTTACCCCAAAAGTAGTATTTACTGCCCTTTCCATATAACATACACATCTAACTTAGCCATAATGACATAATAAAAGTACTACTTTAATTCAGCAAAAATATTCCTTACATTTGTTCCCATTCCATTTGCAGCCAAACATCAGATCAAACCTACATTCTTAAATCTGAGAGAAAATAATTCTACAGGAACAACGGCCACTTAACTTAGTCAACAACCTTTTAATGTGGTTAGAACAGAACATTAAGTTTCGCACTGAAGAAAAAATATACAGACCCAATCCTGAAGAGACATAATGCGAGACAATATGAAATGATATACAAACAATTCAAAGTTGCATTGCACAGTATACTTTAACTCTAAAAATTGCTGAAGGGTATATAAATATAAATATATGGTTAGATGGGGTTATTTGGGTAAAGTTTCCTAGAATAGTGAATTCTTAAAGAAGTCACAGACTAGTAGACAGAGAGAAGCAGAAAATAGGTGTGCCATGTCCATGAGCTCAAATGAGAGTGGCGTATAATCCAAATGATAAAGGGTCTGAAAGGTTTTAACTTAATAAAATTACGTTATTTAACAAGGTTATTTCAGCAGTAAAATACTGAGAAGAGACCAGCGACAGTGAAAACAGTTGCAAATCTGCTATCAGCATTAGGTCATGATGGCCTGAGTTAAAACCCACAGAAATGGAAAGAAAAAAAGATAGATCTAAGAAACACCACAAAGTAAGAATTAATGGTATCCTAATACAGGGAAAGTTATAGTGTCCACTGTCTTCTCTCCTACTGACCAGCCTATTCTTAGATAATATCAATCATATTATTTAATTGTAAGATTATGTCTGGTAAGGTCAATCCTCATTATTATACTCTTCCTCATTACTTTTCTCTTGCAAAATGTTGTTGACTATTTGTATCTGTATATTCTTGTAGTATACTAACATCAAAAAAATTGGTAAAATGATAAAATAAATCTCTGGAATTCTCAATTATAAATCACTTGGTACTCATAGTATTTCAGAAGATCTGATATGTTTCCTCCCCTTTGGGGAAGTAAAGTGTAGAGTTTTATTTATTTCATTAGTGCTTAAATGTCAAAATATCTTGACCTGAAGTAATCCTTTCCCCCTCCAAAACAAACAAACAAACCCAAGAAACAAACAAACAAACCCAAGCTTTATTCCTTTTTTTTTTTACCACAAAGAAAAAAGAGCAACGTACTGTATAAAATCCTAAATTTCTTAAGAGAGTCTTCATCAAAATTTCAGCCAAATGGGTGTCAGGATGGCAGCTCTGAGTGCCATAAGGTTGATCTGACAGGTTTCCGTAGCCAGTACATACAGAAGAGAGGTCAGCAGCATCAGAGGGTGAGCTATAGCCAAGTAAGGAGGCTACATGGGTATGATCTTGCAAACTTGTCAGAATAATATCCAGTTGCATTCTCTAAAGAAAAATATTTCCATTGATGAAATAGGAACAAATAAATAATTAGCTTAAAATGCATTAGAAAAGAAAAAAAAAATCCTAGGGAGGAAAAACCTATACTAAATGATGCTATCTAATCTATTTAATATCTTAATTAACTATAATCTTTTAGAAAGTGTGTAATCGAAAACAAAGCTATCCCACTAATACTATTTGGGAAAATGTAACTTATAATTTTATTCCATCATTTCTTATAACACCTAAAACTCTAAGCTAAAATGGCATGCTCTGCATAATGATTTTAGCACAGTAAGAGGAGGAAATGTCAACAGATAAATTATACTGTACATTCTTCTACAGAATTCCCAATTAAACTATTTATTCTAATGTTTGAAATAAATCACTGAAATCTAAACTAATGCAAAATACTCATTGGAAGACATCTGTGAATACTATATTACCACTTTTCCCCCTCAAATCTGTAACTCTATAAATTGATTATTCTACTTGATTAGGAAAATGTACTTATTTTGATGTATAGAACAGATTAAAAATGGAAAGAAAAGGCATACTCGTATCATCAAACACTTTTTCATAAGTCATCTTTTACTTTTTATGTAAGCAATTTCAAACAAAGTTCTGCACATACCCTCAATTTCAACTCGGTACATTACAATCAAACCAAAAGGTCTCTGGTTTGACAGTATAAGCAACACTAAAAAAATTAGTCATTAATTTTAATAATTAGCCACAAATCATTTAATAAATTATCATTTACTTCACCTTCATTAGAAATCTGAGAAATCTTCCAGCACAAAACATTAAATATTAGGATTACCAGACCCACCAAATTAAGTATTATTTCATAAGCACAAGGTAATCGATTAGCTTTATTTTCCTATTTTTTTTTTCCTGATATTACTGGTTTACTTAAATACTATGCAAAGGCTCACCTGCCCTTTAGATAAGCTTTCCCATCTATCAGGTCCCTGGGGTAAAAGAGAATGAAGTAATTCCATACGTTCTCGTAATGGAGGTAACAGCATGGTTGCTCCCACTGACAGAGTTTCAATCACCACCTAATATCAAAAAAGAAAAGTAGATTTATTGACCTGATTCTAATCTTTAATAAGTAAAAAGATAAAATAAATCCACTGAGTATTAGGATCATAGAAGTCTAAAGAAAGAGGACTGTGTAAGTCTAAATAAAGATGGCATGTGAAAAAAAGAAAGTATGCAAATCTTTCTTTAGATGTCTTTAAGAAAACCAGAATATATATTTTGGATTTGCCACTAAATAGATAATCACTACCAACAAATATTTAGTGTTGAATCTATAGCACTGAATCTGGTAAGGCTCTTTGCAAAGTGCTGTGGATACAGAAATGAACAATACAGACAAAAGCCCTGCTTTCATGAGCATATAGTCTAGTAAGAAAGAGAGACTCTGAGCAAGTACTTTTAATTGTCAAAGGAGTCTTACAGGGAAAGAAAAAGAAAGTGTGAACTTGAATGAGCACACACACAAAAAGGCAATTAACATGGCCTATGGGCTCACGGAAGGTGTCCTCCATAAGGCTAAGGCATTTAAGTTAAGAATTAGAAAATGAGCAAGACTTAGTCAAACAGAAGTATAGGTAGTGAGAACAGCATAAAGAATAGCTGTATTATCTATGATACATAACTTCTCTGCATCATAGGTTCTTTATCAGTAAAATGAGGTTGTTGGACTAGAATAAAAACAATCAAAGATTAACAAAACGAGCTCTTATAAATTAAAAACATGACAGAAGAAATTTAAAAAACTCAATAAAAGGGTTAGAATACAAAATAAAATTTCCTGTAGAGAGAAAAAAGTAGAAAACAGGAAAGAAAACACAAGAAAATTAAAAGAATTGTCTAGGAGGGCTAGTATTCCAATAATGAGTTCCAGAGAGAGAAAATACACAGAAAACAATGAAGAGGAAATAACAATACACTTCAAGATAATTTCTTAAAACTGAAGGCACTGCAGCATTATTCACAATGGCCAAGACATGGAAACAACTGAAGAGTCCTTTGACAGATGATTGGATAAAGAAGATGTGGTACATATATACATATATACAAAAGCATATTACTCAGCCATAAGAAGAGATGAAATACAGCATTTGCAACAACATGGATGGATCTTGAGAACATCATGCTAAGCAAAATAAGTTAGACTGCAAAAGTCAAGAACCCTGTGATTTCACTCATGTGGGATATAAAACTGAAAGCAACAAACAAGACAAATAAACAAAAACTAATAGATATAGACAACAGTAGGGAAGGTGGAGAGAGGTAGAAAAGGGTAAAGGAGATCAAATATATGGTGATGGAAGGAGATTTAACCTTGGGTGGTGAACACACAATGCGATATACAGATGATGCATTACAGAATTGTAAACTTGAAATCTGTATAATATTATTAATCAATGTCACCCCAATAAATTCAATTTAAAAAAACTGATGAGTGTCCAAATTAAAACAATCCATATAAGTATACACCACAATGGATAAAATCAGATCCACATCAGTTCATATCATTTTCAAATGCAAGAACACAAAGGAACAAGTAGAAAGTGCTACAGAATTCAGGAGAGGAAAACAGATTTCTACACAAAGGATCAAAAATTTAAATAGCATTGATTTTCTGAGTAACAACATTGAAAGCTAGAAGGCAATGCATTTACATTCTCATGAAAAAAGTGATTTTCAATTTAGAATTCTATGCCTCAACTATTCATGAAGATATTCAATTTGCAAACTACTTAAGTATGAGTACATTCTCAAAGAATATATTTTCTATCTACCCTCTCTCAGAAGCGTCTGATGGATAGAAACCTAGCAGACATCACTTTAACCAATTGATCAAGGTCAAAGTCTCCAGTCATAAAACACATCAAAATCATGAATCCCATATGATGTACTGATGACATATTATCATCTCTGCGGTATTCTTGCCAAAAATGCATAACCTCAGTCCAATCATGAGAAAATAACAAAGATATTCAATAAAATAATTGACCAGTACTCATGAAGTATCTAGGTCATGAAAGATAAGGAAAGAATGAGGAATTAGCATAGAGTGCAATAGACTAAAGAGAAATAACAATTAAATGTATTACAGGATCCTGAATAGGATCCTGCAAAAGAACATGGATATTAGTTGCATTAATGAAATTTCTAATAATTAATAGTATTAAACCAATGTTAATTTCCTGGTTTTGACAGTTGTACTATGGTTATGTAAGACACTGGTATTAGAGAAAACTGGGTGAAAGATACATGAAAACTATTATTCATGCAACTTTTCCTTAAGTCTATAACAGAGCACTAAAACAGAAAGAAACACAAAACACAACAGTAACAGTGATTGCTGCAAACAGATAAATTACTAGTAGTTTCAGGAATAAGAGGAACAAAAATAGCCCTTACCAGAAAAAGCCTTATACATATCCTGGGAGAATCCATCCCCTAAGGGCTCTCCTTAGACAGAGTAGCTACCAAAGGGATTCAAGAAATAAACAAGGCTAAAGATAATTTTTTAAAGTTTACTTTCCTTATTTTATTCCAGTATTTTTCAACCTCTTAAAAAATATACACTACCTCATTCCTGATAAATATTAAATCCTCAAAGTACCCATTCACCACCAGGTTAATATTAATACACCTTCTACCTGCATCCCAGGAACATGTCCCTCTAGCTGAAAAATCACTGTATCTTTTTTGTTTTTGTTTACTGACATTAATTCACATGTCATATAATTGACCTTTTGAAAGTATACAATTCAGTGGTTTTTAGTACATTTAGAGTTGTGCAACCATCACCACTGTCTAATTTCAGAACATTCTCATTGCCTCAAAACTCTGTGCCTATTAGCGGTCACCCCTGCATCTTTCCCTTCCCCAAACCTGACAACCAACTAATCTGCTTTGTTTCTATGAATTTGCTACTCTTAATATTTATAAATATGGACTCATACAATATGTGACCTTTTGTGTCCGGCTTCTTTCATCTGGCATAAAATTTATATGGGTCGGTCATGAATGTAGCTTTTATCTGTACTTCATTCTTTTTTCTGGCTCAATAATATTACATTGTATGGACACACCACATTTGTTAATCCATTCATTAGTTGACAGACATTTGTTTGTTTCCACATTTTGGCTCTTATAAATAATACTGCTATAAACATTCATGCACATGTTTTGGTATGGACATATGTTTTCACTTCCCTTGGGTATAGACCAAGGTGTAGAACTGGGTGCATTATACGGTAATTCTGTGTTTAACTATTTAAGGAATTACCTGTTTTACAAAGCGGCTGCACCATTTTACATTTCCACCAGCAATGTATGAGGGTTCTAATTTCTCTACATCCTTACTATAATGCTTGCCAATGCCGGTCTTTTTTATTATAGCCATTTAGTGGGTATGAAAAAGTATCTCGTGGTTTTGACTTGCATTTCCCTAATGACTAAAGATATAGAACATTTTTTCATGTGTTTATTGGCCATATATATATCTTTTTTGGAGACATGCATGCTCGTTTAAAAAAATTTTTTTTTACTGTTGACTTGTAAGAATTCTTTTTATATTCTGAAAATTAGAAGATCATCAGACATGATTTACAAATATTTATCCCATTATGGGAACTGTATTTTTATTTTCTTGATAATGTCCTCTGAAGCATAAATGTTTTTAATTTTGATGAAGTCCAATTTACCTCTTTTACCTTTGGTTGCTTGTGCTTCAGCTGCCATATCTAAGAAACCAGTGCCTAATCCAAGGTCACAAAGATGACGGATGAGTGGATGAGCAAAATGTGACATACACATGCAAGAGAAGATTATCCAGCTTTAAAAAGGAAGGAAATACTGCCATATGCTACATGAATGAACCCTGAGGACATTATGCTAAGTGAAATAAGCCAATCACAAAAAAAACAAACAGTGTATGATTCCACTTACATAACACGGAGTGTCAAAATCATAGAGACAAAAAGTATAATGGTGGTTGCCAGAGGCAGATGGGGAAAAATGGGAGTTACTGTTTAATGGATATAGAATTTCAATTTTATAAAACAAAAAGAATTATGGAGATGGATGGTGACAGTTGTACAACATTCTGAATGTATTTAATACTACTGAACTATACATTTAAAATAGTTAAGATGGTAAATTTTATATGTACTTCACAATAATAAGAAATAAAACTGGGTCCTTGTCTTCAGAAATTTATCTTCTGGTGGAAAAAGACAGGCATATTTGTAAGTAGACAACTACAATACAATGTGATACAATGAGAAGATAGATGAAAGAAACCTAACCTGGCAGGACAGCAGGGAATAAAAGGTTTCTCAGTAACGACATCTGACTTTTATCTTAAAGCATGAGTCAATCGAAAACATTTATTCCCACCATGAAAAAAGGAGCAGAAAAAAGAACATCCAACTGAAGTTTTCCAAAAGACAGCTGAATTTATGAGCTACAACCTCAGGGAAAGATGTGGCTTGAGATACAGATTCATGAGGCCTATACTCTTACCTCTTGGATTTCATCTGGAACAGTTGAGTCCATCAGTCTGAAGAGCAAATTTCGAAGTGGACCTGCCTGTCTCCCAAGAATGCTGGTAGCTACTCCACCCGCAAGTGCAAGAGCAAGGTGATTTGAAAGCAGCTTCAGGCATAGCTTGAGAAAATTGTGGTGTTCCCTGAAACCAAATAATCTGCTGTAAGCTTCTAGAACATAAAAGAACATGTGCTTTCCAGTCTGGGTAACTTTTTTTCTCTTTAAAATTTTTGTCAAAGTCTGACCAACAGTAATTTTTTTAAAATGTGATTTGTGAAATTATGGATAACTCTCCCAAAAGGTTATTATCAACAAGTACCTAAGT
The DNA here is from genome assembly GCA_028627145.1 of Eidolon dupreanum. Lineage (NCBI taxonomy): Eukaryota > Metazoa > Chordata > Mammalia > Chiroptera > Pteropodidae > Eidolon > Eidolon dupreanum. Next base: position 38,798,064 of record CM053509.1, on the reverse strand, counting down.
TCGGCTCTTTTTTAGACTATAAAGAAGTTTCATATAATTGAGGGAAAATCAAACAAGAAAGAATAGTACGTCAAAACTAAAAATGAACAATTAATAGGCATATGTACACAGGTGCACATACACATAAATATACATATATATAACATACCTTGATGAAGGGAAAGGGAGTGGGGGAATCTCACTGTTTATTTTATCACAGTATCTTTCAAGAAAAGAACGTAGATGTGAGAAAGTACTCTCTTCAAGATCTACACAATAAGGTCGGTGCCATGCAACAACTTGTCTAGAAAAAAAGCACAAGAAAATCATGAAACAGCCTTAAACATGAAATTTTCACACATGATCAAAAACAAAAACTAAACCATTTTAAAGCTAAAAGATTTCAACAAGATATACAGAAGATCTTCCTGATTATGAAGGTGATAAAATCCTTCATTTTAGTAACTGAGGAAAACCAAGAATTTGTCATCCCTAGAGTTCTTCAAGAGGAAAATATATAAACGTCACTATTTTCAAAGGTGAACACAGAGGGCTAAGCCACATGGATCTACTATAGTTCGTTCTAATTCTAAGGGTCCATAAAATGCATATTTCATATTTAGAAAATAGCCTGACTCTACAGAGTGATATATTGACATCTGTTAAAAGAAAAACTGAAAATTCTTGTGAAGACTTTCAAGATCTTAGGAACCGAATGTGTACATATAAACTGGGAAGTTGCAAATTTAAAAATACTAACAGCAAATTATTTATATTCAATTTATTATATATTTGGCACTTGTTTTCAAGTGTAATTATCTATAAATGTTTTAACTGGTTAGAATGTTGTCATAAACTCCACCCGACTCAAAGATACAGAATGCAAACATAGTTGACCCTTGAAGAACGTGGACGCTAGAGGAACTGACCCCCTACCCCCAGAGCAGTTGAAAATTCACATACAGCTTTTGAATCCCCAAAAACTTAACTACAGTCGGTCCCTCAGTATCTGCAGGGGATTGGTTCCAGGATGCTCCACTATACCAAAATACGCAGATGTTCAAGCCCCTTATATAAAATGGCATAGAAAAATGCAACGGTTTGGCCTCTGCTTCCACAGATTCCCAAAAGCAAACTGAAAATAGCATGTATTGTCAATCTGCAGTTGGTTGAATCTGTGAATGTGAAACTCAAAGATAAAAACGGTCAGCTATTTATTTACTGAAAAAAATATATGTAGAAGTGAACTAACATAGTGCAAACCAATGTTGTTCAAGGGGCAACAGCATAATACAGTCTAAGTTGTAAATTGGCCCACATGCATCTGAAAATACCTGAAATAACCCCCAAATTCCTTAAAATTCAATCTCCTAATATTGGCTAAAAATCACCTACCTGATTATCTAAAAAGATCTGATTACCACTTTAAGGAAAAAGCTAAATTTCTGCAAAAAGTAATTCCTTTATTAAAAGTATGGCCAATGCATCTATGGCCATGCTATCCTGAACAAGGCCGATCCCATCTGATCTTGGAAGCTAAGCAGGGTCGGTCGGGCCTGGTTAGTACTTGGATGGGAGACCACCTAGAAAGACCAGGTGCTATAGGCATAAAAAACAAAAAAAATAAGGGATTGTAAGCTTACAAGGTCCCTGCAATCTGTGAGGTCAACCAAGGGTTGCCTCACCTAAAACAAAAAAAAAATTTTTTTAAATAATAATAAAAGTATGGCCACTGCTTTTCTTTTTTTCCAAAAAAATATCTACCAGATAAAGGGGACTGAGGCTAATCAACTGTTTAAATCAATAAAGCCTAGTTTTGACTTTGATTATTTAACTTCCTCTTGATATGCAGACATTTAATTTTTAAAATCAGTTACCTGGAGACAGAGAAGAAATTCAAAATGTTTAGAAGACACTTAAATTCAGAAAATATCTGAAATACAGGGTATAACTTCATGTTTATAAGACATATCTAACCTCAACATGCAAATTGAAAGAAATCTAGATGTCATTTCTATGATAGTAAAAAATCAATACCAGAAGTGTTTAGAAGGGCATTTTATGAACAAAGTATGGTTATTTCTGTTTTTACTGATGTTTCTGCTGTTATAAAAGCACAACGTTTTTTAAATGTGGGCACTCATACCTGTCCCTAGGAAGAGCGGTCCATGCCAAACTATGTGATGTCCCAGCGGAGATCTGCTGGATAGCTATGCCATCTAAGCCACTCACTTTCTTTGGTTTAGTAATAGGACCTGTGGAATTTCCTTGGCCACACTGCCCCATTGAATTATTGCCCCAGGCATAAACCTCATTATCTACAAACAAAACACAAAGAAAAGAAAAGCCTAATTTAAATATAATATTTTTATGGAAGGTGACAGTTAATACAATTTCTTTAAAAACAGATGACTTTACCATGAGAAAGAGCCAAACAATGACTGTCTCCAATAGAAATATCAACTATTCTTGTGGCAGCCAGTTCTTCAATGAGCTTGGGTCTCAAAGCAGTAGCTTCTGAAGAACCACAGCCTAGACAAGCTCCACAGCCCCAAGCATACACCTGAAACAAACAAATACGATACACATAAGATCCCAAGGTATTAGGAATAAATACCATAAACAGTGTGGTTTGATACTACGTAATGACTTTCTGTTGTTAAAAATAATATTTACTGTTTTGATTATTTTAAAGATTTTCATAGTGATTTATTTTGCTGTTTTTAAACATTCAATGTACAGGCAAAAATTGAGCTGAAAAGAAAAATAATTGTTCATAGGAAAAATTGTTCACTAATTGGCTTGCATTATGTTATATTTGCCTAATCTCAGCAGCTTGGAAATACTGTTGCTATCTTAAAAATTCTCCTTTAAATGTTTCTCACTCTAAAGGTGTCAACAAATATTTTTTGGTTGATTAGACCGAGGTGTGATCATATAAAATAAATTATACAAATTACAAAACTTAAGTTTATAATTTAGTTAAAAACTACCTCACTTCATTGTTATAAAAAATTTAGTTCCCACATATGAAGAAGGCTAAAAAAAGGTTTTATAAAACCATCTTAATACAAAGAACAGGGGGCTGAGGGCAGATTTATCTGGGTCACAAAGGCCAAGTCAGAAAATCTAGTTCCTTCTCAGATATTCCACTTCTTCAAACAGGAGAAAATATTTCATTTCAGTAGACTGCCTTTAAAATCTATTTTTTTTAGAACAACAGGTATTACAAATCAAAACCACAATGAGATATCTATTCACCCCTGTTAGAATGACTATTATCAAGACGACAAGTAATAACAAGAAGAGGTTATGGGGAAAAAGGAACCCTCATATACCGCTGGTGGGATAGCCACTATGGAAAATAGCATGGAGATTCCTCAAAAAATTAAAAATAGAATTATCATATGATCCAGCAATCTCTTTTCTGGGTATCAACTCCAAAAATTTGAAAGCATTTATCCGTAAAGATATATACACCCCAATGTTAACTACAGCATTATTCCTGGTGGCCAAGACATGGAAACAACCAAAGTGTCCTTTGATAGATGATTGGATAAAGATGTGGTACACATACACAACTGAATATAACTCAGCCATAAGAAAAGATGAAATACTAACATTTGTAACAACATGAACAGATCTTGAGATTATCATGCTAAGCAAAATAAGTCATGAAGAAAAAGTTGAGAACCATATGATTTTACTTATATATGGGATATAAAACTGAAAGCAACAAATGAACAAGACAAAAACTCATAGACACAGACAACAGTTTAGTGGTTACCAGAGAAAAGAGGAGGGTGGAGGTAGATAAGGGTCAAACATATGACAGAAAGAGATTTAGGTGGTGAATACACAATGCAATATACATATGACACGTTATATTGTATACCTGAAACCTGTATTATTTTATTAACCAATGTCATCCCAGTAAATTTAATTAAATAAATAAATATAATGTATTTTTTAACTTTAAAATTTAAATACAATTGTTACTTTTTATCACCTCTTCCTCAGAAATGCCCTAATAAGCTTTTTATGCTCATCCCTTAACCCTACCTGCCCTGTTGAGGTCAAAGCAAGTGAAGACTGGCTCCCAGCACAAACTTTGCGAATGAACATTCCTTGTAAAGCTTCAATAACTTTAGGTTTATACACTCTGTTGGTATCACCATGGCCAAGTTTGCCTATAAAAACAAACACATTCAAATTAAACTACTTTTTAAAAAAATCTCTACTCTTATCTAGGTATTTAAGTTGATAAGTAATGTTAATCTTTCTATCATTAACCTGACAGATATGGAAAGCTCTAAATTTCTGATAGCAGAGGATGTTAACAAATTAATGTTTTTGTTTACAAGAAGGAAAACAACCAACAACCAGTACCCTTCTGAAACTTAATTTCAAGCAATTAAAACCCCATAAGAAAGATATAGAAAACTATTTTTCTGTCTTTCCTTTAATGGTCATATTTCTAATATGAAATTTGCTGATATAATAAGCAGGGCCTATATTAGAATGTATATGAATATAATTATTTTTAATTTTTGAAAAGATTTAATAGCCCATGAAATAGAAGACTTGGCCAATCACTAAAGAAAAAAAACAAAGGGCCAACACACATAAATTCAACCTTACTGAGAATCAAGAAAATACAAATTAAATGATGCCATTTTTACTACTGAAATTACTTTTTAAATTATCTTCATTTTGATATCCAGTATTGTCGAGGAATATGGGGAAGGCTGCAGTCTCACATTGCTGGTAAGAGTGACTAAGTAAGGTAGACAAAGACTTAGTCATTCATTGTATTGTTTTTAATACTGAAAAAAGTTGGAAACTGTGTAGATACTCAACAATAAACTAGTTTTATAAGTTGTGCTACAATCACATGAAAGAATATTTTGAGTCATTTAAAAGAAAAATGAAGAGAGCTATGCTTGTTGACATAGAAAGATATTCTTAAAATAGTGTTAGATAAAAAAGAGCAGGTTATAAAATAATACCTATGGTAGATATAGGACTGCTTTGGTTTTTAAAGACATCTATGTAGAAATATATGTATAAATTGTGTAAATGCACAGAGTTAGATATCTATGAAAATTTTAACAAAAATTTTACAGCAACCATTTGTAGAAATAGCTCATTTTAAGTTGTTAAATTTCTGCTGTCTGTATTGGGTTTTTCTACAATAGGCATGTATAACTGAAAAATAATTTTTAAAAATTCAAGGAAAAAAGGTCAAAACTATCAATAAATAATTTTTTACATACCATTGTCTCCTCCTCCAAAAGACCATACAGTTCTCCCATCTTTAGATAAAGCAATAGTATGTGAACTGCCACAAGAAACCTCTCCTACATTGCTAATGTCTTTTACTAAAGTTGGAATGTTACGGCTATTACTGTCACCGTGACCTTGGATAAAACACACAAAACAAAGAAGAAATGTCGTTAACCGTTTTTCTTTAGGCCATTACTTCACAGGTAGAATATACATTATAAGTTAACAATAGAATTGAGGTACTTTTAAGTGCACTTAAATATATGAAAAACAGAATCATTTCTAACATCTCATAATCTAATCTTCTAGGCTGCTCCCAAACTAAGGGACCCAGTCCCTTCAATAAATCATTAGATCATTCTATGTATGCTCCTCTCACAGCACTTACATAATGCCATCTAGTATCATGTTCATATAGATTTATTTTTACTATCCACTAGATTACAACTTCAGGATCATGATGGTATCTTTTTTTCTCCCTGAAATCCTGTAGTGCCTCCTTATAGTACACACTCTGTAACTACTTGTTAGATTTAATTAAATTTTAAATTTCAGCACCAGAATCTAGGTATTCTCTATATAAACTTATCTTCCTCTGAACTTAAAACTAATGAAATATATAACAGTTTCTGGCCTATTAATTCAGGTCTCAGTTCTTCTCAGTAATCATCATTATTTCTACTTTCCTGTGAGAATAATTTCCATTTTTAAAAATCTTACCTAATCTTCCAAAGTCTCCTTCACCCCATGTGTATAATTCACCATCTTCTGTGACAGCAGCACTATGTCTGTATCCAGCCGACACACAAACAACTACCTGCATTGCACACACAGTGAATTTGATGAACACAAATATGCTTAAACGTATAATTCATATTTGATCTTACATACAGAGATTTCAGAGATACTAATATTCACAACTTATCCAGGAATTGCTATGCATAGTTGTAGAGGACGTGACCAGGACAAGAGTACCTGGCTAAAGGGTCAAGAAAGTGCTGAAATACAGCCTATGTGCCATGTGCTCTATGTTTGCCAAGCCAAGTACCCTGGCTTCCATCTAGAGGAATTTTCTTAATTCACATAAAGGCACTGTAAAGGCTAGTAGGCCTTCACCTCCAAATACATAAATCTTACCACTTTTAAGAATATTATGTCACCTATCAAGTCAAAGAGTTGGAAGGAATTTAAACACTAATGGAAAAAAGAAAAAAAATTTAAATATAATGTTAACATAAAACCTCTAATCTTTGCTAATCAAAAAAAAAAAAACTCATTGCATAATAGAGATAACACTCAGAAACACACTGACCATAACCAACACAGAAAGATCTAAGCAGAATTTAAGCTTATATTAATTAAACTCCTGACTATTTCTTTACCCTCAATTCGCTATATGGTTGATTAATAGAATCAGGAGAATAAGGGTATATAGCAACATAATTTGGGGGCCACTCATATCTTTTCACTGATTACTGAAAAAAGAAACACAGAAAAAATATCTATGATAATAACTCCATGTCTTTTCAATTTCTAGTCTCTTCAATCTCAAAAATAAAAACTCACTTTAGAAAATTCAAAATTTAGATTCAATTAAAAATACTGGGCACTTAATACAATTCTAAATAATATACTAAGAACTACTAAAATTTTTATCTGTAAATTATTAATTTGCTTTTTGGGAGATCTTCATGACATTTATACAAGTTATTTTTAATTGGCAATGTTTCCATTACAAAATAGAACATTAAAATAATTATAAGAAAGTTAAAAAGAATTGAAATTAAGAAAGTGCTACAAAGACTAGGAAAATACAACTTCAAACATTTATCTCAAGTTCTATAGAGCCCATATTCAACATCTTATCAAGAATCCCCTGATGCTATCAAGTGGAATGTACCACGGTTCATTGCTTTGGGGTTGATGTCTAAGTTAAAATACTGAAAGGTATAATAAAGTAAAATGCATTTGATTAGCCAAGCTTGTCAGGCAACCTTCCATGAAGGAAAAGTACCTCACTTGTAATCCTGGTATAAAATTAAAACTTCGAAAGATTTTTATATAAGAAAACTTTCATGGAAAGAATAAAATCTTAAAATGGAGGAACCCATATAACTGCATATAAGTTTAGAAAAATACCTTCACTTCTTTAAAGAAAGGTAAAATAGAAATAAGAAGAGATCTAAATTCAGTTTCTAATGGTGCCAATTATTTGTGTGTGACCTTCGGCAAGTTACTTAACCCTCTAAATGCCTCATTTAAGTTTCTGTGAAAATGCCACCTCCTCCAAGAGAACCAACTCTCTGACCTCATTATCTAATACCACAACCTGTCCAAGTTAATATCTATAACAACTCTCAACTTTCTTCTTTACTATTATTTAACACTTTGTTATCTCTTTGTTTACTTATTTCTTATTTCTATCCCACAGATTAAAGCTCCATGAGAGCAAGGATCTTGTCTGTTTTATTCACTGCTCTATGTCTAATGCCCATAACACAGCCTGGCACTTGAAAGGTGCCAAATAAACATTCGCTGAATGGATTATTCTGTTTCTTTATCTGTGAAATGAGAAAATAACCACTTTAACAAGGTTGCTATGAGAATTAAAATAATATTTATAAAAGTGTTTCGTAAACCATAAAGCAGATACACAAAAGAGAAGCTAGAGGAGGGGCAACTTCAGAGAGAACAAATCAAAATCTGAAAGATACTGTCAATTATAGCACCAAGTGCATCTAATTATTTTTAAATCCAAAAAGAAAGCACATACCTTTCCCTGCAGAGGGCCCTGAATGAGCTTGGGATATTTCTGTGTTGAACTATTTCCATGACCCAGTTTCCCATAGTCACCATCTCCCCAACTGAAGACTTCTCCTTCTGTCGTAAAAGCTAAAGTGTGACCATCAGATCCTTTAGAAGATGAAACCTTTTTAATTGACCTGTGAGGCTCGAATGTTAACTTTTTTAAAGTAGACTGATTATTAGAATCTCCAAGGCCCAGTCTCCCATAGCTGCCTTTACCACAAGCTCTGACAGAGCCATCCGTAGAAATGACAAACGTGCAGTACTGTCCAGCTTCAATCTATAAGCAAACAAAAAGAACTATAAATATAAAATGCTTCTGTGAGAATCAAAGTATAGTATTTAAGGCTAGTTTTACCAAAGAAACTCAAAGGAAGTCTTTTAAAGCAGAACAAGGCATAAATCTCCACAGGGGTTTAAAAGTACATAGAAAAATTAAAAAAACTATTACTGGCCTTTTCATGCTCATTTTATTGTTAAGCTCAAATTAGTATATATTTTATCTTTTCAGGTCATCGGCCTGGTCATGGTTCAAGGAAACAACAAAGTAAAATGTTTAACCTGCTCTCATAATTGGTGATGAGAAAGAAATAAAATATATATTTTCCAACAAATTCTTTAGGGTTCATTATGGCAAGAACCATATAAAATATATTCTAAACTCATTTTAAAAAATGTTTTAGAGAAAATTATAAAATAGAAAGTTCTAGCTTGGTTAAATGGTTGCTACACATGTTAAAAAGTGATCGTAATAAAAAAATGCCAAAGGGAAGATTCTAATTTTTAACTGTCTTATTTACCATTTGTGTTGAATATAATGGTAAGTATGTTCCCATTCATAATTCTTTTTAAAAGTCCAGATCCCAAATTAATTTTTTGAAACTTGCTAACAGTGCTAGGGAAATGGGGAACTAAAAATATTTTTTTTTTATTAAAATGAAAACACTGACACAGTATGGTATAGAAAAAATATAGATAAGAAACAATCAAGAATCATCGCTCATTTAAAAAATACTCAACACTATTTAAAGCAAACCCTGCCATCTATCAATTTGTAAGATATGCAGAGAACTCACAGTCTGAGCATCAGAGAAACTGGGAGCCAGTTTGGGCTGTAATATTTTCTCCTGTGTGCCTTCTACCAACTGATGGCTGCTGTTGCTCCCCCAAACATAAACCTCACAGGTTTCTGAGACAATAGGAGCATCACCAGTCTGAATGCTATCTGGGCTAGCACATGTTCTTGAGTAATCAGAAGCCATTCTGCAAACCTATTAAAATTAAAAACATAAAAGAAACAGTCAAGAGATTTTTAAAGTAAACATTTTTATAAATATTCTCTGAAATCACTGTTGACTTCCCTTCTAAAACTCTCAACTGCTCGAATAACCTAACGACAACACAGTCAACCTTAAACACAGATGGCTATACTACAAACTATTGTAGAATAAACCACTAAAAGATACTTAAAAAGATGGTAAAAATGGAGAAATGGAGACACACAATCAAACCTTTTTCACTAAAAATTTTATTACTTCATATAACAGCATTATAGAAAAAAAAAAGCTTAAAAAAACCATAGATAATCCCATCACCTTAATACAATAAATGTTATCTTTTTTTCACATATGTCCTTCCAGAATTTTGCATATACATGTTCTTTAACATAGTTATCACGGTGGATGATATAAAAGAGTCATGCAAAATTTCCATGTATCTACCTAATCTTCATGGTTTAACCTACAATATTCTATCTAATGTAAAAATCACACTTTACTTAACTACTTTCCTCTAACAGGATATTTAGATTCTTTCTAGTTATTTGTAATATAAGCCATTTTTAAAAATATAGTTGTTCCATTTCTTTTATTACTTCCTTAGTAAAAAAACCTCAGAAATGGGACTGCTGTATCCAAAAAAATAACAATCTTGTGATTCTTGAAACATACTATACCAAACTGCTTTCCAAAATGGTGCTACGTTATATCACCAGGAATATACGAAAGAAAGGCTGTCCTAAAAACAGTAAAGGTCCAGAGCAATTCAACATTCACACATATGTACAAATGTGTATATAAAAATCATGGCTTATTTACCATTTGTGTTGAATATAATGGTATAAGTCTGCTGCCGTTCATGTTCTTTAAAAATCCAGCCTTCTTCCCACCCCCACCAAAAGCACAGGGCTCAAAGTGGTCAGTTACCCTAACCAAGGAATAAATCTATATGAGAGTACAAGTCTCACTGAGTCCACACCAGTAATAAGTATTGTGCTTTTAATTATTTTGCCAACTTATGAGGGGAAAAGAGGATGCATTATTTTAACTTCACATATCCTTATTATCAACAGAACTAAAGTTTTTCCATCTATTTGTTTACCACTAACTTCTGCAGACTTATTTATTAGGGCTTAATTAATTTTTTATTGACTTGTATGAACTCCATATAGTAAAGACATTAACTCTATAACTGTGGTCAATATGTTGTCTGCCTTTTAGGTTTTTTGTGGAATCAAATAAAACAATCAAAGGGGAATCTTCAAAAGTCAATGTATTGGATTACCAGCCCATTAAATAGGAAAGGAAAGAGTAATTTTAGTCAGATTCTTTAAATAGTATTCAAAACAATCTAATGTTAGACAAATATTTTCCAGTGAATATAAGGACAGTTTTAAGGACATACAAAATACGCATAAGTGAAGGCTATCAGTCCCTAATAAAAGATCTGAAATTTTGCTAGAGACAAATGGAGGATGGTTAGAATTTTTTATCTAAAATCTATTACTATAATAGGACATAAGGAAAACCATAGCCCTCTGGTCCCCCAAAAAAGAGGAGGGAGGCAGGAAAAAAATCTGCTCACAGGGCTTAGAAATATGTGTTTTGAAAGCAACTAGGGAGTGGGTAGGATTTGGGAAAGATGACAAAAGTAGGAGCAACGTAGTTTTCTAAACACTCTGACTCACTATACAGAGCAACTAGAAGGCAAAACTCCAAACCAATGCTTAACATTCAAACTAAAACTGGGCAATGAAGTAGCGCCAATAATTCCAAAATATAAGCACATGCATACAAACCACCACCAAACACAAAATCTGCACGGTAATGACATCTGTGCAGGTGGAAGCAATAGAGTGTCTGACAGACCTCAGAACAGGAAAAACCCAAAACAGCCAATCAGGTATTCACTGGAAAGAAGAGTGAACCAACCTAAGAACAGCAGTTGCAACTGGGAAGATCTCTGCCCTCTCTGAGAGCAGCTAAGTAAGTACAAAGAGTCCATAATGAGAAGTTCAAAAGAAGCTAAAGTAATCTAAAAGAAGGATTGCTCTTGTGAACTCTTGTCATTGGTAAGCCAGGATTCCCTTAAGGACAGAGCATCTACACTAGGAAGAAACTGCTAGGAAAGGAATAAAAATTGAGTAGAATACAGACAACAGGGAGGAAAGACTGAGGGCAAGATAAAAGTTGGAGAGAGAAACACACTGGGAAACCACCATCTTTTTTTAACACTACACAAAAATAGTAGAAGGAGGGAGTCTGTGGAGTTAGAAAAGCTATCCTGAATCCCATCCCATTCTAAAAGTTCAGGAAAACAAATTTTGCATAAAAATAAGCAACAGAAAAGTTTTAAGGCCAAACTCCATCTGAAGTTACTATTAGAAAAAAGAGGAGAAAGAGACAGAATAACATTCCTACAATAAAAGCATGCCAGGAAGGAAATGCTCACAAAACAGATTAAACTAATTTATTTCAAAGCAAGCTAAAGGGATTAAGAAAATGATATAAAACATGGCAGAAAAACACAAATTTGAAACAGAAACACTGAAAAATGAGGTAACAGAATTCAAGAATTAAAAATTTTTAAAATTTTCAGAAATGAAGACTAAACTAGGAGAAATCCAAGGATTAATAAATATAGTAGATCCCTCAAAAGCAACAAACAATTTTTAAAAAATTTAGAAATAAAGATATAAAAAGTATTCAAGAAAAACTGACATACTAGTTAGGCAAGTATCCAACATACAGATAATAGGGGTCCTTAAAGAAGAGAATGAAAAGAATAAAAAGAATAAAAATAATACTAAAATCATAATTTAGGAAAACTTTCTTGAAATAAAAAAGATTTGAAACTACATATTGAAATTCTCACATCTCAGAATATCAATCCAGAATAAATAATATCAAGATATAGTTTAGTAAAATTATTGATCTTTAAAGAAAATAAGATCCTTTAGGCTTCTCAGCAAAACAAGCATATGACTCATATGAGAAAGAAAAGCAGATTATCTTCAGACTTTGGCAGCAAATGTTTATGCCAGAAGAAAATGGATGAACATATTTAAGATGCAGAAGAAAATGTGAGCCAAAAATTTTATATTTGCAAAACTGACTTCAAGTATAAAGAGCACAGCAATTATTAACATAAAAAACCTAAGAGATTCTTGCTCCTATCAGCCTTTATTGAAAAATAAAGAATGAGTTTTAGACAACCCCTCCCCCCAAAAAAGGACATCAACACAGAAACTGGAAGTGAACATTAAATAAGTAGTTATTTGCAGAAGTAAAACTAAATTAAGATTAAAATACAGAGTATATATGCTCTGTGTAGATATAATACAACTATAAAAAAACAGGAAGAACATATGTAAAGATTATTTTCAGTAATCATACAGTGGTAATATTTATCTTATTTTAGGACTACTGTTTGTGTGTGTATAATATGTGATTAAAACAAATAAGTAATCAGAGGATATTCTATCAGCCCTATATCCTTGAGAAATAGCATTCTTAGTTTAGAAGGAGATATAAAAGTAATGTACGAAAGGTTAAGTTAAAATTCTATAACCCTGAATTTTAAATTATCAGTATCAACTTGAGAGTAATTTTAGATTTAAACTTCACACACTCTTAGCTCTGTCCACTATAAAAACCTAAAAACAATATCAACTCAGCAGCAGTGAGCATATTTAGCACCCTGACTGTGGTCCTAAAATATTATTTCCCACTAAAAGAAACCAAGGCTTTTTGTAGAAATAGCTAGTAGGTTCCAGATCTGGGGCAAGAAATGTACAAGATGAGTCTGGAATAATTTGATGTGTCAGAGAGCAAAGAAACTGTCAGAGAAACTGTCAAAAAAACTTAGGAACCACCCTGAAGAGGTTACTACCCTGAAAGACTCTTGGACAAAGATGAAGTAATATAAGCTTCACTACAGATAATAATTCAATGGACTGAAAGTCAAATAGGTTTAAATCTATCAGTTCATAATGATATTTTTCAAATGAAATCAATTGGTTAAGTTTGGAAGATGACAGGAGACCAATTCATTAAACTGAAATCTAGTAAATAAAAATTAATGTTAAAAAAATAGGTGGGGGAAGTCAAGCATTTATTCTGCCTTTTCTATGTGAACTGTGGCAGAGTAACTAGTCAATAAAGGAATCGTCTCTTTATAAAAACTTTCTAATTAGTAAATGTAAGAGAAATGATAGAATATTATCAATGCAATCAACCACAAATCAATGAACAGATCTAGTCACTAAGCACCAAGGGCTGCTAAAACTATGAAAAGAGAGACAATTGTATGGAACCTGCTGGAAGATCACAGCACCATGTATAGTCTTGCCAAAGTGATCAAACCTAAGACGGATCAAGTCTCTGGATCCACCTGCCAATTTGCAGGAAATACACAGAACATTCTGAAATAGATTTGAACTAGATTATGTGGGCAATACTACAGCCTAAAAAACCTAGGTTCCTGAACAAATACATTGAAAAAAGGTTAAAAATGGAAGGGAACCTGTAGATTAAGAGATTCAAGATTTACCTTTTATTTTAATGAGCAAGACTGAACTACAGTGTCTAGGGATGCTGTGTGACACAACTATAAAGAAATTCAAGGAAGTGATTACAGACAGTCCCCAACTTACAATGGCTTAACTTACAGTTTTTGACTTTAAAATGGTGCAAAAGCAATACACATAATAAACCACATGAGATATTCAACGTTTTATTATAAAATAGGCTTTGTGCTTAATGGTAGGCTAATTGTAAGTGTTCTAAGCATGTTTAAGGTAGGCTAGGTTAAGCTATGATGTTTGGCAGGGTAAGTACATTAAGTGCATTTCTACTTAAAAATATTTTAAACTTACAATGACTTCATTGGGATATAACTCCATCATAAATTGAGAGGCAACTGTACTCAAAAAGTTAGGATAGTGGTTACTAAGGGGAGGAGCAAATGGGTTATGGCAAGGAAGTAAAAGGGCTTCTAGAGTAGCTGACAAAATTTTATTTCTTTACCTAGGTACAGATTAGAAGGATACTTTATTTTCCTCTTCTTTAATCTCCCCCACCCCCAACTTCCACCCCTGACCTACGGATATTGCCATTTCCCCTTAAGAACTGGATCTCTGAAGGCGGGGAATCTCCTCCCGCACACTCACAGCATGCCCCTGGGGCCTGGCACACCTGGCATACCCAGGGGGCCTGGCACACCCGGGGTATGGTCTGTGGCTCCACCTGGGACACAAACCCAGGACCTTCTGCGTGTAAAGCAGACGTGCTAACCACTACACGATGGAGCCATCCCTAGAAGAATATTTTTTTAATGATAATTGATTAAACCATATATTTGTTTGTATGTCTTTCCATATCTGTTTTATTTAATAATATTTTTTAAAATACAGTTACCTATATATGATATAAAGTTCAAAATAAATAAAAGGGTATACATTGAAAAGTATGCCTCCCTGTCCGTGAAGCCAGAAACTCCAGCTCCACTTTCTAGAGTCAACCACTGATGTCGCTTTCTTTTTGCATCCTTTCCAACAACTGAATGGTTTTTTTAAGGAATAAACACATGCTATAGCATTTTAACACAAAGTAATTTTTAAGGTAAAAGCCATGATTATTACATACCTCTTCAAAGAGACATAAAGCGGCTTCATAGAGTGAGCACAAGCCATCAGACGTTCTGGTTGGTTCCCTCCACTGACTCCGATCAGCAGATGAACCCTAGAATTAAAACATTGTAGGATACAGTTTGGAAAGAAGTGAGGCATATGTATTAAAATCACTTAAATAGTCCAAAAAAACATTTGAGGAACTGTTTATATTATGATTATGTGTATTGAGATCAAATCTGAACATCAGGTCATGAAACCAACTTTTACATCTAAGTGTTATAAAAGATATGGCTATAAAGTAGAAGAGTAAATTAAGTGCCAATCCCTCACTGATCACCTTATTAAAAAGCAATTTATTTCTAAGAGTCACAGGGTTTGACCCAGAAACAGTCAAGGAAGCAGAACTTTGTCAATTATACACTCTTTGGGTGGTCAATATCCAGTAAATGGGGTCCCAAGAAATATTCTACTCCCCAGGGCTGCCTTGCCCATCTGTCCCCAAGGTTACAGGCAAGGAGAACATCCAACTTGAGTAATGACCCTAACCAGAACAGAAAGGTTAGCCCTCCTCCTCCCCTGTCCCAGGTACTGGGGAACAGTAAATAAAAGAAGAAGCTAATAAAGAAATGAGATTGCTAATTATAAGTTAATTAAATGAAGATCAAAACATTTACATATGTAGGTAGGTGAGTATATTTACTATAAAGAATTCTTAAACTTATAGCATCAATTTAAACTAATAGCCAAATATGCATATGAACCTATTTCCAACATGCTAAAAGACAATGTGGCTAAATAGATACTGAGAAAAGCAATCTAGTTTCCTGGGGCACCCTCTTCCCACTAAGGGATAAGGATTTAGAGGATAAGGTGGGGAAGAGGTCTCTAACTCAGGGTATTTAGTATTTTAAGAAGGAAAATACATCATGGGAAAATATATAATCACATAATTAGATTGTACAATAATTATTGTTTTCTTTGTAACAAAGCAATGCAAAATAAATAGATTGTAAAATGAAGAATTAAATGACTCCTCCAGAAATATTAACATGTGACCATGAATAGCTACATTATTTCAGGCCATTAAATGGCATTACATATGTGAAAGGATTGTAAATTTAGAGAACATTACCAGAAAGAATTAAGGATCAGAAAATAAAATTAGAAAAATAGATGTGCAAGTAAGTGGGTTTAAATTTGAATTAGAAAACCGAAAAAGGCCTACTTGCCTCTGATAGCTGTTCCCTCAAACCTTTCTTACTTAGATTATTGCACCTCTAGCATTTCATGTAAAGATCGCAGGGTCCTTCCCAATACTTCACATCCCAAAGTACTGTATGCTTTTCTTGTCTTAATTTTATTTAATATTAAGAAATTCAGATTTCATAGATCTTATCATTTAAAATCTCCAAGTACTAATTTACAGTAATTTGTAAGAAAAAAAAAAAAAACAATATTTGCCATTAAGTTCACAAATGCAAAATGTAAACCAGGTGAAAATTTAAATGCCCTGGTTCGAAAATAAATTCAATATAACTGTTTTTTATGAAACATTCTTATTAATCCAAGAGCCTTCAACTTGTTTGGAGGAAAAATGTCTTGAAATATACATATATATTCATAAGTGGTATTTTCAGTTATTTTAACTAAATTTGTTAATTGATATTTGGTAAGAAAGGACACCAAAAAGACTAACAATGCAACCCAATTGAAATAGTTTATAAACATTTCAATCTTTATATGCTAAATTTATATACTTAATTTGAATTTTTATTTCTAGTTTTCACAAAGGCATTATATTTCAGTCTCAGACTTTCTTGAAATTATCATATACTATATTTTATTATTTATTCTTTAATATGGTACCCAAGGTTACTTTCTTTATGAAAGTCAAGCAATTAATTTCCTCCAGGAACAATAAACTCTTTCCACAGATCTTTGCTTATTAGCTCATTATGCCCCTCTATTCAGGTCTCTGCTAAAATATCACAATTCAGAGTCCTTCCCTGACCACATTAACTAAAACAGCACACCTTTCCCCTCCCACTCTCTGCCCCAAGCCTATCATTTTGTATGATAGGCTCCCTTTCCCTCCCTAATTTTAGGACTTCTCACTACGTGAAATCATATATTTATTATCTGGTTCCCTCACTAAGCTGTTAGCTCCATGGGGCAGAAATTGTATTTTTCTCTGCTGTATCCCTAGGGACTAGAATAACACCTGACATATAGTAAATACTTAATAAAAATTGAGAAGGACGAAATTAGAGATTTTTTTCAAAAGACCTCCACATTCACTATCCAAGGCCCCCATTTTTACATATAAGTTTACCACTACACAGAAAAGTTAGATGAATTTCCCAAGTTCACATAAGAAGCCATAAAACTAAAACTATAATCCTGATTCCTAATCCAGTGGTCTATCTACTCCTGATAGAGTGGATACTGACTCTTGATCCACTATACCAATTAGCCTGTCCTTGAATTACATATTCACATCAACATGTATAAAAGTTTCTTCAGAGTATAAAATATTTAACTAACCTAACAATCACTAGTAAAACTCTCAAATCATTCACTATTAACACAAATTTATTAAGAGCTGGGTTGACTTTTCCCAAAATTGTTAGATAATAAAGATTTAAAATACATACCAAAGAACGCCTCATCTGCATTAATATCGTCATAAAGCAGTCAAAGCTGATCATTCCTTCCTGGCTTGATAGTAATTTGCTTTTCTCCATGGAATTTACAACTGCTGAAGCCCCCAAAGCCATTTCTATCCATTCAAGAAGATATCGCAAAGAACCTCGCTGAGCTGCTAAACCAAGCAGCAACTCAGAAGCTAATCTTCGACCTAAAGTGTCAGCCCCAGAATTGGGAATAGTTACTCCTTTAAGAAATGTTGTTACTTGTGATAAGCAGTCCAAGCCCATAGGAGGAATCTTGCTTTCATTTGCTAAAGATAATGGTGGCAAAGAGCTCACAACTTCAATTGCAGTATGAATAACATCGTTGCAAAGACTGAGACCGGGTCCCGACACAGGCATCATCCAACTTTGTCTTAGAAGTGCAAATAATAAACTTAGACCAGTTCGAACGCCCATTTCTATAAGTGCATCAGTGCTTGACCGGGGTCGTTCGCTAACAGAATGGACATCTGCTGAACCAGAGCTGCTTTCTGGAGAATGCTGCTGCTGTTTCACTTTGCCTTTGTCGTGGTATTTATTAGAAAGTGCATAAAAAACACGCTGGAGTACAAGCAGTCGTTTTCGAAGTGCCCCAGCAAATGGGGAATCTGAACATACCATCTTCGCTAGTGCTAGCTGGCTGCTAAGAAGGGCATCCAAATAGTGGTCCTGTTCATCACTTGAAAGAGACTCACGTTCAAAGTCTGGCAACTGTGGTCCTTTGAGGCACAAAACTTGTTGGGGCAAAGGTACTACTTCCTTATTGCTGACCAGTTTAGAATACAGAACAGCAACCCCCTCTCTTGTAGCAATAGATTCACTGTCCTCTGTAATCCAGGAGCTGTTGAGGTGTTCAAGCCATTTCAGTTTCACTGGCGGAACCATAGTTGCCATGTTGATTTACTCTTCAGCCATTAGTTCTGTAAAGAGAAAAGAAAAAAAGTCAAAAACTTATATAGATGATTCATAAAATGTTTCTAAACTGCCACTTTACACTACAATTAGTGATTTCAAACTGGTAAAACACAGTCTGGTCTTTAGTTAACAGTAATGTAATGTGGTTATGTAAGATGTTACTATTACAGGAAAATGGATGAAGGGCATATGGGAGCTCTGTACTATCTTTGCAACTTTTGTGTAAATCTAAAAGTCTCCCAAAATAAAAAGTTTATTTTAAAAATTAGTGATTTGTGTACCCTTTTCTCTTCAGGTTCTAGTCCCACTCTCAGTACAACAGTGGGTTCTAAATGCTGACAAGTCCCAAATTTCTATTTCTAACTCACACCTCCTCCCTGAACTCCAAACTCATATATCTAATACACACACACACACACACGCACGCACACTGCCCACTTGACTGCTTCATATAGATAGATATCTAATAAGCATCTCAAACTCAACATATTCAAAAATGAATTCCTAACCTAATCCAACACTATCACCACTCCCCTCCCAAACCTGTTCTTCCTGTAGATTTCCACATTTCAATAAATGGCAACTCTATCATTCTAGTTCTTTTGACCAAAAACCTGAGGAGTCATCATTGATTCTTCCTTCTCTTATACTCCAAATTCAATTAGTCAGCTCTACTTTCAAAAAATATTGAGAAGCCAAATAATTCTCACCCCCACCACTGCTAAAACCCTGGTCCAAGCCATCAGCTCTTGGATCACTGAAGGAGACTTTTTACTGGTCTCGCTGGACGTATTAAGGAACCGCTGTGACTCCAAAAGGGCAGGAATGATTTTGTATATTGTGTTTACTGCTGTATTCCAGCGCACAGTAAGTGCTTGATAAGTATTCATTGAAAAAAAAGTACTTTAAAAAAGTACTTAAAAGTCCTCTAAGATATTCACAAACATATATCCCACAAAGGACTAGCATCCAAGATACATAGGAACTCCTACAATTCAACAATAAAAAAGACAATGTAATTTTTAAATGAAACTTCAGGAGATATATGAATGATCAATAAGCACAAGAAAAGTAGTCAACATCATTATTATCCAGAAAAATGCAAATTAAAAACACAAAGAGATACTATTAAACATCCAAAAGTATAGCTAAAATTAATGACTGACAATACCAAAAATAAGCAAGGATGTAGAACAACGAAAACTCTTACAAATCTTTGTGTAAAAAGAAACAATCACTTTAGAAAGATGTTCAGTAGTTTCTTACAAAATTAAACATAAATCTACTCAACGAATCAAAATTCCTCTCCTAGGGATTTATGCAAAATAAAACATATGTCCATAAAAAGGCTTAAATCAATGTAGTGGTTGCCCCTAGAAGGTGAGGGCATAAATAGACTGGGAAGGGACATGAAGAAACTTCCTCAGGTGATGGTAACACTGGATTACAAGACATATGCATTTTCAAAACTTAGTGAATATACTCTTAAGATTTTTAAATTTCATTGTATGTAAATTTTACTTTAATAAACATTGAACCCCAGTTGATATGCATACTGAAGTATATTTAGGGGTAAGTATACTGATGTCTGTAATTTATTTTGAAATGCATCAAAAAATAAGATGCATTGATATCTGTGTGTGTAAAGATATAGATAGATATGTAATAAAACAAGTATAGTAAAATACTAATGGTAGAATCTCAGTGATGGGTATATTTCTGTTCATTTTAAAATCTTTTCAACTTTGCTGTATGTTTGAAAAATTTCTTCACAAAATATTGCAGGAGAGATGGGGACTAAGTCCTACCTTTTAAGCTAGTCCCCAGAATGGCAGTCATAACAGTTGGTAGTAGACAAAGATCCTGCAACACTGAATGGCATTTTATTTTCATGATATAGATAGAACTTCAAGAAAGAACTCCAGTGTTAGAGCACCCAGACTAATTAAAAGGAGTTTCCTGTTTCTCAATATGCCCTGTTAAATTCTAAATATAAAATCTGATGACACTTCCCTTCTCAAGCTTGATTACTATGCTTAATTTATCTTTATTAGATATTTGGAGTTTGTATTTGAGAGGGGGAAAAAAACAAGCCTCCTCCCCCTTCATTAAGTAGTTCTTAAATATTGTGCAGAAGATATAAAAGTATTTTATTTATCTCCATCCCTGAAAGCCATAGATAATTTTGCTCTTTTTTTTATTTTGCTAGTTTGATAGCTATAAAGGGACATGCTGTTGCTCTAACTTGAATTTCCTTGATTACTAATAAATCTGAACATCTTATGTTTATTGATTATTTGGATATACTTTTCTAAAAAATACTTATTCATGTCTTTCTAATCATGTATTTTTCTACTGGGTTATCATTCTTGTCAATTTATAAAAGGTTTTTATACTTTATCATTGTCCTCAATATTGCAAATATTTCTTCTATCCTCTGCATACACACACATCTTTTCTTTTATAGCTTCTGCTTTCTATTCTTGGTTAAAAGAGCATCCCTACACCTTCACACCCAGATTATAGATCATACAGGTATCCACCTAGATTTTCTTACATGTGAGTCTTTAATGAACCTGGAATTCAAATAAATTCTATATTCATCTGGAATTTTAGTAAGTTCTACATAGTATAAAACTGGATTCATTTTTATTTCCAGGTGGATGGCTAGTTGTGCCATCAACAATTATTAAGTAATACAAGACTTCCAAGACAGCTGAGGACAATGGCAGTTGCATAACTAACTCCCCAAATCTATTTCTAAAAGATAAGAAATTCTACATAAAACTACTACCCCTGCAGCAAAATTTGAAGACACAGAATGACAAAACTGAAAATAAACTGTGAATAAGAAGAGAAAAATCACCACTCTCACCTCCATCCAGGCACAAGGCTTTGTGGCAAGCAAAAGCAGACTAAGTAAAACTGCAGAAAAGACAGAAGAGAAAGGGTAGTGAAGGGGCCTAAAGGTTATTTGGAATGACTGTCAGAAAGATTAAATCCACAATAAATCTGAAAATACTGGAAACGTGTCCAGGCAGAACAGACTACAAGGAAGAAATTTCAAAGTACGTTTAATTTAAAGGGATGGGTATGGCTTAAAGGAACAGGCATAATTTTAAAAGACAGGGGTGATTAAAGGAGCATTTTTTGAAATGCATAGAGAAGAAAAAAAACCAAAAAGGAAGAGAGAAGTATTCTTTAGCAACTGGGTGGTGA
The DNA here is from genome assembly GCA_028627145.1 of Eidolon dupreanum. Lineage (NCBI taxonomy): Eukaryota > Metazoa > Chordata > Mammalia > Chiroptera > Pteropodidae > Eidolon > Eidolon dupreanum. The sequence continues at coordinate 38,776,260 of CM053509.1, read as the reverse complement.
AGGGTAAAAGAAAAAAAGGTGAGAAATATTTAGGGTTCTGCGAGATAAAAGAGAACATTAAATTGGACACTTACAAAGCTCTTAAAACAACAAAGAAAACACTCTAAAGTACTTGGACTTTGCTGTATTGACATAAGAGGGTGCTATTAAATCAGGAATATTATAGAACACTCAATACTATAAAAATGAACAAGAGAAAAGTCCATACAGAGAAACTGCAGAAAATCATATAAGTGTGGGTTTATTTCTGGGATCTCTAATCTCTTCCACTGATCTGTGTGTCTGTTTTTATGCCAGTACTATGCTGTTTTGATTATTGTAGTCTTGTAACATCATTGGATATAAGGTAGTGTGGTACCTCCAACTTTGTTCTTCTTTCTCAATGATGCTTTGGCTACTTGGGGTCTTTTGTGGTTCCATATAAATTTTAGGATTATCTGCTCCAGGTCTGTGAAATTGCCTTTGGTATTTTAATACCAAAGGGATTGCACTGAATCTGCAGATTGCTTTGGGTAGTATGGACATTTTAACAATGTTAATTCTTCCAACCCATAAGCATGGGATATACCAGGTATTTTATTCTTTTTGATGCAGTGGAAATGGGATTTTCTTAATTTCTCTAATCGTTTATTGGTGTATAAAAACAGACTTTCAAATATTATTTTTTAATATATTTGCTACTTAACTGAATTCACTTATTAGTTCTAATAGTTTTTTGGTGAATTCTTTAGGGTTCTCTATATACAGCATCGTGCATCCACAAATAATGACAGTTTTACTTCTTCCTTTCCAATTTAAATGCCTTTTATTTCTTTTTGTCTGATTGCTGTGGCTAGGACTTCCAACACAATGTTGAATGAAAGCAGTGAAAGTGAATATCCTTGTCTTGCTCCTGATCTTAAAGAAAAACTTTCAGCTTTTCACCTTTGAGTACGATGTTAGCTATGGGTTTGTCATATATGGCCTTAATTATATTAAGGTATATTCTGTTTATCCCCACTTTGCTGAGAGTTTTTATCATAAATTAATGTTGGGTTTTGTAAAATACTTTTTCTCCATCTACTGATACCATCACATGATTTTTATCCTTCCTTTTGTTTATGTGGTGTATCATGCTAATTGATTTGCAGATATTGAACCAGCCTTGCATCCTAGGAATAAATCCCTCTTGATCATGATGTATGATTTTTTTAATGTAATGCTGAATTTGGTTTGCTAATATTTTGTTGAGGATTTCTGAATTTATGTTCATTAGAGATACTGGCCTAAAATATTTTTTTTGTAATGTCTTTGGTTTTGCTATCAGGGTAATGCTGGCCTTGTAAAATGAGTTTGGGAGCCTTCTCTCCTTTTCGATATTTTTGGAATAGTTTGAGAAGGATAGGTATTAATTCTTTGTGGAATGTTTGGTAAAATTCACCAATGAAGCCATTTGGTCCAGGACTTTTGTTTCTCGGGAATTTTTTGACCACTGATTTGATTTTGTTAGTAGTTATCAGTCTGTTCTGGTTTTGTTTCTTCCTGATTCAACTCTGGAAGATTTAATGTTTCTAGGAATTTATCAATTTCTTCCAAGTTGTCCAATTTATTGGCACATAATTGTTGTAGTATTTCCTTAAAATCCTTTGTATTTTGTGGTGTCAGCTGTCATTTTTCCCCTTTTATTTCTGATTTTATTTATTTGGGCCCTCTCTTTTTATCTTGATGAGACTGGCTAAAAGTTTGTCAATTTTGTTTACCTTTTCAAGGAACCAGCTCTTGGTTCCATTGATCTTTTCTACTGCCTTTTTTGACTCTATTTCATTTATTTCCACTCTAATCTTTATTATTTTCTTCCATCTACTCTCCTTGAACTTTGTTGTTCTTTTTCTAGTTCTTTTAAGTGTAAGGTTATTTGAGGTTTTTCCTGTTTCTCGAGGCAGTCCTGTATTGCTACAAATTTCCATCTAACACTGCTTTTGCAGTCTTAAAAAAAAAATCTGATACATGCTACAACATGGATGAATCTTGAGAGCATTATGTTAAGTGAAATAAACCAGTCACAAAAAGACAAATACAGCATGACTCCACTCATATGAGATACTTAGTGTATAGTAGTTCCCTCTTATCTACAGTTTCTATTTCCAAGGTTTCAGTTGCTAGCAGTCAACTAAAGTCCAAAAATATTAAATGAAAATTCCAAAAAGAAACAATTCATAAGTCTTAAATCACAGTGCTATTCTGAGTAGCATGATGAAATCTTACAATGTCTCACCCTGGATGTGAATCATCTCTTTGTCTAAGGTATCCACACTGTATCTGCTACCTGCCTATTAATCACTAAATAGCTATATGGTCAGAAAGTCAATAGCTAGGTCACAATGCCTACATTCATATCACTTCATCTCATCATACAGGCACTGTATTATCTCATATCATCACAAGATGAAGAGTTGAATATAGTACAATAAGATATTTTGAGATACCCCCATTCACATAACTTTTATTACAGCATATCGTTGTAATTATTCTATTTTATTATTCTTGTTAATCTTTTACTGTGCCAAATTTATAAGTTAAATGTTATCATAGGTATGTATGCATAGGAAAAAACATAGTATACATGGGGTTTGGTACTATCCACAGTTTCAGGCATCCACTGGGGGTCTTGGAACATATCCCCTAGTCAAAATCAGAGACAGAAAGTAGAATGGTGGTTGCCAGGGGCTTATGGTAGGGGGAGATGGGGAGCTGATACTTTGATGGAATAGTCTCACCTTTACAAGATAAAAAGAGTTATGGAGATGGACTACGGTAATGGTTACATAACATTATCAAAGTATTTAATATCATTAGACTCTACACTCAAAAATGGTTTTAAGATGATAAATTTAATGTTATAGGTATTTTATAACAATAAAAAGGTTTTTTGAAGAAAACAAAAGGCATATTGCATAAGGAGAAGAAAAAAAAGAAGATACTGTGAAACCAAGGCCAGATCAATGGCTCAGAAAGGTGAAAAGTCTGTTTCGCAGTAACAAAGAGAACAAAGAAACTGCTCACCCTTGGTCTGGGAATCCACATTAAAAGTAAAGTAGCAAGCTTTGCAAGTAATATGAAGAAGCAGGAGGAGGTGTGACCACCCCGAGCTTAGAAAATCTGAATTTATCAAAGAGAACTAGTAATGCAGTACTGTAGTCAATAAAGTTTGTTGGGTTGAACAAAACTCATCAAAGAAAAACATTAAGAATGCCCCTACCTTTTCCCATATCACCAGCTATGTAATCCATGCTACTCCATGTTTGGTCTATTTCTTCTATTATAGGCAAGATTTACCCTTTTTCATCTTGGAATTTTCACATACCCCAGCATGCATACTTTGTACATGTGTATCACCCCCTAAATAACTCTCAGATCTATCCATATACCTCTATGTTCACTGCCACAACCCTTACCCATGTTACAATCATCTCTCATCTCAACCACCAAAATAATCTACTAAATGACCACGCGCATCCTCCTTTGCTTCCCAGGCCAGAGGAGTGTTTTAAAAAACAAGCCTGCTTGTGTCCCTCCTTTACTTCAAAATTCTTTGAACTATGGGATCTGACTTACTTCAAAATAATAGAAGAGGCATGGAAAGTGGATGGGAGCATGTGGTATGATGGGAAATAGATATTTATTCTTCATCTGATTCAGTCACACAGCATCTTAAACTCTTGGAATCACTGGATTAGTAAGAATATCTTTTGTATGCTAACAAAATAAATGGTGGCTAGGGGACCCTAGATAGCTTTAGGATGGGGGCAAGTGGTCTTTAATCAAAACTAAGCCATGATTAGAGAGTTGAAATTTTCAGCCCTAGAACCCTCATCTCCAAGGAAGGGGATGGGATAGGGGATGAAAACTGACCTACATCATCAATGGCCAATGATTTGACCAATGCTGAAGAAATAAAACCTCAATAAAAACCCCTAAATAACACGGTTTGTAGAGCTTCCAGGATGCCCAAGAAGGACATAGAAGCTCTTCGCACCAACCTCCCACCACCCTACCTCAACCCCTGCAAATATCTTACCCTATGCATTTCTCCACGTGGCTGTTCCTGGGTTGTGGCCTTTATAATAAATCGGTAAATGCAAGTAAAGTGTTTCCCTGAGTTTGTGAGCCATTTTAGCAAATTATCAAACATGATGAGGTGGTACTGGGAATGCCCAATTTATAGCCAGTTAGTCAGAAGTATAGGTGGCAACCTGGGACTTGCAATCAGCATCTGAAGTGGGGCCAATTCTGTGGGAATGAGCCCTTAACCTGAGGGATCTGTGCTAATTTCCAGTAATTAGTGTCAAAACTGAGTTAAATTGGAGTTCACCCAGTTAATGTCTGGAGAGTTGAAAAATTGACTGGTGTGAGGGAAAACTCACACATTTGGTGTCAGAAGTGTTGTTGAGTGAAAACAGTACAAAGGGTATAAATGAAATAAAAGAGGCCATGAGTTGATAACTGTTGATATTAAATGTTGGGAAATAATCTCTCTCCCTCTCTCCCTGTATATGTGTGTGTATAAAATTTTTCTGTAATAAAACTTAATCAAGTATATTTAAAAGGGAGAAAATTTAAACTTTTTTCCAGAAGATTTTCAATAATTTTACTCTAAAAAACAAAATCTCTCCTATGGCTGAGAAGGCCATGAACTAACTTCCTCCCCTTACTCTTCTCCCTTCTATAGCTACACCTGAGATGTTCAATTCCCAGAAGGCACCATGCTCCTTTCTACTGCAGGACTTTTGCTCATATAGTTCCCTCTACTTAGAGCCTGTCTTCTCCATCCTACCCTCTTTCATCCTATCAATGTCCAATCACAAGATTTCAGTTTAAACAACCCAGTACCAGGGACATATTAGGTACTCAATAGTTACTAGCTGAATTAAATGTCACTTCCCCACGGAAGCTATCCCTGACAGTACCCGTAGGAAACCAGGTCCCTCTTAAAATGCTCACCCAGGACCCAGTACTTTACCTTCACAGCATTTTGCACAGTTGGCAATTATGTACTATTTGTGATCATTTGTTCAGTGCCTTCACAAACTAGTCTAGAAGGTCCATGATGGCAAAGACAGTTTCAATTTTGTTTATATCCCCAAGTGCCAAACAAAGGTAAAGCACACAGAAGGACCTCAATAAATATTTGCTGAATTGAACTGAACAACCTGATCCATGTAGTTCATTATTTACACAGAATCTAATTTAAACTTAAAACTGATGTAATGAAAGCCCTTTATTTTTTGTTTTTTGTTTTTTTTTTTTTAATGAAAGCACTTTAAAAGAACTGATTCAAAGTATGGCAGTACCACAGTTGACAGACCCCATGGATTCTGTCTTCAGTCTATTTCTATCTCCTCCTTTTATTGTACATACATTTTTAGGAGTAATTCCAGGTATTTCCCAGGCTTTCACCTACTTCTCATATGCTAATGAGTTCAGTCCAGATTTCTCTCTCCTGGGTTCTCACCCTGAATATCCACTGCTAACATGATATACGCACACACATGTCCCAAAGGAATGTCAATTTCAACATGTTTAAAACTGAACTTGTCATTCACTATCACCACTCTGTCATACCCACACCTACACTCAAATAAATTCATGGATTTAGAGCTTCATAAAAGAAAGAGGTCAATAAGGTTACTTCTCAAGGGCATTTCTGGAATTGGAGGAGGGACAACCCATTTACAAAGTTCTGCAACTGAAAATTAAGTGCACACTGTGATCCAGCTCTCTCCATCCTGACTCCAAGGACTTCCCTTTTAGAGGGCTTCATTAGGCTGACTAACTGACTTTTACTCATTAAACCATGCAAATTATCAATGTTTAGCTACACAAAATTAAACAGCTGATAAAAAGAAAAAAGGTTTTTGTTATCATCCCTATTTATAAAGTGAGTATACTTAGAAAAGGAAAGACTTGTTGAATTTGCTGGCAAATTGTTTTGTTACATCAATAATGAGAACAAGTCAAAAAAAAAAAAAAGGAAGCAGACATGCTTATTCAGCAGGTAAAGAACTACAGACAAAATTGAATCAAACTAATGGGTTTTGCTTGTATTCAAGAACCACCAATTCACAATCCTGATGAACCAGCTAAATACTGGCAAAGAAAAAAAAATCGCCATTGTTTTGTTTTGTTTTGTTTTGTTTTGTTTTGAATTTACAGTAATGGTTAATACCACTAAAGGCCAATTGTTCTTTTTCCATTCATGGCCCAATGCACAAATCCAAATTTAACTGCATACATAAATAACCAAATTCACCAATGAAAAGTGGGGTTGTAAAAATTACCAAAGGACTGGAAAATAAACCAAATAGCACTACCACTATCTTTCTAAAACTGAAATAAATAAGGGAAGCTGAAAGATTTGAGTACAGGGGTAGGCTTAATAGTTACTACAAGTGAATTTATAAAATTCTGAAGCTTTCTAACATTCTCTAGGTGAATGGAATAATAACAGCAGTTAACACTCTGAGCACTTTCTATGTGGCAGGCAATGTCTAATGCTTTACATGTATTATCTTAATAAATCTCAGAGCAACTCTAAGAACTAGGTGCTCTTATTATTCCCCTTTGCCTGGAGAAAAACGAAAAAAAAAAAAACAAAAAAACAGAGGCGAGAGAGACTAAATAGTTTAACCCAAAGTCACATTGCCAGTAACTGATTTAGTAAGGATTCAAACCAAAGCATTCTGACATCCGACCTCTTATTCATTCGTTCATTCATTCATTTATTTTTATGGTGACGTTGGTTAACAAAATCCAGTAAGTTTCAGTTGTATATTTTAACAGTAAGGCGCATATATATATATATATATATATATATATATATATATATATATTTACACTGTGTGTTCACCTCCCATAGTTAGATTTCTGTCACCACATATTTGACCCCTTTTACTCCATCTCCCTCCCCCTCCCTTTCTCCCTACCCTCTGGTAACCACTGGTCTCCTGTCAATGTCCATGAGTCTCTGTCCTGTTCATTTGTTGCTTTTAGGTTAATATCTTACATATAAGTGATATTATGTGATTTTCAACTATTTCCGTCTGGCTTATTTCTCAGCATGATTATCTTGAGGTCCATCCATGTCGGACAACTGACCTCTTTCTTAACCACTAAATTATGCTGCTGCTTGTTACTATCATAGTGGTTTCACATGTTCTATATCACGCTAAGTTTTTTAAAATTAAAAACCTCCAAAGGTTTCAATGAATCAATTGCTAATTCAGCTCCTTTTAGAGTCCTATTGCTATGATAAAATCTATTCCTCCCAGCCACTATATCATGATCATTAAATGATCCCAGTCAGATAACAACAACAAAACATTTTTCACAGTCCTCATCAGAAACCTGTAGGACAGGAATGCAAAGGGCTGAGAATAGCAAAACAATTTTGACAGAGACTACAGCTAGAGAAATTTCACAATCTGACTTTAAGGCTTAATATAAAACTATAGTGGGTCAAGACATGCACCTTGCCATCAAGAGAAATCAACAGGACAGAACTGAAAGTCGAGAAATAGGTCCACACATATGTGGTCAATTAATCTTTAACTAAGGTGCCAAGGCAGTTTAATGGGGAAAGGATAATTTCAACAAAGTGTGCCGGAAATAGGATATGCACATAGAAAAAAATTAACCTCAACCATAATTTCACACCATATACAAAAATTGGTTCATAGACCTATATGTAAAAGTTAAACTAGAAAAATCTCTAGAAGAAAACAGGAAAAAAATCTTAGCAACCCCGGATTAGGCAAAGATTTCTTAAATAGGACTCAAAAAAGTGATACATTAGACTCCATCAAAATTTAAAACTTTTGTTCTTCAAAAATCATGTTAAGAAAATGAAAAGGCAAGGCCCAAACATAAAAAAATTATTTGCAAAACATATATCCAACAAAGGACTTGTATCAAGAATATATGAAAAGAAATCTTAACTAATAATTTAAAAAACACATTTTTTAAATGTACAAAATACCTGAATGGACATTTCACCAGATATATAAATGGCCAAATAAGTATATAAAAAATGTTCAACAACATTAGCGATTAGAGAAACGCAAATTAAAACTACAATGAGATACTTTTAAAACCCCACTAAAAAGGCCAAATTTAAAGAAACAAACAATACCAAGTACTAATGAGGATGTGGAGGAATTAAAACTCATAAACTGCCACTGGGAATACAAAATGGAAAACAGTTTGGCAGTTTATTATAAAATTAAACATTTGCTGTACTTAACTAGTATATATGCAGCAAATCCACTCCTTGGGTAAATGCCCAGAAAAATGATAACACATGATCACATAAAAACTTGCACATGACTGTTCATAGTAGTTTTATTCATAATAGCCAAAAATTGGAAACTCAAATGCTCATTAACCCATCAATTAATGACTAGACAAATTACAGCATATCAATACAATGGTATATTACTCAGTAAAAAGAAAAAAAAAGGAATGAGCTACTGATATAAGCAACAACACAGATGAATCTCAAAAGCATTATGCTAAATGAAAGCCAGACACAAAAGACGACATAACTATGCTTCCATATATACATAAAATTCTAGAAGAAGCAGAACTATTATAGAAAGCAGATCAGTGGTTGCCAGTGGCTAAGAAATTGGGGGAGAAGATTAACTACAAAGAGATACAAGAGAACTTTCTGGGGATGATGAAAATGTACTATGACTGGTGGAAGCTACATAACTATACACATTTGTCAAATTTGTCAAATTGTTCACTTAAAAATAGTAAATTTTATTGTATATTAATTACACCTCATTAAAGCTGACCAAAAACAAACAACCCAACTGGCTTGCAGAACTCTTGCATCCTCCTGTCCATTTAATGCAAAAAGGTTCTGAGACCTCCTCTTTTTTTCTTATCAAAATATATTTTTTTACATCAACTATTTCTGTTTATTGCGAAAGCTTAACCCATCATCACTACACAGATACCTCCCAAATCCACACCTTTGGCCAACTCCTCTGCAGAACATTAGTCTTAGTTTCCAAATGCCTGGTGGACATCACTATGCTTCCCACCCCCAATTCACCACGTCCAAAATTAACTTCACCATCTCTTCCAGCTTCCCTACCCCTTAATGCTCTCCTACTCATCCTCCTACATCCTTACAAAACCAGCTCCTTCTGATACATCACTCAAATACGAAGTCAAAACTGTAGTCTTTGACTCAAGTCTTGCCTGATTTGTTATTGTGTACCTGTCTCCATCACAACTCTACAAAAAGACTTAAGCTTTTCAAGGCTGGTACTCTGTACTGCTCTCTCTTTTGTCCATTTAAGCCAGGAGTCCCCAAACTCCAGGATGCAGACCAGTATAGGTCTGTGGCCTGTTAGGAACTGGGCCACACAGCAGGAAGTGAATGGCGGGAGAGCAAGTGAAGCTTCATCTGTATTTTCAGCCTCTCCCGAGTGCTAGCATCACTGCCTCGGCTCCACCTCAGATCATCAGGAGCACCCATCCTCTTAGAAGCACCCATCCCTAGTGCCAAAAAGGTTGGAGACCACTGCTTTAAGCCACTGGCACCCTACCATACTTGCTGCAGGGACTCGGGAACTCCCTGCAGCAGATGAATTAATTCTGGCCTAAGCTGTCTACAGAGAAAAAAATTATATAGCCCACGGAGGCTATAAGGATAAAACAGATAATAGATTGCATTCTTCTTTTTTTGTTATATATCTAACTCCGATGGAAGAGATTTCTTTTTTTTAAGAAAATGCTCAAAATCCATGAAACCCACAAGACCTACAAGACCATTTTCAGTACAACATTCCTCTGCTTACAAATTCACAATAATTTTAAATGGGTTCTGGGCTAGGCATTCTCTATTTGTCTCCAGTTTCCTGAAACTTAATCTCTGCCTTCAATGCTCTGCTTTGTACTCTCTGAGGCTGACCTCTAGGACTACACTGCCCAAGATCCCCTGACCTCCAGTTGGGTCAGGCCAATGAGAAGCACTAGCAGGACATTAGAGGATGAGAAGAAAACGAAATCAGAATCTTTGTTTCCCTAGCTCCCTCCCACCTCAGAACCATTCCTCTATGGCCACAGGTCCTATCCACTGCCTTAGCTTCCATTGCTCCAGCTCTCATCTAGCTTCAGTGTTCCTGTTCTTGCCCCGCTGGCTTAAAAGTATCAATGGCTTCCAGATATAGCCAGGCCTTGGAATTTCACCATCCCTTGTTGCTTCCCTTGTTGCTTTCCTTAATCCTACCCAAACCTCTATAACTAGTCGATTTATTTCCTGCCAGAATCTTGAGTGATATAGCTCTACAGGCTTAAAATTCTCACTCTGCTTTCCAAGACTCAAAATCAACTGTTTTCTCCAACCTATCAAATCTTAACCACCCCATGCTCCTTTCTCAGCAGCCTTCTGCTCTAGACATACAGGCATCCCTACCAGTCCTTACCATCACAACTCACATGGCATGTGCTCACTCCTATCCTTACTCATGCTACTGCCTCTAGAATGCCCACCTCTCTTCCTCTCTACCTAACAAATCCTATATACTTTCTTCAAGTACTAATTCAGATCCACCACCTCCCCCCATATTTAAACCTGTTCTAATAAGCTTAACACAGAATTATCTTCCTCATCTTAGAATTTCCATTTTTCTTACATAGACATACTTGAAACTGTAAAAATAAATGTTAAGTATTGTATTGTATGGTCTCTAATTGTTCACCATACACACCACAAAGGGAAGTAATTTGAACTATTTTAAGGTCTTCTTTTTATATTCCATCATGGAAGTTAGTGTAACATGAGAAATACAGTAACTCTTGTTGACAAATACTAGTTATTTTACATCACTACAATGTTCTAACACAAAAAGTTGATGATAACTAGCTATAAGCAAATTTACTTTTTTTTTTTTCCAGTATAAAGATTCTAAACAATGGCTGCTGTTAACCTTGGGGTTTTTAGAATATTAATGCACTTTTTAATGAAAGAATCCTTGGGAACAAAAAAAAGTAACACAAGTTATCAATTTGTCAGGTTCAACAAACTTATGCAAATAGATACAGTTAGTATACAAATGAAAACAAAAATGTCAGCACATGCAGGATTCCTAAATTTGTAGATGACCATATCCACGAATCAGACAATAGACTTCAACAAAAGTACATTTTCTAGAGGCATGAAGAGGCCAGTGGTCCTCATCACATATTGTTTGTCAGTAAACTCTCCTCTCCCTTCTTTACAACCTTTAATTTGCTAGCACCTAAAGCCTAAGTCATGGCAACCATAACATTTTTTGGTAAATTTATCCTCACTCGACTCCCAAAGATATATCCAATTGATACTTTGAAAACTCATTCTTATGAGGGTCCCTAAAATAAAGAACAGAGAAAATAGCAAAAATGTTGGAAGTAGGTACTATGGCTAGCTCCTCACACAATCTCTGAATATCAATGTGAATATGACTTTGAAAAGACAAAAACAAAACTTAAAAGACTATCTGAAAGATCTAATGCTATCAAAAGAAATGGGTTAGCGGAGACATAATAATACCAAATACTAACTGGCTTAAAGTAAACTTTTTATCTCTTTGTCAAAAAAAAAAAATCAGAGGGATATATCCTAGCATATTTACTAATAAACTAAGGTCATTCCTATTTGCATATCTTTTTTAAATCTTCTGTATCTCTATATTATTTTTAACAAAGGCATTCCTATTTGTTGCCACCAGGAACTTGACAAGAATATGCAAAATTTATCCACAGTAGGAAGGTCTACTAGACAGAAACAACAGTGCTTATAAGGGACTCAGAACCAAGAATAGAATGAGGATATGTAAACATTTATAATACAATATGATAATGTTGCATAATAAAGTTATCCAGCAAGAACTATGGATAATACTAAGGGAATGAAGAGGACAGAATGGCCAGGATGCAAGAGACATCCCAAACTCTGAGTTGGGAGAGGAGGACTTAAAATAAAAGAGAAATAATGTATTGGGGTTGTGAGGTGAATTTTAAGGCTATTTAGAAGACTAGGCTCAATGAGACTAGGCTCAATCAACATTTTCACATTGCAGCTTTAATCTTTCACACTGCAGTTTTAATCAAGAAATACGGTATTGCTTAAACTAGGAAATGTCCTATTCACTGTGACCTTGTTTAGAATAGTGAAAAGGAAAAAAAGGTAAAAAACAAAAAGGGGAAAGAATCTAAAGTCAATCAATAAGAAATGGTTAAATAAATTATATACACACACTTGGATTCAAGGCAATCATTAAAATGAATGAGGAAGATCAATAATTATCTGTACTGTATTGAATTGGAATCATAATCATGATATATTAAGTTAAAAATACACAAAGATGTAGATTAGGCAATTCCACTCCCAGGTTTATATCCAAAAGAATTGAAAGCAGGAAATCAATCAGATATCTGTTCATAGCAGCATTATTCACAATAGCCCAAAGACAAAAACAACCCAAGTGTCCATAAACAGATAATGGATAAACAAAATGTGGTATATACATACAATGGAGTATTAGTCACAAAAAGAAATGAAATTTTGATACATGCTACAACATGGATGGAACTTGAAAATATTATGCTTAGTGAAATAAGCCAGACATAGAAGGGCAAATATTGTATGATTCCCCTTATATGAAGAACAAAGGATAGGCAAATTCATAGAGGAAGTAAAATGGAGGTTACCAGAGGCTGAGGGGAGAGGGGAAAAGAGAATTATTGTTTAATGGGCACAGAGTTTTTATTGGGGATGATGAAAGAGTTTTGGATATAGATAGTAGTGATGGTGACACAACATTGTGAATGCACTTAATGGCACTGAATTGTCCAGTTTACAACTGCTTTATATATTAAATATGTCATCCATTCTTTACCACACACACAAAAAATAATATATAGAACAGTCTGCAGTATGCCATCATTTGTGTAAAAAGAGAGTATATGAATGTATGACTGAAGGGGTTTAGAGTCTCTGAAAAGACATACTAGAAACTGCTAACAGTTAACCCTGGTTAAAACTAGGAAAGTGAACATAGGGTACAAAAGGGAGATATACTGTAATCCCCTTTGTACTATGTGGATATATTGCTGTAACTCCCTTTGTACTATGTGGATATATTACTTAAGAATATCTATTTTATTAAGGAAAAAAAAAAAGCATTATCTAGGCAAGGATAATCTTCCATGGATATTAAAACCACTGGGAAAAGGTTGTGGGAAAGAGGATTTTCACACAATCTCAACGTACCACCCTACATCACTTATTAGTTATAAAGGGGAAAAAATGCATTTACAGTGAAGTGATTTGGTAGCAGTCAACACCTGAAATAAGTGATCAAATTTAGCATCATCTATAATGGAAAAAAAAATGGCATTAAGTGTCCTCTAAGGTGATACAAAATGTACACACCATCTATACAGAGTTCACGCAACAAATGTTTAGCCTGAATATATAATCTTAAAGAAACAATGAGCGAATTCAGATTGTAGAGCATTATTTAAGACAAATGCTCTAGATTCTTCAATAAAGTTAATGCCATTCTTAAAAGGCAGGTGACTTATACAGATTAAAAGAGTCGAAAGAGACATAAAAACCAAAGCAAAAGTGAATCTGATTGGATCCTGGATCAGAAAAAAAAAAACGTTATAAAATATATGTAGAAGACAACTAGAAAAATTTAAATACAGACATTGCATATTAGATAATAAATTCAGGTTATTTTCCTTAGGCATGATAAAGGTATTGTGGTTATGCTGGATAATGTCATTATTAGGAGATGTACACTGGAATATGAGGGTAGAGAATATCTTGGTAACTACAATTTACTCTCACTTAAACAAAAATTGAATGTGTTTAGAGAAAGAAAAAAAAGTAACTGCAGCAATATGTTACAATCTGTGAAACTAGGTAAAATGTACATGGGTACCTACAGTACTATTCTTCAACCTTTCTATAGATCTGAGAAATTTTCAAATGGAGGAGGGCAGAAACAGCTGACAACAATGTAATGTAAAGGAGGAAAAAAGATTATCTTTTATGATAGAATCACATATAGGAGTTAATTGGTAAGTATAGTTTTTCCATTATTAAAGCTGTCCTTCTTGATGGAGCATATGTACTAAACTCATTTATTCCCAAAGTATCTGTATATTAAGCAAGTCTCACTTTTAATTTCCTTATAACATAATCATTTTCCTTTAAGAAATAATAGTGATATTACCACATTTATAAACTGAGTTGATTTATAAGTCTTATTCAAAAAGCAGACAGAAAAATATTGCTCCCATAAACATAAACAAAATGTTGCCTACCCTTCCTCAGAAAATAAAAGACAGACAACAAGATGACAAGTTTACTTAAGTTTGTGCTCTGTACGAACTACACAGAAGGAAGCTAAAGGGCAGAGAATACCTGGGTTCAACAAAAGTGAATAGGCAGAACTATCCATCTCTTAAGTCTTCAACCTACGTCTTCATTGTTTTAAAATAGTATTAATTCCTATATATCAGAGAACATAAAGGCAAATCTCTACTGTAACATGACTGAAGGGAAATTATAGCAGGAAAAAGCTAACTGGCAAAACTGATTTGGAAATGAGCTTAACTATACCTGAATATTGTCTATTGTCTTGAGAATTTACTTTTAAATAAAACAAGGCTGCACTATGAAGACCTGACTCAGGAGGAAGTAAGGAGCTTCTCTTATTCTCTCATCTTGAATCCTACCTAACTCCCTCCTGAAAATCTCTCAGGTTGACAGAAAATGTTAGAATTTGAAAATAAATCCAACCTTGTGGAATTAAGCGAGCTGTACATTTGCTGTATGTACACTTCTATGAATATGCGTTATGCTGTGATGGTTTTTAAAACACTTTTTAATGAAATACCCAAGTGCCATATGCTAAAAATTATAAGACATAGATAAAAGAAATCAAAGGACATCTAAATAAATGGAGAGACATGCCATGTTCCTAGAAGAATAAACATAAAAATGTCAGTTATCCCCCAAACTGATCTATAGATTTAATAAAATACCTATCAAAATCCCAGTAAGATTTTTGTAGCTATAGACAATCTTATTTTAAAATTCATATGAAACAGCAAAGGATAGCATAGCTAAGCTCATAAGCCTTATCTTCAACTTACAACCAACAAGGAAACATTGAGAGATGTAAATAAAATATAACCCACTCCTCAAAAAGAAAAACATTAAAATAAGACCATCTCAAAAATCTGCTTGGGCAAAAAGAGTGATTAACAAAGCAAACTACTAGAAGCTGTCAATAAAACAGAAAGCAAAATATGCTAAAATACTGACTTTAAGTATAAAAATCCATTCTACGACCAACACAATAGACCCCTTTCCCCTCTCACCACTCCAACAGCACTGATAATCAGAGATAGTTTCTCACACACTCACAAATGCACTCTCACACACACAAACATTCTAAAAATCCCCACATATAGGGTGCTCCAAAGGAACTATACTTTATTCTTCTTAATGTGTACTTAAAGAGGTCTGTTACTTATCTTTTAATCCAGTATAGTATGAAAAAAGTTTTTTCCTATAAAACTACAAAACAATCAATAATCCCAAATTCCACATAAAAACAGTAAAAATAAGCTTTATACAATTCCTTGCCTCCTTAAATTAACCTAATCCCAGATTTTTTTTATTTGTTCATCTAGCCTTTACTAACAGGTCAACTATCAGGAAGCGGGAGGCGCGGCTGGTGAAAGGGCTGACTATACAGCCCAGTTTACCCAGGACATTATCATTTTATGCCTGTTGTGCCAGCATGTACCTTTTTTCTATGGTAGAAGCAAAATACCAAATGCCTATGGATATTCTCTTTTAAAAATACAATATTTTAGGTTATAAAGCAGCAAATAGATCTAGAAAACATCTAAAGAACTATACATTAGAATTTAATAGTGGTTACTCTGCATGATGGGACAGTTTTCACTTTTTTCTTTTTATCTCTCTATACTGTCTAAAAGATTGGTTTTTACAAGAGCATATATTACTTTTGATACTTAGGAGGAAGAAGTTATTTCCATTTGTTAAAATGCAACTTTTCTTTCTGACTCAAATCCTCAACTCATTTCAAAAGCATGCAATTCTCTTCTTTAATATCTGATTTTCATCAAGAACTAAGGCGATGTGATATAGTGTAGAAAACTTTAAAAGATGCAGACATCTAAATTCAAGAACCAGCTTTGCTGTGGAAAACATGGAACCTACCAACATACCTTTCAAGGTTGTTTAGAGGATCAAATGAGAATCCATGTTAAAGTGCTTTAATGTAATAGACTATGTGAGCTATGTTTATTACTACAAGCACATGAACAAATTATGTAACCTCAGATTTCATATATAAAATGAGGGAGTCTTATTAAATGAGCTCCAATTCACTTCTAAGTCTGAAATTCTGGCAGTAACAATGCTCCTTTAACTCAGCCTTCTACCTGCGTATCTCTTTGGGAGGTACAGCTTTTTTATGAATAACAGTTTCCAGGTCTCCATGTTTTCTATCTTCAGTAGGACACAGCCCATACTTCACATTTTTCTCTTTTGGTCCTGATTTTCTGAAAGTTAAAGAAAATGTGTCTGTTCCCTCCAAAAAGACTTTAAATCCTCTTCTAATCTAATGTTTATTTCATGATTTCCATCTGCCATATCTTGCAGTGTAGAGTAGTGGCTATGTACATGGACTCTGGAGCCAGGCTGCCTAAATTCAGATCCTGGCTCTGCTATGTCACCAACTCTGCAACATAATCTTGAATAATTTACTTAATCTCTCTGTGTGCCTCAATTTCATCACTTGTAAAATTGAGATAAAAATAGTGTGCCTACAACATAAGGTTGTTGTAAAGACTGAACAAATTAAATGATATAAAAAGGACCTAAACAGTGCATGGCATGTAGTAAATGTTATAGATGACTGAAGTCCTTTCCTAACACTGCTCCCCTAAAAGTATAATGTTTACAGGCTAAGATAAAACAACCAACCAACATTTGCCTCTTACTTTTATCTCATTGAACAATGCCTTATTATTATTTATCTATCAAAAATTTCTCCACATCATTGTAGTGAAGTCATACACACTCTTTATCATCAGACATTTTTCTAGTTATTCTGTGTTCAAATCTTCTAATCCAACATTTCTCAAAAATTGTTTCCTCTAAAAAATTTGTCCCACTAGTTCTTCAAGATGTTGAAGGGGAAAAAGCTTCAGTGATCAAATAAATTTGGAAAAGTCTGAGTTAATGTTAAACAAGTTTTTTTCCTATATGTCTTTTAATGTTAATATGTATTGTTAAATTCCAAAAGAGGATAAAGTGCATGTTGTTTACCAAGTTTATTTGGCCTCAAAAGCCTTTCTGTCAAGGAATTACATTGAGAAACACTGCTTCAGTTCTTTGACAACCTTTAATACAAAATATACTGTTTTGTAAATTCAATATTTTTTTACATAGTATAATTTTTTTTTAATTTTGTTTTTTTATTAGTTTTAAGTATACAGTACATTGGTTAGACATCTATACAGTTTATAAAATAATATCTCTACTTGCTCATTCTCTCCTCTGGCTCTCCACCTAGCTGTTACATTAATGCTAACTGCAATCCCTATGCTGTGCTCCTCATCCCTGTGACCATCAGCTACTAATCTGTACTTCTTTAACCCTTCACCCTTTTCTCCTAGCCCTCTAACTCCCCTCCCAATTCAATATTTTTAAATCTGATTCACACACAAGGTCTGTTCAAATCCATGCTGAAAAATCTGGCTCAAGAATAATACCTGCTGTCCTGCATGAATCACTTAAAATTTCTGAACAGGAACACTGACCTCTAAAAAGAACAAACACCAATGACCAGCTACACACACTAGGTCACAAACTGTTATTGCACAATGGATGCTAACCTATTTATTGGCCAAACATCCTTTAAACAGTCTAGTTATTTAATATTCTCAAGTTTTCTCTGAATTTGCAATAAGGACTTGCACTCTTCCCTTAAAGGAATTCCACCGCAGAACTTTGTCAAATCATCCCAGAACCAGTTCTAACATAAATATGATGCCCTAAACATACAATTTAGGAACAGTAGAATTTCACTATTTGGCAATCTCTGATCAACTAATAAATTAGGCAATGATCACCAATAGCCATAGAATCACAGAGGGATAAAACTTCCTGATGGAAACTAAACCATTCTTATTAAGTACGCTTACTAAAAAAAAAAAAAAAAAAAAAAAAAACACTTTAATCCCCCCCAAAATCTCACAAACCTATCAGTTTACAGGAAATTCAGGAGACAAAACATGTTAAATGACATTAGAGATATGCAATCAGCAAAATGGGAAACTTCTCAGGGCAAACCACCTTGTTTCTTCAAAAAATTTTAAGGAGGGAAAAAAAAAAGAGATGGAGAAGTTCAAAGATTAAAAATGATTTAATAACATGTCAAACAACTGGAAAATACAGAGCTTATTTGGATCCCACGTCAAGCAAACTAAATGTATTTAGAAAACAATAAAAAAATATGAAACCTAATTACATATTTGATGATACTAAGAATTTGCTACAATTTTTTGTGGTATGGTAATGGTATTATGCTTATTTTATAAAGAGATTATCTTTTAGAGATCCATACTGAACTATCAGAAATTTACAAATTAAATATGTCTGAGATTTGGTTCAAAAAAGTACAGGGATTGGGGGTGGGGTGGTGGTAAACAGAAATATAGAGGAAACAAAACTGCTATAATAATTCTTGAAATTCAATGATGAGTACATTAAAGCTCTTTATACTATTCTCGCTACTTTTCTATTAACATATGTTTAAAATATTTTGTAATAAAAACATTTTTTAAAAACCCAAAAATGCTGTCTGGGAAATTGAATTACCTGCCTAGGACTGCAAAAGTCACTACATATTCCCAAATCAGATTAGTGCACAGTCAGGCATAAGTGAATGTAACTTTAATACGACCAAATAATATTTATAAAGTACTATAAGAAATTATTTGACATGAATTTCACTAACACTCAACATGCTAAACTCTCCTATATATAGTTATTCTTTTTTACAAGCCCATTAATATCTAATCAAGTTTTCCATGAAAAAAAATAGTGTTTAAGTATGATTTATTTTTTAACTTTTCTTTATTAAATAAAGCAACGGTCACAGAAAAAAACTTGCACACAATATTGCAGAGTCATTGCTACCTTCCTAGTCCTATGTGCCTATGGTACTTCTGGAATTTACCATCAGCAGACTTATTGCATAAGCGCTCCACCTCACTGAGCTCCAAACAGGACTAGTTTTATGTACAAAAAACCCTTTCCTGCCTTCCTACTTTAAATGAAGAGCCAAACCAACAGATGGCAGACCAAGAGGGGAGAGGGTGGTGATAGGAGGCAGTTACAAGAGAGCAAGGAGAAAAAATAACAGAACTGAAAGATACTAAGAATACAAAATATTCAGCAATTCTTTAGATTTTTGCAAAACAAAGTCACATTTTGTCAAACATCAATTACTTTAAAGTGATATGATTCTATGAATTTGCATTTGACTTTATTTCCTTATACAGATACCTTTAAGAGTTTTGAAAAGTCCCTTTTAGTATCTCAAACCAATTTAAAGTAACCAAAGCAATTAAAACTATTTCCAAAATGAACAAAGGAAACAGGGAACATAGTAAACGGTACTCGATAGTTCACTAACGTTGTTACATCAGCCTTTTCAGAAGCTAATCACACTTTCTTTCTTGACCTCAAAATAGTAAAGCTCTCCATCCCTATGCTAATCTACAATACAATCAAAACAGCATCAATATTACTGTAGCCTAACTGGTAGGTTTTCATTAAAATATTAATCTTAAAAAAAAAAATTACAACAGTGTTGATATGAGAATTGTAGTTTTTACATAAATTACATTTCTTAAAAATGCCTAGGTTTTTGATTTAACATACATTAAGAACATGTCAATTACAACAGGCCATCTTTGCCCATTCATCATGCCACAGATCTAGCAATTCAAGGGCTCCTTCTTCAGGCAGCTACCTCTCTGTGGAAGCTTGTCAAATGGCAGAATATCTACTCTGCCTATCTCACAGAGGTGTTAAAAGGATCAACCAAGAAAATGTTTGCCAAAGTCCTTTGTAAATTAAAACTATATACTAATGTAAATCATTATTATTTTACAACTTGTTTGCATGTTAGACAGGTAGCAGACTAAAGCAGCTACTTAATATTAGTTACTTAATATTATTGGGTTTCAAGGTCTACCAAGAAAATCTTCATACTTCGGGGTATAAAGATTCACGAACCTTCACCTTTCTATTGCAAAGTCCATTACTTAACCTCTTTGTGCTTCAATTCCCTTATTTGCAAAATAAATGAGTTAAATTGTGGTTTAAAAAATAAGATAGTTCAATGAGATTTAAACATGGTCTAAATAATAATAAAAGTGCTTAGAATAATGCCTGGTGCACAGTAAATGATCAATAAGTATTACATGCATTTGTCTACTCCACCACATCACCTTCACTAAATTACATAAATCTCTCCATCATGCTCCTTAATTAGTTTCAAAAGAATGAGCAATTCTGAGAAAGCAGAAACTATGACCATATCACTGACAAAATTTCATTATACTGTATATGACTGGACACTTGGTTATATAAGAAAGATCAAAGATAAATTTATATAAAAGATACTGGCTCCCACATGCTTTTAAATTATATTAAAACATAGATAACATAACCTTCCTAGTTCTAGATTAGGTTATCCTATATTTCTAATACTATCAGTTAGCAAAGCTGCAATTACCCATGACCAAACAGTTTCATGGTACAGCGACTAACAAAAATGGTCTTAAAACATGGCGAAATTTAAAAGGGCTCCTATAAATGCTACTACATTAAGTTTTAAAAAGAAAAAAAAAATCTTGGAAAACAATGTACCCACCCCGCCCCAACCAAAATCAATACAGACTTTAAAATCAAGAGTTAGAATATGGAAAAATAAAACAAGGGAGAAAAAGGAACCCTTATACATTGTTGGTGGGATTGAAAATTGGTACAGCTGCTATGGAAAAGTCTGGAGGATTCTCAAAAAATTAAAAATGGATCTACCCTTTGACCCAGCAATTGCACTTGTGTATTTTATTCAAAGAAAACTAAAACGATAATTCATAAAGATCTATGCACCCCAATATTCATGGCAGCACAATTTACTATAGCCAAGATATGGAAGCAACCTAAATGCCCACCAAGAGACTATTGGATAAAGAAGTTATGTTTCATATATACAATGGAATATTATTCAGCCATTAAAAAAGGTGAAATCCTACCATTTGCAATGACATAGATGGACCTAGAGGTTATTATGCTGAGTGAAATAAGTCAGAGAAAAATACCATATAATTTTACTTATATGCAGAATTTAAGGAACAAAAAGAACAAGCTAATCAAAAACAGACTCACAAATATAGTGGACAATGTGGTGATGGGCAGAGGGGAGGAGGGGTTGGGGGGCTGGGAGAATGGGGTGAAGGGTTAAAGAGGTACAAATTAGTAGTTGATAGATGATCATGGGGAGGGGGAGCATGGCATAGGGAATGTAGTTAGCATTAATATATTGGCTAGGTGAAAAAACAGAGAGAAGGAGCAATTAGGGGGACTGTTTTATAAACTATATAAATGTCTAACCAATGTACTATATACTTGAAACTAATTAAAATTTAAAAAAACTAAAAAAAAAAAAAATAAGGAAAAATAGCTTGCCAGAGCAAGAAGAAATACTACATTAACTTCACTACCATTATAATTAGTGGACAACCAAAGAGTGTGTTAAACACTGCAATAAACACAAGAACTGAACTCTGAGCTTGTTTTTTACATATTACGTAGCACATCCTATATACAATTATGTGCTCCTGATAACATTATAAATTCTAAAACTGAACATTTCATGTGTGAGTAGTCAATGCACAAAATCCACAATTTTGTTTAACTGACTTAATATAAGTTTTCCTTTGGCGTAAACCCTTAAAAGGTAGAATCACTTAATCTAAGTTTCAGACAATTTTACTCCACAGACAGCTTCCTAGAGCAGCATCCTTAACTTACTATGTGCCAGGGTCTTTTCTAAGCACTGGAATGAACACGACATACGAGGTTCCTACTCTCAAGGAGTTTACATTATAGTAAGGAAGACAAAGAAAGAGCAAGTAGTCATGTAAGTCATTAAATTTCAGGAAACATAAGTGCTATAAAAAAAAATAATAAAGCACTTTTCTATAGTGTCATCACTGAAGAGTTCTCTGAAGAGGCAGACTTTGAGAACTCCTCTTTAAGCAGACACCTGACTGATGTGAGGGGAGCAGGCAGTACAAAGACCTGAAGGAAGAGCACTACAAGCAGAGCAAGAACAAATACTAAGCCCAGGGAATACACCTGGCATGATCAAAGAATATAGGGAAGTTTGATGTAGCAGAAGTAGAGTGAACAGAGAAAGGTAGACAGGGACTAATTACATCATGTAGGACCTTGTAAGTCATAGCTAGGAAAACTGGCTATTTTAATTGTAAGTCATTATAAAGTATTAAATAGAGGAGTGGCCTAGCTCATTGACAGTTAAAAAGACCATCCTAACTATGAAGTGCAGAATAGCTGTAGGAGGTCAAGCGAGAAAGCAGGGAACCCGGTTAAGAGATTATTGTAATTAGCTAAGCCAATGAGGAGGTGGTTTAGACCAGAGTAATAACGTAAAGATAATATGTGACCAGATTAGAAACATATTCGAGAGATAGGGCCAAGAGGATTTGCTGATGGGCCAGTTATAGGGTATTAAAAAAAAAAAAAAAAAAAAGAATCACAGGTGACACCTAGGCTTTTAGCCTCAGTAACTACTTAAATGGTCCTGCCATTTACTAAGTAGTTTCATAGGAAATAATGATAAGACTCACACCTTTTGTATTGTACAAATTTAGTCTGAAATGCTTATTAGAAAACCAAATGAGACACAGAATAAGCAGATGAACTTTGACACTGGACCTGAAGGAAGGCGTCTGTGTTGAAGATATAAATGTGGGAGTCAATTGCATATAGATAGTTTTTAAAGTCATAGAATTGGATAAATGTAGACTAGAAAAACTTATTTGTTTAATCCTCACACAGCCCTATGAAACAGCAACTATTATTATTCCCATTTTATAGATTAGGAAACTGAGGCTAACACATTAGTAGTTGTCCAACATTACACTGCTAATAAGCAATGGAATTAGGAGGAAAACAAAAAACAGGTCTGACTACAATGACCATGACCTTTCTAAACTGGAGTTTGTCATTGAACCACAGAACTTGAATACTGAAATGAACATTTTCTCAGTTCTCCCAAGGATGGTACATAACTGTGCCATTCTAGATGCACTGCAGAGAAGTTAATTCTCTACATACAATTAATGTCCACATATCTTAGAACATTAGGATTTAGTTCTTTCATGGAACCCTAGTTGAGAAAAATACTACTACTCTATTATCATTATTATTATCCAACCGCCACCACCACAACCACCACCACCACTACTAGGAGTCATTTAAAATGAGAGACTGATGAACATAAATTACTATCCTGTGACTTTCCATGGCCTTCTCTTTGTAACCTGTAAAATCAAGTGTTATTTGGGGGTTTTATAGCACCAAAGGTGATTTTACTTTAATTAAGACTACATCAGACCTCTATTGATTCCATTCACAATGTCAGTTCATCAGAAACCACTAGAATGTCAGCTCCTCCAGTGCAAGAATCTTTGTTAATGTGTTTCAAACACCTAAAGAGTGCCCTTTCTAGGAAAGAACCTAAATTTCCAGCATCACTGGGTAGAACTTGTTACCTTGTAAGATAAGGATGTGTTTCATGTTTTCTTTGTTTCTTGGCACCACTAAAATCTGACAAGAGTCTCCCAAACCAGAACTTTAAACTCTCAATTTCATCTTCCTTAAAACTGGCCTAAAGTTCCAGATATGGCCACTACTGGTCAAAAAAAAAAAAAAAAAAAAAAAAAAAAAAACCCTACCACAAGTAGTTATTCTTTGGTAAATTCTACAAGTATTTCAGAGCACAGGTATTATGAATCAATGCAGCACCTTCATTAAATGCAAAGGTTTCAAATGAATAATTCTGGCTAGAAAATGCATTCCAATAGATTTCACCTGCACAAAATAACCTACATGTATCACTACAATACTAGTAGACAATGTATATCATCATCAAGCTATAAAAACCTGCCTACTGCAGGCATTAAGTGCCCTTCCACAACAGGTTCAGGTCACTTAAAAGACTACAGAGCATTTTTTAAAATGCTCTGGCTAGATAAATGGTAGGTAGATAGATCGATCGATCGATCGATCGATATATCAACATTCTGTTGGTGAGGCTGTGGGGAAAACAGGTGCTGTCATACATTGCTGGTGGAAGTGCAAATTAGCACAATACTTCTGTAGAAAAACTTTGCAATGCCTAACAAAACTACGTATGCACTTAACTTTTGACCCAGCAATCCCACTTATAGGAAATCATCTTGAAGGTACACCTCTAAGAATACAAAACTATGTATGCACAGGTCATTTACTGCAACCTTGTTTATAACTGCAAAACATAGGAAACAACCTAAATGCCCTTCCTTTGAAGAATGGTTGAATAAATTAGGATATATTCACACAGTGGAGTAGTGCACAGATATAAAAAAGAGTTAAGAATGTCAAAAGAATATCTCTTCGAAAGAATGAATGGGTTTGGTGATTTCTAGGATGTACTGTTAAGTGAAAAAAGTAAAGTTCAAAAGAGATCTATAACAAGGCACTCTTCATATAAGAGGAAATAAGAAAACAGTTGGGCAGTTCCTCAAAAAGTTAAAGAGTTACCATATGACCCGGTGACTCCTGTGTGTGTGTAAATTGGAAACATATGTCCACACAAAAACTTGTACATGAATGTTCATAGCAGTATTATTTATAGAAGCCAAAAACTGGAAAACCTAATGTCAATCAATGCATGAAAGAACAAAATGTGGTATATCCATACAATGAAATATCATTCAGCCATAAAAAGGAATGAAGCACTGACACATGCTACATAAACCTTGAAAAAATTATGCTAAGTGAAAGAAGCCAGGCACAAATGTCCACACATATGATTCCATTTGTACAAAATGTCCAGAATAGACAAATTCATACCGATAGTAAATTAGTGGTTACCAGGGGCTGGGGAAGGGGAAATGAGAAGTGACTGCTAATGGACACATGGTTTCTTTGGTGGGGGGGATGATGAAAATGTTCTCGAATTAGATAGTGTTGATGGTTGCACAACTTTGTGAATATACTAAAAACCACTAAATTGTACACTTCAAATGCATGAGTTTTATGGTACATGAACTGTATCTCAATAAAAAAAAAACTATGAGAAAAAAAGATACAACACACCATATATTCATTTATGTAAAAGAAATAATGGAAGTATAAACCAGAAACTGAAGAAATTCTCTAAGTATATCTTTTTATGTAGTAATGTTTAGTAATAGTAATGTTTTATGTATAAAAATAAATAAATAAATAAATAATGAAAACTGAACGGGACTAGGGCGAACCCAAAATAGAAAACAAAAGGTAAGAAAAGAATCTAATTACATTACAGATGAATAAAATAATCACATTAAAAGGAGTGGGGAATAAAAGAACTAACCTAAGTAACTTTGGAAAACAGTATTTTGAGTCAGATACTATAAGGCTAAAGCTATACACAAATACAGCATCCTAATTAGCAAATATGTTTCTCATAAGCGTATGGGTTAGCAATTGTAACTACTTGCTGTGCATTTTAAAAGTGAATAAATAAGTTAGCATACTATAAATAATGAGTGCCAGGTCTCTCCAGAAAAAAGTTACAAATAAGAATAGGGAAAAAGATGGAACAAAACTTGTGATGTTGGATTGGAATAGAAGATATCAATATAAACTCATGTTTTTTAATATACAAAGAGAAAGATATAGAAATAAAAGTGTGTGTGCATGCACACATGCACGCACCTGCATGCACTCACTGACGTGCATGGGCAGGTTAATGTATAAACATATATTTCCTAGCTCCATCCTGACACCCAAATGAGCACACCTAACATCCAGATCTTCATTTAAATTCTATTCTCCAATAAAAGGAATCAGAGCTCGTTAGAGAAGTAGTTGATGCCAGGACTGGTACAAAGAAAGATACAAGATGAGCATGGAATAACCCGTGATGTCAGAATATAAAGAAGTGCTCAAAAAAGGATGGATGCCAATCTGAAAGAGCTCCTAATTGCCAAATTTAGAACAATCTGAGCAATAAAATAACACTATTGGATTATAACCTGTAGAATAAAATAAATACCCATGAGATCACACTTATATAAATAATTGAATAAATAAATCAAAAAGGGATAACTCTTCTTTACAGAAGAATCCCAAAAATTAAATGCAAAAAGAATGAGGGAAATATAAAATCACCATTATGCAAACATCTCAGTTATAACTGTCGTAGACAAGATAAAACAATGGATGCCAAAATCAGTGGAAGAAAGTTTGCGGGAAAACGGTATATCTGCGTAGTCTCAAAGTATCAAGAACAGTTAACTTTACACTTGGTGAATTCAGCAGAGGCCACTTTAACAAAGCCAATGTTAAATATCACTAGAGGTTAAGACATTTCAATACCATATATCCTCTAATATGATGCACTGAGAAAGACTTTCACTTCTGTGGTTTTCTTGCAAACATGCATAACCTCAATCCAATCATGAGAAAAACATCATAACCTTAATCTAATCATGACAAAACCAAAATGGGAAAAATTCTACAAAATAACTGATGAGTTGTCAAGATCATGAAAGACAAGGAAAAAAATGAGGAACTGTCACAGATTAAAGGAGACTAAGAAGACACAATAACTAAATGCAATCAATGGGATCCTGGATTAGATCCTGAAACAGAAAAAAAAAGGCATTAGGGAAAAAACTGATGGAATTCAAATAAAGTCTGTAGTTAATAGTATTATACCAATGCTGATTTCCTGATTTTGATCATTGTACTATTGTTATGTAAGTCATCAACATTAGGGGATGCTGTGTGAAGTGTATATGAGAACTCTGTACTATCTTTGCAACATTTCTGTAAATCTAACATTATTTCCAAAAGAAGTTAAAAATAAATAAAATCCATCAATCAATCATCTTATGCAATTGTCAAATTTCATTGTTCAGGAATCTCATCTGAAATTTAATATCCCCATTAATTTAGAGGGCCAAGTAAGGAACAGAACAAACTAAAACCATAAAAATCAGATCTGGCATCTAAAAAGTAAATTACCTACTTTATGTTCCCTTATAAATTTTTTTAGTCAAAAATATTTACTAGCTGTTGCGACTTAACTAGCTTTGCAAACTTCTTTTTAAATGACATAACCATTTTTTTATGTTTTCACCATCATCATAATCTGCACTATGTGCCCATAAAACACATTTACATTTCATGTGTCTGTTAAACCAAAGTTTTATTTACATTAAAAAATTATCCTCAAAAGATTAAATTATAGTAAATTTGTTACTTATTATTACATAGTTGCCAACTATAAAATTCAAGTTTTGTTTCACAAGTCAATTTCCTTTAATCCTAACACAAACATCTCCATATCCCAAACCACAGTCATCATTATTAAGTTATGAAAACCTGAGTTTTAAAAGATCAGCTGTTCAATATATCCAGTCCTTTTTTATTTCACATATTAAGGAATAATTTAGTCTTTGGGGGGAAAAATGCTTGGAATATTCTAATTTTATTGCTATTTATTATTTGCATCCTCTACCGGACAATCCAATCCAATCAACAACAGTCTTCAAAATTTCTTTTATCGAAAAAGATTTCTGGAGACATTTACAATTGCTTTCTCCTCTATGCACCATCAGGATGCCTATACTGGGAGTGAAATACATATATGACCAGCAAATGAATAAATGTCACCTGCAAATAGCATGACTAGAAATTTAAGAAACAAAGTGATAAGAACCTTATGGAAAACAAAATTCATAAAAGTTTAGAATTACAAGAGGCCTAATAGGCCATTTAATCCATTCCAATGACAATCTCAGGCAGATGACAATCTATCCTATTTTTAAAAGCCTCCAGATTTCCAACCTCCCTAGATATTTCATTCTGCCATATAATCCTGTCATGTGATTTGGGGGAACTATTACAAGACTATTGTTTGCCCTGCCTAATGCTTTCTTTCCTCAAGTAATATAATGATATATTTTAACTCCCTTCCAAGATGTGTGTGTGTGTGTGTGTGTGTGTGTGTGTGTGTGTGTAGATACAGGCACACATATGTGCACACAGCCACCTAGGACAATCAGTTTTGCTTGTATAAAAACACACTACAGAAACCTACATAATCAAAGGCACATATCCATCCCATCCCAATCACAAAAGCACTATGAAACAATGTCACTTAACAATTTTGGTCCAAAAATAACCAATGGAAATCAATTTTATAAAACCTTGAAGTAAACAGGTTTCTCATCCCTATGAATAATCATAGTTTATTTGCTTTTCACAAACACTGCTACTTTTCAGCATCCACTGCAGACAGAATTTTAAAAACACATATATATTAGATCTAAGCAGAATTTTTTTAACGTTTGATTTTTAAAACCATCCAGCAAACAATGATTTCGGAAGAGGGCCCAAAGAAAGAGATAGTGATGACAGAGTACAGCCAGTGATAAGAAACAAGTAACCATTCTAATCAAGCAAGCCAAAGAAATGACTCAAATAAAACAAATCATTTTTGGAACATACATAGAATAGAGAAGTTCCAATCAAAGATAAGCCAAGTTCTATCTGAAAAAATTAAGTGTCTGTTAGGAAACACCCGAAAATGTTAACGATGAAATGCTCTCTGAAAATGGAATTACAAGGATGAGTTAGTTTGTTCAGATTTGGTATTCCTGTTATTCTGATTATCTATATTTTCTACAGTATTACAGACATTATTTTAAAATTAAGACAAATATGTCCCTGGTTTCACAGCTCTGTAGGATGGATAGCATGTCTTTTACATAATCTCCTGGGAGAGGTAGTACCAGCTCCTGTCTTCCTCGTGTCTCCCATGAACCTGCCACCCATCACAGGAAAGGTTTCTCTGGGACAGCTCCTGTCCTCATCATCCTCCTCTCACCCCAAAGACTAAACAATGCATCTCGTCTCTCCTTCTGGCAGCAAAGGCTATAAATTATTGTATCAAGGGGAGAGAGTTGGAAAGGGATTCACCAGATAATGAGTTGCCCCCGACCCAATGCAGAGGAAAAGAGAAAGACACCTCGTCCCGACCTCCACCCCATCAAAAGGTGGCCAGCGACGGAGGACACCAAGGTCTCAGCCCTCCTCGGATCCGGAAAGAGTCGGGCCGCCGACTCCCGGCTCCAGATCTGGCCGGAGAAGGGGCGCTCGTTAGCGGATAAAGGGGCGGGGGAGAAGGTCAGAGATGCGACCCCCAAGGGCTGAAGGACAGGTACACCAAGCCGCCGAAGGGGCGGGTCCCTCTGCCCTCTCGGGCCGGCGGCTTGGCTTCTAAGGTGGTTCTGTATGCGCCTGGGTGGCTGGAGGTCCCTAGGGCCAGGGGGCCTCGCCAAGCCGGGAAAAGTCCCTCGGGCCTTCGCTGCCGTCCACCCGGGACCCCGGCGGCCCCACTCCGCGGCGACCCCGGAACGGCCCCGGCCGGCCTTGCCCGGCCGGCAGGGCGCACGCAGACGCTGCTAGGAAGATAGAAGAGGAGGCGTTACCGTAAGTGGCTCCGGAGCTGAAGGGGGTGGGGCGCGGCTCCTGCGACCCGAGCCCCTCTCGGCAGTGGCTGCGGTGGCCGCGTCCTTTATTTTTGCTGCAGCAGCGGCGACTTGTCAAAGGGAAAGACGTAAGAGGCGGCGGCAGCGGCGGCAGGCGAGTCTCGCGGGATTTGAGCGGAACTCTCGCGTAGTCCGGAACCCTGGTCCCTCCCACCAGGACCGGCGCGGGAGGCAAAAGCGGCTGGGGGAGGAGAGCCAGGGCGAGGTTGTGGGAGGAGGGGAAAGTGAAAGGGATTTAACTGAGGAGGGGGACACCTACGTTCTTTGGACACCCTGTCCCTGTGCAGCTCTCACCTGTTTCAGCCCTTGCGGAGTCTAGATCCCGCGAGGACCAGACTCTGTATGTGAGGCACAATTGGAGGCGTTTCACAAAGGACAGTGAGACGCGGGGGGACCAGCCAGCGCGCCCGGTTTTCCTCGTTGTGGGCGGGTAAGACCCTACCGACCAGCGTCCTGCTGCTGCTACTGCTGAACGAAGCGACACGTTGAAAGGCTGACGGCAGGAACCAGTCGGCCACACCCCTTTATCTCCGACGCGCACCCGGTGCCCTGTACAGTTTATCTCCCATCCCACCAGGCCCTACATCTCTGGCGGGTCAAGTTCAATCACTTGAAAGCAGTTCATTTTGACCTACTAATATATTATTATTCACATCTTTGCGCTGCAGGGCTACCAGAATCCTGCAGATGCTGGGGCTTACGACTCCTCGGTTTTCTTTAGCCCTGAGGAACACGAAGGTAGATTGTCCTTGGAATAACTTACATCCTTGATCATAACTCCGACCTCAACAATAATGTCCTGTGAAGGACTCTAACTGGCTTGATCATCACTGTATCCTCAGCACCTAACACCCGTCCAGGTACTCATTAAATTGTTTAGTGAATAGCCCTATTCCCATCTTCCTTCTTTACCTGTTCTTACTCTTAGACCCCCACATTTCTAGCTACCTTCCCGGTATCCTTCGTTGAAATTCTACTGAGCACCAGTTATGTGTAACTGACTGAAGATATGGAACCAGTCTCTGCCCTCAAAAAGTTCACAATCTAATTGGCGTAGGAGGAATACACAACATACAAACCATGCATGTGTCACTCATGTAAAAAATTATGGCAGAGGCAGAGGCCCCTGGTTAAATTGAATATATACGAGGCAGTTTAGCCCCGTTTAGTCTCACTGTCAGACAGATGAGAATTCTGGAATCCCATTTACTAAGTGTATGACCTTGAGAAAATTGCTTGACCTCTCTGAAACTCAATTCCTTATCAGTTCTTATTGTCACAGGGTTCCTGTGAGAAGTAAAATATATATAAAACCTCTGATGTACCAATTACTTATTAAATGGTAGGCCTTTTTGTGGGTAACTTAAGTTTCTGCTTATAGAGTTTGTTCTCTTTCTGGTAAACTAAATGTGAAGGAGTGGGTGTATGTGGAGGGATGTCTTTGCTAGAGTTTTAGATCTGGGTATTGTGTGTGAAGCTGAGACAAGGCCAACAAGCTCCCCCAATCTTTTAACTTGCTAATGATGTAGGTATCTATGCCACTCACAACCATCCCGTGACATTCAATTTTTCTTGATTTGTAAAACTGTACTGCTTTTGTCTTTTCTCTTTCAAGAAAAGGACTGCTTGTTTTAAAGGCCAATTGAGAGATTACTTCCTTTGCTCTCTCCATAGCTTCCACCTTCAGGGCTGTGTGGAAAGGAGAATTGAATACAATTGAGTCCAATGCCATACAGTTATCAAATACAGTTAATGACAGCAAGTAAGCCTGACTACTTTCCACCCTCACCTTGACCACTCCACTCCTCCCATAAAACTGAAATCTATGTATGCTGGAGTCTTATTGTCAGTGGCATTCTCCCAACTCTACCAGTTTATTTTATCTAGATTTCCTCTGGAAAAAAATGTTGGAGTTGAGAGGGGGAGATAGAGGGAACTCAAGGCCAAGGCCTCAGCATCACAGGCCCTTGCCCTAATAGTCCTCTGAGCAGCACACTTCGGCCACACCAGTCAGCTCCACCTTTCCTCACAAATAGACATCACCCCCATCTCAGCCACATGTTTCACAATCCCACACCTCAACCAGGAGGTCTCAGGCAGAGGAACTGGAGAATCAACAGAAGAATATATTCTTCATCTTCATCTGCATATAGGAAATGTGTGCCTCCTAAATAAAAATTAGGGCTAAGTCAGAATTGAAAGATTCCAACAGATGAGTAAAGGCAGAGCAGAGGAGAAGGTTAAAAAATTTGGGGAAATAAATTTGTTTTGCCTTTGGCACTTGGCTCAAAAAACAAATAACTCCTTTGTTGAGAAAAGGGCTCTAGAGCAGGAATCCAGTCTTGAGTCCAGTGTCTCCCTAAATGGCAGCCTATTTGCCCTCAGGCTACACTGCCTTACTGAGCCTCTTCTCACATCTGTAAATAGGGTTGATAATAGGTTTCCTGCCTGCCTCAGAGTATGGTAGAAGTCAAATAACATAGGGAAGTGCTTTGTAAGACAAAAGCCACTATATAAATGTAAGGTATTACCATTCATTCATTTAACAGATTTTGTTGAATGCCTAGGAAAGTGCTTTATAAGCCTAAAGCCACTATATAAATGTAAGGCATTATCATTCATTCATTTAACAGATTTTGTTGAATGCCTATCATAAACTAGGCACTTGTGCAAGGCACTGAATACACTAAGCTGAGCAAACTTTAATACCTGTCCTTAAGGAGCTTATGGCCTAATAGGAGGGGATAAGGAAGAGAATAATTATAATACTATGTGAGGAGAGTGCAAGTGAGAAGGTATGGGGAGAAGTATGGAGCAAGCTGAAATGCTTCTTGGAGAAGGAGGTTTAGAAGGAGAGCACACATAA
This sequence comes from Eidolon dupreanum, assembly GCA_028627145.1. NCBI lineage: Eukaryota > Metazoa > Chordata > Mammalia > Chiroptera > Pteropodidae > Eidolon > Eidolon dupreanum. Next base: position 38,743,397 of record CM053509.1, on the reverse strand, counting down.
TGAGAATCCAGCCCATTTCATGAAGAGTGATTCATAAATCAACTCCAAAATAACTTCAACGAATTGCTCTGTTGTGGGTTGTGAATTCTGCTTTGTTCAAATAAAACTCACATCTCCTAAACCATTAGAAAAGAGTCTTTGATGTGGAGTCATTATATACATCCATTAGCTTTGAAGAAAAATGGGATTAATGGAGGGAAAAATCAGTGGTCTCTTAATTAGAAACATTTTGTTCTTACAGCTTGTGTTTGAACGCCAGAAAAAGAGAATGCATTCCATCTCACATTCTGGTCACCAATAGTTTCCTTCAGCTAGTCTTTCTGATCCAGGGAAAATTGTAGGCCAGAGGCTAAAAGGCATTTCCAAAATGTGATAACAATGCTTTATTTTTATTTATGTTTATTTACATCCACTTTTTTACAAAAAGACTTTGAGATAGCTATTAGCACTCCATTTTTAATCGTTTCCCACAAAGAAACTCCAAGAGAATATATATATAATTCAATCATTTCTCACATTTATTGGTACCTATTATATGTCAAACATTATGTTAGAACCGTAAGCCATGCAAAGCAGGTCCGTGCCCTCTAGGGTCCTGAAAACTAGATATGGAGATAAAGATCCATGAAAAGACAGCTAAATAACCAACAATGTGGATTCTGTCCCCCTATATTTTCCATTGGTCAAATGAGCAAAATTGTAAAATTAAATACCCAACCTTTTTTTCCCTCCCCCACTCCCCCATGCCCAACTTCTGAAACTTGTTTACTCTGCCTTACTGTTCCTCCAGAGAAGTGGGATATAAAGGAAGGGCAAGAAGTTTATTGTAACTTGATGTTTATAAATGTATGATAGGTATTTTAGTAGGTCCTCTGGAATACATCATCTTTAATCAGAATGTAACCATTACAGTTTTCTCTGAGTGCAGGTTAAATCTGAGATTGACCAAATCCAAGAATCAACATTATTCTGGAAGACAAAGACTTGCACAAAAAAAAAGCTGTCAATGAAAAGCAGTATGATACAATCTTTAAAAAGGTGCAATATATATACACATATATACATATACACACACATATATACACATAGGTGTATATATGTATACATATATATACATATACATACGTGTGTGTATGTGTGTGTGTGTGTGTGTGTGTGTTCCTAGAACTCAGAAAACAGAAGAGATTACTGGACAGAGAAATTCATTCAAGTGGTAAAATTTGAGAGGGGAACTGATGGCGAATATAAAAAGTTACATATTCTGATGATATTGTATGCTCAAAACACCAACCTCCAAGCCACAAAAGTTGCCTAGAATTTTTGTTACATGTATCTGCATATGAGAACACACACATTGCCTCTTCTCTTGATGAGGAGTAATTGATCTGCCAAAGTTTTGAAGGGAAACAGGGATAGTAAAAATGAGAGCACAAGATTGACAGGTAGTCTTTTGAAAATGGAGTCCCTTCTTGCTGAATACAAACCTTACCCATTTGAAATTCAAACACTTGAAATGTGTATTCCAAGTGAAATACCACACCAGGACAACCCACCATCTAAATAGTATTAACAAATTCCCTTACTAGTTACTTAAGCCTGCAATAAAATAACCATCTTTAAATAAATTTTTTTTTTACAACAGTTTGTTAGTGTTGTTCCATCAAAACACAACTGCCTGGGGCAGACACAGATGAACATTTTCTCATTGAGCAGCAGGGAATGGAATGTTGATGCTAGGGAACGAAAATGAAGCTACAGGGAAAAAGTGTACCTACAGTGAGGAGAAGGGGAAAAGAAGGGAACTAACATTTATATGGTGCTATCCATGCCAGACACTGACAGCACAGTGGGAAGAAGATAAACAAGGTAAATCTTTTTTCTAGAAAGGATATAGTAGAGAGGGTATATATATAAATAATTATAACACAAATTTGAAAGTTCTAAGTATAATAACTTTCCCTCTTTTAAAGGACTGGGTTGCTTAGCAAAGGGGTAGTTAAATTCTAGCAAGTTAGATCAAAGATAGTTCATGAGAAATGGATCTTTTAAGCATAAAAAGAACAAAAGAGCGTAAGTGAAAGTGTGCTCAGGATCAGGAAGTCCAGTTTACTTGTGGCTATGTGGTGCTTTTGTTATCCAGGACTCTTAGTTACCAGTGACAGAAATCCAACTGAATTCGCTTGGGCAAAAAAATAAAGGAGAAGAATTAGCCCAAGAAAGCCAAAAGAAGGTTGAACAGTCAAACTAAGAGAGGTGGAAAGGATAATGAACTGAGTCTTCAGGAACTTCTGGAAGCGGAAACTTTAGCATTGCCAGAAATCTCTTGCTTCTTTGCTTCCCTTGCTGCTTGGGCTTCAGTTTCTCTCAAGACTGGCTTTCTTTACATGTCTGGAAATATGACGCCTCCAAGTTTTACATCTTATTATTTCCACCACTAGGAAAGGACTGATACTCTTAATTCAAGTTTGAAAAATCCTGGGGGAAAAAGTGCTGATTGGTCAGGCTTGAATCAGTGCCCACCCCTAGAACAATCCCTGGGGGCAAAGGGGAAGAGCAGGGCATACCATAGATGTACACCACAATACTCACTAACAGTATAAGAAAAAGTGGGAGAGAGGCCTGGAAAAGCAGTCAGTCTTGTGAGGCTGTGCCCTGGGAGTTAGTAAGGACTGAAGTTGCACCTGTACAAGGAGCATACCAGCAAGGGGGTGGGGGAAAGAGGATGCGCTGGCCCAAAATTATGATGAACATTCACTGGACGATCAGGTTAAAATGGGGTTGAAATTTTTGTCATTGTTCAAATTGATTTTTTTTATCATCTCAAGATGTTGTGAAACAGTGGATCTCTCACATTGACTTTAATAAGGACCACAAGACCTAGGATCCTTCTTAGCCTTCTAGCTGGGAGATTTTAGGTATCTTAAGCAAACCGAGCCTCTAGTTTCTTACTGAAAAATAATAGTAATCATGACAGCTAATGTCTATTAAGTCTAGATGTCCTGAGCACTTTTCAAACATTTCATGTAGTCCTTAAAAAAAATCCCTATAGGGCTCTAATCTCCACTCCTAGGGTTATTGTAAGGATTAAAGAAACCTTGCAAGATGCAGAGCCCTTTTGCTCGGCGCACAGCCAGCACTCAGTACATCATTATTTTTAATTATCTGTTGCCCAGAAAAGGAAACTCCCCCATTTCCCAATTGCTTCAGACAACAGAAGCTGATACTTTGAGAAAACAAAAACAAATGGAAGGGAGGAACTCTGTGACTCCTTCCTTGTCTCTGACATAAAGGAGGTTAGTTAGGGTCTGACTTAATAGGGGCTAAAGTAGTCCAGGAAGAGAAATACTACAAAATAAAAATAAAGTAGAATATTAAGAAATGTGACTGTAGAATGTCAACTGAATAAGATTGGCCTAGATTTTTCTTTATTTCTTTTTAAAACGATAGAACTTCCCCCAAATTTCTATCGGTAGAGCTGATATAAAGAGCCATTTGAAGTTTTTCAATTCTGACCTGAATGCTGTCAAACCACTGGGATTATTTAACCAAGGACAGGAACTAACATTCGCTGAGAAAAACCAGTGTGCCTGGGCTCTGTGCCGTGCTCTTTATATTCAGTAATATCTTTCACTCCCTTCCCCTGCCATTCAGTAAGGTAACTATTTTCTCTGCATTATACAGATAAAAGCTCTGAGGCTGAGTGTTTAGAAGTGACTTGGTGGAGGTCACCAGCTTGAAAACTGCAAGGCTGGCATTCGGTCACAGGTCTGTCCAACTTCAAAGCTTTGAACACAAAATAAGTCCCACTTCCTTGGCAGAAAGAGAGAGAATTAAGGCATGGGGGTACTACTGAAACCTGAGGAAACTGATGAAATAATAGTTACTTCTCAACTTCTGTCCCCTACTCTTTCTCCCATGGTGATCTTCCTACGTAACCTTAGACAATACCTCCCGGCTGCCTAGGGCTACAGACTCTTCCCAAAGATTGTCTTCCCATCAAAATATATCTGTCCTCTCCTAATCTTCACCATAGTAAAATTGTGTCTTAAAGTGTGCTGATTCCTTTAGTTAACACATTTTTGCATTCTAAATTGGATTTTCTGTGAGTATTGCAACAGTATTAAGAAATAACCCAAGTGATGGAAATTTCAGAACCTGGAAGAGGGGGATGAATCAGACCAAAGACAAGTAGGCCTTTGAGAATTCCCCCGGTTGTGCCTCATAGCTCTTCAACCTACTCTTCTAACCCCAGCTGTGAGTTTCCTAAATGCTGAGCCTGGGGCTATCATGTTCAGTGCCTGGAATTCAACAAATATAGAATGAATAAATGAATGAATGATACCTAAAACACATGACTGTCCCTTACTTCCCCTAAGCCTCACGCTACCTCAACAAATGTGCCAACTGTTCCAGGTGACAAGATTTTTATCTGCCTTTGGCAGAACATTCTTTCCCTTCCTCTCAGTGAGTTCTGCTGACCCACAGACAAGGTCAGAACAGAATGAACCATACCTCAGTGAATAAGAATGGACCCCGCCACTGTAAAATATGGGATATAGCTTAAAAGAGCATAGAGGGAATGAGAAAGAACAGGTTTACCTGTGTGTGGCAGTGAATATGAGTTACTGCAGAAGCAATGACCAAAAATCCAACAAAACCAGTTTCTTGAGAAATAGTCACCAGCCTTTTGAGGATCTGTAGATACATAGATATGTAGATGGACTCTTTTGGTTACAACCCAAAGCAATGTAAATAAAAAAGGACTTTATTCACGTAACTGAAGATTCTATGGGTAAGTCAAACTTCAAGAATGGCTGGATACAGGTAATCAAACAAGGTGTTCATTGATTCTGTGTCTCACCTTCTATGTCTAGGACCTGCGTTTCTCTGGATTGGCTCATTCCCAAAGCAGCTCTCCTCATGTAGAAGGTGACATGGCACCTAGCACCGCCGGGTTTATGTTGTCTTTAAAACTTTTTTTTTAAACTACAAAGTAAAACACAAATACGAAAAAAAAAATACCCTAAATGGATGCATATCTCAATATAAGGTGAACAACCTTGTCACCATCACTAGATGAAGAAATAGAACCTTAACACCCCATATCAGTTTCTTGTAGACATCTTTGTAGTCAGCATGTTTGGGCAAGCATTTTCACCATGTGAACTAATTGGCCATAGGCAATTTGCAGTAGAGATAAAAATAAATGGTTGACAGTTTGGCTTACTTTCAGCAGACTTAATGTATTTTTTTTTTCATTTTGATTTCATTTCTCCATTGACAAAGAGGTTCTAGTACTCCCATTTTTATATTATATAAGTCTTAGCCCTCATAATGAGGAGTAGATGTAGTGGCTTTAAAATAGTGGATCATACCAACTACAAATGAGGCCAGGATGTGTGCTACCTAGAAAAGTGATTATATTAATTTGCAAATTATTCTGTGAGCACAGTCATCCCTCTCACCCATCAAAACCAAAAAATTACCAAGCTATGGCAAATACAGAAGAGGCAGCTACTAATTTACAACAGTTTTTGAGAGCATTAATTATTGATTCTTTAATTGGAAACTGATACCTCTCTTAATGAAGGATGAAATTTTAGTGGAAAAGAAAAAAATTGCAATCCCAAAAGAGACAAACAAGCAATAAAAAATGTTTAATGTTATGAACAAAAGACATTGAAGACAATGTATTTTCATTTTTCTCAATAAAGTCTTTTTAATTTTGTTATTACCTTTTTCCTGTTTCTTTATGTCCTTTTTAATGTCCCTCTTTTAATTTTTGTTCTTTTGTCATTTATGGCAAAATTGCCTTACTGCCAATCGGTAATGTGGCAAAAATGTTTCTGGCAAAAATGCTTTCAGCAAACATGCTTGGAGCAAAGACGTTTACAGGAAAACTACCTAGAACCTTGCCACCCACCCCTGAAGCCCCATGCATAGGCCCCTTCCCAATCACAACTCTCCCTAGATCCTGACTTATAAAAATCACCTAAATGTGCATCCCTGAAGTGGAGTTTAGTCCTGCCCATTCTTCTGCAAGCTGATACATCTCTAAATCTCTTTCAACCTATATCTCCTCCCTCAATCCCCTTATTTCACCCAATCTGTTGAAGAATCCCTTTGACTTGTGTAGCTTCCCACAGTTTAGATATTCTTGGCCACATGCTCTCATTGCAGTTCAACATGTTTCTCTGTCGCCTATATTTCCCACAAATATGTAGCTGCATCCAGAGACTGGATTAGACCCAGATTTGGTCCCTTTGGCAAGCTTATAAGCAGTGTTTGGCAAGACCATAGGAGGCACACAATACCTGGTTATCTCCCTTTTTATAATGTTGACATCACAATGCTTAATGCCCATATCTATTAATTCACTGAGGGTTGTTAAAAGATGATATTTTAATTCAAGAGTTTCTAATTCATAGTTAGCAAACTCTGGCCTGTGAACCAAATCTGTCAAACTTCCCTGTTTTAATAAAATTTTATCGTCAGAAAGTGACAATCAGGCATGGAAGGCCAGGATTTAGTTTTTCTATATGTATCATCTCCCTGGGACTAGCTGGTTAGGGTACAGGTTCCCTAAAGTCACAGAATCTACAGACTTTTATCTCTCTTCTATCCCAAGGACTCTCCCTTCACTCTCTCTGCTTCTACCTATACTCCTCCCTCCCCTCCCCTCCCAGAACACTTAATTGTCTTCCTTCCTCCAGAATAATCTCTCCAAGGAACTCAAACTTTTGGAAACCAAACCTAGAACAACAGACTGCCTTAGGTAACTTCTCTCAGCCCCATAGCCCAAACTTCCTCTGAGGCAGTGAACCCAAAGCCTGTCTACCTTTTCAGAATAGGGAGGGAAAATCCAAGAATTAAAATAAATAAATAAATAAATAAAATAAAAAAGGCTGTTATTCTTTCTAATTCTTCCATGACAGCAAAAGTAAAATACAACAACTCAATAAATTTTCCTGCCACACCTTATTGGCTATCATATACAAAAGATGTGGTTATTTTGGAGGACTCTATATTTATGAAGTCCCCTTCTCTTGCAAATACCAGAAAAATCATTCAAATTAGCTTAAGGAAAATAGGGAATCTATTAAAAGGACCCAAGGATAGGAGTAGTGTAGCCTCACTCATGAAGAATGAGAGCCAGGATTGGGACAAGCTGCTCAGAGCACCCTCAGACATCACAGTACCTCTACCCTGCCTCTTGTTTTGCATCTGCTCCATTCTCCTTTCTCTGCAAACCACCCCTGTTTCTCCTTTCTGATGGCAGAAAGCAGCCATCTTGTGGCTCCCAATTCTATCTCAGCTCAAGAGAATAGCAAACATTCATAGGTATCTCTCAAAGGCCAGAGTTTTCAGATGAACAAATCTGATTGTGCTGTCTCTGAAGTCTGCAGACATCCTTTCCACTCATCTCCTATTAGCCAAAACTTATTCATATGGCAACACGTAGCTGTAAAAGAGGTTGGGTTATGTGATCTCTAATGGTGGTCATAGGCTCTGTGAAATTTATCACTAAAAAGAAGAAGGGGAACTAGCTACTGGAGATAGTTGCCTTTGCCACAGTACATGTCAAATACTTAGTTGTTGTTTAAGACAAAAGTGGGTATAGCACCTCCTTGAGATAAAGCCAAAGACACATGATGATGGATCTAGCTCAAGCAGGGAGTTATAAGAAGAAACAGACACCACCTGGAAACAGACCTTTTTGTATGACAGATTCACAAAAATGGATTCTCAGATCAATTTTCTCCAGCTTTATTGAGATGTAATTGACATACAAAATAGTGTAAATTTAACTTATATAATGTGTTGATTATTTAGCCATAAGAAAGAAGGAAATCCTGACATTCACAACAACATGGATAGAATTTAAAAGCATTATGCTAAGTGAAATAAGTCAGACAGGGAAAGACAAATACTACATGATGTCACTTATATGTTGAATCTAAAAAAGCCTAACTCATAAAAAGAGTAGAATGGTGATTACTAAGCACTAAGGTGGGAGAAATGGAGAGATCTTGGTCAAAGAGTAAAAATTTACAGTTAAAAGATAAATAAATTCTGGGGATCTAATGTACAGCATGGTGACTATAGTAACTATATTGTATATTTGACTGTACATAACTGTACATGTGCTTGAAAGCTGCTGAGAGAGTAGATCTAAAATGTTCTTGCCACAAAAGCAGTGGGAATTATGTGATGCAATGGAAGTGTTCACAGATCAGTTTTAATCCATATGGCCAGATTACTTTCCCAAAAGTTTGTAATGACTCCCATTTCTATCAGCTGATTATGAGGGTGTCTCTTCCTCCAGTCTCACAAGCACTGCATGTTATCAGTGTTTTCCAGTTTTACCAGTACCATGGGTGAAAGATGGTATCTCACTGTTCTAATATACATTTCCCTAACTAATATGAGTTTGCATTTAATCTCAGTTTTAAGCAAGGTTAGTGTGTTTCCTGTTTGTTGCTTTGGTCATGGCATCAGGGCACACCAGCTTGTGGTATCTTTTCAATCCACCTCAGTTTGCAAGGCCTGAGAGTTGAGCACAACTCTACCTCTCAGCCTCAGCAGCAGGCTAGTCCCTGTACGTTTGTGCAACCCTCCTAGAAAGCAATTTGCCAAAATGAATTGTTCTCACCTTTAATCCAGCATCCCCTCTTCTGGAAATCTGTTTTACAGAAATAATGTAAACTATATATATATATACATATATATACACATACATATATATATATACATATATATACACATACATATATATATATATATAGAAAACTATATGCACAAAAATATTCATTACAACATTATTTGTGATTGAAGAATTTTTCTAGCAATCCAAGTAGCCTACAACGTTTAACAAGCGTTAGGCAAACTGTGGTATGCTGCAATCCTAAATCCATTATCATGATAATTATGAAGACTGTGGAATAAATATACAAATTACTTATGATGTAATATGGATAGAGGTTGGCTCTTGGTTTTGCATACCCTACACCTCTTGTCCATTAAAGGAACCATCCTTCACTCTGGTTGTATGGTAATCGTACTCTTTCTCCCAATCCCTTCCTGCAGGAGTGGGCATGTGACACAAGCCCAGATAATCAGAATACCCCTATCCCTTATTCACACTAGTTTGTCCAAGGGGCGAACATGTGACCCATGGAGGGCCAATAAGAGTCTCAGTATGATATTTGGTATATGGATACTTTGTTTTCCTCTGGGATCAAGACCTGTAAGGACTACAGAAGCCTCACTGTGCTGTTGGCCATTCTTTCCACCATATAAAGAAAGCCCCTTAGACATTAAAACCTTACAGAAGAAAGCAGAGCCAGGGCATGAATAGATGCACAGAACCCTAAAAATATCATTTCAGCACATGAATCTAGCTATTCTAAAAGCCAGTGACCTTCCAAGTTATCGAACTAACACATTTTCTTTTTTTTTCTTTGATTAGGTTTTTATTCAAAATTAGCTGTCCAAAGTGATTTGACCTTTACAGAATAAACTAATTTCAGTTTAGGCCTCAGGCTCCTTTTCTCCTGTGGTGGTTTCTTTTTGGCAGGCTTCTTCTCAGCCACTGGTTTTTGATAGTTGCAGCCTTTTTTCCCACCAAAGGCTTCTTCTGCTTCATAACACCAACAGCCTTCTTTCCTTTCTTCCCTACCACAAGCTTCTTGCCTGGAACCCCTTTCTTCTCATCTGATTTGGCCTGTAGTACTACTGCTGCTTTATTTACCTGGAGCTTGTGGTTCTTGGCCTGACGAAGAATGGTGTTCTGACACATGGTCTTTGCATACGGGTTTAGCTTCAACATGATTCTCAGGTTTTTCAGTGAATCTTCTTTAGGACCATGCAATCAATCTTCCTGTGTGGTGCTCATAGGGCTCTTTGGATCTCAAGGCTTTTCAAGATTCTGCTAAGGTCTGTACTGAGCATCTTGTGCATGGGAAGGTTGTAGTTATTCTTGAGAGAGGCATCTTTACACCATGTGCCATACAGATCATCTAATTTGTGGAAAGCACTTTCAGTTCAAGTGCAAAAACGGTCCATGTGCCCACCAGGAACAAGTTTCAGAATGTTCAGTTTGCTTACATTAAGCAGAGTAATTCCAGGAATGTTACCGAAGATTTTGTTGATGCCATTGTCCTCATAGATGATGCAAAGTCCCTTGCTCTGGATATGATGGTTTCTCGTTTTGTCCTTGCCAGGTCTCATCCACTGAGAAGCATAGAACTTGTTTAATATCATTCTAGGCCTTAAGTTTCTTAAGAAGCAAAACAGCCTCCCTGATCTTCTTATAGCCTTAAGCTCTATCGTCTACCACCATAGGAAACTCAGGAACTTCCTCAGTACGATGACTTTTAGACATGACCAGTGCTGGTAAAGCCGAGGCAGCCATGGCAGAGCAGATGGCATATCGCTTTGGTGTTGTGGTCACTCTGCAGTGCCAATGGCACCAGGTTTTGGTTGGTGCAAACATGCAGCCCCCATGGTGCATATTGCCAAAAGCACCATGGTCAGAACGATGAGTCCCACAGTCTCAAACTCTGGGAACTCAAACCACAGCTCTGCCAGTACCCCACAACTCAGCACTGGTTTGATGACCTGCTAATTCACTGACAGCATAGGCCTGCCTATTGTTTTTGCACAAGCTGATGTGAACAAAGTTCACAATATCTGGTCAAATGGGAGCCTTGAACACAGCAGGCAAAGTGACATTTTTACCAGATGATTCCCGCTTTTTGGAGTACACTGATATCAGTGGATGAGCACATGCCACAGCAGGGAGAGATGAAGGCCACGCTTCTCTGAACTCAGCGGTTTCCACAGGAAAAGGCCAAATTTCCTTTTTTACTTAAGCTACTTTAAGTTGTGTTTTGGTTACTTGCGACCAAGAGTTTTGACTAACACAATGTGTATATGAAAAAAGATTGGAAGGAAATGCACGATTGTGTTAAGGTGAAAGAATTATGGGAGTTTTCCTCTATATTTTCTATTCTGTTTGTAATACTATATAATTTTTATTATTTAAAAAAAATTATTGAAGAAAAAAAAAACAGTATAGCCTCTTGGTGCCCACTGCAGCTGAGAATGATCATATTTCAGGGGCCACATGTATATAGATTAGATCAGATAAGTGTTTTAGGAACTTGCCCGAGGTCACACAACTGAGGGGCTAAGGTACAAACTCAGTTCTGCCTCCTCCACAACCAATATTACAAATTAATCCTCTTCCTCATTCAAAGGAAAAATTTCATGGGCATACGTATAAAGAAAGTATATAATTATTCCACTGTAGTTGATAATACACTGTTGTAACAGCTGGCACTTTAGAAAACTAATCTTTATTATACATATTATTCATTTCAATTTTATTATATAGATTATATTCATATCCTATTGCTGCTGTAACAAATTACCATGAATGGAGTGGCTTAAAATAACATACTTATTATCTCATAATTCTGGAGGTCAGAAGTCTGGGCTAAAACCAAGATGTTGACAGGCCTATGTTCCTTCTGGGGGCTCTGGGGGAGGATCTATTCCCTTGCCTTTTCCTGTTTCGAGAGGTTACCCAAACTTCTTGGCTCATGGCCCCCTTCCACCATCTTCAAAAACAGCAGTATAGCGTTTTCTTAACTTTCTTTGACCCTGTTCCTCCTGCCTCCCTTTTGTAAGAACCTTTGTGATTACAATGGGCCTACCTGAATAATCCAGGATAATCTCCACAACTCAAAATCCTTAATTTATACTTACAGAGTCCCTTTTGCCATATAAAATAACATGTGCACAGGCTCCAGGGATTAGGACATGGAGATCTTTGAGGGGTCATTGTTCTGCCAGCCACACAAGTTATTTAACTACAGAATTAAATATTTGGAGCATATACAAAAAAAGTTACCCTCAATTCCTCCATCATCCTATCACAAGGAGTAACAATCTCTCTTTGTAACTCTTTCTAGTCTATTTTTCTATTGAGTCTTTCACATGGTTATAATTAAATCATTTTGTGTCTGGCATTTTCATCTGATATATCACCAGAAGTCTTTTCCTGTGCTGCTGCATGGTCTTTATACTCAAGCAATGTGTAGTATTCCACCAAATGGATATGCAGTCATTCATTCAACGAACCCCCAATTCCTACACCTTTAGGTTGACATTTAGGATGTTCCCATCTGTTCACTCTTCTATACAATGAGACAATGAACAAACATGCACACAGATCTTTCTAAGTTTGTGGATTGTTTCTTTTGGATAGATTCTCAGAGATGGAATTACCCAGCCTAAGGAAATAAACACTTTGATACCAACAGCCAAATTGCATTCCCAAAGGGTATAGTGATTTCACTACCACCGGAAGTAAAGAATGCTAGTTTCACTGCATCCCATCAATTGTTGTTGCTCTAGGGATGTGAATTCAAAGACTTTGCCAAATGCCATTTGACTCATTCTCTATATCCTGTTTGTACACTGGGAGAAATTTGCTTCTTGTTGAGGAGCTAGAGAGAACCTGAAGTATAATGATTTCATAGCATAAAAAATACATATATTTTAAGAGTTTAGTAACAGAGACAGTACCAATTGCCACTACAACAGCTGTGGAGCACATCTGGAACATGTCAACATCTCTTTCTTATCTCTTATAGCTGTACCTAGTTGAACCCATCTGGGAGATCTTCAGCTGCCCACCTCCCTGAACCCTGCAGGAGGAAGAGGCCTGACCTCCCAGTCCTCGCTAAGCATGCAGTCTCAGTTGCTGTGACAACATAAGGAAATAAAGCCAAGTTGGTATGTAGACTTGGTGGTCACTGGTCCTGAGTTAAAGCTTTTTCCAAAAATGATAACATGACAACTATACTAACAACAAGAAAATCAATATCTCCTCAGTAATTGCTAAAATCCAGGCATTGTGCTGAGTACCATATATAGATTATCTCATTTCTCCTTACAGGAACTCTAGAAGGTATTTGTTATTTACAACGATTTTAAAGATAAGGAAATTGAGGCTTAGAGAAGTTAAGAAACTTGTCCAAGGAAGATTCTTAACCACCATATTAGGTGGTGTTGAATGCTAAAAATACATATTATCTACAACATATTATCTTAGTGAGTTGCTTATCAAAACCCAGTGTCTTAGTGAAAGAGCACCTGGCACCTTTCTGTACATTCAAAGAAAAGAAGCAGGACCTTGGGAGAGAATCATAGAGATAATGAGGAGGCGTTTGCTTGTAGCTTGCCCTCGCTGTCTGACATTTCTCAACTGGAAAATAACATAAGGAAATAAATGTATAATGGGTTCAGGGTTCTGGTTCGTCTCCCAGAGCAGAGGATCAGTGACTCGAATTCTGGACTCTGTCATGTCTCTGCATTCCTTCAGCACTCCCCTAGCTCCAGGCCTGGACTGAGGGCACTGGGCCAGACAGAAGCACAGATGGAAGGCCTTGACTCATGATTCTCAGTCAAAGTCTCCAAGCTAGGAGGTTGCACCCTCAGACACAAACACTCTACCACATATCTTGGGTGGGTGGATGTAGATGTTATCTTCCCCAGTCAAGAGCCCTCAGACCAGGCTTCAGATTCCTGTTAGTCACAAACAGCAGTTTGAAGTTATGATTTCCACCCTCTAACACTTTCCAATTTCATCCTCTCTCATTGCTACTGCCATCTCTAGTAATCCTTCCTGGGGCAACAGCTCTGCTCTTCAGACATAGATATTGCTCTTGTTGTGGTTGTTAGCAGTAGTACTAGTAGGAGCAGCAGCAGTAGTAATATTAGCAGTAATGGTAGTGACAATAACAGTAGTAGTAGTAGCAGTGATGGCAGAGATGGTCATGAGAGTAAAAATTACTACTACTACTATTTACTGAGCCCTTCCTGTATTCTAGGAGCTATGCCAATCACTTACCTGCATATTTTATTTCACCTTCCCAACCACTCTGGGCAAAGTGGATGTTAATACTCCCATTTTATGGAAGAGGAAATGAAGCTCTGAGATATTGTGTAACGTAGCAGAGCTGGGATTTGAATCCAGGTCTATCTGCCTCCAAGGTCCATACTCTTAACTGCCATGTTCACTCCCTGTGTGCTAGTTGTCTTGAGTCCTCTGTATTAGTTTCTTTTTATGATAACAAATCACAACTTAGTGGCTTAAATCAACAATTTATTATCTTACGGTTCTAGAGATCAGAAGCCTAACATGGGTCTTATAGACCTAAAATTAAGGGTGTCAGCAGAGCTGCCCTCTTTCTAGAGCCTCTGGGGAGGATACATTTTCTTCCCTTTCCATCTTCTAGAGGCTACCTGTGTTCTTTGGCTCATAGCCCCTCCCTCCATCTTCAAAGCACACCGCTCCAACCTTTACCATCACATCTCTTTTTCCTGTGACGCATTTGCACCTGAGGTGTGTTCTGCCATCTTCCACTGCCACAATAATAGTGGATACTCTGAGTGCCATCAGAGTCCACGTGCTTGTGTACAATACATGATAAAGGGCTGTTAAAGGCTGCTGTGTATCCGGGACTGGTGTCCAACAGCAGAGCTGATTCAACCTTGAAAGAAAAGGGAAGAAGCAGATTTGGAAGCCCAGCCAGGAGCCCTAGGTTCCTCTCTTTAAAGCAGCTTCCAGAACTTAGAGAATGGAAGCAAGTGATAAAACTTATGTATGGTGCATGTGTCAGGGAGGAAACTCTTACAGCTTTAGTTCAAACTGAAAGTACAATTAGGGTCTGATTTTTCCCCCCTGCCTTAGACTCACAGGCTCTGCTGTCCCTACCTCTCCTCCATGTCTCCCCTCCTCTTCTATCTGTTGAAACTATTAAGGAGTTCTGTCTGTCATGCGCCTGTGCCATTGGCACTTCATGCCATTCATTCTTTTTCCCCTGCTCTAGTCTGTATTATAGAAGGTGACCCCTGCAGGCTGTGTTTCCTAGGCCTCTGAATCAGCTGGCTTCCAGCATATTTGGCCATTGGAGGGCAGTGGAGGGAGACTGGGGGAAAAGTCAGACTATTTCTCCTTAACACACACATCCCTGGCTGCATCTCAAATTTTCCTCTGTGGTTCCACTGTCTTTTGGTGTCCCTGGTTCCTGTGCCCTGACAACTTCCTCCCACTGACATGACCTGGGGGTAGAAGTGACTTTCTGCTGCTGTTAATCTCTGAGTTGCATTATGTTCCCCAGTGGTTTCTGCCAGTTCTCCTTATTGACATCTTTCTGTTTTAAATAATCAAAATGGTATTTGTTTCCAGACTAGACATTACCAATATAGGGTCTGTTAGACTTTCAGCTCTCATGCTCCAAGCACCCCATGCTATCCTAGAAATCTTAAACTCCCTCCCTAAGACTGAGTATTAATTTTCCCATCTAACAGCCTTGGTAGCTGATTTAGAAAATTCATTTTGTTTCCTAAAATCTCTGAAAAGGAAGATATAGGTCCACAAAGGGCAAAGGTAAAATCCAGTTCCATTCCATTTAACAAATATGTACTTGGTTCCCAGAACTCATTCAACTATTTATTCAACTATTTTCCAGGCACTGTTGAAGGACCTAGGGATACAGCAGTGAACAAGACAAAGTCTAGTCTAGAGGTGGGGGTGGGGGTAGGGGGACAGTGAACAAATAAATAAATAAATAAATCTATAGCATATCGGATGGTAACAACAGCTACAGAGAAAATACATAAATGGGTCAAGGGGTGAGCAGTGCCTAGGAGTACATTGCTCTTGGGAGGTCCCTCTGGTGAGATGAAATTTGAGCAGAGCCCTGACTGCTGAGGGACTGAGCCTTTGCGGGTCTGCTGAGAGAAGAGTGTCACAGGAAGAGCAAGTACGAAAGTAGGTCCCAAGGTGGAGTGGCCTTGATATGTTCAAAAAGCAGAAGCAAACAAAGGATGGCTGGAATGGAGTGAATATGGGAGAGGGTGACAAGAGATGAGGAAAGAGAAGGAGGAGAGGAGTCGGGGGAGAATCATATGAAGTATTGGAAGTCAAGGTAAGAATTTTGGCTTTTACTCTAAGAGGACCACTGGTGGGTTTTGAACAAATGAGTGAACTGATTTGGCTGAGATTTTAAAAAGACTATTCTGGCTGAAGCATTGCAAATAGACTAGAGGGGGCAAGAATTAAAGCAAGGAGACCTATATTAATAACCAGGAGGCTAGAGCAATAGTCTATGGAGAGCTGATGATGGCTCGGATCAGGTGGAAGTGGTAGAGATGGTCATATGAGGTTGGATTCTGAATATATATTATAGATAGTGTCAACAGGTTTGCTAATATAGAGTGTAAAAGAGGAGATCACAGATAAACTCTATTTTAAGACATGGGAACCAGAGAATGCAGTTGCCATTTATTAAGATAAGGAAGACTGTGGGATAAAGGAGTTTGGGAGGGAAGATCAGAAAACTGTTTTTGGACATGTTTGGTTTGAGATGCCTGGTGGCCAAAAAGATGAACGTGTCAAGCAGGCAGTTGGATATGAGCGAGTCTGGGATTGATGGGAGAGGTCTGAGTTGGAGACATAAAGTTGAGAGTTGTCAGAGAACAGATGATATTTAATGTCAAGAGATTAAATGGGATCATCTAGGGAGTGAATGTAAAAAGAGGAGGAGAGGGCTGAGGACTCAGCCCTGAGCACTGCTGTGTTTAGAGGTTAGGAAAATGTGGAAGAACCAGAAGAGGGGGCTGAGAATGCATGAGTGTGTGTGTGTGTGTGTGTGTGTGTGTGTGTGTGAGAGAGAGAGAGAGAGAGAGAGAGAGAGAGAGAGAGAGAGAGAGAGAGCGCATGAGATCATGCCTGTTTGTAGGTCCTATAGGTCTGGGTTTGTGTGACAGAGGGAAGCCACATGGACTTAGAATATATAGGTGAAGTTCCAAGCTTACAGCATGAGTTCAGTGAGCTCCCCAAGAAGCCCCCATAACTTGAATTCAGGACAGTCCGCACAATTGTCCCATTGGGCCTGAGTTTAGCAGCTTCCCCTGGACATATTCAGAGTCAGGCTCAGTGTATCTTCCAAGAATCACCTCTGACTGAATTCATGAGTCCCTAGGGAGTCTTTGCAGCCTGAGTTTAGTACTTTTCCCAAAAAGGTCTCGCAGCTCAATTCAGTCACTTCACTAGGATATTCTCAGAACTGCGTTCTGAGCATTTCTCAAGGGTTCCTGCAGGGTGAGTTCAACACATTCCAGAAGAAGCCCCTTGCAGACTTAACCCCTCAATATCCTACCCTTAGGAACCCCCATTCCCCCACCTTGTATCAAAGTCACTATACACCCAATCCCCATTACTTTAGCCTCAATCTTCAGGCTCTAAATTACTAAGAACGAAGTTTATTAAGGCAGTTGAAACCAGGAATCTTTTCCTTCAGTGCAGGAGGCAAACTGGGTGTCTCTCCCTGTTGCCTATCCTGACAAAGTCCTCTTGCCCCTTGCTGGCAGCCTAGGGTCCCCACCTACCAAGCTCCTAGGAAACTCTCATGAGTGTCTACAGGCATATTAGGGTGCAGACTCAGGATTGTGAGAAAGTAGGATCCCAGGCACACAGGAGGTGACTCTTTGGCAGCTCTGCCTCTCTCCTACTCCTTTTTCTCCCAGCTCCACAGAACTACTGGGAGCAACTCCCAAGTTGTACTCCCTAAGTGGGCTCCATGGTGAGGACCGTAACCCAAGTGAGCTGGTGGGGGTCACTGATATTAGAGAGCTCTTCAACACTACCCCTCAGGAAGAAAGTTTTCGAGTCGGTGGGCCAAGGGCTCTGGCCCTCCACTACAGGGAGCAGGGAAACATTTATTAAAAAACCATTTTTTGATCCCCTCAATGTCAGGAAATATATCCAGATGACAACAGGGACTCTCTGAAAGATTGCAAGCAGGTCAGACAGAGCAAGATCATATTTGGGTTTTTGAAAGAATCTGCTGTCTAGTAACCTGGGGAATGGTTTTGAAATGTGATAGCAGAAACAGTGAGGAAGCTATTGCATTTGTCTAGGCAAGAGGTGTGAGTACTAGAGTAGGGTGGCAGTAGAGCTGTTGGAGGAAGCAGAAGTATGTGAGAGAATGTTTTAGGAGGTAGAATGGACAGGTCTTGGGGATTAGTTGAGTATATAGGTAGAGGGCAAGTATCCATTCAACAAATACTTATCAGGCACCTCCTATAGCCAGACACAGTTTGAGGTGCTTGGAATGTATGAAAAAGAAAAAAAATCTCTGACTTGGTAGAGTTCAAATTCCAGGGAATGACTCCCAGGTTTCTGCCTCTGGTGCCTGACTGGATGACAGGGCTGTTACTGAGATGGGAACAGGGGAGAGGGGCTAGTTCAGAGTTGGAAGGAATGCTGAGTCCCATGTTAGACATGGTTCACTTGAGGCACCTGTGGGATGAGAAGGAAGGGTGGCTAGGCAGGAGTTGAGGATGGAGCTCAGATGAGAGGCCTGGCCTAGTGGGAGATATAGATTTCGCAGTGGTCATACATTGATGGTTCTAAATCCAAGGGAGGTAAGGAGGCTGTCCAGGGCAAGGAAGAACATTGGAAAGAGCAGAGTGAATGAGATAAAGGAGTGATCAGAGTTTGGAGAATCACAAGAATGGGATGCCATGGGAAAAGCAAGCACAACCGCCAAGAGAGGCATCCATTGAGTTTGGTCACTGGGCCACCTTAGCGATGCTGGTGTGGGAAGAGGATTAATGGAACTGCATCTTGGTGGGTTGAGAAGTAACAAGAAATGAGGAAGCAGAGAGAGTTGTGGGTTCTTTAGCAAAATTTGCCCAGGAAGCGGGGGAGGGTGGCCTATTCATGCCCTCAAGGGAGAGCAGGTGATAGGGCACAAAGGAGAGTACAAGTAACTGGTTCATAGTCAAGTATGGAGGGCAAGCAAAGAGCCACATGGGGCCAAAGTATACTCTGCAGTTTCCCCAGCTCCTTCAGGCACTGAAGAGCCCACTTTCCGGTTACTCTGGACCACTTACTTCCGAGGAAACTCTTTGCCTCAGTAGATGGCAACACAACGTGCTGGGAAATGCTCAGCTTTTAGGGTTGGCAGATGTGGAATTGGAACTCTGTCTGCTTCCTAGTTGAGTAATTATGAGTAAATCTGTTAACCTTGCTCAGCCTCAGTTTTCTCACCTGTAAAACGGTGTCTATGCAGGGATTGAATGAAAACATTGTGAATGTAATTAATGCTGCTGAACTGTATGCTTAAAAATGGTTAAAATGGCAAATGTTATATTACATGTCTTTTACCACAATTAAAAAAAATTAATAATGCAATATACCAAAAAACATTGAATCATACACTTTAAATGTGTATACTGTATGGTATGGGAATTAACACCTAATAAAGCTGTTTAAAAAATGTTAACAGGCATATTGAGTTATTGCCTGTGAGATGTCATTTAGAAATTGTACAAACTTACTGCCCAAGTTCATTTTTATTTGTTGGTATATACTAATATCTATGCACATAGTTTTTCAGTTAATTTTCACCCTAAGTGTTATAATTAAAGAGCCAAGATCTCCAGGTGGTTTCGGGAAGAGGGTCAAAGAGCACCTTGTCAGGTCCCTTGAATCCTGGGTCTGGTCCTGGTTTCAGAGATGGTCAATCTCTGAAATTGTCCATCTGCAGTCTCACTAGTGGAAACCAAGCTCTGGAGAATCCAGGCCCAGGCTCCGACTCTTGAGAGACTGATTAGTAAACAAGCGGCCGATTCATTTATTTACCAATGGGGACACACAGAGTCCTGTGTCAGTGCCCTCCCCTCAATGGGCACCTGGCAAACAGGGAGAAATAACATGGGGTGCTCGGTGTTCTTCAGTGACCTCTCCTTGCTAATAACAACTGGATTTTTCATGGGCCTGGTTCAGTTTATTATAGAATGAAAGTCAATGACTAAGAACAGATAGTAAATGAAAAATATTTAAAAATTTAAAAAGTAAGTAATGAATTAGAAATATTTGATTTTTTTCTTTTCTCTAATTTGGCCTCTATTAAAAATAAACATGTTTATTTTTGTAAAACAACTGTATATGCACTTAGTTTAAAGAGTTCATTTGTTCTACAGCACCTGTTTGGAAAAGCAGCAGTCCCCACCACTCCTGTTTTTCTCACTTCCTGGAGGAACCACTTTCAACTCTTTGAATGGATGTCATTTCTTTTTTTGTATTTACTTCTTGATACTTTACAGATTAGGAAACTGTAGAGGTCCTAGGTGAGGGCCCCAAGTTTGATGGTCGCTCTAACAGAAATGTTAACACTGCATTCTAACCACTTTACCACAGCTAATTGGTTCATATTGCTCTATCGTTCATATTGTTCAGATTGCAAAGTGTTTTTCTCTCTGTTATACTGCTTCTTTCTTTTTAGAAAAGCATCATTTTGTATTGTGGTAAAATATACATAACATAAAAATTACCATTTTAACAATTTTTGAGTATATGATTCAGTGGCTGAAGTACATTCATACAACTATTGCTACCATCTATCTTTAAAACTTTTTCATCACCCCATACTGAAACTCTGTACCCATTAAACATTAACTCCCCATTTCCCTGTCCCCGGCCCCTGCTAAACAATGCTCCACTTTTTTTTCTATGAATTTGACCTATTCTAGGTACTTCATACAAGTGTAATCATATACTATTTGCCTTTTTGTGTCTAGCTTATTTCACTTAGCATAATGTTTTCAAGGTTCATCAGTATTACAGCATGTACCCTAAGCCCTCAAGTAACGTCCTCAAAAGGTTCTTGGAAATTGCAACTTTAATCAAAATGACCTATAACAAAACTAATTTTACCATGGCTAATTGATACAAACAAGAGCTAAGTTCCGACAGAATATTTCTGGTCACAAAAACATCACCAAACTTCTAAATAAAGACTCAAAATACTTCTAATATTAAACATTAAAATAAAGTGAGCCATACATACATTTAAGAAAGATTAATAAAAACAAGTAAGATAAGTCTTTTCCAATCTGCATTCCAATTCAGGGTCTTGGGTGGCCAGAGCCTATCCCAGCAGCACAGGGTGCGAGGTGGGAACCCACGTTGGACAGGAAGCCCTTCCATCACAGGGTGTACTCACTCACACCTGCACCCACACTCACTGAGACTGGGACAATGTAGACATGCCAGTTAAACTCACCTGCACATCTTTGAGGTGTGGATGGGAACCGGAGACCTGGGAGAAAACCCGCACAGATGTGGGGAGAACGTGTAAACTCCCCACAGACAGTAGCCCCAGCTGGAAATTGATTTTTTTCTCCTCAACACTGTAACAAAATGACATCAAACAAAGCAACCAAAATGAGAACATGCTGTACCACTATTTCATTTCTTTTTTAGGCTGAATAATATGATGCTGTAAATGTATAACATTTTCTTTCTTCATTCATCTATTGGTGGACATTTGGGTTGTTTCCACCTTTTGGCTGTTACGAATAATGATGGTATGAATATAGGTTTACAAATATCTTTTTTGAGCTTCTGCTTTCAGTTCTTTAGGGTACATACCTAGAATTGGAATTGCTGGATCATATGGTAATTCTATGTTTAGTTTTTTGAAGAACCTACCTCTTTATTCTGGCAACAATTCTATGACAGAGATAAGGTGGGTACTAAGACTACTATTCTCACAAACAGAACAGGACACTTAGTGACTTGCCCACAGTCTCAAAGCTAGTTGGAGGGTAGAGCTGGAATTTGAACGTGGGTTCTCTTATTATAAAACCAGGCTTCTCTCTACTATGCTGTCTCCCTTATTTTACTGGCCTTCTTCAACCTAAAGCATCCAACCAGGGGTTTCAAATAAATGTTTCTTTTTCTCCAGAGCATGTAGAAGAACCTTGATACATGCAAGCCACCACTTTGTTTGCAATCATCATTAGCATTTGCCATTGGCACATGAATGGTCTATTATAGCTCTCAAATTAGAGCTCACCTCATACCCATTTAGACCAATTCATGATGGGATGTAGGAGTCTCATTGGCACATTAGAAAAGAGGGTATGTCTCTGCAAAGATTCATGCCAATGCTATGTTAACCCTGAAGTCCCCAGGGGTTCTCTTTTGACCCAGATTTTGGGCTCCCTCTACTCTGGACCAATAGCTTCAACATAACTCAAGGACTTGAAATGATTTTCAAGCAGCTGCCACGTGCTGGGAATTATGCCGAGGGCCTTGCATATGTTACCTTATTTAACCTACTCCTAACGTCCCAAGAGATGAGAAACATCTCTCTGTTTCCAGATAAAGAAATAAAGGCCAGAAGAGATCAAGCTACTTGCCCAAGTGACTGCCCAGGATTTGATGGGTGTCAATGTCAGTGCCTCTATTTCCCCACCTCAAATACCTCCTTCCCAAAGATATAAATTTATAGCCTAACTTACCATGATGTGAAACATCTTTATTTAAAGTTCATGAGATTACTAAGAACAGAGAGTTTTTTGAGTTGATGTCTTTTTTTTTTTTCTTTTCCTGCCTCAAATTCAGACTTGATTTTTAATTGGTAGAATTTTCTCCTTCTCACTCCCTTGGACTCTTTTCTACAGGACCAGTCATCCCCGTCTGAATCCTAGTTATTTGTGCTCCTTTTTATTCTCTCTTTTTATTCAGGGTAGGTGTGGGGTTGGTATTAACCTTCAAATGGTCCTGGCCTGGAATAGTTGACCATGACCTTTAGGTCTCTGGACTAAGACCAAGTGTCCCTTTTTAGCTGGCACTCATTGATCTTTGTTGAAAGAATGGATAGATACATGGAAAAAAATTGACCCTGAATAATATCCTTCTGTGTCTTATCCACCAAACTATAACTCTCCTTAGTATTCTCTAGTTTAAAATAGTGGAAGTGTGAGCAGAGCATGAGGACCATGGCGGGGGGGGGGGGCAGTTAGCTAAGCTGAAGGTCCTACAGTTAGAAGTTCAAGGTCTTAAGTTGAAATCTTGGTTCTGTCACCTACTGTGTGGCCTTAGGTAAGTCACTTAAACTCTTAGAGTTGCATTTTCCTCATTTGTGAAAGGGAATGACAATCCTTACCTTGTTGGTGCTTTTGGGGATTAAATGAAATGATGGATATGAAAGTGAGAGCACAGTTTTCAGCTCACAAGAGACATTAGATGAAGTCTTGATGGGTAAACAAATAGATGAAAGACTTAGAAAAATATAGAGTCTATTTAAAGAAGTGCAGTTTAAATATTTTTCAGACCATGTGTGTTGTCTTTGGGGGCTATAAATGGCATTAAGCAATAAACGAGGTATGTCAGTGAACAATTATGACTCACAGTGGAAATGCCGAGCCTTTAAAACCTAACAGCCAATTACTGTATCCAGCATCAAAGAAACACCAAAGGATGTTTTAAAATTTTCCCATAGTGTAGGATATGACAAAGTTGCTGTGTGTGGGATAGAGCCTTTGATTGCTAATAAGAGTCTAAACAGACACAGAGGAACATTTTTCTTTTCTATAATATCAAGTGAGAATCCTACATCTTATATCTAGATTAGGGCCAATCAAGACATCAGGGTCTAAATGATTTTGGTAATCTTGGCCCTAAAAATTGTAGGCAAATCCCAAAAGCCACAGTCTCCAAGCTCCTCCACTAAGAGGCTAGAATCTGAAAAAATAACCTGCAGCCTTCCCTGATTCCCACCACTGGTGGTGCCTACACTTCCTCCAGAAGGGAGCTCCCCACTCTCCCACATTCCACCTGGAGGCAGAGCCTGATGTCAGCTGGGACTTCTATCTTCCCTGCCTGAGGTGCTGTCCAGATGCTGAGAGTTGGAAGCCTCTGCTGCCTCCCAAAATACTGTGGGAGCTGTCCAGCCTGAGAGCTGGGCAGAGTCTCAGAGCTCAGGCAATGCGCAAGCCCGGGACAGAGCCACTGAGCCAAGATAGCATAGCCAGGAGTGCCCTTGTCGGTCATGCCCACCAAGGAGGAGGAAAATGAGGCCCAGGGTGGGCTAGGGTTGGCTTAGGGACATGTAGCCCATCAGCAGAGACAGAAGTAGGTCTTCCACCTCTAAGTCCAATGCTTTCATCATATTGACACACCATGAACTTCACTGTACAGATTATATGTTCACAGATCAGTGTCTGTTGGATACACACCTATAATTGACAGTGACATTCACTTATACAACCCTTTATGATGTGCTTTTATGATCATCTCATCTCATTTCATTTCTGCCAGTATACTGTGATTAACCACAGTAGTGCTGTCATCATCATCCCCATTTTCCAGATGCAGAAACTAGGGCACAGGGACATGCCTAAGGGACTGGAGTCAATAGCAAAAGGAGTGCATCAGGGGAGGCTATCCAGAAGAGGAGACATCTGAGCAGGACTAGGGAGAAGGGGCTCACTAGGAGGATGAGGGGAGGGGAAGAACACTGTAGGTAGAAGGGCCAGAAGGCACAAAGTCCTAGATTTATGGGGGAGGGAAGGCGGAGAGACAGAGAATACCATGACAGGAGCATGAAGGTGGAGTCCAAGTTGTGGACAAGGTAGGGGCTGGGGACTGCCTTACACAGCTATAAGATACCCAGTAGTCCTGGGGCAGTCTATACCTGAGTGAGAGGTACTTGATGGCAGAGCTTACCTGAGAGTCTCCCCCAAGGAGTTTCCTAAGGGGGTGTGGTTCATCTCTCAGCTATGATGTAAGTTCCCTTAAGTAAGACTGACATTGATCCTTCTGGGGTCTCCTTTTTTCCCAGCCCAGGGCCTAGTCATGGGCTGCAGCCCCATGTCATTTATGATAAAGTTTCAAGGGCCTGGCTGCCAAAGCATAAGCCCTCAGGTCCTGGCCTTGGGGCACACTCACCTGCCTTCTTGTGTGTATGGTTGGGGGAGTGGGAAGAATGATGGCTGATGGAAAGGCTGGGGGAGAGGTCATGCTACTGTGCTGAATTTGGCTCTGGATAGAGTAAGACAGGGAATGAAGGGAATTTATGTTCATTGAACATTGACGGGGCACTTGACTCCATTCTAAACCCTTTAAATATGCTATTTTATTTAATCCTCTAAACCAGTGATCCCCAACCTTTCTTTGGCACCAGGGATTGGTGCTCCTATGAGAAGCTAATGCCTGATAATCTGAGATGGAGCTGAGGTGGTGATGCTAGCATTGGGGAGCGGCTACAAATACAGATGACACTTCTGGTCACTGCTCACCTCTTGCTGTGTGGCCTGGTTCTTAACAGGCCACGGGCCTGTACCGGTTCATGGCCCAGGGGTTGAGGATCCCTGCTCTGAACAATCTTCATTTTGCAGTTGAGGAAAGCGAGACTCAGAGAGATGAGAGAACTTGCCCAAGGTGTTTGCTCTGAGGCCGTGCTTCCCACAGGATGCTCCCTATGTGGAATCTAAGGCAGACTTGGAAGGCTGGGGACTCCTCCGAAGGGGGGCTTTGGCTAGAGGACTCCTGTTAGCCTTGCTGATCTTTCTTCTAACTGCACTGCAGTCCAAACTCTTCCATCAAGCTTTCCTTCCTTCCTTCTCTGTCACATGGTCAGACCTGTCTTAAGCTCTGATGGATCTCCCAGCCTCCCTAGTTTTTACAACAGGCATTTACCTAATAAACCTCTGCATATCTAACCCTATCTGGGCATCTGCTTCTTGGGAGATCTGGGTTAACTCAGCCACACAGCTGGTACCTGGCTGGCTGGGCTCATGCCAGCCCATACTCACTCCTCTGCATCATGTGTCACCTGTCATGACACACAAGCGTCCAGGACAAACATAGAACTGGCTGTCTGGTTTTCTTGAACGCTTGCCCTGTTCACCAACGTGACCCCATGGCTAGAAGAGTGCCAGCACATCAGCACATATGGGTGCTCAATAAATATATCTTGAACGAATGGCTGAATTAACTGAAATAATATACATGACAGAGCTCCTTAGTCCTCTTCCCTTCTGCAGCAATCTTGCTTCCTTCCAGAGGGGCTGGCTCTGCAATCACAGAGAACTCTGTGTGCCTATCTGCCTGCTGCTTCTCACTTTTCCCTGGGTCTCCAGTGGAGAAGAAAGCCTGTGTGGGTTTATTTTTCCCCTCAAAATGAATCTTCAAGCCTGTTTTGCACCTGCCTCTCAATTTCAGTTCTTATTTTTTCCAGAGTCTAAACAATTCCCTCTCTAATGGCAATGTTCAAAGGCTTCTGAGCTCTGCAGGCTTTGTAAACTCCAAATAAATAAAATATAAAGTAATTCTACAGATGGTATAAATGCCCCTACATAAAAAAAAATGGCAAGTTTCCTGAAAAGCTATATACATAGACTCTTCCCACAAATTGAATCAAGTTTTATATTCAAGGAGTGGAAGGATTCCTTATCTAAAGGAATCCTGAATCTATGGCTTCTTCTCCCTTTTCCCTCCGTTCCAGACTATACAGAATGGGTGCTGAATAAATATTTTTAGTGTGAAGAAAAATGTGATTTTTAATAAAATTGTTTTATAAATTCAGATTTTTTCATGACTGGTTTCAGAAAATAGACTATATTGTTAGCTGTCAGAATGGTAAAAGAATAATATGCCATTCTTCTTGCTTCCAGAAATATGGTAAGAGACCATTAAGCCTATTTCTCAAATCTAGTTAGTTCTAAATAGCCCTGGCTGCTGTATCAAGGCTCTAGACAGACATAATGAACATGTTTTTAAAGACTACTGTGTTAGATGGTGGGAGGATGCCTGGACTTGAAATACACTGTACTTGTGTATCCTAAAATCTACCTTTATAGGTTTTATGCCCTTATCTATTGAAAATACCACAAACATATTTTTACAGAGCTGCCTATTCTGACATTAGCCAGATGATATCAACCCTTGATGACCCAGCCTTCCCTGACCTCACCATCCAAAGTAGCCATGCGCTGCCCTATTGCTCTCTAGGGCACTACCTTATTTTGTTTACTTCTTAGCATTCACACAACTTGGCATTATCAATATCACTAGCATCCCCTCACACACACACACACACCTGGCACCCACCTTACCTCCCTACTAGAATATAAACCCTAGAGAGAAGATTTCCTTGTTCATTGACATTTGCCCCGTTCACCAGCATGACCCCATGGCTAGAGGAGGGCCAGCACGTATGGGTGCTCAATAAATATATATTGAATGAATGATTTGAACTAAGAGAAGCCAAAAGAAAGGAAGTCAACAGGAAGTAGATTCAGACAGATCTGAATGGGAACTGGCAAAGTTGTGGCCTTTGGCCATAATTGCCCATGAGCCTATGTTGGTGTTTTCCACCTTCCTTTGTAGGACTGCACGTGCCATAAACGATAGTGTTTGGTTATTTTAAAGGGATAGAGGGGATGAAGGAAGAGAGAGTCAGCCTGTCCCTTTAACATTTGTTCTCTCCTCTAACAATAAGATTATAAAACACTTCTCCTATCTTATTCTTGGAGAGCCCTGTAGGATTCTAGTGGATAGTATGACTGCATGTCACAAAACACATCATGCTTATTTTATTATATAAGTAGTATATAAAACATTTGGGTTATTATTCAGCATATATTTATTTACTCCCCTCTCATTTCTACTGTAGGTAGCATATACTTCTCTGCCCCATTGATGCTGGGCTTGGTTTGTAACTTGCTTTAATCAATAATACATTATTGAAATGATGTCAGCAGAGGCTTTCTATTTACTTAGACAGTTTTGCTGTGTCTTGGGCTCTGGTGATCTGGAAGAAAAAGCAAATCCTAGATAGCTGCTGTCCCTTCAACCAAAATGAAGTAGACCTGAGCTTGACCTGCAGCGAGAAGCCAGGCCCAGTCGACCTGCAGCCTGAGACAGAGCAGCCTTGCCAAGCCCAAGCTAGATCAATTCAATTGCAGTTGACCTGCAGACATGTGAGTGTGAGAATAAATCCTTGTGTTATAAGCCACTGAGTTTTGGGGCTGGTCTGTTATGCAGCATTGTTGTGGCAATAGCTAATAAGTATATATGCTCATTGTAGAAAAAGAACCAGAAAATATAAAGTAAAGTTAGGTAAGTAAAAATGAAAAATATAAGACATTCATGATTCCATCACCCCAAATAAGCACTATTAGCATGGTGGCATCCAGCCCTCAGTTATTTTTCTATAGTTTATAGTAATGGGAACCTATTATATACATCTTTTTGTAACCTGTTTTTTCATACCAATATATCACGAGCATATTTCTAAGGCCATAACATTGCAGTGTTGCCTCATTGTCCTTCCACCAATCCTCCAAGGCAGGCTCCAAGAAGCAATCCGATTTGCCTCAAGTCACACCCCTGGGAATCAACAGAGCCCTATGTGACTCCAAGTTCAGTGCTCTTTCCACCAGGCAGGTTCTCTCTTGGGGCCTCATTAGCATTTCTGGCACCTGACAAGGTCTACTCCTTCCTCCAACAAGAATAAAATGAAACCTTTATCTTATCTGGAAGGAGAACAGGAGTGTTTGGTTCTCCTGATTCACATGATCCCAAGGGCTGTGACAAAGCCCCATGCCAACCTCCAATTGCAGATGTCTTGGGGGATTATCGTTTCCTCCTTGGGTGGAGAGAGGCAAGGGCAGGTGGTTGGGAAGTGTTTTCTGATGAAGACCTCAGCAGGCCAACTGGTTTCCAATTTCATCTGGAGGAGAAACAAAGCTCTTGGGTGTTTTGTCAGCAGAGGGTAGCAACTCCTGTTAGAGGAACCAGACTACAAGCTGCTGGCATGAACCTGGGAAACCCAGGGAAATAGGCTGCATTCCAAATTCCAACAGCTTCAGCAAGAAAACTCCATGAAGGATGGAGAAAGGAGCATAGAATGACCAGATCAGAAGCCATAGTCACTCACTTAAGCAAAGGACCAGGACTCAGAGATGGAAGGACTACTTCTTACTAATTGTATTGTGTCAGTTTTCCCATCTGTCAAATGGTCATGGAACCATGTACCCATTGATTCCTCTCTCCTACCACAATGAAGCAGGCCTGTGAAGTGATGAATGAGAAAGGACTGTGGAACTGCAAGTGGGTTCACCCTCAGAATCCTGAGAGGTAGTGTCCTCTGGACAAGCAGAGGAGACGAGGCATGTTAGTCTCCTCTCCAAAGAGTGGCAGGGGGAAAGAAGCCTGGGTTTGAGGAGCTTCAGTTGGAGAAAGGTAGACCTTACAGAATCCCTGAAAGTTTATGGAAAGTAGGCCCCAGTCACAGCTTTTCTTGTGATAAGGGTTTTCTCTGAAGAAAGTTCTTTATATGTAGTTTCCTTCTTAAGTTGATTTTTTGGTTCCAGCTCATATAAGAGAAGGAAGGAAGGAAGGAAGGAAGGAAGGAAGGAAGGAAGGAAGGAAGGAAGGAAGGAAGGAAGGAAGGAAGGAAGGAAGGAAGGAAAGAAGGAAGGAAGGAAGGAAGGAAGGAAGGAAGGAAGGAAGGAAGGAAGGAAGGAAGGAAGGAAGGAAGAAAAAAGGAAGAAAGGAAGAAAAGGGAATGGAAACAGAAGAAAGAATTCTGGATGGGCTGCAGACAATGCAGGTGGGTGGGAGGGAGTGTCTGATACCACCAGATGGGGCCACTCTAGACCAACTCCCAGGGAACCAGAAGCCTTGGTGCAAACCCAACAATGGAGGGAAACCCCAGGCCCAGTGGCTCTGATGGCAATGACGATAAGCTACTGGATGGGTAAGGGGTATGGGTAATCTTATTTAGTTAAAGGAATTTCTTTCTGCCTCCTTCTTTCAGGTCCAGCCTCTTTATAGAATGAGGAAGAAATGGGAGGTCTAGAGAGAGAGGAGACAAAGGGGAAAGAGCTTTGGAATCATAGAGAACTGGATTGAAATTCCAGTTGTGTGACTTTGTGCAATTTGCAGAGCCTCTACAGGCCTACTTTCCTCATCTGTAAAACAGAGAAAACATTTTTTTAAAAATGTATAAATTATCTCACACAGTAACTGGCACATACTAGGGAACAAGTAGTGCCAAGTTTGCCCAGAGAATTAGTAGCAGAGCCAAGACTAGAGCCCAGGTCTCTGAACTCTATGCCCTGGTCCTGCTCTCTGATCTCACTGGTAGCAGGGACCAGGCAGTGCCTTAACCTCTGGAAGTGAGGACAGCTACAGGTTGAGTGCACAAGGGAACTTCCAAGCACACCCTCCCTCCTCCAGGATTCAAGTTGCCAAGGCTGCCTCTCTCTGAGGCCTGAGAATATCAGGTTTACTCTTTCTCTAAGCTAGAAATAGCTCTCTGGGGACAGGGGTGGGTTCTCTGGGGGTCAGCACTCCTGCCAGCCCCAGGAAAGCTATGGGGAATATGTCAACAAAAGCCTGGCCTAGTGACTGCTCCCCAGAACACCTGCCCCAGGGACCCAGATCTCAAGAGTTCTGCCCTCAGAGTCATTAGGACAGAGAGGTTCTCCCCAGAGAGCTCCACAGCATACCTGGGGACCCCAAGCCTCAGCAAAGCTTGAGAGAACACTGAGGGGAGCCAAGTTACAGCTGTGGGGACCCATTGCCTATCTGGAAAGACTTTGTTTACCTCTTCCCCTACTGTATATAATTCTTTCATCTCTAAATGTCAGCTCTGAAAGGCATTTATTTTCTTTCTTCATTTGCCCAACGACACGAGGGTGGAGGTCACCTTGTCTTTATATCATAATCCCCTATCCCCTGACACAGAGCCAGGATGCATGGTGTTCAGAAAATGGGCATTAAGCTGAGGGGAGAGAAACTGAGTTGGATTCTTTGAGAGTTCTCAAAGGTACATAAGAGTTTATAGGACCAAAATGAGTAAGGAGTGTTTGCAAGACATCTGAGCTATTCGCTCTGTACCTTGATCCACCTGCCAATATAGATTTCAGTATTTTAAAGAAAAAACAACACTGATACAATCATTTAAGAGTGTATTGTTCAACATGATTTTGTTTCTTATTATAAATAAAATGCATGTTCACTGGGGAATACATTAATGTATAAAAAGGAAATGAATTTCGGCATATATAGTATGTATGTGTATATTTGTATATAATATAGAGTATATATGTATGTGTAATATGTACATAATGTATGTATATGTTTTTATTGAGGCATAACATATATATATATATATATAATGCCACTGTTAATATTTCAGCACATAGGCTCACAATCATTTGCTACGTATAGATTTTTTTTTCAAAATTATGCATTTAGACATATTCCCCAATATGAGGTGAATTCTCTGTCAACCATTCCAGGCTCTTAGTGAGTGTTTCCTGAGGCAAAAACAGAAGGGAGATTTCAGCCATTAGGAATCCAGGCTCCTTTGGGATGCTAACCTCAGACCCTTAGAGGCTCGATGGGTTTGTAACTGTGGGCAGAGAAGGATAGAGGACATCCAGGCTCATACAGGGAAGGGAGCAACAAGAGGGGAAGGTGACCTCCCAGAAAGGAGGAAAGGGAGTTCCTAGTTACTTGACACCCACTCTGCATCAGGCCAGAGATGGCTAGCAGGTCACACCTGTGTCTCCACTTCCCCCTCTCCCCCAGTGCAGGCACTGATGGTTGATCCCGGCACTCTAACTGACTTACTCAACACAGTGCTCTGCGCAGACACTGCCAGTTATTGAAGTTGCCCCCTGAGTTGCTGGACTCTCAATTTATTGCCTCTTTCAGTCTTCAGAACAGCCCACTACTAAGGCAGTGTTCCCATTTTAAGATGAGGATGCTGAGGCTCAGAAGTATTATTAAGTCACTTCCCCCAAAGCATTCAACAAAAAGTGGCAGAGCCAGGACTCAAATCCTGTCTGTCAGAATCCAAAGCCCGAGTTCCCTCTCTCAAGTCTTGAGGTCTCAAGAGGGATAATTTCCATTGCAGCAGCCCCTGGGAGCTGTGCAGTGCTTTTGCAAGACTCCTCTGCTTCCATTTCCATTCCATTCAATTAACACAGGCCTAGCCCTGGTGGAATCAGGCCCTTTTAAGTCACGCTCCTCACAATATGACACCCACATCAACCATCAGCTCTTCCCCTGCCCTTCAAGGACCCTCTGCAGAGACCACAGACAAGCTGGGGATGAGAGGGGCAGACCAAGCCCCAGAGGTGCCATGTCCTTGTCTTGACTCTTATCTGGCATAGGGCCAAACAGGCAGAGTGGGTAGGGAAGGAGGTTCTTGGGAACTTTCCAGTGACACCTAGAGGGCAATGCCTCAGCTTTAGGAGAAATTTCCAAAAGAAATAGTTCAATTAAACCAGTCAGCTGTGGCTCAGGGCCATCCTAGGCCATGACAAGCATGTGAGACAGAGAAGTCAGACTTGGGCCCATATGTTGGAGCACCCTTGGAAAGAGGATATTGTTAACCTGTATCAGTCATTTGCACTCTAGTGTGAATTAAGCTCTCCCATGCATTTTCCTAGAAGGAGAGAGCTTAAGCCCTAAGACCTATGGTAAGGAGATACCAATCTGGGCAATTCAAACAGAATGTAGGTTCAAACCCAGGTTCTTTTACTTGCTAGCTCAGTAAATTGGGGCTAATAACCTACCTTTATGAGTCTGTTTCCTCATTCCAAATGTGTGGGGAGTAACAAGTCTAAGGGTATTGAGACCAGGGATAGGGACGCCTCAGTGAAGATGCCTGGCATGCAATAGGTACCCAGTCATTGTGTTTGCCTGCCTGCCTGTCTGCTTGCCTGCCTTCCTCAGGCAGAGGAAGGTTGCCCATATCATAGCTGGTCTAGGACAAAGCCAAAGAGCAGCCCAGTACACTGAGAGCCTCGGGCAGAGTTCTGGCTAATGCTGAAGCTAGAGCACAGTGGGTTATCTGAGACTGACCTTGACCATTCTTGCTGCAGGGTGGCCAATGGGTAGACATCTGGGCTGACCTCAACATTGACATTATCAGCAGATTATCCTCACAAAGTGGAGTTTGAACTTGAGGTTGGTAACCCAAGGTAGGTGGAAGGAGGGTTCTTCGCCTGGCTATGCCCTAAGGATGAACTGACAGGACTATACTCTGGGTCCTAACCTGTACCTCAAGGAACATCCCCTACTCAGGGGAGGCAGAGATATCTCAACTGGTACTGAGAAAAATATTATAGGTTCATATTATACAAGTGCAAACTTGTCAGGCACCAAGGCAAAGTGGACAGGACTGCTCTTCCATCCTACAGATCAATAGATCTGACTACACAAAACCTTAAACTCTTTATACTGCTGGAGGGTAGGGCGGGAGGGAGGAGAGGGGTGAATACACCATAAACAAGACTAAAAGGCAAATGAGAAATTAGGGAAAGAGATTTGTAGGACATATAACAGATAAGGAGATAATACCTCTTTTACTGAGAAAATTTTTTCAAGCAAATTAGGAGATGAATATCCAAGAAGATAATGGACAGAGTTTGAATAGACAATTCACAAAAGAAGTTACAAATTACCAATAAACATATGAATATACATTCAACTTCACTAGTAATCAAAACAATTAAAATTAAGGTGAGATACTGTTTTTTAAAACTCATATTGGCTAAGATAGAAAAGGTTTTAAACGCTCATCGTGGGCACAGATGTGCAGTAATGACTTACAAACACTCCTGGTTGGGAGTATAAATTGGAATAAACTTTATGGGAGCAATTCAACAGTTTATTGCAAAATTCTTTCTTCACTTTGACTCAAAAATTTTATTGAGGAATTTATCCTAAGGGACAATTGAAAAAGAAATCCAAGATGTACAAGAATATTCACAGCACTGCCACTTACAATAATAAAAAATTGGAAGCATAAAATGTTGAATAGAGTATGATAAATAACATGGTATTTCCAAACAATGAAATGTTTTACAGGCATTAAAAGTTATCAATGAAGAGTTATTTGTTAACATGGGAAAATGTGTATATTATTGAATAAAAAAGATAGTGAAATGTTTTGACAGTATGATCTCATTTTTGTCATTTTGTGCATGCATATCTGCATTGAAAAGAGTAAAGAATATATTCTATAATATTACTAGTGGTTAGATCTGAGTAGAGTTATGGAAACTTGGAGGAATATTGTATGTTTGCTTTTTAGTTTTATAAATTTTCTTTATTGAGTATTCTGACTTTTGTAATGAGAAAAAAAATCCTCCAAGTAAAAAAATAATTAAAAGAATAATTTTAAGAAAAAAAGCTTCTCCCAGCCTCCTATGCCCATACCCTTCAGGCTTAATTAGCACACATTACTCAACAGTGATCAGAGAGTCCTAGGCTGCAAACTAGGATTTGGTTCTTATTTGTGGGCAGCCCAAGACAGGTTAAGGACCTTCTCATTCCTGAGGGTCTTCAGAGACCAGACTCTTGGGGATGTGGCAAGACCTTGGAGAGCTGAAGAAGACAAGCCTCCAGGAAGAGCAGGCACCAGTCCCACTGTACACCCTGAATGGGAATCGGGTCCATGGCCACAACTTGCTGGCAGATAAGAGGCTGGTATTCAACTCATCAGTATCTCATAAGTCTCTAAGCCCAGGCATTCTTTAACTGGATCTGCGTGGAAATCAATGGCCCATGCATTTGGATGGATCAAAAAAATTATATCTTTATGTTCACTAATCTCTATCTGAAATCTAGCATTTCCTTTGATTATGAATGCAGGCAATAAGCCTCAGCAGCATGAGTAGTATCTGCAACTTAGTCACTAATAGAAATCATCGATATTTTCTTATCACATTACAATTCCTTACAGATACCTCAAAATGTGATTTACTCATCATCACTTCAAAATTCTGACAGTAATTATGCCTACTGCTAGATTTTGTTATTGAAAGTCTCAATAAAAAACACATTGGTATATTACACATTCATTTTTAAAATGTATTTTTATAACTGTATCTCAATATAATTGCTTTCTTTTATAATTTTCTGTATCTTAGTTTACACATTTAAAAACAATATTTTGAGAAGGAGCCATAAGCGTCACTAACTGCCAAAAGAGACCACATCCCCCAAAAGGTTAAGAACCCCTGTTATATGCCCAGAAATTTAAAACAAAGGGAAGGGCAACTTTTCTGTTTGGACCGATTCTTCCTGCTCCCTTTCCTCTTGCCGGCTCACAAAGGCAGCCTGGGCTTCTAATGGTTCCATTAAAACCCTGGGATTTGCTACTAATTAACCCCAAACCCCTACCAAATATTTCCCCAAACAGCCCAAACTGAAGGTGAGTATCCCTAATTCCTGGGTGATTGCATACTCAGCAAAATCACCAATAATGATGTAACTCAAGATGCTGCAAATACAGACCAGGTTCCAGGTTTCAGATTCAGAGTTTTTGTATATAAAGAGCAATAGTGGCCAGAGCTCTAGGCCTCCAGAAGGCAGCCTGGCAATTGGGGACTTTCCTACCAGGGCCAGGAGGGCTGGTACGTGATTACTGCTACCCTCTACTGAGCACAGGTCACATGCCAGGCTTGCTCAGCACTTCCTGGCACGTTCTGTGGGTCCCCAGAGGCAGACAGATCTCTTGTTTCAGAGTCATCAGGGCTAGAATGGTGGGAGACAACTGCAGGGTAGAACTTCCCACTGCTCAGAGCTGCCCCAGAGCTAGTGGGGACAGGAAGGTGTGGAGAATAGGGACTGCTGTCCAAGAAGGACTAGGGTTTAGCTTTGTTTTCCTTTATTTGTTATTAAAGAAAACAACATGGAACGATCTGATTTTGAACAAAGAAATCCAGTATGCCAGCTATAGGCCAGACTGTCCATGTGTAAAACCTAGAAAAAAACCTTGTGGTTATCATTCTAAATATGGAGAAACTGAGGCTCACAGAGGTGACAGGACTAGTTTGACTTGCTGGACCAGGAATCTCCATTCCCCATACACACACTATAATTTCTACCCCAAGAAGGGAGGAGCTGCTATCTCAAGGGCCTCAGATTTTTTATAAGGAGGGCCCTGCACTGCTCCTCTTCCTCGCGGATCACATGTCACCTCCTGACCACATTCCTCATTCAGAACAAGTCACCCAAGTATTGACAGAAAATACATCTATTGTCTCTGGGTGTTAGGATTACCAATTTTCTCTCTTTAAAAAAGACTCTTTACTTTTAGAATCAAAACAAAATTTTTTTAAAAAAGAAAATAAAGACTCACTTCTGCTGTGAAGTACCCACAGAGCCTTGTTTGTAACTCATGACCAATTTTATGTGGTTAGGATATTGGCTTGCATACTTGGGTCTGGGTCTCTCGGCCTACTAGACTGTATGTAATCCCCTTAAGGGCCAGAAATGGCATTGAGTTTTCCCAGTGCTTACTAAGAGCAGATGCCCAATAAATGATGAATTAAAATGGAAAATGTGAATGAAGGGCTACTAGGTTGCTACTTTGCTCTTGGTGTGATAGAGAAGGGCTGGAATGAGCAGCAATGGCAAAGTTCCCCTGTGGGTTGCTCAGAAACTTGGTTCCATGAAATGCTGTGAAAGAAAAGTATATCAGGGTAAAATAAAATTGCTCAGCTCCCAGATGGCAGACCAAAGGATAGAGGTTAGATGCACTGATTCACACTAGGATGTTAATGACATACTCAACACTGCTCACTGTGAGCTTAAATTGATAGAACTGGTTGGGAGAGCAATTTAGCAGTATCTAATAAGTTGAAGATGTTCATGTCCTTGGGCCTATGAGTTCTGCTTCTAAGTATACACACTAAATAAACTTTCACGCACGGCACAGTGAGACATGAACCAGAGTGCACAGTGGAAAGGGCTGAATTATGGTTAAGTTCGGTTAATAGAATACTATATAGCAATTAAAATCAATGAACTAGAGACACATGTATCAATATGAATTCATGCCAAAATATAAGGTCGAATTGAAAAAAAAAACATTGCAGAAGGAAATATACAAAATGGTAGTATACAAAAAAGTTTAGAAATCTGCAAAACAATACTATATAATTTTTATGGATACATAAACATATTAGCAAAAGCATAAAATTATGTATGGGGATGCTATATACTATATTCATGATAGTGGTTCTTGTGGGGAAGGTGGCAGGGTGAGGAGTGGGTGGTGACAGAGTCCAGCCAGGCTACAAGCTAGGATATATCATCCCAATCCCTTTGCAGCTTTAGTTTGTTAATTTTTTTATTGCAGTAAAATAGAAATAAAATTTACCATTTTTGAGTGTACAGTTAGTTCAGTGACATTAAGTACCTTCACATTGTTTTGCAATCATCACCACTATCTATCTCCAGAACTTTTTCAGCATCTCAGTTAAAACGGAAAATGGGAATGAAGGTCTTCAAAGCAGCTATTGTGCTCTTGATGTGATAGGAAGGGGGTGGAATGGTAGCAGTGCCAAGGTCCCCTGTGTGAAACTCTGTACCCTTTAAACAGTATTCCTGTTGCCCTCTTTTCTCAGCCCCTAATAACCACTATTCTATTTTTAGTCTGTATGAATTTGATATTTTAAGTACCTGATATGAATGGGATCATACATTTGTCTTTTTTGATCTGGCTTATTTTACTTAGGATAACATTTTCAAGGTTCATCCATGAATCAGAATTTCATTCCTTTTTTAGGCTAAATAATAGTCCATTGTATGTATGTACCAAATTTTGTTTATTCATTCATTAATTGTTGGACGCTTGGGTTGTTTCCACCTTTTGGCTATTGTGAATAATGCTGTGTAGTTCATTAATTTTATAACCAATGTGTGCATAGTATTTTTCCAATTTATGAAGCATATTTATTTATATGAGATAAGTTAATGAAGGCAGAGTAGATTTCCATTTTATTGAGATTCAGACAGATCATATTACTGACTCAAGATCACAGAGCTGATGTAACTTGAACTAAATTCTCATGTAAAATAGAAGCTGTACTCAGGATTTAAGATTCTATAATCCTATCAGTAGCCTTTCCCCCTCCAAAAGAAGTGTTTTGTGGTAAATTCCAGACCTCTTGGCAGACTTGACTTTGAAGTTCCTTGTGGCCATGGCCTGTGTCTTTCTGTATCTTGTGTTTGACAGGCAGAGGGTGGTAGACATTCGATGAGTCTTTTCCAACCACTTAATCTCTCAAGGATCTGACTACAAGGCCACCAGCTAGAAAACTGCCGATCACATCTAGATTCCCTCCCTGTGGCCATAGAAAGTGCTGCCTCTCGACCCTTGCTAGAATCAGGTCCTGAGACCCACATTGGGTCCTGAGATGGGCTCCTGGATTTTTCTCTAAGAATCTGGATTCATGGCTCTTCTAGTAGAATACACATGGCTTGAGGAAGGGGCAAAGACAGAGGCTTCTACTTCCTCTTGAAGTAGTTTCAAAAACAAAATGCACCTGTGTAACCAGCCCTAGATCAAGCCCTCAGAGTCCCCTTGTGTACCTCCTGTCCCCACCACCACCACATCCCTGACCTCTGACCAAGGGTGACCACTGTACTGATATCACAGAGGAGGGTTGCCTATTTTGGACTTTATATAAATGGGATCTTACACCACTGCACCCTCACTTTTAAGGAGCTTCTCCCATCTCCATGCTCCCACAGCACTGTTTCTGAACCTCTGTTTGACACAGCTGTGTTACAGCCTCCCAGATGGCAGGACTAGACCCTTATTTCCCTCATTACCCTCAGTACTTCTCACAGAATTCAAGTGGATGGAGAAGGCAAAGGTACAAGATTGTTGGTGAGTTTTTCTGGGCTCTAACCCCATGCTGAGAAAAACATGTGGTGAAAGGAGCTCACCCCACCTAGGCTGCTGTGGTTTCTCAAAGGATGCATCCTCCTTTTCTTCTCTTTTTTTGACCCCCGCTCCATTTCCTTCCTTTGGAGGACATCCTGCCCTTGGGAACATTCTATTGGCACCTCCTCCAAGGGTCAGGCCCTGGGCAGGAGGCCTGGGAAAGCTGCCGCCAGCTGCTCTTCCACAAGACTGGGACTGGGCATGGGGCACTCTGCTTTGAGGTTGGTTTCAGCATGGGGGTGGGGAAACAGACCTCATGACAGATGCAGGGTCAGGTCCTGTTCTGGGGTCAGCAGCTCTTGTCATTCAGAAAGCCTGGATGCAGGCTTGGGCCAGGTCCCTGCAGGCCTTCCTGACTCTCCCCCTGCCACATGATACCCCAGAAGATGTAGGCCCTCCAGGGAGCCCCATGTGCACACATATGTGTACTAGACCATCTAAGCCTACTTAAAACTCTAGAATGTTATATTATATTGATAGATATCATCTGTATTTTGTTATGGTTTATTTTAGATTTTAACTTTCAAAGTTTGTTTATCCAGTGCTTTCCTTCCTTCCCTCCTTTCTCCTTCCTTCCTTCCCTCTCTTCTTCCCTCCCTCCCCCTCTTTCTCAAAGTGAATATTGGTTGGCCATTAGTCAAATTATGTGCCCATACTGGACAAACAAGGCCCTTTGTAGTGCTGTGTCCGGAGTGTCGGGGTGGGGCTAGCATTTTCCTAGTCTTGCCCCTGCTCCAGCCTGGACCTGGAACATCAGCCCAGCAGGCTATGTGGCTGGATCTCATGGGTCCCATCATAGTACACTG
Organism: Eidolon dupreanum; assembly: GCA_028627145.1. Taxonomy (NCBI): domain Eukaryota; kingdom Metazoa; phylum Chordata; class Mammalia; order Chiroptera; family Pteropodidae; genus Eidolon; species Eidolon dupreanum. The sequence continues at coordinate 38,703,949 of CM053509.1, read as the reverse complement.
CTCTCTAGTCCGTGCTAAGGTCAATTGTCCAGACTGTCCCCAGAGCTGACAGAAGGGGAAGGGGACTCCTGACAGGACATGGCTCTTGGATCAATATCTATGGGATATGAGCCCCTGCTTAAGTATCTATGAGAAGATCAGCCTCATCTCCAACTGTTACTAATGACTGTCTTTTTTCAGGGTTAAGTATTGTCTTTTCCTTTCAGGGCCTTGTTAGAATGTACCTCTCTCAAAGGGATGAGCTTATTGTGTTCCCTTTCCTTTAAAATCAGGAAAGAAGAGGCTGAAGAAGCCCTAGAAAATGGGGATGAGCATAGCAAGGCCCCCCTTTGGAGGGCCCTGGAGGCAAAAGAGGGGGTAGCTCAATGCCATCCTGCTCAGGAGCCCGCCTTGCTGATAGGCTTGAGGTCTGAGGCATCTCTGGATAGAAGTGTCTTATTGCAAGAGTGCATGAATTCCCTGGAAGGGGCTGAGTCTAAAGAAATGCCCTTACTGTACACATACCACACACACACTTGTATTTACAACCTCCCCTTCATGGATGCATCTTCACAGTGCATCCCCACAAATTCCACCCCACCCTTTCCCCTATCCTCCTCTACCATCCATACCATACGCAGAAGTCTAGAAGTCTGGAGTTGGCAAGGACCTTAAAAGCCCAGCCATTCTGTAGACAAGAAGACTGAGGTAGAGAGAAGAGAGACCTGCTCAAGGTCACTTAGGGGTAGTGGCCAAGCCTAAGCGGGAACTCTGGTCTCCACATGGCTCAGGCAGCTGTGTGAGGTGGAGATGCAACATCTCATTTCTTCTTCCCAGCTGTGTGACCTTGGGCAGCTCACTTAACCTCTCTGAGCCTAGAGTCTTCATTTGTGAAATGATAACACCCATGTCAATGGGCTTTTTTTGAGGAGACATGTGGTATAAGCACCTTCCCTGCAAGCTATAAAGATGGTGAGATGTGGTGTACAATCAGAACTCCAGCCTTTTCCTTTCCTTTGAAAGATTATCTGCAAGTTATACTGGGAATACATGTTGCAAATATTTTTTTCCTGTTATTTTTTAAAACTTTTTGTATGTTATTGTTTATTATATAAAAGTTTGTGATTTTAATATAGTTAAATATATCCATCTTTTCCTTTAAGTTTTTGTGTTTTTGTGTCTTGCCTAAGATTATAAGTGAGGAACATTTTATAAATGACATATCCCCCAGACAAATTACAGAACAGGAAATATAAATAGATACTAAAAATATGAAAAAAAATTCTACAAATTCTCTCATAATAAAAGAAATACTGATATACAATTTTTTTACATTATCAGATTAGTAAAGATCCTAAAATTTGATAACACATTGTGTTGGTGAAACTGATGAGAAACGAATACTCTCATAGTTTCCTAGTAAAGTATAAATTGGTAAAATCCTTATCAAGGGCGATTTGGCTATATTCATAAAAATGAAAATTGCACATATTATTTGATCTAGCAATTCTACTTCTGGGTGTTTTTCCTCAGATATTATGCATGTGCAAAATGTGAAATATCATGTACATTATAGCCTTGTTTGTAACAACAAACAACCTAAATATCCATCATTGGGGAAACTGGTCAAAATGTTTCATCCATACAATGGACTACTATATAGTTGCAATAAAGAATAGGAAGCTTTTTATGAACAAACATGGAAAATATCTTTATATCGTTATGTGAAAAAAGCAAGGTGCAGAACAGAACATATGTATAATATACAATACTCTCTCACCACTAGAGGCAATCAGACTTCCACATCATGTAAGCAGCTCCCACAGGCTCACTGTGGTTAGGGAATTTGGAGAGTGCCACTCCACCCCAAGGGTACTTCAAAATGTACAGCCAGTGGTTTGACATCATATAGTGGGAGCAAATGAGCCCAATTCTTAAAGTGATCATGAAAGCCACACCTCCCAAAGCCAAAAGGCTGAGCAACATCTAGAAAGAATCTGACACAACCATTAGAAGCATCGTGTGATTTTGGCTTCTGTTAAGTCAAATGAGTGGAATTGCATGAAAGTTGAGCGGGACCAGCATGATGAAGTCTTTGGATAGCCTTGTGCAAATAAGAATCCAGGACGCCATGAAAGGGTTTATCATCAACACTAAAGCAAAGCAAAATAAGTAAGGCTCAAAAATCTGGTGACTCAGACTATGAAACAATCCTAAAATCACTATTTGAGGTTGACTTATCAAAAATCAAGTGAATTTTAAAGATCATGGCTGAGATAGCCATATTCCTACAAAATCAATAGCTATTGCTTATGAACATTTTTACTTCTGATAACCCATGTTTTGCTAGACAACAAAAGAATATGTAATTTTGTACTTTAACTAAAATCTGTTCATTCTGATTTTGTTGCATATATGCATTTCATGTCTTATCTGTGTGTGATCAAATAAAATATGGCTCATCAGTCATTTTATTGATTTAAAATGTCAGCTAGTCTTATTTAATGGAAGACTGCAATATATCTTTTCCTTCTTATAAAATTTATGCTTAGACATAATTCTTAAAATGAATATGACAAAATAAAAATCAATTAGTATAAAGATGTGTAACCATTTGTATAAAAAAGGGGAAAGATACATATACTTATATATTATTATATATGTACTCATATATAGATGATTAGATATATAATATTATATACAAATGTATAATCTCTCTAGAAGGGTTCACAAGTAACTAATATTAGTGAGTGCTTACTGGGGAGTAGAGGGAGATTTTTCTCTATATAACTTTCCATACTTTAAAATTTTTGAACCATATGAATTATACTTCACCAGCTCAGAAAGTTAAAAAAAAAAAAACAGTTTTAAAATGGCTGAATCCAATCTAGAATATCAAACCAGGCTCTCGGGGATTTTTAGAGTTCCCTAGGAACCTCTTGGGTGAACCTGGGACTGTCATAGAAGATCCCTAAGAACCTACTGAGCCTTAGATCCAGGAGTCGTGGTCCTAGGGCCTCTGCTGCGCCACCTGGTGGCCTTAGTCAGACAAGCTTCCAAGCATCTCTGAAAAATCTGTGGAAATACTTAGCAGATAGAGACAGACGAGGACAGATGGTAACGTGACACTATGCCTACAGGCTGGGTGGCATACAGTCGACCTCCAGGGCTGCTTATCTGGGTCTAATCTGGAACAAGGCACAGCTCTTAGGGTTCCATAGCCTCTGTGTCTCAAGGAGCCACCTAGAGGCAGCCTGCAGGAGCACACAGCATATGGACTTAAAAGTTAGACCTGGGTTCAACCCCTGGCTTCACCGTCTACTAGCCTTGCTATTTCATATAGCTTAACCTCTCAGGTCCTCAGTTTTCTCATTTGCCAAATGGATACAGGTATAAATCAGATAAAGTCTGCACACAAATCTAGAACAATGCCCGCACATAGCAGAAACTTGATAAATGTTAATTCTTTTCCCTTTTGTGTTCTCCTGACGACTTTACTCCCCTGCCAAAAGAGAATAGCCTGGCTCCTGGGGGTTTTCTGTGCCCACAGTGCTGGGAGGGTTCAGCACTGGAAAGACTGAGGAAAACGAATTTTGTATGCTTCTGGTATTTCTAAACACTCTCCCTCCCTCCTTCTACCTTCTTTCCTCTTCTTTAGCTACCAAGGAATATTCTAGGCCTGAGTGGGGTGGGGAGGAAGCTCAGGAAGTGGCTGCAATTCCCACAGGCAGGGTCATATCCAGTTCTAGTCATTCCACCAGTAGGCCTGGGTGCTCCATCAAGTGCTTCCTCTAGCCAGGGAGCAAGGCCTAGTCCCTGAACCTAGGGAGCACACAGTGTGTGGAGAAAGCCAAATGGAGCAAACATCACAATGAATGTGCAGGCAGTTGAGGGGACTTAGGGGAGCAATGATGAAGTTATTAAGTTAGTCACTTGCTCTTTTGGGTTATGACACTGTTTCTAAAAGCTCCTGATATAATGCAACTAAAGAGCCCATTAGCCCCTCACCCCTTAATTCAGATTAGTATCTTACCTTTTCTTCTAGGTATTCTCAAAGATGACAGAACCCAAGGGAGATAAGACACCAGACTGAAAAATATTCGTTTGAGGCTATGAGCTGGAATGTTCGGAGCATAGGACAAAGCAGCCTAGCAGCCTGGGAGGGGTGACTATGGGGTTCAAAGCTGTCTGGAGGTGGGAAGGCACCAGCCTGACCAGAGGAAAAGCCTTGCAAGAGGAAATTAGGAAATACTGAGGTCACCTGTGTCACAATTCTGCCCTGGCTGTGCTCTATACCCATGGCAGCAGAGGACCAACAAGAAGTCAGATGCCAGAAGGACAAGATCCTGACCTTAGGCATCACCTGCTCCACAGGTGAGGAAACCGAGGACCAGCAAAGCAAGGTGATTGCCCAGTCCCGCCTGAGATAGTAGAAGAGCCTGACCTAGGCATTGAGTCTCCTCCCCATCATGTGGTGAAAAGCACTTTGGCTTTGGAGCCAAATAGAACTGGACTGGAATCCAAACTCGCCCATTAGTTTACTAGTTATGTGGTCTTAGCAAAGTCATTCACCTCTCTCTGCTCTGGTTTTTCTCATCTGTAAAATGGAGACAATAGCTCTTTCCCAGGATTGTTGTGATAAAATATAAAAATCACTTGGCACACAGCAGGCACATGACAAGTGGCACCACTATTATCATTGCTTCTCCTACCTGAACTGCCCCTGGCATGGCAGGTAGGAAGGGGGCTGGCTGCTGCATCAAGACTGCTTTGTAGCTTGGTGGTGGTCATGGTAGGGGCACAGGGTTCTGGTTGTTGGGACCAGATGTGTAGAAAGCAGAATGTGGCTTGTGGCTGAGCAGTGAGGCTTCCTAACTAAGCCCAGCTTGCAGAGTATGAAGGCTATGGGGAACACGCACCCAGTCCATAGTGTGGAAAGGCCAAGGACACTAAGTTTCTTAATATGACTAATAGGCATGGCCCCTTATTCACATTAAGGCACCTGCCAACTATGTCCTTTGCCATCACCAGAGCGGTTCCCAGTGGCAGAAATACCACAGGGAGTATTATGCTCCCCTCCCTTTTGCCCCAGTTTCCTCATTTATGTATTTATTCTTATTTTTTTTATTGTATGATGTCAATAAGAAGCATGGTTTTTGCGGCAACAATCACATTCTGAGTGCAATGTCCTGGGCACTTGGCTTACATGCACTTGTTTATTCAATTTAATTCTCACAGCAGCCCTGCAAGGAACATATTGTCATCCCCATTTTACGAGAGGGAAAATTGAGGCTCAGTTCCTTGCTGAGAGTCACTCAGCCAAGGAGGTGCCAGAACTAAGATTCAAACTTCCAGGCCTGGCCTGATTTCAAATCTGGTGTTTCCACACCTGAGGCTAGCACCTCGTGCTGCATTTGAAGCTGCTTTCCAGGGAAGAGGGATAGATATGGGTAGGACCTTTAGGGTTTGGAAGCTGCAGCAAGCCTGGATCTTGGGCCCGTATGGGTGTGTGTTGGGAGTGGGGAGAATTTATTCATGAGGCAAACCTGAACAAGTGAAAGGTATCTCAGTGAGAGAACAGGTAAGAAGTCGGGCTCAGCAGGAAAGGGGAAGAGAATGAGAGAGAGACATTAGACCTTTCCCAACGTCTGTTCCCCTTCCTCTAGTCAATGACCTCGTTTCTCCACTGTCGGTTTTGGAGGAAGCTGACTCCGTCCCCCACTCTGGGCCTCATGCCTAATCCAACCTCAGTCCCCATTGTTGGTCCACGGATGAGCATGTGGAACAGCAAGACATGTGGAGAGGTTCCTCAGGGTCTTTAGAGAGAAGCCGCCCCAATTTTCTGAGAAAGTTTCCGTGGGTGACCTTCCTATCTGGTGTTTATACCGCAGGCCTCCATTTAAAAAACGCAACCTGTGGGAAAGGAGGGTGACCACAGTGCTCTGCAATCCTCCCCCTCCCCCGCATTCTGTCCTCACCAGGCCTCTGGCAAAAGTGGCAAGAACTCATTTGAGACCAGAGTAGTGAGGTAATACACACCAGCACATCTGCTCCCCTGACTCCTGGCCCAGAAGAGTCAGCCAGGCACCTGGGCCAGAGCACTGGGTATTTTCAGCCTCTAGCAGCATCAGCAAGGCCTGAGAGGCATCAGCCATATTGTATTTCATGTGACCCAGGCACTGGTCCAGCGACACAGCCATGGGGAGCCAATCTTGTGCCCTTGCCACTGGCCTGAGCCCCATCTCCCTTTCTGCTGGTCTTCAGAGCCACACCAGGGCAGAAACATGTGAGAAGGGCTCCTGCCAGACCCAATTGGCAGAAACGGGTGGCAAGAGGGACTAGCAGTTTTAGCTGCCACCAAAGTTCTTGAGAATGGGCTCTGGGCCTCTCAGCAACTCCACTCCCTACCCATTCCCTCCATAAACAGAGAAGCAGTGCTTCTCTCTGAGCCCAGTAGGGGACAGGGCGACCAACCATCCTGGTTTGCCCTGGGTGCTCCCGGTTTCAGCACTGAAAGTCCTGTGCCCCATGAAACCCATTGATCCCGGGCAAGTTGGGACACTGTTGGTGATATTACCTACCGTTCTCCAGCTATGACTTCTTTTTGAAGACACAAGGAAGGCAAGTCCCTTGCCCAGATTCATGAAGCTAAAAGGTGAGAGCCTGGCTCAAATTTAACTTCCTGCTCACAAGTCAGGCCAGACCAGGCCTGCTGCTTGCCTCATTCAGGTGATTCTAATAGCCATTAACTGTGCTCCCTCCTTCAGACTCCCTCCATCTCATCTAGCTCTCCCTAAGGTCTCAGGGATATTTTTCTAAAGCCATGCATCAGAATTCCCTGGAGGCTGAGACCGACGCCAGAGTTTCTGATTTGGCAGGTCCGGGGTGGGGCCTGAGAATCTGCATTTCTAACAAGGTCCCATATGGTGCTGATGCTGCTGGCTGGGGAGTGTGCTTTGAGAATCACTGATATGCATCACAGCTCTGATATAGTCTCCTCAAAATTCTGGACCTCCCACAGCTCACTGAATAAAGGCCCAGGCCTAACTTCAAGACCCACTGTAACTCAGTCCTCATCACCCTCACCACTCCCCTCCACTCAGGCCCTCACCCTGCCAGGCTACTCCACATCCTCAGGAGATTTTCTGCTCTCTCCTGCCTCAGTGTCTGCAGTCAAGCTATTCCTGGCCTGGACTCCACAGCCTCCTCCACATACACGGATCCCCTTATTCTTTACACCTATCTCAAATGCCACCTCCTCTGGGTGCCCTGCTGGGCCTCCATTGGCCAGGACGAAGGATTCTTCCCTCAGCTCGCAGCTTAGCCCACATTTCATCCTTCTCTGTGTAGTAGCTGTCCTTGTCACTGGTCTGTGGATTCTTTGAAGATATGACTATCTCTTTCATCTTTGTCAACATATTTGTTAAATGGATATGACCCCAGAAAACAGAACCAGGATAACAGATGGCTCTTTGGGGAGGCGGATTTGAACTCCACCTGAGAAAGAACTTGTAACAACATGAACAGTTGACACCAGCTCTTGAAGGTTCTGCCAGGAGATTGTGAGCTTCCTGTCACCTCTGGGCATCTTCAGTGGGATTGGATGAGCATTTACAAAGTCACTGAAGTCCCTGGTTAGGCAGGTTCTGATCTCTCCAACCTCCTTCTCAGGCCCCTCCCTCCTCAGGAGAATCTGACCCCCACCAAAACCACTGACTTGCATCTCAGACCCACAAGGTCCCACAGGCTGGCTGGACCTCACCAGAGGTTTGTGATGGTAGGCAAGCGTAGTTTTTGTCAGTGGTCTTCATTGTCTGCATATGAGAAGTACAGTGGTGAGGCCTCCTTGTTCCAGGCCTGCCCACCTCCTTTCTCTGATTACCACCTTCTCAGAAGGACCAACCCTTGCCGATGCATCCATAGACCTTTTCGTTACTCATCTACACCTGTGACTCCAGCCTCATGGGCTAGAGGAAACAGCTTACGTGTGGGTCAGACAAATATCTGCAGGTTTGCCCACAGCCTCAGCTCCTTGGGAACAGTACCTAGCACCATGCCAGGCACATGTAAGTGCTTGGATTGTACATGTTTTCTCCCCATGCTCTGCCCAAGTCCTCATCCCTGGTGCCCTACCATGTATAACCAGTGAGTAAATGCCCTCTTGCCCTTCCCCATCTGTTCTTGGGAAAGAACCTGTGAAACCCATTCCAATCAAAGAGCCTTTGACTGAGGCTTCCTGCCCTGCCATCCCTGGGGGAAATTTTACTGTTTAAATCAGACAAGCTTGAAAGACTCACTTGATTACATTGTGGCTATGCATACCATTGTGGTGATTTTGTTTATTTGTTGGTGGGTTGGTTTGGAGAGGGAAGAAAAGGATTTTCCAGAGTCTGGACTCACGGCGTGGTGGGACCTTCCAGGGTCAGTGCTGATTGTGAGAGTTTGGTGAGGTCTGCAGTTTGTACCATTGAAGACAACCTGCCCCGGCTTCCTCCCCCATTGGGAAGTGCCCATCCACTAGGTTCAAAGTCGGCAGTTTGGTTATTGGAATGGCCTGAGAAAGCTATGACCCGGGAGACCTAGCTGGGGAACACCCTGGTCTCAGCTCGCCTTCTGCCAACCTCTAGGTCTTATGAGCATTCTCATTTCCACTCCTTCCTGGGGCTGGCTGAGGTCATGACCTTCTGAAAGAATGCAGGGTCAGCCAGCCTGTCTGAAATTTCCTCTGTGTGTGTGTGAAAGGAGATATGTCCAACTGTGAACACAGAGAGTCCACATCCTTATGACTCAGCAGATGTAGCTATCCTCAACGCTGTCCCTTGGAATGTCAAATGGACCAGCCTCAAAGGTCTGACAGTATTAGAACAGATGCTACAAAGCTTGGACCCCATGAGTTCTTTTGGACAATACCCAGGCACCCAGATACACACACACATTGACAGATGCACACACCCACACACCCAGATACCCAGACATCAGACACAGTCAGAGGCATGCACACAGAAACAGACACACACAGAAAACTCAGACACATTCAGTGATACACACACGTAAGCACACTCCCCCCAAATATACCCACACAGACAGATGCACACACACAGATACCTAGGAACACCCAGAAACACCAATACACACTCCTCCAAAGGACTCTTATCAGAAGTTTACCCATCCTTTAAGGCCAGACATAAGTCTGAAGCATAGTAGGCCTTCAGCATCAATGCCTACTGAGCTGAGTATGCCCATGGAGGGAGGGACATGCCAGGAGAGGTGACGGCCCAGTGCCTGGTTCCAAGGGCTCTTTTTTGGCTTCCTGCCAGTCTGAGGTCCTACAGCTATCCTTGCCATTTTGGATCAACCAAGGAAAGATAACTCCTTCATTAATTCATTCCATAAATACTTACTGAGCACCCATAGGCGCTGCACAGAAAACAGCAGAGTCCCAGTCCTAGAGTTCATGGCCCATCAGAGGAGACAGATATCAAAAACCCAAGTAATTCTTAAAGTAAGTATTTGTTATGGGCTAAATTGTATCTCCCCACCCGCCACAAAATTCGTATGTTGAAGTCCTAACCCCCAGTACCTTAGAATGTGATCATATTTGTAGATAGGGCCATTAAAGAGGTGATTAAGTTAACATGAGGCCACTAGGGTGGGCTCTAATCCAATATGACTGCTGTCCTTATAAGAGGAAATTCGAATATTTAAAGAGACACCAGGGACACATGTATCCAGAAGAAAAACCATTTGAAGTGCCAGCAAGAGAGTTGGCTGTTTGCAAGTCAAAGAAAGAGGCCTTAAAGGAAACCAACTCTATTGGCACCTTGATCTTGGACTTTCAGCCTGCAGAACTGTTAGAAAATAAATTTCTGTTGTTCAAGCAATGCAGCATGTGGTATTTAGTTATCGCAGCCCTAACAAACTAATACAACATTAAAAACAAGAGAACAAGAAAACGAGGAGTGGGAGTAAATAGTCAAGGTTCTGCATTTACTTCTTTATGGAGTTGTTACGCCCTCTGAAGTGAGCTACGCAGGTCCTGAATGAAAAGGCAAAGCAGCAGTAAGCCACCCTCTCTACGCCCTGACTCCAGCAGGGCTCTGTTTCTGCCCCTGGCCTCCCCAGCGGGCCCCCTCCCATATCAGTGTGGGAGGAAAGCCCCTCACGCCTTCTTTTGTGTTTAATAAAATGTTGCGTAGGGTTTGAGTGGAATCAGGCATCACACGGGTGTGTTGGAGCTGTAGAGGTGAGTAAGAGTTGCACCCAGACCCCAGGATCCCTCTGTCCAGAATCTAGGCCACCAGTGTCAACTGCCGCTATAAGATGTGGTTGTTTTTTTACGTTTCTCAGAGTTGCCCGTGGTCTCAGAGTGTAACTAAATTATGGAAATAACAAATCCATTATGTTTGTCAAGTTCTTCAAAGTTGACAAATCTCTTTTACAAAATTGGTTTCAACGAGGCACTCATGACAAGTAACATTGATATTATCACCGATGAGAAAATCGAGGTCTGGAGAGGCTGAATGACAAAGCCAAATAGCTTTTCAAAATGGCATCCAGTCTCTGGGTTTAAACTCAAAGAGACATGGAGGCGGTAAACAGCCTAGTTGGATTCTGATGTCCTCAGGCCTCTCAGAGTCCTTAGGCAAACTCCAAGGGGAAGTGATGACTGGGGAAGTGAAGATGGGAGGGATGGGGGTATTTTCTACCCTTTCTTTTTAAAATGGAAATAATCATCCAGCCCAGGTATTCTCACAGGGTGGCAGGATGACCTCTGATCAAGGTATCACTAAAAGAACACAGAGAAAACTCACCATTGAGTCACAAGGAGAAAAGCACACTCAGGGATAGTCACCACACAGCCTCCATGTCCTTCCACTCTGGCATCTGATGATCATTAGGGTTAATTTCTTTCACCTCACTGCTTTTCTTTTTATAGTAATGTAATACTTGATACATGCAAAAGAGTAGATAACTAATATGTAAGGAATAAAGGACAATAATAAAATGAACTCCATTTGAGCCCACCATGAACTCAGTGTTGGCAAAAATACTGCCAACAGCCAGCACCCACCCTTGTCCTCCTCCCCATCTCAGCCGCCTAGAGGTAAGCTTCACCTTGAATTTTGAGTGTAGTCATTGCCTTGCTTTTAAAATATAAGTTTGTCATATTTGCAGGTATCCCTAAACAACGTATGGTATAGGTTTTGAGTTCCATAAAAATAGTATTATACTGTGTGTGGTTCTCTGAGGGGCTTTTCTCAACAGTGTTTCTCCAAGAAAAGTGGAGAAGAAATGTGGATGTGGGGGTAGGCAAAATTGGGCTGGAATTTAGATTCCAAGTACTCCAGCTGTCTGATTGTATGTAAACTCCTTAACCCCGCTGAGTCTTTGCTTCCTCATCCATATAAATGGAGTTCTCATTGGTTATGATGAGGATTAAATGAAATGTATATGAAATGTTCTTATTGCAGAACAGATTTTTAAAAATTATTGCGAGTTTCTTTTTTTTCTTTCATTTTTCTTCTACCTTCGGGGAGGATCACTGACTCACATGGGGCTAAAATACTTACACAATTATTTCTCCCTATATACCATAATCGACCTTTTTTTTAGATTAAGAACTGGGAACACAAATTTTATTCATTAAAGTCATTACTAAAACACGTACTTAAGCTATATATTATGATTTAGTAATGGGCGGAAAAGGAGTGAAAAAAAGAACTAGTGGGATAGAGGGTAAAACAAGAACAAAGAAACTATTAACAGGAGGTCACCAACTGTGTTTCTGCTTTTTGAAATGTCAATTAACCATTGTTTACAGTTCTTTAACTGCTCCAATCCCTAAGCCTATTAAGATTTGCTTAGAATGGGATCCTCTCAGCAGACCACCAAGGAAGACATTATTCTTTAGGGGGCACAACAGTGAACACAACAATGTCAGGATGACATCAAGCTGGGAACCAGATGGAAAGAAAGTTCCACAAGCCTGTGCCAGATAAAATTCTTTGTGACATCCCAGTCCTTAATTTAGCTCTTTTCACATGTACCTACTTTGTCTGTAGAGCACAGGGCTTGACTGTTCTTTCATAGAGATTTTGTGGTTCATCTCTTATGGTATGGCTTTCATTTGCTTCCAAAATAAGGTTTTCAGCAAATAGATATGTGTTAGGTGAGCGGCAAAGGCAAATGCAATCTAAGATCTGGAGTCAGGAAAGCAGGTGAGATTGACATTAAAATGCATGCATTAAAATATTTATATGCACATTTATGAAATATTAATGCAGCATCCTGCTAACACAGACAAATGCTCCAGGGCAGAGCACCCTCAGATCTCTTTAAAGACTTGCCTTTAACGAGCACAGCTTCCGTGACTAGAAATGTTCCATTCGCCTCAGAGCACACTGTGGTCTCATTCAGCCTTGAAGTGTCAGCTGGTCAACATATCCTCTTCAGAGCCTAGGAACACACCTGGTTCCCCCTGGCCAGCTGCTCCACTCCTCCTCACACCTGGAAGGCACCAGCTATTTGCCAGCAGAGTGGCCACAAGGACTGAGCCCCTGTATGGGGTGGCATAGGCGCCTGACTCTGGTTGCTGGGCCTCAAAGAGATCCTCAAAGGATGTGCATCCTCAAAAGCCTCCCCCACCCCACCACCTACCCACTGCCTGGCCTGTGTTTCCCAAGAGATTCTGGGGAACCCAACAGGGGCCGTCAAACACCAGAGAGCTGGGCTGAGGGGACTTGGTCAACAGGGCTTCAGATAACTGGATGAGGAGAAGGCCAGGAGGAACAGTCTGTGGGCAAGAAGGAATCCTGGATTACCAGGACCTACAGAGTGTGGACCCCTTTAGGGCAGGGCCCTTGTCTGTTCTGTTTGTTGTCTTAACTCCACATATAGAACAGTGCCAGGCACGTATTGGTTCACTGACTGACTCGTGGCGCATGGAGGTTGGCTGCTGAGATGCCCCCACCTGGAGGCAGTGTCCTTCACTGTGAAAAGATGGATAGTGGCAAGTGTGACCATTTCTTCCATTTCCAGGAATGAAGAATGAGTCAGGGAACAGTAAAGGAGAGAGGAGAGCTTATTAAAAATGAGGCAAAGCGAATAGTGCATCTGTTTCCTGAAAGGTCTACCACAGTTATTCAAGCTGAAGAAATGAGCACTGTACTAGGAGTCAGGAAGTCTGGGCTTTTCACAGATTTGCTGTGTGATGTAGAATAGTCACTTCCTCTTTCTAGGCTTCAGTCCTCTTCAGTAAAACGTAGTAGTGCTATCAGAACTCCAATGTTTTTCCTTGAGTGTGCCTGCCTGTGTACACCGGCCCAAAGAAATGCATGAGCAAGAGTTTGCAGTATAGAAAGAAAAAATAGTTTAATATTGAATTGGCCAATTCGGAGTCAGGGAGCTTATGTTTCTAAAACCTTGACTCCCCAGTGGCGTGTAGGTTACAGATGATATTGGGCAAAATCCCAAGATAGTATGGGTTAGGGGTTTGGGGGCGTGCTAGTAGCTGATTGGTTAGAGGTGAGGTAAGGGTCATAAACCATTTCTTTAAGTCTTGAGGAGAGCTGTGAGGGCTTTTCTGGAGTCCCCCTGTCTGGTCTCATGGGAAAGTAGCCAGGAAGGGGGTTCTTCTACCTCAGAGCTCAGGAACTGAAACATAACTTAAGATGTTATCTTAAGCCTGCCAGAAGTCCAGACGGTGACCATTGGTCAGGTCCAGGCTACTGTCTTCTGATGCTTTGGAGGTTTGTTGATTATCCAGGAGAAAGGATAGGTCTCTGGAGAGGGAGAGAGGGAGAGAGGGAAGGAGGGAGAATGGGGGCAGAGAGAGAGAGAGGAAGAGAGAGAGGAAGAGAGAGACATGGGGTGGGGGATGGAGGGGAGGAAAGATGATTTCTAGAGCTAGGATTTAAAACTAAATATAATCAAAGTGATAAGGACCCTTGGTTTCAGTAGTTGAGCCAAATTCTGAAAAGCTAACCCTATGGTCATGGTCGGAAACTCAAGATCGGGTGTGTCAAAGCCATTCACTGCACCCACCACCATACTTTACTTCCTAGGAGCTCGCAGTGACACAGTGTTCCAGAACATTTCCTGTTGATTCATGTGACCAGCCACAGCCAAGAGCCCCACACCAGCCCAGGGGCCCTGAACACAGTTCTCAGCCTCAGCTGTCCTCCAGAGACTGCAGTGAGGCACAGAGCTGGTTCCACCTGAGAACCGGGGACGCTCAAGAACTACAGGTCAACCACAGAGCTTTCTTCAACAAGCTTTCAGGCCTGCTCCATTTCTACCTGGAAGCTTTTCCCAAACTGGACTGTCTTTGTTCCTGTGGGGCCCTTTTGCTCTGCATCCATCAGCTCGGATGAAGACAACTTGGCCCACTCTCTCACAGGACGTGCTTAAAACCTGCTGCTGACAAAGGAAAAGGATGCCCCTCACCCACCGCATTTTCCCCCAGTCCCTTTCCTTTCTGCCCTTTCTCCTTTTTCTCCCTCTCGTCTTCCTGGCTCACTTTTCCCCACTAACCTTCCAAAACTTTCGTCTTTTTTCTACCTCTTCCCACATACTTTTTCAAGTCTCAGGGTCTCACCCTGACCCTTTTCATTTTTGGCTTCCCAGGGCTTCTCTTGGGTTTCTGGTCAGCAACACCTTTCTTTTGGCTGGAAAACAGGGCTCCAACTTCTGTGTCATTAAGATTCCCTTACCATATTCACTTAAGGGGCCAGGTAACCCATCTATTTTTCCTCTTCTTTCTCCCTGTGGGTCTTTCTTTGCCCTTCTCCATCCACGTCTTTAAAAAGTCCCCTGCCCCTATTTTGGCTATAGTTGACAGGTATATTAGTTTTCTAGGGCTGCCTTAACAAAGTAGAACAGGTTGGTGGCTTAAACAATAGAAATTTATTTTCTCACAGTTCTGGAGACCAGAAGTTGGAGATGGAGGTATCAGCAGGGTTGCTTTCTTCTTGAGGCCTCCCTCCTTGGCTTGTGGATGGCTGTCTTCTTTCTGTGTCTTCACATGGTCTTTCTTCTGTGTCCTAATCTCTTCTAATAACAACACCAGTCATATTGGATTTAAGGCCTGTCCCAATGACCTCATTTCAACTTGCTTACCTCTTTAAAGACTCTATACTCTGTGGTATTGGAGGATAAATTCTGGGGGTTTGGATAGGGGTTCCCAATCACTGGGCCATGGACCAATACTGGTCTGTGGCCTATTAAGAACTGGGCCACACATAGCAGGAGGTAAGAGGTAGGCAAGCTAGCAAAGCTTCATCTGTATTTGCAGCCGCTCCCCAGCACTAGCATCACCGCCTCAGCTCCACCTCAGATCATCAGGCATTAGAGCACTGGTCCCTGGTGCCAAAAAGGCTGGGAACCACTGGGTTAGGAGACACAACTCAGCCCATACCAGCAGGGGTGATGGTAATAGTGGTAGAAGGGACACAGGCATTATATGCCATATCTAGGCTGATTTTCTTGGGCTGTAAACCTGTAGCAAAGAATGGAGAAGGCAGGTGCCTTGCAGTCCAGAGAAGATGGTCCAGTATGACCTTCTGAAATACCAACCCTAGGTGCTCCCTAAAGAAAATCAGATGTTGATAATCCGAAAAGAAGCCAGGTATCGGGTAAACCAGAAGTTTAATAAAAATGAAAAAAAAAATTACAATATAGTGGGCTGACAATGGGCTACTTTAGAATGTCTGATTTGTTGGTCAGCCTGATTTGCCAACTCCATGTAGGTTCTAAGAGGAGACAGGTTGGCCCCTTGCACCCCAAGATTCATTTCACTCACTTGTCTTGTTCCCTTGAGGGAGGCCTCTGTCCTCCTGGTGTAACTTTCAACCAGGCTGCTTCTGAACGCCCTCATCCTGTGAGGAAATCTGCCTAAGTCTGACCTTCACTCATGATGATGATGCTCATTTACGTTGCTTTCTTAAGTCTACATCGTACCCCAGGAGTTCTGCTGTTGGCAGACAGGTGAGAGCCTGTTTTTATGGAGAATAAGAGCTTCGGGAATGCTGGCGCCTCCTCCATAGGAAACAGCCACAGCTCCCAGGGTCTCTGGGCTCCCCTGAGAACTCTTCTGAATCCTATAGGTCCATCTTTCTTGCAAAATGTTCAGAAATGCAAAATGCCTGGGTGCTGGTGACGAGCGAACCAAAAGTCTGCACAGAAGGGAGGCCTGCTAGGCTTGGGCCTCCCTGGTGGCCACTGAGAGCTGGGCCACTTAGGAGGTACTGCTCCTCCTCCGGGGGTGGAGAGCTTTCCTCTTGGCGATGTCCTCTTCTGTGTCACTCTCACAATTCCTCTGGGGGAAAAAAAAATTTTAAAAATGAGACCCAGGGCAAGAGGGTCATGCGATGCCAGGAATGGGGTTGTGCTGGGCAACCTGGCCTGGGACACATGGGCCAGGGGCCCGCAAGCCAGGGAGGTAGATGTTGAGGGGAAAGCTGTTGTTCTGTCCAGAGACTGGGCGTGGGTGGGGTGGGCATGGGGAGGGACCTGAAGTGAGGCCACACCAACTGCCTTGAGGCCTCCTTTCCAGGAGAAAGGAAAACAGGTAGGCGAAACCAGGCAATGGAAGAAGCCAAATTGTAACAATGAAAATTACATCTGGTGGCTGCCACATAATCAAGATCACTCTGATATGTGGTCTGTGGGCTGATGGGTCTCCTGAACTCAGACTAGAGAGCAGGGGGGTGGGGGAGCCACTGGGACCTTCCCAAGCTCTAATGGCCCCCATTCCATAGCCCCTCTTCTTTGACTGGCTAAAGCTGCATCTTGAGCAAGACTTGCCATGCAGTTTTTCCAGAGGAATGGTCTCTGCGCTCCATTTTCATGAAAGAGAAAAAGAGTAAAGTACATTCCATGGCTAGACCAGAGCTGAAGCAGTCACCCTGGAGGTCATAGTGCCTTTTTCATTTAGGCCACATCAATCTCATCGAATTATTAAAATTATTAAAAGAAGTACTAATTCCGAAAAACTTAAGCAAGTCATAAAAATCTGTATAAGATATTCAATTTTAATGTTTCCTAAACAAAAAGACATTTTTTTGTTTTTTTTTTTTCTTTAAGGGAAGTCTTCTTGGGACAACTTTATAATAGATGTCAGCGACCCAATCCTTTCCCATTTTTAGGATGAACCATTGAGCTGATGGTGCTGAGCATCCAAGTGAAAAGAGGACTATTTTTAAATGTTTGCACAAGGACAAAAATTAGGATAGAAGTTTATAGTCTTTTCAATACTTTCTGGTCCTCTTTCCTCATGGCCTGCACTACATCAGGGCAACTCAGCTGAAACGCATGCCTGATATCTGCCATGTGCCTTCCCAGGGCCTTCTCTCCTTCCCTTGGCCTAAGCCACCTGGAAATCCAAGTTCAAGATCAACTTTAGCTAACTACATCCTGGACCAAGCCCAGCTATAACAATAAAAATAACTCAAGCTCTGCTGAATAGCAACTTTTTAATGTGCATCAGAGCCAAACAATAAAAAAGTAAGCTGGGGAAAGTCTGCAAGTCATTAACGGGAATTTTCACAGGGAGAGAGACCAGTCCCCTTTTAAAGCAGATGAGGAAAGTGGCCAGAGAAGACACATGGCTTGGCCATACCCATACAGCTGCTTCGGGCCTCAGGAGCCATTTAAACCCTCAAGTCCTGGGCAAGACTTAGAATCAACAAGAGCTCAGGCTGAAGAAGAAGTCCCTAGGATGTGGGGTAGGGGGAGGATTGCAGGGCCTGTGCCAGGTCCTGGGATGTAGCCTGAGTGCTGTGTGTCCTGAGGATCCACAGGGCTGACTGCCCATCTGTCTCACGAAGCTGCCTTCCAGCCCCTTCCTGAGCAGGAGTCACATTATGACCTGACCCGTGCCATCCCTGACACTGGCACTGCATTTGAAAGTCTACAGGAGGATTTTGGACAAGAATAATAACTGCTAATATGTATTGAGTGTTCATAATACGAAGTTCTAAGAAAATGTCATCATTTAATTCACACAACTACCCTATGAGGTAGGAACCATTGATAATCCCATCAACAAATGATAACATTTTGGTACAGAGAGGTTAAGTAATTTCATCAAAGTCACACAGCTGGTAGGTGGCAAATGTGAATCCAGGCTGTCTGGCTCCAGAGACCACACTCTTGACCAATATATTAGAAGTCTCTCAATTTAAATGTATACTAAACAGTAAGAAGCTAATCAAATATAAGCTATCATTTAATTATTATTATCATTAATGTTACTCTAAAGCAAAACAAATAGAACAATTGGAACATGAATATAAAGATCCCATTCTACAGATCTTTGGATTGCCAGGAATAAATTTTAGATTGCCAGCAGGCTACCAGTCCTCAGAGAAAGGCTGGGGCAGTGAAACAACAGCAGCAGTCCCTTTGAAGATCCATCAGGAGAGGATTTAAGGTCCTCCAGAAGCTCCTGGGACAACCCCAGTGTCCCCCTGAACAGGAGGCCTCCAGTAATCGCACAGTGCAAAGGAGAACAGGACCAGCAGAACTGGCTGGAAACAGTTAAGACCCATCTATTCCTCCTCGTCTCTGAGCTCCAGGCCAATACAGAATTCCACCCCAGAAGAGGGCATGGCATTTACCCACCAGGTTCTCTTCTGGCCTCAGGTGCACCTTCTTCATCAGGGAGCGAGTAAGGTGGTTACACAAGGAGACAATGCTGAAAGAGAGCTGAGGAAGGAAGAGAAAAGAAATGGCCAGGTGAGAATGCATACAGACACCTGGAGGGAACCAGGAACCACCTGGGCCCCCTACATCCCCGGCACTCAAATTCGAAGCCCTGACATACCTTCCACCGCCTGCGGACATACTGCTTCTTGAAGTTCTCCAGGTTGACCACGGACTCCCTGCGCACCAGGGCTTGCTGGCTGTCCACCGGCTGGGAGACAAAGTAGAGCGTGGCAGCTGACACTGGCCTTCAGAGGACAGCCACTCCCTCTCTACAGAACCCCCGACCACACGCTGTCCTTAGCCTGACCCTGGCACCTCCCCGCCGGGCAGGGCATGCAGAGACGTATCTAGATACCTCGGCTGTTCAGGAAATGTCTTTGGTGCCCTGAGCTATTATTACCATAGCCAGACACGCACAAGCCAGCTAGGCTGGAGGCTCAGCTCCCTGGCAGGAAAGAGCAGGTGGCAGGGCTTTCAATCACGATCACTGTGGGGAAGTGGCGTCGTATGGCAGCCTAGGATGCCCAATGCGTACTGGGCAAACGGGCCCAGAAAAATGAATGCCTTGTTGTCATACAGGACATCGTTACTCCATTCAAAAACAAATGGAAGGAAATAGGGGCTTTGATGGGAGTCGAGAGGAGACAGAATGTGTTGTTGCTTTTCATGACCTGGTAGTCAAGTCTCAGTTTAGAATCTGACTTCCCCAAGAAGTCTGGCATGGCTTCTCTGAACATCGGTTTTCTCATCTGTCATATGGGGATAAGAAGTAACATTGTGTTACAGGGTTGTTTAGAATAAAATTAATAAGGGCATGTAAACTGCTTAACTTAGAGGTGCTTAGTGTCTTCTCCATTCTCTTTTTTAAAATTTTATTTTATTTAAAAAATAGCTTTATTGAGGTATAATCAATATATCAAAAAAACTGAGGGATGAGCCCATTTCCTCTTAAATTACTCCCCTTTTGTAAAACAAGATTTTCTGAGCCCAAGAGTTGGGTTTCAGGGATTCTATTTGACCTCCTGAAATGGTTTGTGAGTTTTAGTGTGTAAACTTGTACACTGATGTTCAGAGCAGCATTATCCCTGTGTGGAAACAACTGAAATGTACATTAACTGATAAATGGATAAACAAAATGTGGTATATCCACGCAATGGAATATTATTCATAGAAAGGAATGAAGTACTGATACATGCCACATCATAGATGAACCTTGAAAACATGTTAAGTGACAAAAGGCAGACACGAAAAGCCACTTATTGTACGGGTCTATTTACGTAAAATGTCCAGAATAGGTCAATGCACTGAGACAAAAAAAAAAAGATTAGTAGTTGCCAGGGGGTGGAGAAAGGGGAAGATGCAGAATGACTCCTGAAAGGTATAAAGTTTCTTTTGGGGGTGATGAAATGTCCTGAAATCAGACAGTGATGATTGTTGTACAGTCTGGTGAATACACTAAAACCCACTAAATTGTATACTTTTAAATTGTAAATTTATGAGATGTGAATTAGATCTCAATAAACAAAAATTTAGTGTGTGGGTACAGATACACATTTCTCCTGAGGAGATAGTGCTCATTGATTCTCAAAGAACTCCGTGACCTCAAGAAAATAAACTATCCATCCAGCTCTAATTCTCTCTCTTTCCTCTGACAGCCTCTTCATAGCACTGCCTCATTTGGCACCTCGGTGACTGCTGAGTGAGGTAGCTCATTGGTTCCTGAGTGTTGGTCCTGTCTCTTAACCACACTTGGAGCACAGCTCCATTCTCATTTATTTTTCATCATGGCACTAGGCACCACGGGAAGCTAGTGCATATTGCTGGCCTGCACTGCTCTGGACTGACAACATTCCCCCAGGGGGTCCTTTCCATGTCCACCTAACCCCCAATTTTCTGGAAGGCCCCTGTGCATTTCAAAGCCCAATTCAAATATGAACTCCTCCAAGACAATGTCCAAGACACATCTCTCTCCCCAATGTGACCGAGACGCATGTGAACTCCCTTATTACATATATCACCTATATTGGTCAGCTCTGCGGTGGTGTTGTCCCACTAATGGAAAACAATTGGAGGGCACAGAGAGAATTTTCTTCATGTGTTTGTCAATGTCCCCATCCCACCTCCTCCCCACCCCGAGCAGACAACAGTGGGTGCTTAATATCCATATGGTCAAATTGTTTCCCTGAGCCACTGAAGAGACAAACTGGAATGAAATCCTAGGACTTGGAACCTGCTCACTCCTGCCAGAGAGGCCAGACACCTGGATCAGCAGCCATGACCCTGCGACGTGAGGACAGCTCTGTCTGGGAGTCAGCTGAGTTCTGTGAGAGTCAGGGAGCAGGGAGGAGAACGCACACAACCTTGACACAGAAGGAAGACGAGAAAGCCAGGGGTGATTCACCCTCCCAAACTGGAACACAGTGGTTTGCGTCAAAGAGTGTAGGAAGAAAGGGGGCGGGGAAGGCAGAGAAGGAAGAGAAGAAAAAAGAATGAGGGTGCTGAGAGGACCACAGACCAAGCTCTCTCAGCTCTGTCTGTAATTGCTTCTCACCTCCTCTGCCACACCTGCAAGCCCAGCTCTGGGTCTAGGTCTCACCCAGAAGGGAGATGCAAAAGCAGGCAGACTGGTATTAAAGCCTTCCAGCAGCTTCCTAGCACTCTTGAACGAACCTAACAAGCTCACCAAGAACCCCAAGGCCTGTATCATCTGGGTCCTTCTCCAACCTGATTTCCTCCCTCTCTCCTTCCTGTCGCTGTGGCTTCTGTCACACTGGCCTGCTTGCTGGTCTAGGAACACAAGGTGTCAGGGTCTTTGCCCTTGCTCCTTCATATATTCATTTTGTCACTTTGTTCAGGTCTTTGATTAAATGTTACCTCCTCAGAGAGACCTTGACCATTCTATGTAAAACAGCACCTCAACTGCCCCATACAACTCACTGTGCCTGTGTCCTACTTCTTCATAGCATGTCATTGACATTTTACTCCACATTTATTTGTTTTTTGTTAGTCCGCCTCCCTTGTACCTCCCAGCAACTAGTGTCTCCTTTCCAAGGTGATTTTCTGCCTCCCCCAACCCAAAGGACATCTCTACCTCTAACTTTATTAATGTCTAAAATTCACCTTTGAGCCTAACCCTTGCATGCGGACACTTGAAGCTCACTTGGAGAATTTGATGAGGCAGGATCAGTAGCCACTGGGAGGAAAGGGACTTCTTTTTACCCACTTACTAATTGGTACCCTTGCCAAGAGAAAGATGCCTAAACCCCGTGGCTGGAAGGTCAACATGCAGGTTAGGGGAGTCCATTATTGAGAATCCCACCTTCCAACTGGTCCAGCAGTGCCAGGCACTGAGTGGAGGGGACCAACTAAAATATAAGGTGGAACCACTCCCAGAGGCCATTCGTGGGAAGTAATGCAATTACTTCTAGGGCCCTGTCTATAAGATACACAAAGCAGCACCAACTTTGAGAAGGAGGCCACCCAGGCTATAAATCTGTCAGGCTGGCCTTTCTCAATCAATGGGCCTCCTTTGTTGCTAAGAGGGCTCACCAAATGCTGACATTCTCATCTAAGCCTTGAAAGTCAGAGAGGTGTAAACTCTGTAGTTAAATCTGTTCCCAGAATAAATGTGGCACTAACATTTTTAATTAAATTGGGAGTACGAGGGGGAGATGGAGCTATGTTATGCCTTCTACTGACCTTGCCCCCACCTCTAGGCAAACAAACAGTGTCCACCTCCCAGCCTGTGGTCCTTCAGAGACACCAGAGAGTCTGGGCAATTCTGACCAGGCTCCTAGGAGCATGTTTGGTGTCTCAGAAAAATGTCGGGAAGGGAGGCAAGAAGACAGAATGCTGTGGCTGAAGTCAGGTTTTGTTTTGCAGATGCAAATGACTTGAACAAGCCCAGCGGAGTGTGCTAGATCAGCACCCACATCCACAGAGAAGGGAGATGAAGCGGCAACCATCCTCCCAGGCATAAAAAAGGAACCCGGATTTTCCGAAAAGGCACTCTTGAAGATTTTTTCTAAATACCAGGCCTCCTCCAGAAACTGCAAATTGAACTTTTCAAACCTCCATCTGTGCCATTTCTCCAGCCCCACCCTCCACAGAAAGCCAGGGACACCTGAGTACCCACTTCTCTCTCCTGCCCAGGCCTGTCACTCTGGCCCTTCTCCCCAATCTCCCTTCATATAGGTGACACCTCCACCTCTCCCTTTTGCTGGCTGTTTTGCTGTCTGGAGCCTGGGCCCTGCTGGCTTTACCTACAGCCTGAAAGGAGCACGTGAGGCTTACAGGTGCCTGAGTCTCTGCCTCCTTATAAATGGGTGGGGAGAGCTGTAGGAAGGATGTGTCCCTGAAGGTTGCCCCTATAACCAACAAGCCAACGGAAAAAGGTAGGAATGCCCTTTTCCTTGCCTGACCTCGTCTCCCTTTTCTGAGTTAGGTCTTGGCATGGGTACACTCTCACTTTTAATCCTCTCTCTGGGACCTTCAGTTTTCTGAGCAATTTTTCATCCCCAGGAAAAGCTTCAAAGCTCTCCCTCCTGTGCTGTTACAGAAGACAGGAGACTTGAGAGACATAACAACCAAATGTCATGTGTGGACTGTGTTTGGATCCTGATTTGAACAAACCAACTATAGCAGGACATCCTTGAGAAAAGTGGGGATGTGAGTATGAACTTTGTACCCAGATGACATTAAGGGATTTTTCTTGATTTTGTGAGGTATGATAATGGCACAGTGGTGATATTAAAAAGAAAGTCTTTGTCAGAGATTCATGCTGAAGAATTTATGAATTAAATATGTCTGAAGTTTCCTTTAAAATTCTCCAGAAAAAGTAGTGGTAGAGATGAATGAGAGAGAGGACTGGTCATAACTTGTTAATGGTTGAAACTGGGTAATAGGTAAATGGAATTTACTATACAATTCTCCATACTTTTGTGCAAGTTTTTAACATTTCCAATAACAAAAAGTTAAAAACAAAAACTCTCCCTTTTTTAATCTCTGTAATCTCCTTCTCTTTAATTTTAACAGTCCAGGTTCCTGACCCCAATCTGGACTTATCCCCATCCTTCCAAATTCTACTTGGCACCTTCTCCACAAGGCTACATTTAGGGGGGATTTAGGGGCAGGGAAGACCTTCCCTGAGAATGTTTCTGTCCTCTGCCATCCCTCTTACCCTTTCTCAATCCAAATTCATCTTTCTCCTGTCTTTCTGGACTATTAGGTACTTCTGTTTTATCGCTCATCATAGCCGTTCCCATCTTTCATTTGGTCGGGTCCCCATCTGTCCCAGATACTGCATCTTTTATTTAGGGGTTGTCTTGCCCTTATCTGTCACTTTCTTCCAGAACCAGAGAACAATCAGTGTTTGTTCAACTGAACTGGCCCCTTCTGCTCCTCAAAAAGGCCTACTGCTGGGTCTCCTCTCAGGGTAGAGCCTTCTCCACAGGCCAAGTTTCACAGACAAAGGAGAAAAGGCCATTTGGTTCCACAGACATTTACAGAAGCCAACAACAGTGGGGATGGTATCTGGGCACGCAGCCACCTCCCACATGGGCCGACTGCACCCAGTGATGGAGTGAGGTTGGAAGCCACCATGTTCATAATCACCTCTAGGGGAGGGTGGCTGGTGCACCGGGGCAGAGTGGGGCTGCATGGAGGAGACTCTGGCTTCTTCTGCCATTATTACTCTACCCCACCAGTTACCATGCCATCTCCACCCTTCCCAAAGCAGATTAATCATGTGCCATGTGCATCTGCTTCAGAGTAGGGACAAGCTGCTGCCTTCCCCAGGAAAGCTTTCACAGCTTCCTTAGGAATCATTTTTCAGGAAACTGTCACACACTCACCCTTCCCTTCCCAACAGTTAAGATTCGTGTTTGCACAGAGCACAGAGGCCAACCTTTCAATCACGGCCTGGTAAGTGAAAAATCTGATGGCAGATGAGCCTGCCCACAGAGCATGTCCCCTAGGCCTTCCACCCCCTAGGTACCAGTGCCATGGACACCCGGGAGCATCAGCCCCACCCTGCCCTTGAGCCCCATGTTAAGATGCCAGTGGCGGGCATGTGCAGAGGAATTCAGCAGGCCCTCTGGCTGGCCTCTCCACAGGCCTCCCTGGCCTTCCCTCAGCATCAGGTTTGGATGCCAAAGGGTTATGGGAGTTGGACTGGCCAGGTGACAGAGTAAGGCCACGGTCCTCTTTAATTTCCCTGAAAGACTTGGGAGCATTTCTCAGTTCACTTCAATTTGTCTTTAGAAACTCTTAGTAGAGAAAAGGATTTATTTATCAATACCAAGGGCTGGACACAAACACAGAGAAGATGATTCCACCACTGTGAGAAAAACCTCTTGTGGTTCTGACTAGCTGGATGACTCAAGACAAATCCTGTCCTGGAAAATGCCATAAAATGAGGGTGCCCAGGGGTTCACCGCTGAGGACCTCTCAGCACAGTATATGCCTGATGCCACAATTCTAAAGTAGCCACTTCTCCCTCCTTCTTCCGGGTCTCCCTAATTCAAACCATCGACATCTAACTCCTTTATTGCATTTTATTTCTACCTTCACAAGAAAGTTTCTCTTGAGTTGCTCATTCAGGGGCTTCCTTTCCTTTGGAAACCTAGCTGTATTCAAGGTCTGTTAGCATGGCCAAAGTAACCTTTGATATTTGTAGTGTCTTATGCCAAATGAGTACATCACACCCCATGATAGGGCAGGTATGTTCTTGGAGAGATTTTAGATGGGCCGTTTGTACCAATTCTTCCAAGCAGGGCATAGGGAACAGCTTGGCCATCTTCTGTTGATTCCAAGATGCACATTTTTTGGCTCTCTGAAATCAAGACTTTCCTTCCAGTCAATGGCATCATATCATCACAATCGGCCTGAAGCAAAGGTAGATGTTCTGAGAGAAGACCACGCTGCTTCTGCCAGCCATCAGGGGGCTTCCAGCCTCGGACTGTTTGACATTAAATTCTCTGCTTGAGGTTCTTTTGGGTCACACTGATTGTGAAATTTAGAAAGCAAACCTGTATGAGGACCACTGACTGAGGGCTCCTCTTTCAGAGGAGGATTTTTCATTCTATAACCTAGTGCCAAGGTTAGTACACACATACTCCCTTGCTTTCCTTTTCTCAGAATGGCTTTATTTCTCATTTACCCTCTCAGTGAGGGTGTCTCAGCTTTGTGTGTGAGGGGTCTCCTATTGGACTTCCCATCTCAAGCATTTTATCTTTCTTATTTATGGTACATAAAATAATGGTTCTTCTTATATTAGAGAAAAATACGGTTTCTTATAGTTGATGAAAAATTTAATAATATATATTATATTTGAAATGATCTAGCATGCTAATAGAAAAGGAGGTAGAATTTTGAAGAAATGGTTTCATGGAATCTCATGTCTCATCTTAAACTACTTCCTACCTGTGCTGCTCACTGGGCATATCCCCCCTAGCATATCTCAGACTGTTGTATAGCCCCACACCTATTATGGCTCCCCATGACTCTTGAGATAAAAGCAGAGTTCTTTAATATGGCAAAGCCCCGCTGATCCTGCCTCCTCTCCAGCCACATCTACACCATACTCTTATTTTCCCCTCTCCAGCTTTCTTTCTATCTCCGCAATTTCAGCCTCCCCGTCCCCCTCCCACCATCAAGCCTGGCATGACAGCTGGGAAAAATTCTTTCTCCCTGGGTTGCTTCCTGATCTCAGCTCCAGCGTAACCACTTCAAACCTTCCCTGACTAGATCAAACCCCCAGTTTAGGCTCTTGCAGTGTTGCATACTTCTCTTTCAGAGCATATGTCCCAGCTGCAGTTCTACATTTCTAGAATGGTCTTGATTAACGTTGGAATCCTTCACTGGACTGCAAACTCCATTACAGAAGGAAACATGCCTGTCTTCACTCAACTTTGTATCCCCAGTGTCAAGTCAAGTGCCTGGCAGTTGGTAGGCGCTCAGAAATTATTTGTGAATGGATGGGTGGATGAATCTGGGTATACAACTTGCCCCAGAAGCAGAGAGTAAACGCCTGTTAGCGGAAGCAAAAAGAACAACAGACTTATCATCAGGAGACCTCCACTTCTGCCACTATTATGACCTTGGGCAAATCACATCCTGTTTCCTCATCTCCACATTGAGAATAACGTTTACCCCACCAATCTGACAAGGGTGTTTTGTGAGTCTGTGAAGACACTTTGAAACCACACATCTGTTCCCCCACCCTAAGCTTCTACCGCAGCACTGGGGCCACACTCCATGCTCTGTCTATATGAGCTCACTGACTGGCCCCTCCTTCAGGAAAAGGGTGGTAAGATTACACAGTTCTCCCGAAGCTTGGAGTCAAGAAGGGACAACTGAGCCTTGTGCTTCCCAGTCTTAATGTCTCCCCTCTTCAAAAACTCACATAGATTGTCTCAGACCTTTCAGGGCCCAGTGCCCTGGGTGCATAAGAAAAATAACCTGCTCGTTGAGTCCCTTTTGGTCTTCATTCCCAGCATGAGGTTGGGGCACTTAACCAGAGTGGGGAAAGCTGGAAAGGGTGAGATGCTGCCCCTTTGCTCCTGCTCTGCAGGCTGATCATCAGACAAGCATAGGGCTGGAGGGGAACAATGAACTGCACCTACTAGGGCACAGTGCTAGAGACAGTCATGTGATATTATGATGCAATCTACCTATACCTGGCAGAATAAATGAAGTTGCTTACTTTACCTCTGAGATCTGAACTTTAGTATCATGGTGGATATTTATAGCAAAGCCTCACAATTTCTTTCCATATATCTCATCTTAGAGTCAGGCATCCTGAATTTCTGTTTCATCTGTATCAACGAGCTATAAATGACCCTGAGTAAGCCATTTTCTCTTTGAGTCAATTTCCTCATCGGTTACATAAAATAATACTAACAACAATAGTAATATCATCCACCTTCCTGTCTCACAGAGTTCTTTTAAGGATCAAAGACAGAAGTGCTTGGTAAGTGATGTCAATGCAAATGAAAAGTAATATTTTCTCTATGCATTTTAAATCCTTCCTTTTGCAGCAGGAAAGCACCAAGCTAACTTAGTGTTACCCCTGCTTAATTCAGATATTACCCAAGATCTACAATTCATAAAGCATATAGGCAGGAAGTGAGGTGTGTACATATCCATTATTACAAATCAGTTATCAAACATCTCCCCAGGGGCTCGTCTTTCATCCTCTGGAGAAGGATACGTTGAAGGGTATTCATTCTCAATTGTTTTAAAAGCTTGGCTGCCCTGCCAGCCCCGCTCCCAGAAAACCGGGTTGGTGAGAGGAGGTGCAAAATGAAAAACTACCTGGCACCTCTGTGATTCTGGATTCTGTCAAGGAGGGTGGATCTATGCTACAAACACATCCCTGCAGGATAATTCTAGCCGATGCCCACCAGGGCAATTGGAAACATGCTTCTGCAAGCCACCCAGGATACATTACTGACTAGATTCTGGCGCTCAGAGCTTCAAGCTGGACAAGACTTCCTTGCTGCCTAATCTGTTGAGCAGCTCCACTAGGGATTCACTGGCATCCCAGGGGAACACGGAGCCCAGGCCATCTGTGCTCCCACTCTCCAGCTGGAAGCTGCCCACCCGTTCCTGGATCCACTGCAGGTCTGCCGAGAGTTCTTGCCTCAGAGCTTCATACTGCATCTGCAGATGGTCCAATTTCCTGGTCATGCTTCCAAGGCTGGACCCTGTGGACTGGATGTCTTCTCTCAGGAGCTTCTTCAAGGACTCCACTTTGCGGAACTCATACCTGAGCTGGGACAGGTTGTGCCGGATGCTCTCTCTCTCTTCTCGGTACCAAGCTTCCTTCTCATTGAATATAGAGACCAGGGCCTCCACATCATCCTGGATGGTGTCATGGGTCTCCGCCAGGACACAGCATCCCTGGTCTACCCAAGCCACATCCTCTACCACATGAGCAAAACGCTCAAAGTTGACATAGGTGTTGTTGGGGGGCATGCTTGAGTGGCATTTGAGGGTGTACTCTCTCAGGCGCTTGGTCTTCAGCTGGGTGGGCTCTGTCTTCCGCTGTTCCGGGGCTCTGACTTCTCCTTTGGACTGGTGGGTGTTTAGACAGAAGAGCCAGAATTAATTTGACGTCTATTCCAAAAGGCGGTTTGAGGTGTAGGCAGAAGGCACACGAGCAGCCTCTTTGGCATTCACTGCATGCAGCAGCAGGCCATGGGGAGGACCAAAATGGGATGAGCACCCCTGCAGACCATAAGCAAGGTTAAGGAGTATGGAGGTCCTGCCTGAACACTTACTTCAGGGTAGGGCGGTCCATGGCCTTTAGAGGGTCTTCACACGCATAGCATTTAGGGGCGCTCACACAGACAAGCAGGCTACAGCAGAATTCTGCAGGCATCCACTCAAGGGCAGGAGCACAGAGGTCATGGCTGACAGAGGGAGGCTGAGGGGCCTCTCTCCTTGGGGGCCAGTCAGCTCCTGGGGCCTCGGCAACATTCAGCAGGCTGAGCAGGGAGGTAGCCTGAGAGACTGCCTAGCTTTGTGCTCTGGGCCCACCCCAAACCTGGAGGGCCCTTGGCCTGCCCCATCCTTCGGAGAGTGGAGGAACCTGACCCTCTCTGGTGCATTCCAGCCCTCCCCACCCACTCTCTATCTTCCACAGGCTTTTGCACCCCCAGATCATCCTCACCAGCCCTCTCATTTAACAGTTCAGATGAATGGGAGGGATCTGGTGATGTCCCTGGGAGTGCACATATGGTCAGTCTACACAACTGGGGCCAGAATCCCAATCTCCTGATTCCCACACTTCCAAAGGGCTTCTCATTAGCACTTTATTGTGGCCAGACGCAAGACCTTCTGAAAAAACTGAAGCTAGAAGCGAAATTACAAAGCAGGTTAGGCAGGGCGCCACTTTTGTGTCTCCTCCCTCCCCAGAGGGAACAGAATTGCCCTAAGGGAATGGTTGCCTTTCTTCTCATCTCAGAATCCTATTCTCTGAAGTCTGGAGGAGGCTGAGAAAGCTAGGTGACTGGTTTGAGTATCATCCTTTACTCACAGCCCCGAAAGTCAGAAAGAAGGATCCCTGGTTACAAAGTCAAGGTTTATCATTGTCATTGATCTCTCTACAATTGGAGAGTCCTGATTTCTGCTTTGAAAGTGCTGGTGACATGTCTTCTGACAAGGAACACGTTATAAGACAGCACCAAAGAAAAAAGGTTTCAACTGAGGTTTGTGAGGGCTGCATTGCATAAGTCACCTAAAGACATGAAATATAAACTTAAACCTATAAACCTATTTGAACAAGCCCCAGACCCTTCGGAGCTCCCCACTAGCTTTCAATTGTGCTCAAAGGTCAGTGTTTCATGCAAAGGCCTTTCTATGGGCCCTCTGCATATAGCCACCCCAGCCAGCCCTGGCAACAGAGCAGGGACCTGCTCACTGGAACTCACCACCATGCCCTTACCGTGATCCAGGGGTGCCTGAGAGCCTCTTGGATTGTGAGTCGTTTCCTGCAACAAGGATCAGAAACAGCGATGATTCATGAAAACAGAAGCTGAGAGCAAAGTCTTCATATTTATTCTTCTTAGACCTGCATTTTGGCATTCTTTGACCACTGCCATCAAACCAGAATAACGGGGATGAAGAGATAGATGGGGAACTGGCTGAATTCCCTGCACTACAGATAAAGTCATCCAGGCAGACCCCTCGATAAAGTGACATTACATAAACCCTCATCTTTGGTCCCAAAGTCGAAGGCCCTAATTAATGCCACATTGTAGGAGAGTCGTGAGTGTTCTTTGAGCTTCCAGCTTTCCATTGCTAAGGCTTTCGTCTCTGTTTTTCTGTTTGCCTCCCAGATCTCTTCTCTGCTCTGCCCTGCTCTGTACACAGGTAGAGTATTCCTGTTTATCCCTTAGATGGAGAAATCAAGCCCCTGTACTTTAGAGGATCCCACTCTGACTCTCTCTGACATCTGTGGGACCAAGAAGACATGACTTTCTAGAGTCTGTGGACCCTACCCCTTGACCCTTCTAGGCCATGCTCTGGGTATCCAATTCCCACCTGAATTGGCTTGAAAACTACCACTTTCCTTTTCATATTCCAGGTGCCTTTGGGAAAGACTGCACAAATAATAAGCCCTAGAGAAATCCAGGCTAACTTTCAAACACACACACAGACACAAAAACAGATATACACATTGCACCTACACATGCATTATGCACACACACACACACACACACACACACACACACACGCACGCACAGTTATTTACATGTCAGCAGGGAATAAAAACAGGAAGACTTGAGCAAACAAGATTCATGCCAAGTCTCGGCCAATCTACACTTCTCGGGACCTGCCCAGATTAGACCACAATGGTACAGATGACAGCCTGTGGCAAAGTGGGGACAGACTGACATGTCTTTGGGAGAGGCAAAAGGAGAGGGTCAGTACCTGGGAAGCCCATACCTTTCTTTGTCCTCTTACCGAGTCTCTTTAACCAGAAGCTTTCGAATGAAGTCCTTGGCCAACTCACTGGTCTGGCTGAAGAATTCCTCATCAAAGTCGTAACTCACTGCTGTGATATTTGCCAGTGTTTCCTGCTTTGTGTCTCCCAGGAACGGGGATGCTCCACTTAGGCTGAGCACACAGAAAAAGAACATGTGACTATAGGAAAGTAGATGGAAGTGGGGATGACGGACTCAGGGAACCCAGACTTGTACTGTTGCGTGGGGACAGGGGGCCCCCAGCAAAACTGCCTGTTCCCTATGGGCAGCCAGTCAGTAGACTTTTCAACTGAGTCCAATTCAATACACCTTATGGAGTTCCTACTAAGTACTTGACAGAGAGAAACTGTGTCTTCAAGGGAATTGAAAAAGGAGGGGAGAGAAGCAGAGCAGAACAAAGCAGAATATAATAGTATACTAGACAAAGGACTGGGGAGCACAGAGCGGAGAGGAGGCCCAGTACAGGCTGCATGGGAGAGATGACATTTGCATCAATTTTGTTTCAAAGAGTGAAGAGGTTTTCGGCAGTCAGAGAAGGAGATGGAAGGTCTTCTAGGCTAAGGGAATAGCTGAGTAAAGCCTAATAGGTATGGAAGTAGGTGGGCCATTAGGGACTCGAAGGGAATGTAAGGTTCTCCTACAGGTTTTGTCAAGGAAGTGTCATTCAAATAATGATATGGAATCTACTGTCTCCTGATTCATATTGCAGTTGCTTATGGAAAACCTCTACCCAGATGTGTCATTGTCCCTGAAGTCACTGTGCCCAAACCTCCCTCCATGAGCTCCTTGCCTTGAATAATGATGTCACTTCACAAATGTGCCCAAGCTAGAAACACAGGGGTCACCTCTGACTCTTCTTTCATTCCCTCACCTCATCTAACTGGCCAAAAAGTCTTGTTGGTTCCATTTACTAAATATCGCTTAAAGGTCATCCCATCCCCGCTGCCATTTTCTTAGCATAAAGGCAGCATGATGCACTGGAAAAATTTGGTATTTCAATCCTGGGTTTGAATGCCTGCTCTGTAACTCATTAACTGTGTGAACCTGGGTAAGTTATTTGACCTCTCTGAGCTGCAGTTTCCTCCTCTGTAAAATGATGAAAATAAAAGTCTCCACTTCACATGATTGTTGTGAAGAATAAATATATATAAAATACTCCATGCTCCTGTCCCATACAAAAGCTCTGGAATTGATGGCCATTATTATTGTCATTATTAGAACACAAAGAACTTTCCATGACTCCCCATTTTCTACAGGACCACATCTAAACTCCTGAGCAAGACATCAGAAGTTGGTCCTACCACATGCTCAGTATTTCACCACATTTAACATGCTCACTGTTCCCTTCCTTAGCAGGACAGCCTTTCTCTCCCTTTCTACCTCGAGAATTAACCTCATTCTATACAACCCAGTTCAAATCAATCAATATCTCTTTCTCTCTCTCCCTCTGTCTCTCTCTCCTCATCCCTCTCTCCTTCACCCTCTCAATAAATCTTCCGCAGCTCCCCCCATCTGGGACTCATGTGTTTATAACTCCACAACAAATTAGTTATTTTGTATCTCCCTTCAACACAGGAGCTCCAAACAAGCAGGGCAGACTCTCAATAAACTGTGAGGACTTCAAACGAGCTATGAAAAGACTATATGCTCCATGCACACCAAAATTCTTTAATATTTCAATATGGGAACCAGAGTTCTGAAGAAATCAAGGTTTCAAGAGCCAATGTCTGAATGTTCTGGCTCTAATCTGGAACTATAGAGCAATGTATCAAATTCTCTCTCTTTGCATTTAATTCCTCTAGGGCTTTTTAAAAAATACTGGTGCCCAGACCCAACCTCCAGCAGTTCTGATTTAACAGATCTGGGGTGGGGCCTGGACTGTGATTGGTATTAAAAGGTCTAATGTGCAGCTAGGATTGAGACCCTCAGCTGAAGCTCAGGGCGGTCCCCGCATCGTACAGAGCTCTCAGTCCAAGCACTGGTTTACGAGAGTATTAAGAGAATGATTGTCTCAAGCTGTTGAGAGCTGGTCCCTCCTGCCCTCTCTGGCTGTGGGCTGACTCGTACCCAGTATGCCACAGAAATAGCATTTACCAGGTGTGCTGTGAAGGGAGACTGGTTGGGAAGCACGGAGGAATGAATACCTACTAATTGGCCGTGTACTATGTACCAGAGCAGTGTTAGGAAATTTGCACGTGTGGCCTTATTTAACCCTCATTAAGACACCCACGGCAGGAAGTTTGTGATTCCTATTTTTCTGATGAGAAAAACAGGCCCAGAGAGAGGTTAAGAATCTGCCCCAGGTCACAGAGATGGAAAGTATCAGATGCACTGCACACAGCTCTGCAGGAAATCTCTGCTTAAGCAACTTAATACTTCAGAGACAGGAAAAAAGACTCTGGTGAGAAAGAAGGAGGGAATGAAAGCTGGGAAAGGAAGGCAAAAGGGAGAGAAAAAAGAGGGTGGGCACTGCAGCTCGAGGGTTCTCCCAAGGCTTCTGAGTGAAAGTTGACATTTTCACAGGAAACCTCAGTCTGGGTAAGGCTGAGCGGTGGATCCCTGGCCACAGTGGGGATGCAGACACAGTGCACAGGATGGAGGGCACAGGCTGCTCTCCTGGGTTCCTGCCCAACCCTAACCCCAGGGTCAAATGTATGAAATGGAGCGAACACATCTGGTTCATGGTGGATGCTCAGGAAGTGTCAGTCTGTCTGTCTGCCTGTCCCTCTCTCATTCCTCCCAGTTCCCCCAGGTCTAGACTGTGTAAGAGCCTTGGAATCAGGGATACTCACAGGATGTAGGTGATGACGCCTATGCTCCTGCAAAATAAAGAACAGTAAAGTCAAGGCCTCCTGGCTCTAAGCCCAGACCAGCAAGGGATCCCCTGCATGGTTCTCAGGGGAAGCAGTCACTTGCCCCTCCATGGTGGCCTCTAAATGCCACCTCAAGTCCCCCACTCCTCTCCATCCCACTCTTCAGCAGCTCTCCAGGAAGCATTTGGAGTCATCAAGCTCTGCAAACTGAGTCCAAGGACCCAAGTTCAAGATCAGATTTGAGCACTTGCAGGCTGTGATTCAGGCAAGCCCCTTATCAATTCTGAGCCTCAGTCCTCATACAGTGAGGATAATGATAACTACCTCATAGGATTGCTGGGAGGATTTTAGAAAACCAACTAAGCAAGGTGCTGGAACAACTATAAAGCACTATTCAGATAAGAGGAGTCCTGTCTGCAGAGAATCAATCACTGTGGTATCCCCAGGCATAACAGTGCCTAGAACATAAGAAGTTCTCAGTGATCACCTGGTTGACTGACTGAATGAGCTATTGTTACTATTATCTTGATCATGGCTGTGGCAGGCCTCAAGGGTGAGCCTACACTGTCAGCCTCAGCTTTCCCCTTGTTCTCTGTCTCAGTCATTTTCTAACTGGCCTCAGGTCCAAGCCCAGCTGCCTCCAGCTGCCCAGGTCACAGACCCAGTACACCTGGAGCAGCCAGAGGCCCTAAAAAGTGAATGTGGAGAAAGGAGTTTTTATGGTCAAGGAGAATATTAGCCAGAACCAGGATCTGAGGCCTTCTACTCTTGGGAGAATCCCTAGACCACCTGAGGGACATACACGACTTACCACATGTCAGCTTCCAGGCCCAGGGGCTCATAGTTCACAATTTCTGGAGCTGCAAAAAGTCATATTGAAGAGTCAGCAGGAGTATGAAAATGAGAAGAGATGGCAATAGGGAATTTTAGGGAGTTTGGTGCCAAATGTCTCCATCCTGAATCTCCATGAATGAAAATCAGAGCCAAGGAAAGAGATAATCTGGGTCTAAGAATTCTGAGGAAGTTAGTTGTCTGTTATCCTGGTAGAAAGGGGCCTTGACAGTAAAGAGGAAAGCACATAGAGATGTCTGAAAAAGAAAGAGAGAGGTAGGAAGAGGAAGATGCAGGAAGGGGAAATGTGACAAGGCCTGCTTGAGAACTCTGTGGTAGAAAAAAGTCAGGTCAGCACTGGAGGTCATGGAGAAGAAAAGAAGGCAGAGAGGAAATCCACATTTCTGAGTCTGGTCTGAAAGAGGGCACTTCCCACCTGAGGGGAAGGAGGTAATGAGATAATGAGATAATAAGATAATGAGCTTGAGGTGCCTGAGGGGCATCCAGGGAAAGATGTCCAGGAAGAATCTGGGTATTGGGAAGTGGGCCAGAGCCATCAAATTTGGAGTCATTGTACAGGTGGAAATAGGAGTTGTGTGAATGATGCAGTGACAAGAAGAGGGTACAGAGTCTAGGAAAGAAGATTCTACTGAGGAGAGGAGGCCAAATTTGGCCCAGAGATGAAGCAGAATAGCACTGGAAAGTGAGTGTTGGAGTTCACACTCACTGCAATGCCCAGAGTGTGGGAAGTAGAGATAAAAATGTAGACGACTCTTTTAAAAAGCTTGGTGATGAAATGGAGGAGAAAGGGGAGGTATACAATTATGAGTTTTTTTATTTTTCATCAGCTCTTTGAAGATAATGTTCTATTGGACACTGGCTTCCATTGTTGTTTTGAGAAGTATGCTGTCAGTCTAATTACTATTTGTTTTTGTAGGTGATGTCTTTTTTCTCTGGCTACTTTTAAGATCTTCTCTTTGTCCTTGGTATCCTAGAACTTAACTATTATGTGTCTACGTAAGGATTTATTTTTCTGTTTGGTATATATTGTCATTTCTTTATCTGGGGATGCATGTTTTTACATCAGTTCTGACAATTCTCAGCTATTCTCTTCAAATATTGTTCCTCTATTGTCTATATTCTTTGCTCTGGAATTCCAAATAGACATATGCTAGCCTTTTTTTTTTTTTTTTTACCCTCTTTTGCTTATCTTCTCTTTCATATTTCTATGACTTTGTCACTCTGTGGTACTCTAATTTTTTCCAGCTTAGTCTTCCAATTCTTCAATCCTTTCCTCAGCAATGTGTAATCTGCTGTTTAGCCCATTCATTGAGTTTTAAATTTCTATGAGTATATACTGAATTTTTTAAAGTTCTATCTGGTTCTTTTTAGAATTTGCCTGATCATTTTTAATGCTCTTTTGCTGCTTGCTAATCTTATGATTCTACCTTTTATTTCCATTTATTTTATAATCATTATCTAGTAATTTCAATATCTCATGTCTTTGAACATCTTAATATTGTTAGTCTCTAATTGAAATGCTGATATGTGCACTTGCCTTTAGAAGTCCTTCTATTGAATTTTCTTGTTGTCCACAGCTCCAGCTCTAAGTTCATTTCATTGGCTTTTGGGAGTGGGACACATGATGTTGAAGGAGTCACTACCCTTAAAGATTTCTCTCATTTCCTATGAGTCCAGAATTGCGTTAAAAAGAATATATTTCTCAAGAATCCAGTTTTGTCATGGGAGGGCTTTTGGAAGACTGGGTTCATCACACTCCTGGAAGCTGACATTAAATTTTTAACCCTGAGTCTCAGGTTGAAATTTCAAAGGAATGGTGGGAGTAGGGAAAGTGGTTATGACCTGTTTCTCGGGCGTCTTGGGAAAAGAAAGTCATCAGAGTTTGAGCAGGAGCTTAGAGAAGCCACCCTATATATCTGTAAGGTATAAAAAGCAAAAACAAAAACAAAAAGAGTCTGGGGCTGGTGCTGGATCATACTGATTCACAAGGGTCACCCGCATGCATCTCTTCTCAACTCTGAATTCAGTGACTACATGTTAGTAGTGTGAAATTGGTAAATGCTATAAATTAGGGTTTTCTTTTGAGACCCAGTTGTTAGACATTTACTAGCATATTGCTGAGCAAATGGCCCCACTCATGAATATTCCACTCATGAATATTCCACTCACACAATCAGTCTGTGTGAATTCCCTGCTCCATCTAGAGTAGACAGTGAGTTGTCCCTGATAAATGCACTAATTCTGGCCCTATCCCCCTGCTATAGGATGTGCTCCTCCTCTACCCTGACTCCTTTCTCACCCCTCTTCAGACACTTCTCCCACGCACAACATCCCTTGTCCCTCACTGATTCAAGGCCATGACCGATCCCATTGATTTTGCCAAAATGGGTATCTTGTTTGACCAGTCTTCGAGAGCTGTCTATATCACTTGCTTTACAATTAATAACATCCTGTCTTGTGGAAACTCTTCCATTATTGCCCTGAATTTCTAGTTAAACCATTTACTGTTATTTAACACTTGGTATGACTCAACTAAATAAACATATACTTTTTTTACAACATATGTGAATGGTGGGCAGTGACTGCTGTCTCAGAAAAAGTTCAAGAATAGATGTTGTGTGCCCCAGGTTCAAGCTGGCTCTGCTCTCAACTCATTGTGTGACCCTGGCTGTATCATTCTGAGTGTGGCTCCTTACCATCATCATGTCTGTCCTTAGTATCTCACCTAATATCTGTCATACCTAATGTGAAGAATAACCACTGGTTGACCTTAACTAAAATCCTCCAGCCCTCCAATTCCACATTTGTTAACCTAAACCTGATGATCTGAAAAGAGCCTTCCAGCAATTTTATTTGGTGGCTTGATGTCTTGTTTCCACAAATTGTAAGTCCCTTGAGGGCAGAGTCTTTTCAGAGAGAAACCCAGCATAATGGAAAGAACACAGGTTTTGATGTTGGATGTATCTGTATTTGAATCTCAGCTCCGCCATCTACTGGTTGTTTTGCCCTGAACAAGACACTTGACAGAGAAAATAATTAAATGTACTTCATGAGGTGGTTTGAGGATTAACTGAGATAATGTTGGTAGAGCATCAGACATAGTACTTGGCACACAGCAAGGGTTCCCTGAGTGGGGTGTAGGTCTGTGGGGCTTTTGCAGCACCATTCCATAGTGGTGCAGAGATGTTGTGTGTGGCCTGAAAATCTATCTGACACATTCTGTCTTTCTTTTTGATTAGACTGTGGTCAGAAGTTTCAGCCACAGGGTTTTGAAGAGACCAAGCCCTCTCTCTGTTTCCAAGACCACTCCAACTCCTAAAGCAGAGACAGTGGTTCTCAACTCTCATTCTTTTCCCTTTTACAAGGCTGTTTCTTTATGACCCCCAACCTGTAGCCCAAGCCCCAGGAAGGGGTTTCTGGTGCCTGGGTCAAGGGTGAGAGAAACAGAGGGAAGAGAGAGCTGCCAGGGCCCCTAGTGCATGAAAAAACGTCAGGCACACAGGAGAGGCAAGTGGGAGGATCTGGCATCTGGCAGATGATTTCTCTTTTTCTTTTTAGAAAATCAAAAGCTACCCAGAGAAAGTTGAATTTACTGGAATGCAAGAGGGCAAAGTAATTTTCAATCTTCACAACAAACTCTCATTTAAGAGCAAGAGGTGGGGACAGCAAAGGGCTTAACTCTGCAAAGGCCTCTAGCCCCACCTGGCCTTCCCAGACCCCACTGGGCACTAAAAAGTCAGCCCTGGGCTCTCACCCAGAGGCCAGGCAATACATTTCCTTTCCCACCCATTAGGTTTCTAAAGGGGTCTCCAAGGCATCATCTCTCAGCCCAGAGGCCATGGCCCCAGCCACAGGGTTTGTTGCTGGGATTTCTTTACTGTTTGATCCTAGATTCTTTGCTGAAAGAAAAACAGGCCTAGAACTCACCAACAAATTCTGGTGTGCCAAAAATGTTCTTAAATTCAACTCCATCTTCTATTTCATGAGCCAGGCCAAAGTCAATCAGCTTGATGTGTGGAATGGGAATATTCTTGTCTAACAACATAATGTTTTCTGGCTGGAGAACAAAAAAAGAAAAAAAAGAAAAAGAAGAAAAAAAGAAAAGATGGTAATTAAAGCTCTGTTTTGTGTTTTTGCTTTGGGGATGGGGTGGAGTTTGGTGGTCTTTTTTAGGAGATTAAAACAACATAAACACTTTCTTGTTTTTGTGTCCTCTGTCTTCTGTGAACCCCAAAACAGGCACAGTACCAAAGGCAAGGCCTGGGTTTACCAAACCTGCTGCTCATGGCAAAAACAGAGACTTTGTCTTTACTTCCCTTTCTGTCTTTGAATGGTAAATCCCTTTAGTGCAGAAGAGCCTCTGTTTCTCCACCTGTAAAATGGGGCCAGGGAGGTACCTACAGCATTGCCTGTAAATAAAACCACTGCCTCTGTGTGAATGTGATGGGGACAGGGGTGTTGCAGCCAAGCCTCGGTATACACTTGGCTTACAGATCTTCATTTTCCTGATCACTTCTTTCCCCAGGACAGCTAGCTTCCTGTTGACAAAGACTAATGGTATGATTTACATTTCTCTATGTGTTTAACTAATTTTGGCTCTCTACAGAATACAGGAAAAAATGCACCTGATTTCCAGGGAGAATATCAGCTGCCTAGGCTATTTCCAGCCCAGCAAACAGCTGCTAGATCTGACACAATAATCTGGGTGTGTGGTGAGGGAGGGACATCCCTGCCCTGGCTTCACACACCCCGAGCTCCTAGTGAGGCTAGAACAGGATCCTGAGCCTACCCTTCTCACTCCCACCCAACCACTCAGTACGCACTGGGTGAGCAGGTCCCTCTACTTCACCTTCTTTCCTTCCACTCCCCACCATGACTGTCCTAGACTCCATTCAAAGTAGAATGTCCTGAAAACATATACCCACACAGAAACTTGTACACAAATGTCACAACAGAATATTCATAATAGTCCCAAAGTGGACACAACACAAATGTCTATCAATTGATGAGTAGATAAACAAAATGTAGTATATCCATACAGTGGAATACTATTCAGCCATAAAAAAAGAATGAAGGAAAAGGAAAAAATAAAAAGAAATGAAGTACTGATACATGCAATAGCATGGATGAACATGCTAAGTCAAAGAATCAGTCATGAAAGACCACATATTATGTATTTTCATTTATACGAAATATCCTGAATAGGCAAAATCATTGAAACAGAGAGCAGATTAGTAGTTGCTTAGGACTGGGGAATGGGGAGTGACTGCTAACGTGTACAAGGTTTCTTTTGGGGTGATGAAAATTTTTGAAAGTCGATTGTTGTGTTAGTCATACAACTTTGTAAATTGTATACTTTAAATGGGTAAATTGTATAATATGTAACATATCTCAAAAAAGCAGTTTTAAATAAATGTATGTTATGTATGTATGTATGTATGCATGTACATAAAAAAAAATTGTCCCTGTTTCTCAAGCTACCACTGAAAAAATTCCCATCTTGCACTTTTCTCACATTACTTGTTCTACCTGAAAAGCCCTCTGCTCAATCTCTGCCCACTGAAATCCTAGCCAGGCTTCAAAGTCTAACTCAGTCCACCTCATCCTTGAACCCTTTCTTCAGCAGTACCAAACACCCCCACCACCAAAAGTAAACTCTCCCTCCCCAGGCCACTTCGTGCTTGTTTGAAACTTTTTTGTTATAACATTTGTCATGCTCTCCCTCCAACAATCCTTGCTGTCTTTGTCCTAGCCCCCCTACTGGACCCTCAGCAGGAGCAAGGATTTAGATCTTTGCATCTTCATCCCCACAGTGCAGAGCACAGAGGCTGTCAGGCTGACAGTGGCCCTATCTGCTAGCTGAACCAATTCTGAATCTGGATACCCTGGGTGCCCTTACTCTAAACTTCCCGGCACTCAACATCTCTGTGACCTCACATCACAGTATCTGGAAACTTTCACTCAAGAGCTAGCTGAGGGCCCCCCTTTTTTCCTTTTCAAAAAAATAAATAATATATTTCCTTTTGCACTTTTTTAGACTTATTCTTTCCTCTGGAGATTTCTCTCAACTTTATTTTGAAATGTGAAGTCCTTTTCTAAGGCAGAGCAGAGTCTTAGGCTTTGTAGAAAGAAGGACGAGGACAGGTGGAGGTCAGGAGACAAGACCCAGGCAAGTGGCTCTACTCCAGTGTCCCTGATCCACCTAATCCAGTTCTCCGGTAGCTGCCCATGGACCTGACATGTATCTGTGAAGTGAGCTGCACCCTCCCCAGTGCGCACCATCATCTGGACAGCTAGTTTCCTCGCCTTCACTCCACCACCTTCCTAAGCCACCTTATTGGGAACTTCTCTTCTCTTCCAAGGAATGGCCCTGAGGCTTGTCTCTGGGGCCAAAAGGTCAAGGCCTAGGTCCCAACTACCACAGTGTGTTCAAGGCCCAGGCACCATCACACAATACACGCTGATTGGGGACAGGAGCCTCAGTGGACATAAGCAGACACTTTCTCACCTGGATCTACCTCCCATCCCAAGAACCTAACACATGGCATGTGACTTCTCCCCTGCTTGGAAGAGTCTCCCTGCATAATTCCTATCCCAAACTCTGCTAATTCATATTCATATTTCAGTAAAAATAGTACCTCCTCTAGAGCCCTACACACACACACACACACGCACACACACACATGCACACACACATGCGTGCACACACACACACGCGTGCCACCTCTCCAGTTCTCATAATGCCATACGCTTCCCTTATTGCAGTGCTTCCTCAACTGTCTCAGGATGGCAGCTTACTTATCTTTCTCCCTACACTGGGCTATGAGCTTCCTGAGGGTTTCGCTCCTATCATCTACCCAAAGCTTAGTATAGAGCTTGGAATCCATCAGGTGCTCAATAAATGTTTCCCGAGTCAATTCGGGAGCCATTTAGTAAGCTCCTGCAATGCATTAGACAAGCGCATGACATATTTTATACCTCACTGAACCCTCTCATCTTATGTGGTAGCTGTTATCATTCTTCTTTTTC
The DNA here is from genome assembly GCA_028627145.1 of Eidolon dupreanum. Classification (NCBI taxonomy): domain Eukaryota; kingdom Metazoa; phylum Chordata; class Mammalia; order Chiroptera; family Pteropodidae; genus Eidolon; species Eidolon dupreanum. The sequence goes on along the minus strand of CM053509.1, from coordinate 38,662,080 downwards.
AGAAAAGAAACCCAAACTGAAATACTGGCTTGTGGACACAGGAATTTTGGTCTTTATCTGACAGACTCCAAAGCTTGCGCTCCTAACCACTAGACAAAATGATCCCCCTTCTCTGCTTCTCAAGGATCCTCAGAATCTATCCCAGGGAGAAACAGGATTGCTGCTTGGGCCAGGCCATCTGGGGGCAACGTCGCATCCTGGCTCAGGTATGGCGATTTTCCTGCCCTAGCACCTGCTTCCCATCCCAGGATGCCTTTTATGCCTGTGACGCTTTCACCCAGGCAAGGGGCTCCAACCTGTGCCCCTGGCCTGGCCCTCATGCTGTGTCCAGAGGCTCAGAAAGGACTTCCTGGGCTGAACTTCTTCATCTCAGTGAGAAAAGAGATCCTGGCAAAGAGAGTCCCAAGGTGAGTCTGGGTTAATTAATGTGGTCTGGGGGTTTCAGACTGGGAGGTTGCCAGGGACAGCAGAAATGTTCTGATAGGGGGTCAGGATTGGGTCTTGTCCCCACCTCCCTGACTCACACATAGGGCCATTTGGACCAGTTGCACCTTCAGACTTAGACCTCCCTGACTGCAAGAACACAGGCCATGTGCTTCCTGCTTCCTTCCCAGGCCACCAAGGGGATTCCAGGCCAGCCAAGGGACTTGGACCCCATATCTGAAGCTCCTCCTGCTTTCATAAAGTCTTCCTCTTCCTATCTCAACCTCCACTAATAGCCTGACAATACCCAGGAGGCAATGCAGGGACTGATGTTTACAGAACATTTACCAAGGCAAGCAGGGCACTAGTGTACTATGTCATCCTTTGAGGCCACCCTGAGTGGTGGGTACTGTTATCAATCCTATTTCACAGATGAGAAAACAGAGGCTCAGAGAGCTAAGGCATTTGCCCAAAGTCCAACAGTTCATAATGGCAGAGTCATGGTAAGCTCCCGGGGTAGTCAGCCCTAGCTCTCTTCACATCAGCCAGTTTGGTTAAATATCTTCAGTAGTCCCACTGACCACCAGAGAAAGCCCAAATGCCCTGCCTGATATCTGAGGCATCCGTGGCTCTGCACTGGCTGCCCCAAGCTGCCTTTCCAGCCTCACTGCCCATCGCTTGTCTGCACCTGCCACATACCCTCTCAGGGTGGTATTATCACATGCAGAACAATGTCTCAATACCAACCTTTGCTCCCGCTCTTCCCCTTGCCTACAATGCCTTTCCTACTTTTCTTCACACTTTCAGAGCCTATCCCCCATCCTTACCTCCTATTACTCCATCACTTTTCAGTGAAACATTCCCTGACCTTGTGCTCTAACCCTGTCAGAGACAAGCCTGTGATCCTAGCTGCAGGTTGTCTCTCATACTGTGATGCCACTTTCCTGGGTGGTGGCCTAAGAAAATTTGAATCATTTTTAAGGATCCTGACATCCCCTATGGTGTCTTGCATGTTTCATTAAAATTTGCTGATATGAATGGAAAGAATTGATTATCAGTGGTCCTTCCCTGTCTGCCCCCTGGAGGTCCTTCACCACCACCACGGGACCCAAGTGCACTCCTCCCCACAGGGCTGCTACAGGGATGGGTGGGGAAGGAAAGAGACTCAGAGAGGTCCCCTAGGGGCAGCCTGAGAGCCAGCAAAGCAGCAGTTCCTCCAAGACTTTAGTTTAAGCTTCTTTGCTCCCCATTCCACAAACAGGGTAGGCTGGTGGAAAAGAGCCCAGGCTGGGTATTGGGAAACTCCATATTCAGCTATAGCACCCAAGGCTATGAACTAATACAAGCCATTTCCTCTCTCCAGGCCTCAGCCTCCCTACTCTAAAATAGATCTGGATGATATCCAAAGCCCCTTCCAACTCTAGGCTCTGCAATTGCAAGATAGCACAACCTCCCCAGCTGGCTGGCAGATTCTCACTGCTCTGGACCCCAAGGTAAGACATGCAAAGGCTCAGGTCTCCCAGCCCCAGGTCAGGAAGGAAGAATAGACAGCTGTGACCACAGGCCTCTGGGCCCAAGCCAGACTGGCCTCCAGGGTAGTATGATCCTATCTGCACTCCCTTGCTCCTGTCATTCTCCTCCAGCTTTATTTATTTTGACCAAATACTTTACCCACACACCTGATGTCCCTTCCAAAGCATGGCAGAGGGAGGGATCACATTCCCATAGGTTCCACTACTGCCCACATCTCATGGAGCTGCCACCAGGAGGTAGAACTGCCCTCACCTGTCAAAACAAACCCACCCAGCTCAGCCTATCAAGCAGGCAACTGTGGGAGAGACCAACATGCCCCTTCGCATCCCAGTAGATCGGGCCAGAGGTGCCTGCTATGGTGCCAACTGGAAGCTGGGACTCATGTCTATGGGTCATGCCTAGCACAGCATGTCTAGGAGTCTTGGCAGGATGAAGGCAATGTTGAGGAAGGTGGGCATGGAGGGGAGCTATGTAGTAAGTTGTAAATGACCAGAGCGCAGAATCAGGCAAGTCTGTGTTCAAATCCAAGTTCACAGTGAAACCTAGGCAAAGTCATTGGATCACTTGGAGGCTTGGTCTCCTGTCTGTAAAATGGGACAACATCTACCATGGCATAGAGTTGTTCTGAGGGTTCAGAGATGGTCCCCATAAGGAGTGGTGCCCAGCACCATTTGTTTACTCCTTCCTGGGATGCAGCATGGACCACAGTCAACCCCGGGAAATTTTCTGAATCCCTGCTGAATTACCTGTACATGGCTGAGGAATATGACCTTCACAGACCAGCCTTCTCCCCCACTCATTGTCTGCTTCTTTCTTCCCACTCTGTTTCACTCCCAGACTCAGAGTGTTGGGGCTGCACAGGACCTCAGAAATCATTTAGTCCCTTCATGTTGCAGAACAAGCCAGAGAGGTCAAGAAACTGCCAAGGCTACTGAGCAAGGAGCAGAGCCCAAGTCAGCTCACCCCCGGTCCAGTGCCCTCTGCATGTGCCTGTGTGGCCTGCCTGTCACCAGATAAGGCTACTCAGCTCAGTAAAGGAAGCTGCCTATGAACCTTCACTAGAAATGTCAAGCATGGCCCCAGATTATTCAGGAAGTGCCAGGCAACCTAAGAAAGCAAAGTCGCTCAATGCTGGGCCTCTGCGGGCAGGTTTCCATGGTGCTGCAGCTCACTCTTCTCCTGGCACACTGTAGAAGAGACCACAGGCAGCCCCTCCCCACTAGCCTTCAGTGTGGCCCAGGCCCAATGTTCACCTCCATCTGTCTCTCAAGACCCTCTCAACTCTCATCAGCTTACTCACTGCTACATCCAGACTGACCTCCTCATCATACTTACCCTAACTTGCAGTTCACGCTGCTGAAATGCCTTCCTGACAAGCTTCTTCTACCTGCTCACCACCCAGCTCCAACTCTTCCACACTGGAATGTCTCCTGTGACCCACTCCCCTCCAACGCACACAGCTAATCATTTCCACCCTTGGATCTGCATGGTACCCTGACACTGCACTCTAATTACTTCCTCATGGGTCTTCTCCTCATTATACTAAAGCTCCATGAGGGGGGACAGGGGTCTTCCTCTCATTTTCATCTGTAGCACCCAAGAGTGGCTGGCATTGTAGCAGATGCTCAGGAATTATTCACCAGATAAATGAATGAATGAACCAAGGTAATCACAGATACATCTCCTGCATATCCTGCTTTTAGGCAATCAATAAAGATAATGGCTCAGAGACTTAAGACCTGGGTTTGAATCTACTTTTGCCATTTACCAACAGTCTAACACTGGGCAAGATACATAGCCTCAGTTGGCCTCAGTTTCTCCCTCATAAATTAGGAAAAATAATAAAACTTACCTTAAGAAGGTTACTAAGAGGATTGAACAAGGCATAAAAATGCCCTGTAGCCATTATCATCATTTCTTATTATTTCCTTGATCATATCTCTCTTTCCCAGAATGAGAGTCTTAATTTTATCATCTGTCTACCCATCCTTCCAGGCCCAGCCAAAATTCTATCTCCTCCAGAAAGCATCCTCTGTATACCCAGGAGAGCCTTTCTTCCTTCTCTCAGCTCCTCACTTAAGTAGCAATCTCTACCTGCAGCACCAACCCTGCCAAGACCTCTGTGGGTCAGTCTTGTCTGCACCACTAGATTGCGTGCTTGCTGAGGCCAGGACCTGCTTCTCATGCTCTTCCTGTGTTCCTAAAAGCATCCAGCCCAGGGTTCCATGTATAACAAAACCTATAGCACTTAGTTTATAAAGCATTCACACTCATCTCATTTGAATCTCATTCTCTGAAGCAGGTACTATTATCACCCCCAGTTTCCACATAACTAAACTGAGGCTCAGAAAGATTGAGTACTTTCCCAAGGTGTCTCAGCTAATAAGCAGTGGAACTGAGAGTCAAGGTCAGACTGACTCCAAATCCATATGCTCTCCCCTCCCACACTGCCTCCCTTCCTCTAGCTGAGGCAAAGGTGCCCACTGGGATCAGCTCTGCCTGCTGCCCAAGTGGGTATTTCCATCTCAGCCCTGGTGCCTCGTCAGCTTGCCGCCCCAGCTCCATGTTTTTCCTAGAAAACTCACAGCTGTGGCTTAGGGAAGGGCCCCAAAATCAGTTGCACTGGCTTTGTTAAGCCACACCCTCTGGCCACTTCCTCATGACCTCCTCCCTCTTCCAGGAGAGGCTCTGAGCTCTCACTCCCCTGCTGGGTAAAGCAGAAGAGAAAACCACTACCTACTGCCTCTATGTTTTTGTAGGTAGAGAAGAGGGAAATAGAAATTCACTTTCAAGGCCATTCCAGGACCACTGGCTTTCAGCCTTGAGCCAATCAGCAATACTAGCTTGGTGGTCTGTGCCACGCAACTAGCATTTACTGTGGGCTCTCCCCACATGTCACCTTATTAGATCCTCACAGCTCTCAAACCATGGAGAGCCAGTGCCCCCATCCGAGCTAGTCGCTCATCAGAATCCCCTGGGAATGGCGTTAAAAATATCAAATCTGATAATAAATTGACTCACCAGGAATGAGGTCCCAGAATTAGTTCTGTAAAGCAAATTTTCCAAAGAAGTAAAAATCAGACAGGCACAGTGTTTAGGAAACCAGCTCTAAAGAGGTTCTGGTCATCGGATAGACACGGGTTTGAATCCCATTTCTGCCCCTTGGCAAGGCACCCATCTCTATGAGCCTTGGCCCTTCATCTGCAAAATGGGAATATTAATATTGTAATGGGTACTGAAGAGGCACAATAAAGCCCTAGGAGCCCTCAAGCAGCGTCTTCCTTCTATAAGGCAGGCACCACCATGGAATGTCCCTCACAAGGTTGTTGTGTAGAATAAAATAAGTAAACACGTGCAGGGCAGTCAGAGAAGAGCCTACATGGTTACTAGGTGCTCAGTGAATGTTGGCTGTCATTATTGTTATACCACTGCTGACCACAACAGTCAGCCTGCATATCGCACTATACTGTTTACAAACGCTTTCACCTACAGGGTCTTAGAGAACCAGGGATGTGCTAGAGCTGGTGCCTGCTGGCTCATGACAGCTGACTGTTCAATTTGCAGGAATTCTGCCAGCTAGTTGTCAAAGAGCTATGTATTAATATTATTTAATATTAAAAATTAAATTATATAAACTTATTTTCGAGTAAATTATATTAAAAACAATACTTAAAACTTAACGCTTCCTAATTTTTAATTATATTTTAGTATCTTCTGACTGGGGAAATACAGAAATAATTGCTTCTGCACTCCTCTTCCCAGCTCTAGTCAGTGACATCATGGTGGTACCTAGAAATTGGCCACAGTGGGTATATTTACACCATGGAAACTGGCAGACACCGCAAACCAGGACTTGATTCATTGTTTTCTTAATTCTAGACTCAAGGAGTGCTGGAGAAGATCATTTAATAATGTAGATTAAACTTAAAAGGTTGCTGTGCCTTTAGCCATTGTTTTGTGAATTGAAAATTGAGGAAATATATTTTCAATATGCAGAAACTATTGTCCAATTCAGCAAAGAAGTCACTCATGTCATTGGAAAATGAGTAGAGTTCAACACACATCTTCACGGTTTCGTTTTTACCTACTTGTTAATGTAAACAAAAATATCAACCAAAATTTTTGTTGGAATTACACTCACTTGTTAACTGTATCCACAGGTTGGCTACTGATATAAGAGTTTGGCAAAAAACTAAGGAAAGTTTTCCATAAAAATCAATTGGCTCTCTGGAATTTACAATAAAAGTACTACATATTTTATTATTTGTAAATTATGTTATAAACATCTCATAAAATTTCTAAGTGTGTGTGTGTGTGTGTGGATACATTTGTTTCCCGGGGATCTGGCAGTTACCAGAACACCATCGCACAGAACCTCAGTAAATTAGGTCACTGTCTGTGTTTTCCAGATAAGGAACTGAGGAACTGAGAAGTTAAGTAACGTATTTAAGGCCATACAACTAATAACTGGTGGTGTTAGGTTTGAGCCCAGGTCTTCTTAGTGTCAAGGTTCCTGCTCTTTCTACCACCCTCCACAGCTTCCAGAATCAGATTTTTTTCACTCCTACTGAGATCAGCTGCAATGGGAGAGCTGATGGTGGAGCTGTGAATAGAACTTGAAAAGGTACTGTCTGAAAACACGATACTTCCATGTTGGTCAGGTCTGGCTAGGGTCCAGAGTGGAGGGCTGTGGGCAGCTGGGAGCAGCAAGAGGCCGCTGGGCACCTATCAGTGATGGCAAAGGCAATAAAGGCAAAAGAGGAGAAGGGAACTGCATTTTTGTCTTAGGTTCCTCATCTGTAAAATGGGGATCGTGATCAATCTACTCCAACTCATATCAGCCTGACAATGTCCTGCTACACTGGGAATCTGCCTGGCCTGCTGGCTAGAAAATGCCACTGTATTCATTCTCCCTTTGGATGTTTCCATGTCCACCTCCCTTTTGAAATTCTTTTGGAGGCAGGAGAGGAATAGAAAGAAATGTAGCCTAACAGGGAGGCTAGTTAAAACTCACAACCAGCACTTGCAAGGACTTGTACAAAAGCTTCCACAGCAAAGTAAAATGTTTCAGAGCACACACAGGCTGCTTGGGTGAGAATACAAAGTGAAAAAACAGGAGAGAAAATTATGAAAACAGTATATTTGTAAGTACCTGAAAACACACACACACACACACACACACACACACCTGTTCAGAAAAATCTGGAGAAAATACACCAAATATTAATAATAGTTGTTTTAGAGTAGAAAATTTGTGGATAACTTCTTTGTACATTTTTGTATTTTCTATGAGTTATTATTTTTTATAAAAGCATAAAAGACCACCAACTTCATTTTTAAAAAAATGTTTGTAGAGTAACTTTGGTTCATCTTTTTCCCACATTATCATAATGTGGCCTATTCTCTCCCAACCACTTTTTCCTCTACTGGGAGAATTTTCTTTCTAAATCAGAAACTGAATCATGTTTCTCTACCAATTAAAGGTCTTCCATAAATTATTGTTAATTTTCTTAAGTGTGATAACGGTACTGTGGGTTGTTAGAAGACAGATCTTAATCTTGGGATATATATACTGAAATGTTTAGAGTGAAGTGTCAGGATGGTTACATTTTTCTTTCAAATGATACCAAAAAAATTTTAAATTACATATGTGTGTATATACAATGCCCTTTATATAAATATATATGTGTATGTTTTGTTTTGAAAGACAGAAAGAGGTGAAGCAAATGTGACCAAATGTTGAATTTAGGGTAAGGGTATACTGTATTCTTCTCCAATTTCTTCAGATGTTTTAAAATGTTTTCATAATAAAATATTTTGAGGGAAAAAGCCTTCCAAGACTGTGACTATGTATACAAACTCCTTGGTCTGCCCTGAACCTTTACAATCTCACTCCAACCTAATCTCTGCCAAGTCTCGCCTCCACCCAGGGGTTAGTATGGAAATAGTCCCATTCTTATAAATTCTATTTCAAATGTATGAACATTTTATAGCAACTAATAAAATACAAATTAATTTATTTAAGTATGAGGAATAACTTATTAGAAAAAAACAATGTAACCAGATGAGAATCGACTGTGCAAAGGATAAATTTAGGGCACAATACAGAACTTTGGATTAACTGTATGTAAAAGGCATGACCCAAGATGCAAGAAATCTGCACTGTTAGAATCTGATGAAATAAAAGCTAACACCCAGCTTTGATTAATGTTTCTTCACTAAGTTCAAGTAGTCCCAGCCCTATCATTTAATATCTGCATGATCTTGGATAAGTTATTTAGCCTCTCTGAATCTCAACTTCCTTGCATGTAAAAAAGTGACCATAACTTGTACTTCAGTGGGTGGCTGTGATGATCTAATGAGAGCACAAATGTAAGCATGCTGTGTTCTAGAATGCGCCATATACATTTAAGGTATATTTGTATCATTTTTATGAAAGCTTGATGAGCAGACCCGATCACATCATGAACATAAGAACAGTTCAAAATATGATCAGAGCATAGAGGATTTTGGATTTTTGGGATATTTTGCTTAGGAATTCACTCTTCTCAACACTGTTTACATAGATCAAAAAGTCCCTTCAAAGTTCTGGGTTCCTGGCTTGCAAACAATTTCATTCAATCTCATGTCTCATTCTTTTCGCTTAAAATACTAATCAGACCTGAGGACTACCTTCCATTTCTGAATTCTCAAGTTGGATCAGGTTAGAGCTGTGGGGGAGGGTGGGGACACACCCTTACTCAGAGAGGAAACTCCCAAATCCAAAATAAACACAAATGACACAAAACACCCTCTATAAGGTCTTTATTTGTGTTGGGATTACATACCAGGGTGAGGTTCCTGGGTGGCACTAAGCCCCATGTCCTGGTAACCCACCCTGTGGAAGGAATGTCTGAAGGCACATCAGATGCTACTTGCTACTGAGGGGCAGACAGCCCCAATATCCCTTCTGTCCATGTAAATACAAGGCAACATCATCACTTTCACCACGCCTGCCTACCTACACCAGCAGGCCTTTCTGCAGTGAATTTATGCCACACACCGGGATGATATTTTCACTCTGCTGAGGCGGAGACAGAGCTTACCACTTGGAAGTAAGCATTTCTTGGGTTAGCTTTTATTTCAGGTGTCCTCCTCACCAAGTTCCACTATGGCTATCTCCCAGGAGATGGTGGGCCCTTGAAAAGCAGGTACCATATCACATTGATGTTTGTCACCCTACCCTCTGGCATAAAATAGTCCCTAAATAAATGGTTACATCATTGAACTGAAAGCCTGCAATGTCTTTTGCATCTACCAGGTGACATGAAAGGGCCTTTGCCATTCATTCTTGCATTTGGTCTTATTAAAAAATTCAGTTACTCATTTGCTCGACACTGAGCAACTTGTCATGTGCCAGGCACTGTGCTAGACAGAAGCAGCAGAAAGTGATTCACAGTAATAAATGTTCTCAGCAGAAGTCTGTGCAAAGGGCAACAGAAGCAGAGAGATAGGTTAGTTCTCAATTATGCTTTGGGAGGTGATGGCGATGGGAAAGGCTTCCAAGAGGAAATGACATTTCTGCTGGGCTTCAAAGGATGAGCAGGAAATCCATGGGCAGAGAAAAAAAAAAGAGCAGCAGCTTCCTGGATGGGAAGAGTATGAATAGAGGAGGAGAGAGGCCAGAATAGTACCTGTGGTCTTGTTGTCCGGGGCAACAAAAATGTGGAAAAGTTGGACGAGGCCAGCATCAAGGCTAAGACAGTGTAAGAAATGCCTGGATGCCAAGCTGAGAATGGGTTCATTTATCCTATGGGTGACAAGGATGCATCACCGATTTCTGGGCAATAGCATGCTATGACCTGTTTACTGAGACTGCTTATTGGCATTAATTTGTCCATTTATCTGCCTTCTGCCACAAGGCTTGGAGCATGTTGTAAGCAGAGACACAGCCTCACCATCCCTAGCACAATGACTGAGCATAGTAGGAGAGGTCATTCATATTCTAAAGACAGGCTCGAGAGCTGACCCTCCTCCAACACCTGCTCCTTCAAGTTGGAATGTGAATGTGGAGAACAGATCATAGGTAGGAGAGTGGAGACAATGTGATGGCTGTGTTTGTGAGGCAGCAAGCCTGACTCGCTTGCCAAGGAGTAACAGAATCCAAGAAGAGAAAACAAAGGCCCCTCATTGAGAATGAAAACCAGGAATAAAAATGTATTCATCTAAAATCAATTTTCTTTAATGGGAAACAACATGGAACCAAGAAGCCCCCTCTAAGCTACCTGCTAGACCTTCTGCATGATCCCCTGCAGCTGGCAGAAAGTTCCAGCCAAGGGGCACACATATATATATTCTGGCTCCAGGAAGTATCTACCCAATCATGAGGTAATTCTGCTGAGTTCCAGCTACACATCACTTCCTGAAGGTGTCCAGCTAGGCCCAGGCCAAGAGACCCACTGGTAGGAGAGCCAGAATACTTACTGTCCTCATAACTCTAAGGATGTGAGGCCAGGGTGGGTGTTAGCAGCATCCTCACCCTACACACATCCAGGAGAAACCCAGACTGCTTCCAGGTTATAGAAAACATCCACCTGGATCCCAGGAGCCAGACAAGATCCCTCACCAGCAGCCCCACCTAACAACCAATCTCAGTTCTCTGCTGGGTAGTCTAGAATTGCACTAGTAGGCTTTTTTCCCTGGTCTATTGGGGCCCAAAATGGTATAATTAGTTGTGTTTTCTTTTCCTCTATTCTGGGAAGGGAAATAACAACACCAGCTACTATTACAGAGCACCTATTCTGTATTCAGCATTTCATGCAGCTTCTCTCTAACCCTTACAACAACTCTGCCAGGCAAGTATTATTATTTGTGCTCAAAAACTGAGGTTCAGTTGTATCCTGGCACACAGTAGAGTGAAGATCAAACTCTGACCTGGCTAACTCACTACCAGCACTCTCCCCCCGCCCCCATAGCAAGATGCCATAGAAGCAAACTGAACAGCACAAACCTGCTAATAGTTAGTCACAGGCCTGTGGGCCTCCACAACTCCTCGCACCTCCACCAGACCCACTGGGGAACAAAGGAGCCCATTCTGAGGCTGGTCTCCCAGAGCCAGCAAAGACATGAAAACAAGTTAATTGTCCATAGTATTTATCAGGAAGGAGACACAGGTACAATCCAGGTAAACCATTTCCTGCTTGGTGTATTACCACCCTAAGGTTCAAAGGCATGCCCAGGCCACACCCTCCTGGGTGACCCTGACTTTTATGCTGTGACACCTGAGTCAAACTCTTCAAGACGTCTTCTGCTGGAAGAATTCAAAATACTGCAAGAAATGTCAATAGGCATCAAGAGGGAGGACCATACTGAGGGGACACACAGCAGGTCACCCCGTGATGCGGAGTAAATGCAGGGTGAGATTCATGTGTGGGAACTGAGCCTATGCCCTGAGGCAGTCGCTGTGAGACTTTGGGCATGCCATACCCTTTTTGGACCAGTCCTCCAAACCAGAATTTGAGTGTCACTGTGGATTCTGCCCTTTCATTCATCTCCCACATCTAATTAAGCAGCTGATCAATCCTCAGAGCAACCTCTGTGATAAGTCTTGAGTCTCTCCCCTCTTCAAATTAGCTTGGCACTTGTTACATCTCACCTGGATTACTGCATTAGTCTCCTAGCTCGGCCCCAGCCTCTGGGCTGTTCCCATTCTATCCATCTTTCCAGCCACAGAGGTCCTTCTGAAACACATCTGTTCACCTCACCTCCCTGCTCACCTGGCTCCCTTATCCCTCAGGGTCAAGTACCACCTCCTTAGCTTAGCTCCTATGCCCTGTGTCTGCCTCCTGCTCTCCATCTAGCTTCTTTTCCAGCCATTTAGCACATTCACCCTTTGCTATACTTCCCTTAATGCACTGTACTATTTTAAGACCATATACACTGCTGGCTTCTCTTCCTAAGAAGGCCTCCCCTCCTGATAATGCCTTCGAAACTCAACTCAAATACCACCTCTTCCAGGAAGCTCTCTCAAATATCCCAATCTGACTTAGATACCCCCCTTACCCACATACTTCCCTCTATCACAGCACTTAAGAGTTGTTGATCTTTCTATTTTGTCTCCTGTACTAGTTGCTGGAAAAGAACTAAGCATAGGGCCTCAATTGATCTTGTATCTGTAGCAATACCCAGGAACCCAGCACAGTGCTTAAAATAAACAGGACTTTCTGGATCAAAAAATGAGTGGGTCTCCTCCCTGGCAAACAGGTCCCTCTGATCATGGGTCTTTATGCTTTGGGTGTCTATAGAAGCTCATCAGTCTATGCAACAGAGCTCCGTTACTGTGGGAACTGATCCTTCTACTTTGACCACACTCTTGATTTATGAAGTCCTATGTGGTCACAGTGAACTTTCTTAACCCTGAAGATCAGTGGCCCTTAAAAGCAGTTTGATAGCCATAGAAGGGTGGGGTGGGGGAGGGCAGCCGTGGCTCCTGGGCTCTAAGCTTTACAACCTCTGGTCAAGGAATGCTGGAGATTGTGCTGTGCACGGTCCAAAGAGCCAACCAACCTCAGCTATCCTCTCTGAATGCTTCTAGCTCTGCCTGCTTAGCTCTTGCTTACTGAAAAGTTCAGTCTTATGAAATGTGTTTGGTTTTAAGTTTCCTGTCATTGGTCTACTTATTTAAAAATTACAACCCATCTGCTACTGATAGAGAGAAGGTGCCTGTGGTCTGATTAAGAAGCTTCTTGCAGTCACCCTGTGTGAAGGAAACCTTATATGTGAAATGAAACTGGGGAGGTGGACACTGTCTGTGGCCTCGCTTCTTTCCCAGAAGCTCAGAGTTTTCAACTGTAAGATGAAGAAAGAGGGCCACATAGATGTCAACCCCTCCTGGCGATGATGTCAGGAGAGACTGGACCCATTCTTTCTAAACAAGTTCTTTTCCCTCACCCCCTTCACTGACCTTGAGATCAAAGTGAGCAATTTTCTTGGCGTGAAGGTAGTTCACCCCATCCAAAATCTGCTTAATGAAGCTGGTGGCCTCCTCCTCACTCAGCGACTCCTTCTGGGCCAGGAAGTCGAATAGCTCTCCTCCAGAAACTCTGCAAAACACCGGCAGGAGGTGCCCAGTCAGCCCTATGTGTCATGAGGCCAAGCTAGTGGGTGCAGCGCCTGAACCTGATCCCCAGGCATCCTGTGTGGCAGAATCCCTTTGCCCTTTGCTTCTGTTTGCTGTGTTCATCCTTTTGAACCACAAGGGCAGGAACCATCCTTAAGATATCAGTAGAAGGGCCTCTGCTCACACTCTAAGCCCAGGTCCCTGGTGACCCTGGGTATCACCTCTCCCCCATATATGACTGAGGTAGCAGAGGACAGAAACAAGTGCTGTGGGATGACAAAGAGGAATATAAGCTGGGCCAGAAGCTGGAGATGTAGGTTCCGGTCCAGCCCCGCCACTGACTTTGGACAACTCATTTCCTCCACTCCAGGCAGGCCTCAGTGTCCTCACCTGCGAAACAAGCAGATTGAGCACGATGGCTCCTAAAGCCCCTTTCTTTGATTTTATAAAAGATGGCCTCGTCAAAGATCCAAGAGAATGTAGGCATGGTCCCTAATTTAAACATAAAGACCGATTAATTATATTCATCTCTAAAAACTCAAAAGTACTACTGTTGTCTTCAGACTCCATACTCTTACACCCTATGGTTGATGTGACAGGAATGGAGACTCATGGTGCAAAAAGAATCTCCCCTGTAAATACTAGTTTACAGTTTTACCTGAATTAGGGACTTAGGGTTGCCAGATAAATTAGGAGATTTATTTACTAAATCTGGCAACTCTGTTGGGTACGGTTGTCCTCTGATGAATGTCCAGCCAGCATGTGCTTTTCTGAGGCTGGGACAGAGCTGAGGGTCACCCCAGGAAAAAATCTCAGGAGGGGATATGGACCAGATGGTTCAGGAACTCAGGATCACCTAGAGAACTTATTTAAAATGCAGACTCCCAGGTACCACCACAGACCCTACCAAATTAGATTCTCTAGTAGCAAAGCCTTGCAACCTGTATTTTTACAATAAAAACAACATAATAATGGTAATTAATATTCACTAAATACTTACATATACTGTATGCACATTATTTCATTTAATCATCACAATACCATACAAGCTAAGTATTATTATTTTTCTATTTCACAGGTGGAAATAGAAGTTCCAAGAGGTTAAGTGACTTGCCCAAAGTCACATAGCTAGCAAGTGATAGAGTCAGAATTCAAACCTAGGCAGGATAATTCTTAATCACTATGTCATACTGAGGATCCAAGGATGGTTCTTGTACAGCCAGAATAGCTTCTGTCCCACTTTTGCAAATCACTCCCTGCCACCTAGACCATCCTAAATAAAGAGCATCAAAATCTTCTTTTGTCCTTTCTTTTAAAATGTCCGGAAGCACACCTAGACCTACTAATCAATCTTAGCGTCATGAAAAATAGAATTGTACCTGATGTGGTAAAATAGGAGTACACAGCCACACCCATGAAGTGTTATGACTTAAAAAACTGAACCTAAATCTGCTTAAGTTTCTTGTTAGCACTGTCAAACAGAACTTCCTGCAGTGAAGGAAATGTTCTCCACATATGTTGTCCAATGTGGCAACCACTAGTCACATGTGGCTACTGAGCATTTGAAATATGGCTAGTGCAACTGAGGAACTGAACTTTAAATTTTACTTTATTTTAATTAAAAAATTGAAGTGATGTAAAATATTTTCCTCTAATGACAACTTTATTGCTTTGGTAAGATTGCATTTCACTCTAACCATCACATTGCTAATGAACTGAGATGTCCTAAAAACATAAAATACTTATACTTTGGGTTTTGAAGATGTAACATGAAAAAAAGTATGTAAAATATCTCATTGATGATCTTTATATTGATTACATGTTGAAATGATAATATTTTGTATATACTGAATTAAAATATTATTAAAAGTAATTCACCTACTTCTTTTTACTTCTTATTCAATGTGGCTACCAGAAAATCTAAAACTGCACAAATGGTTCATATTATATTATATAGCACCAATAGGAAGGTTTTCTCATTTAGACCTAACTTCTAGTTTACAGAAAATACTGGAGATAGAGGGATGAGTTAAATAATGCCACAAGGAAAGACTAAACCAAATCTAGACTGTGATATAGTCAATGGGACAAATGACCTAATTTTTCCAACAAATCACTAGCATCAAAAAAGAGGGGGAAGGAGAACTGCTATAGAATAAAAGAGGCATAAGAGACAAAAGAACCAACTGTAGTATAGGGGCCTTATTTGGATGCTAATTCAAATAAAATAATTGTAAAAATATATCTTTGTGTCTGTGGGGGAGTATCACTAGAAACTAAAGCAGTCTTGATGGGCCCAAGGCCTGGCTGGATTATTCCGTCAGGTGTAATAAATACATGATGGCCACATTAAAAAAAAAAACTGTCATCAGTTAGAGATGCATGCTAAAGTATTTACATGTAAAACGACACTATGTCTGAGATTTGCTTTAAAATATTCAAAATATTTTAAATTAAAAAATTTTAATTTAATAATATTAAAATGTCCTAGAACTGGCCACTTTGCAGAAAGCAAGAGGAAGACTCACACCAGATGACAGGTGCTGAGAAGGGCAGTGTGACTGGCAGAGACTAATCCACAAAACCTGCATATTTCAACTGAGCAGGTGTCACTACTACCCATATTTAAGTTTCAGGCAAACTTACTAACCTATTAGAGAAAAGTAAGGAGCAGGAAGCCAAGACTCCCGATCAGCCCAAGAGGAGTCACCAAGTCCAAACACAAAAGCCTATGACAAGACCTTCTCTCCCTGGAGGTCTTCCCTCTCAGACCCTAGCCATGCACAGTTTAGGCACAGTCTTAGCAACCCCTAACACTCATGCACAGACAGGCACTCTGAGAGCAGTGAGACAGCTTGAAAGTAAAGGAGGAGAAAAAGAAACTAGAAATACAGAACTCAAGAAACGCAGCAGCTCAAATGAGTCACAGGAGCACCAGTGTGACAACTGACTGATGCTATGGATGATGACAGTTCACAAAAAGAAGCCACATACTGTTGGTTGACCATGAGCCCTGCTGGGAGAAACAGGGACATCGCAAGGGCATCTCAGACCTCAACTCCTGGGGTTATATAAACAGGGAGAAACAGAATCTCCCTAGCAATTACAGAAACACCAATTAAAATGACAACGAATTATCATTTTATAACTATATCGGTCAATAAGTAAAGAACCCTTATTTTAAAACAAATAACCCAGGTCTGGCAAGGCAAATAGGAATGCTGCTATGTTGCAGGTGGTACTAGTTAACCAACACCATCCTATGAAAGTGAGGCTATCAAGATCCCTAAAAATGTCAGCCTAGTTATCCCATTCCTGAGAATTGATCTGAAAAAGTTAATTAAAAAGAAAAGGGGAAATTTATGGGAAGGAAGTTGTTTTATGGCAGTAAAATTTGTATTGGTTAAAAGCTGGGGTGGAGGGAGGAATGTCCAAAAGAAAGGAAAGATGGGTATGTAATTCAATGAAACATGATACAGTCAGTTAAAAGAAAAAAAGGCTATTTATGAAATTATGTTAACTGGGGACAAATTAGAGCAGGAAATTTTAGAAATACAATAATTGTATATAAATAGAATAAAAACTGAGAGGAATCACCAAAAAAAAAAAAAAAAACAACACATAAATAGCTGTATTTGGTTGGTAGGATTATGAATGTAATTTCTTTTCAGAAATTTCTGTAAATTTTTTTTTGGTAATAGTTTTTAAAGAAGTGACCTGGCCTTTCCAGTGAAGGTGGGCTTGTCACTCTCTGCTGGGAATCAGTGTGCCAAATGCTCACCATTAGCCTTGGGGCATGTCACATCTCTGGCTGTCCACAAGCTGACCTCACTGTAGAAACCCACCAGGCTTGTCTGGGCCAGGGAGGTGCATACACCAACCAGTCCACCTGGCTGAGGTCCATGGGAGAAACACAGAGGACACTCGAGTCAGAGAAAGAGAAAACACAGGCAACTCTATGGATAATTTAAGAATAAATGCAAGAAAATGCAAATGCCCATCTGCCACGTAAAGCTCTATCCTGGCAATACCAAAAAATAATTCTCAAATTAGAATGAGCTCAAATTCCAGGGGGTCCATGCCCCATGTAGGCAGGTTAAGTATGGCTGCCTGGTTTACAGATGAGATCTGAAGCTCAGAGGAATGAAATGACTTGCCCAAGGTCACAAAGTCACAGATTGCTGAGACAATTGCCACCTTTCTTCTGCTAACTAGCAGACGCATACATGGCTGTGAGGTGCAGAACATTCCCAACATGGTGTCTTGCTGCTTGACTGGACAAAGCCATTGTGACTTGGGCCACAGCTGAACTCAAACTCTCTTTTCTGCCTGAACCCCACCTCTCCCTATCACATGAAGATACCTCCAGGAGAGACAGTCCTTGAGAACTTGGTGTCACATCCAAATCCCACCAGGCTGGGCCAGCATAAAGCCATCCTACCTCATGCTCGCAGCTGTCTGAACAAGCAGTGTGGACTTTGCCTTGACTAACCTGTAACCCCACTTAGATTGCCCTAGATTTATAAGGTTTGTGTGATGTATATCTTGTAATTTGCTAAAAGTTTCACAGAAAGACCAAGACATAATCAGCTAAAATTCCTTCCATAACCGCAATCCCTGACATTGATGATTGCCAGAACTGTTTTTCAGGAACAAACCCAGGATGTTTTGTAGGACCAGTGGTGAACTGGCTGAAACTGCCTGAGACTGGCTGAAGCACCTTAAAGGACCCTGTAGTGACCTCATGAACTTTCCTCACTATAATACTAAACGTACAATATTATATATACACTTATATATAGTATATATAGTATTATATAAATACTCTCATTATAATACCAAAATCTCCACCCAAAGGCAGAGATTCTCTGACATTTTTGAACATGCAATGTATGTATAGCCATATTTTCAAGCTATGCATGCACGAGAATGTCCCCACCTATACATGCAATGACAAAGCCCACTGTGATGTTTATGCATGATTTCCCTCCATAAAAATGGATCAGATGCTCTCAGACAAGAAAAAGCTAAAGGAGTTCATCACCACAAAACCAGTATTACAAGAAACGTTAAAGGTACCTTTTTATGAAGAAAAAAAAAAGATAAAAAATATAAACCATAAAATGGCAATAACTACATACCTATTAATAATTGCTTTAAATGTAAATGGATTAAATGCTCCAATCAAAAGACATAGAGTGGCTGAATGGATTCAAAAACAAGAACCAAATGTTCTTCAATAGGTGATTCAATAAAGAAGAGGTGGTACATATATACAATAGAATATTACTTGGCCATAAAAAAGAATGAAAATTTACCATTTGCAACAACATGGATGGACCTAAAGGGTATTATGCTAGGTGAAATAAGTCAGACATAGAAAGACAAATACCATATGATTTCACTTATATGAGGAATCTAAAAAACAAAACAAACAAACAAACAGACAAAACAGAAACAAATTCACAGCTACAGAGAACAAACTGATGATTGCCAGGTGGGAGGGTGGCTGGGGGGTTGGGTGAAAAAGGCAAAGAGATTAAGAAGTACAAATTGGCAATTACAAAAAGGTCACAAGGATATAAAGTACAGCATGGGGGATATAGTCAATAATATTGTAATAACTATATAAAATGTCAGATGTGTACTAGATTTATTGGGAGGATCACTTCATAAGTTATATAAATGTGTAACTGCTATGCTATACACCAGAAACTAATAGTGAATGTCGACTGTAATTGAAAAGTAAAAATAAAATAAATAAAATAATAATAATATAAAATTTTAAATCTCAAAACATGCAAATCTGGTAACTGGAAAAAAAAATAGATCAGATGCTTTGTTCACGGAACACACTGCTCTGGGAGCACTTCTTGGTATGGTCCTTGCTTGCAGGCTTGCAGTAAACTTCCTTCTTATAAAATTATCTCATAATTATCTTTTAGCTGGTAACTACTGAGAGTTTGGGCCTGGTCTGGTCTGGTAACACTGCCCCTAACACTTCCTGGCTAGTGGATCTGGTAAGTGACCTGGCCTCTCAGGATTCTTATTGGTAAATGGGGATAAGAAGAATCTCTGTGTGATAGAATTATTAAGAGTAAATAAAGAAAGAGAAGTGCTTGGCACAGTAAATACTAAGTAAAGTCTATGTTAGTAGGACACTTCTTCATCACAGTCCCTGTGAGGAATGAACAGATGACAAACATGAAGTATTTGGCAAATGTTCTCTAAATAGTAGTTATAATAACAATAAAGATATCATAGTACAAATGAGATTGGTTTTTCCCAGGAAAAGGCTGGCAAAGGGCTTCACAGAGCCTGAAGGATATTTGTTCTTCCCTTGGTCATAGAACAGACCCCTCCTTGACAATTTCATCTGCTCCCCATCCCCCTCCTCTTCCTTTCCTCCCTCCATCCTCACACATGCTTGCCAACCTGTGGAAATGACCCCAGCGTCAGCCATGTCTTTCCTTTGATCTCCAGAGCCCAATGAAAGCCATTACCCTCTGCCCCTGGAAGCCCTCCCCTGCTTTTGCCCAGGTTCAGAAGGAGGATGGGGGTAACTGAAGGAAACCATGCACCACTGACTTCATCCCCTCTGGGTCAAGCTTAGTTAGGTCTGATTGCTGCTGCCCTCTGGGGCTTGTGGCAGGAGCTTCCACCGCTCTGCCTGCCCCTGCTGCCCGCCATGGGTCCCAGCAGCCCACTCACAGCTCCAGGATGAGCACCACGTCGGTGCGGTTCTCGAAGACGTCGTGCAGCGTGATGACGTTGGGGTGCAGCACCTGCCGCAGGATGCTCACCTCCCGCTCGATCTCCTCCCGGCTCACGCCCCGCCGGCTGGCCTTGCTCTGCCGCTTCTTGATGAACTTGGCTGCGTACTCCAGCCCAGTGCTCTTCTCCCGGCACTTCTTCACGATGGCAAACTGGCCGCTGTGGGGACACAGATTCACACAATTAGGGTGTCCCTGTGGCTACTTCAGGGCAGTGACCAAACTGTTGGCCCCCGGGCCACACTAATTCAGAGCCAAGGCAGGTCAAATCATGCCACCAGCCAGCATCCTCACCTGGCCATCAACTGGCGGCTGAGGTGGGGCAGGTACTGGGCTTCCCCTCTGTGCACATGAATCCTGAAGGAATAAGTCATTCCCAGTGTACCAGTGTGAACACAGACTCTAAAAGGTTATTGATTTGTTCGGAATGACACAGTCTTGTCATTCCAAGCCTCAGCTAGAACCCAAGTCTAGTACTCGCCAGATAAAATCACAGTGTCCAGAGGCTTACACTATGTAATAGAAAGATTAAAAAGGAAAAAAAATGACTGGCACAGTCAAAATACTAATGGTAACAATCATCTCTGTCTGGACACAGGTACAAATTCATCCATTTGGAATGAAATAACAAGAACTTCTATATTCTCATGCTTGCACCTTTGCTCCTAGCCACCTCCCAATAAATAAAAATCTCAATACCTGACATGAACTAAGCTGCTAGACAATAGAGGGACCAAACAAATATGAGGATAATGCAGTTAATGTAAAGACAGAGCCAGAGGCTATGCAGGCTGGGTTGGTAGGAATTTTGTTTTGGGTGGAGGCAGCCTAACACTGTCAGTAACTACAGTGGGAGTTCAAGAAGGCTGATGGGACCACAGAGTTGTAAAATGTTTGGAAACCAAGGCATGGGAGAGGTCAAGTGATTCACCTGAGATCATCACAGAGTTAACGGCAAAGCCAGACCCTAGAGTTGGGCACCTAGACCACTGTCCACAAAGCCTATAAGATATGAGTCAGGTCGCACCTGGAAATCCTTCACTCTGGGGATGAGACAGCAATCATACAATGGTGTCCATGCCAGAGTGGCTGGCAGCCTTGAGGCTGCTTCCCCTAATATTCCTGGGGCATCCAACCTCACAGGAAAAGTCAGCAGCCTCTGCTTCACATTCTCAGTTCAGGCAATCAGTGGGAGCTGCTCTAAGTCCCTGGAGACCGTCCAGTGGCCACTCCTCCTGGGGGGTCCTCCCACTCCCCTTCCACCATTTTCCACCATTGCCCCATGTTTTCTCACCACCCACAATACCTACTGACTGCTTGAGACAGAACTCAAAATGTTTTAAGGTTCAGCTTATTGGTTTAAGAGGCTACCAGACTCCACACTTAGGGTATACTCTCTTAGTAGCTCTGGGATAAGAGCTACACAATGAAATGCTCTAGAGATTTGCCTCAACCTCAAAAAATAGCATCACATCTGAACCATGTTATTTCTAGAATAACACTCAGTGAGACAACCTTCAAAATAGACCTAAGTGACAAAAAAAAAAAAAAGTCAAGTAGAGTAAACAAGAAATAAAATGCTAACACATAAACAGTATTCTATGGCAACCATCTGAGAGATGTCACCACACACATTCATGCATTTCTCCACCCCCTCATCCTCCATTCACTCAATGCTGACTGAGCTCTGTGCCAGGCTCTGTGTTGGGCAGTAAGGAGCAGGGACCAAAGGCTCAGACAATAGGTACAGAGGGAGGTCTGGGGAGGGAGAGGGACCTGGGGGCTGGGCTTGGCAGGGAAGGCTTGGTGGAGCCAAATTTATATTATATTGTCCACTAATGTTAAAGTGGGTTAGGGTTAGGGTTAGGGTTACGGTTAGGGTTAGGGTTAGGGTTAGGGTTAGCTATTTATGCCTAATATTGCCTCTCTGCTGTCACTAGGGGCTGACGCAGGTGGAGTGGAGCCAGGCCTCCCAAAGCCAGAGTGAACACATTCAGTGAGATCCCTAACACAGCTGGTGACTTGGAACTACTTTGGGCCTCGGGGACATCGGGTCCTTTAGTGGGTGCCAGCAAACACTTGATGAAAGCTTCTAGTCCAGGCAGCTGTGAGTCTCAGCGTCAGGTTGGGCACGCTCTTCTCCTCTCTCTCTGATACCTCAAGAGCCTGGCATCTGCAGTACTGAGGGCAGACAGGGCTCCCTCTTTGCAGCTGAATGGTGGGGAAACCAAAGCTTAAGGATTTTAAGTAATTTGTTTAAGCTTACAGGGCACAGAGGTAGAGGCAAAGGGTTTTTATAAAGTAGAACTAAATATTTCAGGTGATTTTGACATAGCTTCCCCTATTCTTATGGGGGAAATAAAGGCGTTTTTTCTATATCACATGCCTGAAAAATTCCTCTAGCTCTCAAAAAGCAAATAAGTGTTTGCTTTTCCCATTTTTCTCTTTGTGAGAGCAGCTGCAGCAATGAGAGGTGACCGGGAGTCAGGCTAAA